>OX451379.1:8290124-8893624 GCA_949629185.1 Apamea crenata | reverse complement strand
AGCTAGAAGCTCATAATGAAATAGGTACTGGTATCTAATTATTTAAATCAGCAGAATGATTCAACGAAAAAAAAAAACACTAAAATTTTGTTATACAACCGACAAACGGCCGTCATTCAACCCACACTGCGACATATTTTAATTTGTAGGTCAAAATTATCTCCTGAACAATAGAACAGCTGATTCAGCTGATACATAATGGATAATGATTGTATTTGAATTGTATACAATCGGAATGAATTACCAACATTTTACGTTCAATTTTTACTATAGCTACCTATATGTATTTATATTCATTTACTGTGGGAACAAAATAATGTCGTGTCTCTTTCTGGCAACCGAACTTATCAGACAACGCACTTTGCACCGGCCGTTTTTGAACAAAACACTGTCGTGTCCTTCAATCTGGAGACAAGATGGCGGTTCAAAGTCCACACAGCTGTTCGCAGATAGTTATGGCGCGAATTCGAAAAGTTGGCACGCACGATACAAAGTGTTTTTATAATACATACTGTATTTTGGCGGATATAATTAGCCGTAAATCTAACGTTGATAAGTTAAAAATATTGCGTTATTTTAATCACCTATAAGCTTGAGTCGGTTGCATTATGATACGGAGGAATCAGGAAAATGTCGTGAGGAGAGTTTTGAGTATGAATGTCGATGGCTATAAGAGTAGGGGAAGACCAAATAAACGATGGATGGACTGTGTGACTGATGATGTGGTTAGAAAGGGGGTGACTGCCGAGATGACGACTAATAGAGAAGTGTGGAAGAAAAAGACATGTTGCGCCGACCGCAAATAAATTGGGATGAGGGCATGAGAATGATGATGAAGCTTGAGTCAAACTAATATTATAAGCTGAAAAGTTAATTCAAATAGGGCATGAGATTTTTTACTTAAGAACCAGCGGGGTAATTGCGTAACACACTATCAGTAGCAAATGCTTTCATTTTGACAGTTCAACAACATTCATTGCGTTATTTACGTTGTTGAGCAGACACATTTTTCGAACATAATATGAAGCAATGGATTAAGAATAGAGTGTTCACTATCAATAGCAATCTGAATAATTTTCAAGGATATTGCTAATACATTGCTTCATGTTCGAAAAAATTGTCCGCTCAACAACGTAAATAACGCAATGAATGTTGCTGAACTGTCAAAATGAAAGCTATTCTTACTGTCAGTGTGTTACGCAATTATCCAGTAGGGTCCTAGGAATGTGAAGAGTAAGACCAGTCTGGAATATAACAGCCAAAATGGGGTAAGAAAAATTACACAACAGGCGCTGACGGATAGACTTCAGATTGAAATAAATGTCAGCCATTCATTTTCCCTCCTATTTCTAAATTGCACGTCACAATCTACAGGTTTCCCAGTTAATTTTATCCTACTTCCCAATCCTACTAATATTATAAACGTGAAAGTTTGTATGGATGTATGGATGTTTGTTACTCTTTCACGCAAAAACTACTGAACGGATTTGGATGAAATTTGGCACACATATGGTTTATAACCAGGATTAACATATAGGATACTTTTTATCCCGATATTCCCACGGGATCGAAACTTATGCGGGTGAAACCGCGGGGCGCAGCTAGTCTTTCATGTTTTTTTTGTTTCGTTTCTTTATTTTCTTTTTGTACTGTAGCTACTAACGCAATGTACTAGTTATATAAATTGGAATATTTATTAGCAGAGAGAGTTCTGGCACCCATAACACAAGTTTAATCTTAGCTTGGGCGCCAGTGCGGATAGTCACTGATCTATGCAATTTAATAACAATAGTGTCATAGTATTAACCTATAGCCTTTACATTAATTGGTAAATTGGAAAAAAAGTAAAAGAAAAATTGTTTATTCTGCAGTCTGCACAAACAAAACGCACATTACAAAAAAAAAAGACATAAAATATACACATACAGACCTACAACGTAATCAAAAGCCTCGTACTCAAGCATATAAAAAGCAAAAAAAAAAACTTTAAAGATTACAACGACACAAAAAAGCTAAAGAAAAACAAACATTTTTCGCCACCCGTCAAGATGGGCCAGTTAACTGTCCAATTCCACAGACAACACAAATTAAATAAACGTCAAGGAAAAACATGTTATTAATTAACTGCAGACAGTTAATTCCCCTAAATTCTAGTAATCGTTGTAATAATTGTTGTTAATAGCCGTGTTTTCCCAGACAAACAATGTAGCTATTGTTAAAACGTTCTAGAATGTAATTCTAAAGCGCTGATTGATCGTATTTCTCGAATAAATTACCATTCTTCCGTTCTTTATACTTCGGGGTGTTGCCGTGCACAGCTGTACATTGTTGCAAGATGTTAATTCCGGTTGTCATAGAAATACTTACAACAATTGTACAGCCCGATTCAAACATTATGTGGCGGCTCTGAAGTGCATTACTTGCTGCGCAGTACCTCACCCCTGACCCCCGCTGACAGGTGAATTTGTTACTGCGTAACGATTCGCCTCATGTTCCGAGTGACCCGCCATAAAGTTTCTGTTGGGTTGGTAGCAAGATGTTAATTCCCGTTGTACTATAAACACTTACAAAAATCGTAATGGTTATTGAGAAGCAGACATATGTCTGACCAACGATTCAGTGGCCTTCGAACGAAATTGATGTTGTTAACTGTCAAAATGAAAGCGATTGCGAGTGCTTCACGAAACAAGAATAGAATAGAATACTCTATATTATGTATACCAACCCGCACTGGGTCCGCGTGATGAACAGCCCACTCCCTCTCTAAGAGAGGAGGCCTGTGTCCCAGCAGTAGGAACATTATAGGCTGATTATGCTATGTACGCACGGCTACACATCAAGCTATACATAACCAGTATAAACTGACTTCTGATTGTACGAAAAACCTATACAATGCGAGGTCAGCTAAAACTGGAAATGTATAGCTTGATGTGTAGCCGTGTTTACAGTCACGAGCACCAATATGGCAACACTTGGTAACTTTCAAATGCGATTTTTTCGTAAAACAACGAATGCAACGTTGAAATACGACACATTACACAAACCTATGGGTTCGAAAATGCTATGCTCGTAACAGCATAATATTTCATTCAAAAACAAAGGAGTAAATCGCTTTTGAATAAAGCCGAGTGTATACATACTTTTGCTCGTGACTGTACACCATACAAATTACGGATACAAATGTAGATGCGATGATGTGTGTGTATGAAGTGTAGATGTGTCGTCCGACCAGACAGGCACGCGCGCCTCTCGAGAGTAGGTGCGACCATTGTGGGAATGGCCGCACGGGGAGGTGGGACCCGTTGAGGAACAGCAGGTCGAGGCCTGTCGGGGGAGCGGTGAATGCTTATGCAAATCCCGCACCCCCTGCCATAGGTAGAGGTGGAACACCGCGGTGGTTTTAGCCGGAGAGAGACCCATGACCCCACCGCGAAACCAAAAAAAAAAGATGTGATGTATTATTGTTGTTTTTGTGCATAAGGGAGCGCGTTTACCTTAAGTCGTTCTTAGCGTAACAAACAAAAATGCTAGGATATTTCAGTGGACGTTGTCAGGTGTACCAGAAATCTAATAACATTTAGTACGGACCAATAGGATGCCGTGTAGTAAATATCATGCTCGAATTATTTGCTGGACGCGCCAATAGTCTCACGAGTGTCGGTTGGCGATCTGCCGACGACGTAACACTAAAAGCGTTGGGATTTCCGTAAATCTAGGATGAAGAATCTGCGTTAGTTTCAAGAACAAGGTTGTTTTAAACTATGAGGAATTGCGTCAAAACTCAGACTCGAAGTATTTATTACAATTAAATCATTTACAGGCACTTTTGAACTGTCAAAGAGTCGGTCAGCTTGTCAGAAAGTTGAAGCTAGTTGTCCATTCCACAACGTAGATGTCTATGGTGAAGAATGGGCAAGAAACATGAATGAACGTCTAGTGAACACTTACATCCGGTTTCAGAATTGATGAATCTAATTTCTCTCCCTCTCTCTCATTTGGTATTACTTAAAGCATAGAAATGTAAAAAATATCTACCTATGACTTAAGGTGAAAGCCAGCGAAATTTTTTTTTTGGAAAGAAACCTCGAATTTCATGGGCTACATTGAAGGAATCCCCTTAAGTAATGCAAGAGTTTGACAAGTTCTCAGCCTCAAATGGAAACTCCACCAGCTGGTGCGAGACGCTCGTTCTTTTTTTTTTGAGCACAGCTCCTGGGACTTGTTTTTACCTTAGATCTTCAATAACTCTTCGTTGGTAAGCGCATCACTTGAGAACGGCTGGACCGATGTTCGGTCCCAAATAAGGTTTCTATGGATAGAAAAATTCCCGGAATATTGAAAAAATAGGAAAAATTGAACGTTCTTTTTAAGGAATTTTTGTATGAACTATTATATGTTTGGACAAGACAACGTCAGTCGGGTAAACCCGCACAGCATAAAAACAAAAGCGCAACGACCGCACGACACAACGTACGCGGTGTGCGAAGAAGCTCTTCAGAAGAGCTCTACTCTGCGCTCTAGACATCGAGGTCAAGATCAAGCTAGGTCGTTGACTGATAGTAGGACAAGGCATCGCAAAACAAAACAAGGTCGTTATAATATAGATTTAGAAACGGAATTTGGAAGTTAACTCCCTACTCCCGGTCAGTTAACATTTTCTAGGGGAAAAACATTCTGTCAAATTGTGTTGTCATTCATTCTTAGATTGGGCCCCAAATTAATCTCATGTCCGTAGATGATATAGAGTAGGAAATGTCCGTAACTTCGGATTAATACGCGCTTAGGGAGTATACCTCCAGCGCTGTGGCTCTATCTCTCATAGGGTCACAGCATTATGCTGAGCGGTGGCGACATCTAAATTTTCACATGCGAACTACACATCACACTAACCGCAAAATCCTGCATCGCCCAAGCAGAGTTTACCGCACAACTAACAAACATACAACGTCCCGACATCAGCCGGAGAATCCTCCCTTTTCTATAGAGCATGAGGGAACTTTACACCCTCATATCTCTAGCCTTTTTGTAAAAGAAAATAATGCCGATTCTGAACAAAGTCAGCCGGGGCATGGTAACAGCACAAGTACAGAATATTTAAATCATTTTGTTTACTCTAGTCGTTCCGGTTGATAAAAAATTCCTAGACTTCGACGCGCGGAAAGTTTAGCTATAATTTAGACTAGAATGATTCAGAGTTGAATTTTGTTTAGTGTAAAAATATGGCACGTGCTAGAGCGATGTGGAGTTTTTGAATCTTAGAGTCTTTGATGTTACTCTCAGCCTGGATCATCCCAACGCTGGGCAAAGGCGGTGATCTTTATTTACTTTAGTCCGGAATTCTAGAGACAATCAATCAATTATAAATGAAACTCCTAAAAGAGTGTAGCTGTAGACTTTTAAAAGAATATATTATAGTGTTAAAAAAATATTTTTCGAAAATTGATCTCGGATTGAGGTTTGACAACAACGAAGTAATTGATAAATTGGTAATTTCATTACTATGTGCCGCCGCACCCTAATTGCGTCACACACTATCAAACTCAAATCCGATTCATTTTGAAGGATACTGTTAATCCATTGCTTCATATGTTCGAAAAATGTGTCTGCTCAACAACGTAAATAGCGCAATGAATGTTGTTGAACTGTCAAAATGAAACCGATTGCAACTGATAGTGTGTTACGCAACTTCTCCGCTGGACAGTAATGCAGAGATTCATTGCTAAGTCGAAGGATGTTACCGACATAGCTTGCAGAGTAAGCAAGCTGAGGTGGCAGTGGGCTGGTCATGTTTGTCAGGACCGATGGCCGCTGCCGCTGGAGCAGACGAGTCCTGAGAGTGGAGACCGCGTATTGGCAAGCGTAGTGAGGGACGCCCCCGAGTTAGATGGACCGACGACCTTCGAAAGGTGGCTGGGACAGACTGGATGCGGCAGGTGGAGGACAGGGTGTTGTTGTTCAGCCTGGGAGAGTATTATTCTCAGTATAGCAGCGGACTGCGGGAAACTGAAAGCGCTATCTCCATTTAACAACAACAATTATGAGTTTTCCTCCTTACATATTATGATTCAGAGTAGTGGATTATCTATGTTTACAGCTACAACTAAACTAATATTGGCACGTACTCCGGTATAGCACCGGGGAGTCGGGGACGACTCAGTTGGACTTTGAGCCATTCAAACGTACACGCGTACTTCAAAATTAGATATTACTTATATCAGGTATTTTTATAAATAGGAGTAGTCGTTAATTAGTGTAAATGAGTTATTTAAAGGTGACACATGCAGAATATACAGAGAGGGACTCGTGGCTTAGTAATAACAGCCTCGCGGGTCGATCGATCAGGTTAAGCTACGCTTGCCGCGGTTGCTCCGTGGATGGGTGACCATCTTTACACACCGAGACCCCGCTGTGCTTCGGAAAGCACGTTTAGCCGTTTGTCCCGGCTGTCATTCGTGGATCTTTGACAGTCGTCAAAGAACGGGTCGGGAGCCCGAAAGTCTGACAACCAGTCTTACAAAGCAGTCTTATTATACCAAGGGGTGTCGTATTACCCAGTAACTGGGTTGTGGAGATCAGATAGGCAGTCGCTCCATGTAAAATATTGGTATTCAGCTGTATCCGGTTAGACTGGAAGCCGACCCTAACATCGTTGGGAGGAGGCTGGGCAGATGATGCAGATGACATGCAGAGTATACAGACTGATCTACTTATTACATTTTACTAGCTCTGGATGTTGGATCCCACGGGAATGTACTGCCGGGTGGTAGGAGGGAAAGATTTCTCTTTCCCTCCTACCACCCGGCAGTTCCCAGAAATTACATAGAAAGAAAGAAAGAAAGAAAAAGTATTTATTGCGACTCGTACAGGATCATATCACACACACACACACACACACACGCACTCACACACACACACACACACATCACACACACACACACACACGCACTCACACACACACACACACACACGCACTCACACACACACACACACACACACACACATCACACACACACACACACACACATCGTGACTCACATCATTATATTGCAGTCAGTGCTGGGGGTGTACTCCGAAGTAGTATCGGCCGAATGTTCGGCCGTTTCCTGCTACGAAGTTACTATTTTGTTCGGTCGGTTGCGAGTTGCGATTCTACACTCCTACACTCTTTCGAATATTGACTATGGTCCCGACCCAACTGAGCTGATCCGAACTTCTCAATAATATTCGGTTCGGCGTTCGGCCATGTGTCGGTCCGATCCATGGTTCCAAGATAATCCGGAACAGGTTTTACATCCGTCTTTGGATCAATAAGACAGTAACTGTTATCATTATTACTGATAACCTACAACTTGACCCGTTTGACACCACGATAACCCATTTCCTGATAATTTCTATCAAAACAAACTGACATATTATATTTAACTTTACATTAAAAACAGCTGATGTTAATAGTAATTAACAATAGAAGATGCTAGAATGTACGAATGTAAATCAAAAATTACCAAAATAATCCTGCTGACCTTTTTACTCTATACAGGATGGCTGGGACGCATAACCTGTTACCATGGATATAATTCTGAACACCTCTGCGATGTAATTTTTCGTCGGTTATTTACCTTCTAACTTTTTTTCAATTTACTCGGCTCCTAAGTATCCTAGCGTGATGTTACATAGCCTATAACTTCCCTCAATAATTGGGCTATTTAATAGAAAAAGATTTTTTTAAATCCGACTGGTACTTCTAGATCTATAGATTAGCGCGTTCAAACAAAAAAAAAAAAAAACAAATTCTTCAGCTACTATACCTATTCAGTCAACGACCTTTTCTAATTAAATACCCTAGATCGCTGCCCCTATTAACAAAATTTATGGCTGCCACTGAACCAAAAAAAAAACAGGTGATACAATTTTCCACACTTTCTTCCGATAAATCGTTTTCAAAACGTTTCCATTGTGACGCGTCCCGTCCAACGTAAGCCCGACGCCGGATTGCCGGCGTCTGTTGACTTCGCGCCAAAATCCCCGCCACTTTCTCATCACCGATGTGTATGTGACATAAGTACGTAACACATACGTAAAGGTCGTCATTGTTACGTTGAAGGTTAGAAAGAACTTTTCTTTTACATCATAATGAGTCTGTTAATAAGCAAAGTGTCTGTTGCGGCTCTGTCTCACAAAGGGTCGTAGCATCATGCTGTGTGATGGCCGTTTTGCGTGAATGTGACGCATATTTTCCCCCAAACTTGTTAGTTTTTGTGTTTATGTTCTTTTTCTGCGTCATGATTACCGCGAATAAACGTATTTTGTTTCGTGTTTTCTAAATGAGTAGGTACATAAGAGGAAGTCTGAAAGCGACACCACCGGTGACTTAAAAGTTGTGAGAAAATCGGTGGTCATGGAATGGGCATGTGATACAGAGGAATGAGGAAAATGTCAGTGAGTAACAATGAAATAGGGGAAGACCAAAGAATCGATGGATGGACTGTTAAAGATGATATGGAAAAAGGGGGTTGAGTATCAAGGTGACGTCTAATAGAGAAGTGCGTGCCCAGTGGTGGCCCAGTGGGCCAGTGCTAACAGCCGCGACCCAGACAGGCGCTTTATGGCACGAAGTTCGAACCCAGAGAGGAGCTTTACTTTGTGTAAATTTTTTCATCACCACTGCTCTCAAAACAGTGAAGGAAAACATCGTGAGGAAACCAGCATATCCTAGACCAAAAAAAATTCAAGACATGTGATATCTACCTACCCGCACAGGACCCGCGTGGTGGATTATGGCCCACGTCCTCTCACAGAGTTGAGGTCTGTGTTGCAGTAGTGGGAACATTATACCTAGGCTGATTATGCTATAGTCTTTCTGACCACCTGCCACATGCAGTTGCAAAATCGAGAAAGTAAATTATAATTCAAGTATGCAGATTTGCAATGGCGAAAATTATGCACGTTTGCGTTAGAACCGAGAGACTGGATATCAAATTCAACGTGATACTGTAACGACAAGCGACACCTGTGGTTTTTAATATCGGACAGAACACGATACCGTAGGCCGAGACTTAGGTGTGAGGTAACGTGTTCTGACGTTTCATAATGCTTACTGGCAAGGAATAGGTTTCCAGCACATTAATTAATCGACGTGCAATAGGCGAGACCTCTCCTATTTCACGCCATTCAACTCGGCAACTCTCAGGTCAGCTGCTACCAGCCACCCTTCAAAGATCGTCGCTCCATCTAGCTAGCCTGAGAGCGTCTTACCTTCCATTCCAGTATATTACAGCATACAATAGAGGGGAATGCAATGGCAATGGAGAGGGCTATGCTTGGAGTTTCCCTGCGTGAACGAATCAGAAATGAAGAGATCCGAAGGAGAATCAAGGTAACCGATATAGCCCGAAGAATTGCCAAACTTAAGTGGCATTGGGCAGGGCACATTGCTCGCAGAACAGATGGCCGATGGGGCCGAAAGGTTCTGGAGTGGCGACTGTGTACCGGAAGACGTAGCGTTGGAAAGCCTCCCACAAGGTGGACCGACGACCTTGTAAAGGCCGCACGAACCCGTTGGATGCGAGAAATACAGAACCGGTCGATGTGGAGGTGCTTGGAGGAGGCCTATGTCCGTGGACGTCTTTCGGCTGAAATGATGATGATGACGGCATACAAACAAAACGGGGAGAGACTTGCCAAGCAGGTTCATTCAAAAACTGCAGTGAGCACAGGCAAGGCTGTTCTCGAAACGATGAAGGAAACAAGCGCGCGACATCGCGCGGCATGTCCTAGAACCAAAAAATCTAAGACATGTGACATCCACCAACTACTACAGCTGCCCGCGTGGTGGTTTACAGTTACAGCCCACTCTTTCTCGCAGTGAGGACGTCCGTGTCTCAGCAGTGGGAACGTTATATGCTGATTATGAATGCATGATACAAAAATTAATAGGTCAACATAGTGAACATTGGGACGGAGAGGAGACGTATGAAACCTGCCCAATTTCAGGGCAGTACGAGCAGTGGTGCCTCGGTGGTAACGACCACGACTTACGAATTGTAGGTCATAGGTTCGAACCCAGAGAGGCGCTGTAGTTTGTGTAAATTATTTCCCCACCACTGCTCTCAAAACGGTGAAAGAAAACATCGTGAGGAAACCGGCATGTCCTAGAAAAATTCGAAGACATGTAACATTTACCAACCCGCACTGGGCTCGCGTGGTGGATCACTGCCCACGCCCTCTCACCGATAGGAGGCCTGTGTCCAGTGCCGGTGGCGTGCATTGGTTTTCAGAATAGGTAGGCAGGAATTTAATTTCGTCGTATTAACTTGAACGAGTAAAGACCAATGACAATGTGCGAACAGTACGGGAGCCGAGTAGGCCGTCTGGCGACTGCTTACTGCCGCGCGAGTTTGTATGAAGATTTTGTTTTTTGTCAGGTATGATAATTTAGTAAGTTTCCTAATTGGACAAATGGTGCTGTGTGAAATGTCCAGGGATATTATTATTATTATTATAATTGTGGGGCACACACACTAAAATGTAATTGACAGGCTTATGGTTATTTTTCGAGGTAGGCACTGCTTATATGCCTTTATGCAATGCACGCCACTGCCTGTGTCTCAAAGTCTCAACAGTGGGAACATTATAATAATAATAATAATATCCCTGGACATTTCACACAGCACCATTTGTCCCAAGCTAAGCAACCTAATGCTTGTGTTATGGTAACAAGATGGCTGATAAACTACCTATATACAATTTTTTTTTACATTATCTATAGGCTGATTATGCTTTGCTATAAAATAACTCCAAAACGTACTATGAATATCAATATTCAGTGTTACGATCGTAAACAACACAAGGTCGAAGTCATTTCCACAACAGCACAGCAGATAGCTGATAACATAATGTTATTATAAACAATACATTTGCGGTAAAACCGTACGTTGTGTTGTTCACAATAACACCAGAATGTCATTATTGTTATCTATGGATAACAATACAGTTTATTTAACACTAAATCGCTTATGTAATGTTGAGGGCATCGGACCACCTCCGAGCCCCCTATCAATCTCAATCATTTTGAAGGATATTGCTAATCCATTGCTTCATATGTTCGAAAAATGTGTTTGCTCAACAACGTAAATGACGCAATGAATGTTGTTGAACTGTCAAAATGAAAGCTATTGCTACTGTTACCTAATTACCCCGAAGGCTTTCGCACCGTCGCGTCGATTTTAACTAACTTGCCTAATGGGGGAAGCGTCCGGTAGGCCGCGAAATTCAAATTTTCTTTTGTTTTTTGTATTTGCACGTAGTGTCATATTGAATGTTGATTCAAATACGAACGTAAAAAATAGGACTTTACAGAATTATAATAATTAAAATCATCAATACAACCCTCTAACTTCATTATAATCCTATTGAATGACTATTTAAATATGAATCAATAGGATTATATGAACTTAGAGGATTGATGATTTTAATGATTATAATTCTGTAAATACATACTTGTTACGATCGCGAATCATATTTTATTCAACATACAAGCTGACACTGACTAGCAAGTTGACAGAAAACGTAAGAAAATGGAAGGCGACCCCAACATAGTCAAAATGCTAGGCAGAATGAATAGAACTATACTCTCTCTTTACCGGCCTATAATGTTTCACTGTAAGACAAAAGGATGAGGCACTCATCCAAACGATTGCTCACTAGGTTGGCAATATCTTGACAATTCAACGTAAGACAGTTGTGTCAAACTTTTTTTTTCTCAATTTTGAAGAAAATACACAAACAAAAGTATTTTTGACACCAGGAAAAACAATTGCTATCCAGAAACACCGGTTGAAAGAGGGTTACATTCTCCATCTTTAAATAGAACGGACTGCTTTCCGCTTACTCCAATTTATTTTTATTTCCTACGACTTTTGCTCATGACCGCGAAGTTTGACGTCTGCAGAAAGCCGTATAATTTAGCAAAACATTTTTTTTTAACAAATTCTCACAGTTCGACAGTAGTCATTTTTCGAGCTGAAGACCAATTCCCGTAATTAAAAACGTTTAAAATCTATTCGCAATCTCATCTTAGTGACACACGAATGTCAAAAACTTGTCATAAATGTAGGGAAATTAGAGGTATTTTTGACAGATTGAGAGATTAGACTGAACGTTCTTCAAAGAATTGTCCCTGTAATTTTTAAACGCACTTTCGATGAATGTCATTGAACTGTCAAAATGAAAGTGATTGCACTTGATTGTGTTACGTAATATGGCTACATTTCGGGATCGATTATCGAAACGATACAAAAAAAAACCATACACGATTCTCAATTACTCCAATGTTCTAAAATGGAAGTTAGAAAAGAAATGGGAGTAGCATCTTCAGATCTTATACTAATACTCGTATAATAAAGCGGAAGAGTTTGTTGTTTTGTTTTAACGCGCTAATCCCTGGAACTACCCGCCGGATTTGAACAATTGTTTTTGCTTATGATAGCCCAACTCTTGAGGAAGGTTATAAGCTATTCACTATCACGCTAGGACTCTTAGGAGCCGAGCAAAAAGGAAGAAATATAGAAAGAACGCTAAGCGAAAAGTAATAGCGCGGGCGGGAACAGGGGATCTACTCCGAAGTGCAAAGTGCGAATGTTCGGATCGGACCGACACATGGCCGAACCGAATATTATTGAAAAATGCGACAAAACGTTCGGATCGGCTCAGTTGGGTCGGGACCATAGTCAGTATTCGAAAGAGTGTACGAGTGTAGGATCGGAACCGACCAAACCAAATAGTAACTTCGTAGCAGGAAACGGCCGAACATTCGGCCGATACTACTTCGGAGACCCCCGGGCTGTTATTTAGTATATTGTGGTGTCTTACGACTTCCACGCGAACGAAGTCGCTGGCAAAAGCTAGTAAGTATACTAATAAAAAACTAACTAAGATTTTTAATCAGTTTGCCAAATGACGTAACTATGGAATATCTCGCCATGAACGTTCATTGTAGCAACGTATTAGGAGGCCAAGTATGGGCTGTTTTAACGGCCAAGCGTGCTGCCTCGAATGTTGACTTTTTTTTGTTGTTTTAAAGTGATATGATAAACAAACCGACTCATTAATGAATACAGGGCGACAGTAGGGACATCGACGCGCAAACTGTTCCCACCCATCAATTTAGTACACGATTGTAGACGTAGAAACGTCACCTGATGACGTTTACTTGTCAAAATAACGTCTTACATTACAACAAGTTTTTCAAACAACATGGAATATTCTATGAAACTTCAATAGTAAATATATTATTATTGTATTAGCACGAGATGGAAATGTAGGATGGTCTGGCGCTAATTGTTCGAATAATATTTATTCGAAATACGTCATACATATGGTATACAAATAAACACTTTGTATCGGGTATATTTAAACCTGTATTTATATGAAACCACACCTCAGGTGTTAATTTTTAGATCAACGTGACGTCAATTTCCAACAACATAAATATTTATCTGCGACTGAAGTATCAATAACATTATAAATGTCCATCAACAGCATCGTCAATTCTACCCGGAGACACCCACTGCTGAGTATAGGGTTCAACTTTCTTCTGCCATACTTCCCGGTTTCGTGCTTCCCTTATCCAGCGGGGTAATAGCGTAAGTCGTAACACACTAACAGTAGGCATACATTTCATTTTGACAGTTCAACAACATCCATTGTGTTATTTTACGTTGTTGAACAGATAATTTTTTTTAACATATGAAGCAATGTATTAGCAATATCCTTCAAAATGATTCAGATTGACATTGATGGTGTGTACTCAGTAACAACAGCTTTCATTTTGACAGTTCAACAACATCCATTGTGTTATTTACGTTGTTGAACAGATCAATTTTTCTAACATATGAAGCAATGTATTAGCAATATCCTTCAAAATTATTCAGTTTGACATTAACAGTGTGTACTCAGTAACAACAGCTTTCATTTTGACAGTTCAACAACATCCATTGTGTTATTTACGTTGTTGAACAGATAAATTTTTCTAACATAGGTATGAAGCAATGTATTAGCAATATCCTTCAAAATGATTCAGATTGACATTGATAGTGTGTTTCGCTATAAGCGTGCTGGTTTTACGCCTCCCCTTTCTTCTGCCCGATTCCGTACGTCCCTCATCCAGGAGTTTCCCGCGACTTTGACGATATCGTCGACTCAACGCGCCTTATAACGGCCCTCCACCCTAATCGCGTAACACTATCGATCTCAATCTGAGTCATTTGGAAGGATATTGCTCATCCATTGCTTCATATGTTCGAAAAATGTGTCAGCACAACAACGTAAATAACGCAATGAATGTTGTTGAACTGTCAAAATTAAACCCATTGCAACTTATAGTGTTACGCAATTATCCCGCTGGTTTCTTTGGTCATCACTTCTTATTTAAATTCTATAACTATACTTAACGAAACTACTTGTTTAAAACAGTTGTTGTTTTTGCTTGTCCACGTTTAATTAGAATTAGCAATGGAAATGAAGTAATTATAGAGTTCAAACAAACTTACCTAATGTGTGTATTGCATTGTTTTTATCTACCTCATGCATGATTGCAGTATCGTTTCAATTGCTGCTTCAGCAAAGTACAATTTCAAAATGTTTTATTTTATAAACGACTAGCTTTTGATCGCGACTTCGCCCGCGTGGTTGTCGCACAAGAACATGCTACCGGGACAAATGCGATGCATAATTTTATTGATGCAGTATAAATTGGATCATTTTCCTTTGTCATTTAAATGCTTATAAATTATTTTTTTTAATATTTTTATAAACAAAAAGATAAAAAATATCATTTAAAAACATAAAAAATAGTAGCCCACGCCCACCGGTATCGGGAACAGGGTCCAAGCTACCGGCGGTCAGGGCTCCAGAGAGAGGAACCTCCTGACAATGCGAGCCGTGTCTGCGGGGACACAGGCTTCCTCTCTGTGATAGGGAGTGGGCCTGACACTACGCGGGCCCAATGCGGGTTGGTAGTGCACGCATTTGTCAGTAATTATTAACCACAAGTTTCTCGAATCCATGGCCGTTTCATGACAACAATAACGTCGCATTTGTCTCCATTAAAATCAGACGGGGCTATCACTAAAACTCATCACACAATATAGCCTTTTGTTTTTAACTTTTAAGTGTGTGTCTAATATCGAGTACCATTGTCTTATTTAAGGTCAAGAGAAGAAGATAAGTGATAAACAGTACTCGAGCAAAGGATGAATGAGAAGTGTTGTGTTTATTCAATTGCTATCCGAATGGCATTGTCGTCAATGACCTTTGTGTTTACCGCGCAACTAGCTTAAATACAATGGCAGTTGTTCATCAGACAACACCCGTCTGGTCGGAGGATCCTCCCTTTTCTATGGAGGATGAGTGAACTTTACACCCTGTTTCTCATATCTGCTATACCTTTGTAAGTTCAGATATAAAGGCCTTTTTTCTAGCATTTGCAGTCTTTCAATGCTCTGAGGCCAAGAAAGGCCTCTTGTAGTATTCAATCAATTAAATTTTAGTTATTTTTCCATAACCGCAGAGGACTCTTACTATTTTTTGTTGGGGTCGGCTTCCAGACTAACCGGATGCATAATACCAGTATTTTACATGAAGCGACTGCCTTTCTGACCTGCACAACCCAGTTACTGGGTAACACGATAACCCTTGGAAAGACTGGTTGTCAGACTTTTGGTTTTCTGACTACCCGTAACGACCGTCAAAGATCTACAAAAGACAGCCGGGACCAACGGCTTAGCGTGCTTTCCGAGGGTCGGAGAGGTCTCGATATGTGATGGATGGTCACCCATCCACGAACCGACCGCGGCAAGCGTAGCCTAACCTACGATCCGTGCGGCTGTTATCATTTGGCCAAGAGCCCCTACTTTCCCCAGTAAACATGAAAATCAGGCTTCGATAACTTTGTGATTGGTAATGCAATGGATGCCGCTGACCTCTCGATTATAAGGTCAATCAATGTTAATGTGTCGAGTGAAAAACATTGTTTACTTCGAGTATACAATGCTATTAAATAAGTTCTTACGTAGGTAATATTATAGCATTATTAAATCCGTTGCTGATTGGCTGTAATTGTTTACAAAATGTACTATTTTTATCTCACGAAGCGACACGCGCTTTACTTGTGATAAGTGATAACCAAGTGTATAAACACGCTGTGAATGTGCGTGAAGACGAGTAGCGTCAGCACACAACACACACACACACACACACACTTCCGAGTTCGCCATTTGGTCCTGCACGCTGCTGCTCCGACGCTGGGGCTCATTTTCGCATAGGGTCTTAGCATTATGCTGAGCGATGGCCGCTTTGCGTGGATGTGACGCATATTTTCCCCCCACTTGTTCTTTTTTTGTGTTCTTTCTCTGCGTCATGTTTGCCGCAAATAATCGTATTTTCTTTCTAATGCCGGCGTGATCTACATAATTATTATACAAATAAATAATTGAAGGGTCTGTTTGTTATGTCAAAATAACAGCTTTTAACTAAATGCATATGAAAGTATATAAACGGTACAACAAAAATCCATTTTTTTTGGCTGTGTGTCTGGTTATTCCGTTTAATCTCCGATTTTGATGAAAGATATGGGGGCTACTTTTTATTGACATATTATCATGCGAGTCAAGCCGCGGGCGGAAGCTAGTTTTACAATACAAAAACAGCTGCTATCGCTATGCCAAACAACCTCGAAAGGCGTTACGAACTACGAAGTAATAACAGATACAACACGTTCCTAGAATATTTACACCTTATCTGTCAAATTATGTCATTAGCATGTGATAATTGTTTTTTCATAACTAGAAAGAAATATAAAGAAAATACGTTTCTAACTACTAGGTATGTAGGTACTAATATTATGGAAAAATGTCCTACATTGAAATTAAATGTTTATTTCTGTACCTACGTAAATCTTAAGACACTTTTTTACACTTCAATATTTTAAAACTAGATGGCGCCGGCATTTCCAAGCTGACTGACCCCTGAGAACATCAGAGCTTCAGAGGTCATGGTCGCTTTTAAAGTCCAAACATTATGATTATATGAGTCTAACAATGCAGGGCCATGTCTGGAAGCGCCTTCTGAAGAGCCATTGCAGCTTTGAAGTGACCAACAGATGCATGCACCAGTCTTTGAATAAGGCTAAACCGTTTTAAATTTCAAGTTATGTAAATTACACCAAGGGATCCCAACCGTCACACCGCTCGCCGGAAGTGTGCCCTAGAAGGACATTATAGTGACCTTGGTGATGTTCTTTACAAAGCCAGGTAGTACTCGCAACCGGCGTCCCTCGGCACCAATATGTCAACACTTGGCAAGTTTCATTTGCGTATTTTTCGTAAAATAACGAATACAACGTTGAAATACGACACATTCCATAAACCTATGGGTTCGAAAATGCTATGTTCGTAACAATATAAAATTTCATTAAAAAAAAAGGAGTAAATCGCTTTTGAATAAAGCCGAGTGTATACATACTTTTGCCCGTGACTGTATGATGTACGTAAACGAGGCAAAAGGATTAAGGATTGTATGTTGGGAGCAGTGGTGGCCCACAGATAACGGCCCCGACTAAATTTAGGTCGTGGGTTCGATCCCAGGCAGGCGGTTTACTCTGTGTAAAATAATTTCATCACCACCCACTCACTGCTCTTAAAACGGTAAAGGAAAACATCGTGACCAACCAAGTGGTCCAGAACAAAAAATTCGAAGACATGTGACATCTACCAACCCGCACTGGGCTCGCTTGGTGGATTACGTCCCACTCCCCCTCACTGAGAGGAGGCCTGTGTCCCAGCAGTGGGAACAGCCTGATTATAATAATGACTTTTTTTCATAAATTCGACTCGGAATTCTTAGTTTTATATACATATATCACTCCAATCGCAAAAATTAGTTTACATTGAACAAAGATTTGCCAATTTGCAGAGTTTGGTTTGAAATCCCGTCTTCTCTGCAATAACAATCACCGTAATGAATCTTGTTGAACGGAATAATTTAAAGATGCCAGATTCATCTTGATTATAGCCTTGGGCAAGCAGTAAGATTTTACTTAAGTAAAATCGAGCGTTGGTCATTTGAATAATATTTCTATACTATACCTACAAGGTGGGCAGGGTGGCATACATTGACGCGTAAACTGTAAACCAGAAGGCCAATTCTCGTTATTAAAAACGTTCAAAATCTAATCGCAATCTCATCTCAGCGACAATCTATGTCAACAATGTAGGGAAATTGAAGGTATTTTTGACAGAATGAGACTGAGATCGGAGTGTGAACGTTCTTAAAATTACGAGAATTGCCCCTCAGAATTCAGCACATGATTCTAGACTTCATTTTTTTTAGAAGTTTGTTTTCTTGAACGCGAATCCCTGGAACTAACAGTCGGGCTTTCGGGATGCGAGCAAAGAAGATCAGAAGGAACACTAAGCTAAAGCTAAGTAATAACGGTCCAGCCATGCGATGCCATGCGATGCGGTGGGTCGGGGAAGTTTTGATAATAAAAATGTGTCTGTTATTTAAGTATATTGTGTATCTTTTCCACGCTAACGAAGTTAGTTTGAATAAATAATAAAGGCGTCACACCACACGTCATATAGATAGTATCAATTTTAATCAAAACAAATATTATACTATCAAGCATTTTTTTCACAAAAACATAGTCATTTATTCTTTAATTATCTCGAATATGTGACTGTTCTATATTTATATCTCAATTTTAATAGCGTAACCTCCCCTGCGGCCTGCAATCTTTATAACAATTTATTATAACACCGCGATAGCCGCAAAGATTAAAACTAGAATGTTTAATACATATCACCTTGGTATTCGGCAACATTATCACTATGTAATCTAGCTAGGACGCGAACATTCATTGCGTTATTGCATTACTCAGGCTATAATGTTCCCACTGCTGGGACACAGGCCTCCTCTTGGTGAGAGGGAGTGGGCCGTAATCAACCACGCGGGCCCAGTGTGGGTAGGTAGATGTCACATGTCTTCGAATGTTTGGTTCTAGGACACACCAGTTTCCTCACGATGTTTTCCTTCACCGTTTTGAGAGCAGTGGTGATGATGTAATTTACACAAAGTAAAGCGCCTGTCTGGGTTCGAACCTACGACCTACAACTCCTCTTCTCTCATTTCAATGGATTAAAAATATCCTTCAAAATGATTCAGATTATGATTGATAGTGTGTTGTCAGTCAGGCTGCTGCGGGGTAATTGCTAACACACGAACAGTAGCAATTTTCATTTTGACAGTTCAACAACATTCATAACGTTATTTACGTTGTTGAGCGGACACATTTTTCGAACATGTGAAGCAATGGATTAGCAGTATCATTCAGATTATGATTGATAGTGTGTTACACAATTAGTGTGCTGATCGACCTGTATCTATAACAATAATATTTAGTTTAAAATACGTCAGTTTACATTATCTAAATAAAACAAATGTTGACAAGACAAGTTATACCCGAGTGTTAAATTGTTGACATACTGTTCTACTACTGCTACATATATTGTGATCAAGTGGAGACAACGTTGAAGGACAACAGTTTTGTTATATTGATTGACAATGATAGTGTGTCATCAGGAGCACTCATAGCTAAACAATAACGGGTCGATTGAAGTTTGCACTACGCTTGCCGAGGTAGTTCCGTGGAAAACGGTTCACGTCACCGCGTCAACGCCAGCTGTCGCTGAAAACCAGCGCTGGGGCTCTGTCTCGTATAGGTCTTAGCATTATGCTGAGCGATGGCCGTTTTGCGTGGATGTGACGCATATTTTCCACCAACTTGTTCTTTTTAGGGTTCCGTACCCAAAGGGTAAAAACGGGACCCTATTACTAAGACTCCACTGTCCGTCTATCTGTCTGTCACCAGGCTGTATCTAATGAACGGTGATAGCTAGACAGTTGAAATTTTCACAGATGGTGTATTTCTGTTGCCGTTATAACAAGAAATACTAAAAACAGAATAAAATAAATATTGAAGTGGGGCTCCCATACAACAAACGTGATTTTGTTTGCCGTTTTTTTGCTCGATATAAATAACGGCAACAGGTAGCTGTATCCGGTTAGACTGGAAGCCAACCCCAACATAGTTGGGAAAAGGCAGGCAGATGATGACTAATGCTCTGCCATCCCACCTACTACAAAAAGCTACCAAGACTCCTCGGTCTTGGTATGTAAAGATTGTCACCGATCCAAGGACCAACCGTGGCAAGCGTAGCTTAATCTGATCGATCGACCCGTGCAGCTGTTATTACTTAGCCACAAGCCCCTCATTATTGGCAGAGCATTAGTATCAAAGTTAAAAGTAGTTTGACCACAAACACATGTAGCAGTTTAATCTCAAATTCATTATGTATTTGTAACGGCACCCGAATCGGTAATGAGAACGAATTGAGTTTACAGTTATGTACTACATACTAAAGTACACAACTATGTATGAGTGCTACATCATATGTTTTATGTTTATTTCCTACTAGCTTATGCCCGCGACTTCGTCCGCGTAATGTTTCTGCCTCCGACTCATCGCTGTTGGGTTCGGCTTCCAGGCTAACCGGATGCAGCTGAATACCAGTATTTTACATAGAGCGACTGACTATCTGATCTCCACAACCCAGTCTCTGGGTAACACGATACCTTTTGGCTACACTAGTTGCCAGACTTTCAAGCTTCTGACTACCCGTAACGACTGTCAAACAACAAGGCTTTATTTAAGTACTAAATGATGTAAAAAAACAACAGCTGATTCTCTTATCAGTAGATACAGTTATATACATAACCACCCAAGGACATTGAACTAAGACTCAAAACCTGCCGCAAATTATTCAAAAATAATGTAAGTACTGTTTTTCGGACTTCGATTAAGTACCCTTATCAGTTATCGCAAATCATCTAAATACGCCGTATCACTGTGACATTGATGGTTTTATCCGATGCGTAGAATAGGTGCGTTTTGTGATAAAATTTGACGGGTGTTTTTGATGTTTCGATATGAAACTCAGATTACTGATATTTTCGTCATGTGGGGGTTTAAAATGCAACCTAGGTAAGAATGAAAGAAAATACGTTTATTTGCAGTAAACATGACGCAAAAAAGAACATAAAACACACCAAAAAAAATGGGGGAACATGCGTCACATCCACGCAAAACGGCTATCGCTAAGCATTGGTTTTCAGCGACAGCCGGCGCCGACGTAATGACGTCGTCGGGTGCAGCAAACAATAATATTAGGACGCTGCTGTACCGGTACAGCGTACTTAAAAAAAAAAATATATATATGTGATACAAACAAACAGGAATATAAAAAAAGGAAATATCCGTGCTAAGAGAATATGATCCTCAATAAACGTTTACTACGGGTAGGTACTATTATTTGAATACAATGGAATGCGTATACACACGTAATTACTGCATTTTTAATGTTGTTCTCATATGACGATGTTTACCTCCAAATATATCGGAAACTTACTGATTTTTTGTTTGTACCTTCATAGTAAGGAAACTTAAAAAAAAAATGGCGTCGGGTGTATATGCCAACTTCCATAGAAAAATGTTCAAACCCCTTTCTTCCAAATCCCTTCAGCCGGTATGATGTGAAAAGGCCAGACAGACAGGCACAGTTAATTTTCAAATTTATGATATTAGTATGGATAGCTTGTAACCCATAAATAGCAACTTTTCTTGTTACAAAATCGTCGTAAATGCGATAAAGCCAGAACAGGAAGTATTTACCTCGGCCGCAGAAGGAAATAATCTGCGGTCAAGGAGAGTGGTCACGCGCTGACTGCAAATAAACTTATACACAGCACAGTGTATACCTAGAGGTGCGTATATTATGCAAAGACGGTTAATAGGATAAGAGACTCAAGTAAATTCTTCAAGACCAAAAATACATTATTTTGGTCTAATATTCAGGCCGCAGGAATCCACTGGACGCGAGAAGCACAGAACCTGTAGAAGTAGCAGTTCTTGACATCCATCAACCCGCGCTGGGCAGGCGTGGTGGACTACGGCCCACTCCTTCTTACAGAGAGGAGACCTGCCGATCGATTCTGTAAAAATCTCACCGTGAAAAGTCAGGTGAAGTGAGCTTAGACTGAGCTGTCAATTGTGTCAATCCCTAGCATTACTTGGAATGACAGCTCACTCCACGCTTACTTCACCTAAGTTTTCACGGAGAGATGGTTACAGAATCGCACTGCTGTGTCTCAGCAGTGGGAACAGAAGATAATTATGAATAGTGTCAAAGTGGCACAAAACAGCTACTATCGGCCCCCTGAAAGGCAAACGCGGATTGATACACGAGCCAGCCATTATTCCGAAGTATCACTGTGTGTCTAGTCTAGCGTTCACAATTACCTTGTTGTTGCTAGGCTGCAGACGACAATAGCTTTATAGGTAGGGTTACCAGTTTAAGTATACTATTGTATAGAATCAAGTTCTTCTAAACTTAACAAAGTCAGTTGTACTGCTGGGGAGTTGTTGCACCACTTCTTCTGCCCAGCTAAAGCACTAGGAAGTGGTGAAGCATGGGCTTTTTGTGGGGGTTTTATCTAATTTTGACGTTCGAAGTGCTGATTCTCAGCCTAGTTTGAATAAATGACTTTTGATTTTGATACAGACACGCTGATTGATAAACGAGCCAGCCATTATTTCGAAGTATCACTGTACTAGCTGCGCCCCGCGGTTTCACCCGCATAGGTTTCGATCCCGTAGGAATATCAGGATAAAAAAATTCCTATATGTGTTATAAACCATGTGTGTGCCAAATTGCATCCAAATCCGTTCAGTAGTTTTTTTTTTATTGACAATGGGAGAACTCTTGACCTCAATCCAGCCCAGAGGCAGAGATGAGATCTACGGTGGAACGAGCTTGCCCAGAAGAACACACACGCCCTGAAGAGATTAGGGTTGTATGAACTCGGGAATGCAGACGCAGGCAGACAATTCCACTCCTTTGCAGTTTATGCGTGAAAGAGTAACATCCATCCATTCATTTTTCCAAACTTTCGCGTTTATAATATTAGAAGGATATGTCAGCTAGCCACGCCAATATAATACCAATAATATTAGTCCATATTCTAGAACAATGCTCTCATGCATGTCAATTTTCACGATATAGATGCACGCTACTTTGTCTTGGCAACTGGTAAATATTCGACAAAGCGTTTAAGCGCAAAAACAGCACATGACACATGGCGTAGCGACATAGCAAAAGCATTTGACATGGCTAATGACGTTTCCATTTGTAAATCACACCAGTGTGACCTGCCAAGATTTTCTGGAATCCAGAAAGGACGGAACAGACGGTAAGCGTCACGATCATTGAGGAGATAAAGAACGATCGAATGTCTGTAGTAAGTACGTTGCAAGTCTTCTTTACGTAATTTGGCAAGTTGGATGGCGCCGACGAGGCAGGCCCAAAAAAGGTAGCGACTTGGCGAGATGACTTGGGACACGTACCTACTGGTGCGAGGTGGCCCAGAAAAAGGAATTAATTTTCTATTTATTTATTTAGATTTCCCAACGTTACAGTACAAAAATTACAGGAAGCAACAGAAAACAAACAACTAAAAGTAACAAACAATTCGTTCTTTGTATTAAATTTTCTCATTATTACCTACTAGATGAGCAGCCATAAAGTAGAGGAGTTAAATTATTTGTAAAAAAACAAAACAAAGATAGGTACAGCTGTCGCATATACTTATCAATAACTAAAATTAAGAAAAAAAAATTATCGCACTAAAAACTATTACAATCTGCGAGAAAAATGATGAGGAGCAAATGAGCAGGAATAAGAGGCTTTTGTCCAGTGGAGGGACAGTAGACACTAGAGCAAAAACTTGGCAACCCTAACTAAAAATTTGATGGAAGTGCACTTATAAAGCCATTCATATTTATCATCTACACTACAAGTATCTGCAATTGATAACGACCCAATGGGTAAAGACTTTGGACTTATTTTTGAACGATAAGGTCGAATACGAAGCAGATAACATCATAATACGATTAATAAGCTTGATATACCTATCACATGAATTATGTCATCCACTTAAATCGATCCCGAATACGGAATGAGTTTGGTTTATAAAAGGACAAGTTCAGGGTTAATACAGCGAACAGCAGGGTAGTTCCGTAACACACTATCAGTAGCAAGCAATGGGTTTCATTTTGACAGTTCAACAACATTCATTGCGTTATTTACGCTGTTGATTTAGATTCAGATTTAGATTGATAGTGTCTTACGCAATTAGAGTGCTGACAATTACCATCAAAGAGTAACCTTACCATATAAGGTAAAGGTGTAGATGATATTATGAATCAAATGACGACAGGTCACGTGAAAAATGGCGGGGAAAAACCTTAGTTCATAGAATTTGGCATCAATTTTAAACTCGCTGTTTTATTTGGATGTATAATTGACTGACGTGATAGATTCTGCGTAATTCTACAAAATGATATTACGTATCACGTAAACAGGAAGCCACAGATGAAAACTAAGGCTCACTTTACATTGCCGCGGCACGGAGTGGAAGCGTGTTTTTGTAACGATATTGTACCGACGCCAGCACATCAAGCTACTACAATCTGTCAAATTTCTTTAGTAGATTTTCAACTTTATCGCTAAAGCTTAAGGTTAAAAGTTGATTGGGTAAATTTGACGATTTCGGGTAGCTTGATGTGCTGGCGTCTGTACATAGCAAAATGAACTTTATGTCAATTGTTTAACGTAAAAACTAGATACGAGCTTGTTACTGCGGGAATTCCCGAGAATGCGCGATAATTCTCCAGAAGATGCGCGACTTGTGCTTATGTGTGTATCTAATTTGTGCGTTACACTATTGACATTTTCATTATGCTTTTCACAAAAAAAAACCGTTTCCATTCCGTTCCACGGCAATATAAATGGACCCTAATTCATACCAAGGATATGATAATATTGTTGTAGCCTCGCAGGTTATTTTAACAAATATTAATAGATTCAATGACGCAGAACTGCATGGTAAACAAAAACATCAATTGAAAAGCCACTCGAACCATCGTATGGAGTGACTCATTCATCACAACAGGATCCTATGCGACCGTGAACGTCTACTTTAGATACGTACCGCCTATTTAACTACATTAGAATATTCTCCACGAGGGAAAAAAACCTAAAATTTACGTCCAGTCCTTACTCTGGGCATCCAGCCCTGCTACAACCTTGATGACTGGACCACATATGGCATAGTTCTGAATGACTGGTTCCCTGTCTGATTTGGCGCAAGAAAACGGTTCCTGGAAAGATTTGGGAGAGGCCTTTGTCCAGCAAAGGAACTTTATATGCTAGTAACAAGCCATTTATTTATCCACTGCAGGGCAAAGGCTTCTTCTCATACACAGAAGGCACGAGCATTAAACCACTCTTGTTCAAGACTGGTTGGCGATTTCCTACTTATATTAATTACTATAAGCGGTGGGGAGTCCTCACGATATTTTCCTTTACCGATATCAGTAATGTCTAATACAAAACTCAGTAAGTACTATGTATGACATAAGTAATGAATTGAAAAAGTCACATTGGACTGGCCCAGATTTGAGACCACAACTTCGTGCATGAGAGGCGAGGCCATTAGGCCATCACGGCTCGGGCTATAGGTTAGGGAAACCAACATGGCTGGACCTATTCTTATGAAGTACGTGCTGATACGAAAGAAGACGATAGTAAACGAACGTCTTTTGACATAATGACCACCACTGTTGGACAAATAGCCACTGACATCGTGCTGTTAGCAGTCGGGAGGATGTGTAGCCTATCGCTACATCACAGAGTTATGTTTAACGACATCCTTGCACGACGCGAGGGGCTAATTCATTTGCCCGACACTGCACCTGACATGTGTTTTTTATTAGTCGTGTGGTTCAAATCTTTCTAGAATCTTCTCATCAATCAACTCACCCTATCGCAGTCCACTGATGGACATAGACCTCCCCAATTGCACGCAATTCAGGTTGATTCTTGGCAACTCTCATCCAGCTGCTACCAGCCACCCTGCGATGATCGTCGATGGACCTGAGGGCGCCCTGTCCTACCTTACGTTTGCCGATTTGCGGTCTCCACTCTCCACCGGCCCAATGCCACTTCAGCTTGCACATACTACGCTAGTTTGGTATACCCGAAAATATGCGCAAATGTACATGACTCTAACCACATTCATCCTTCAACCCTGCAGCATTTTCACACTTTGATAGCTTTTGCACTGGTTAGCTCTTCGATCCAACGATGTGGTTATATTCTGCGATGTACACCTCTTTGAGGTAATACAATCTATATCTATACTAATAATAAAACCGAAAACTTTGTTTGTTTGAACGCGCTAATCTCTGGAACTACTAAAAAAATATTTGTAAAAATATTTTTGGCTTCGATAGCCCAATTCTTGAGGAAGGCTATGCTATTTCATATCACGCTAAGACAAAAAAAGTCAGAAATAACACAGTAATAACGCGAGCAGGCGATGCGATGCGACGGCGTGTGTCGGGAAACAAGAAATTTCACGCGGACGAACACATGGGCCCATAGTCTTCTAATAAGTCTCCCCCTATCCTGGCCATGCAGCTACTACTTAGTATTGCAAAAGCGACGTGTAAATAAATACATCGTGCGAGGTCGTCTGCTAATCAGTAGGGAAGGGAACTATCCATCCGTCTGTGATGGCTATCATTAGAACATTGCATACTTAACTATCCTGTTAGAAGTTCGTGCTAGGGGTACTGGTTCTCAAAACACTTTAGGGTTCCTTACTCAAAGGGTGCTAACGGGACCCTAAACCGTCCGTCCGTCACAGGTAGCCCGTCGCTATATCTTTTGAACCGT
This sequence comes from Apamea crenata, assembly GCA_949629185.1. Lineage (NCBI taxonomy): Eukaryota > Metazoa > Arthropoda > Insecta > Lepidoptera > Noctuidae > Apamea > Apamea crenata. The sequence goes on along the minus strand of OX451379.1, from coordinate 8,866,715 downwards.
AATAGGTGTACACTTGAAATTTTCAGTGTGTACTACTATGCCCGTTACACTCGTATGGGTTCTCCATAAATATATCGTGTGCTTTTGCTGTCGAGCCAACGAATTAAAAAAAATGAAAGAAATTATCATTCCTAACGCAACGCAATTAATGTAGCATCCTTATTCTGTAGTTGGAACTGTCAAAATGACAGCGATTGTCATTAGAATTGCGTTCCATGATAAGCCCGCAGTAAAGCGAAACAATTGACAATTTTAAACAGGCAACATTATCGGGATCAGTCCACAAGAGAGAATTAATCAGTAAAGTGCAAAAAGGTCGAGGTCCACAATAACAGACTAGCTCAGTGATATTACGTGACTTGCAACCGCCATTCGTGTCACCCATTAGGATTAATTATCACTATCGTGTATACCGTGCTATAGACTTCATTTATTATAGCTTCATTAACCCTTCGTATTGACGTGGATCAACGCGGGGTTCCAAATGATCAATGAAATGATTTTTGTGGTCCTCTCATTTTGCCTCGTCGCGCAAACGCCACAGCGGTGCATGGGCTCCTGTGTTGGAGTTCAGGATCGGGCAGTTTTTCCATCTGGAATTTCTAAAAAGAAATTGCAAAAAAAAAATTGAAAAGCCTATTGCCATCGACCGGAAACCAATCCAGGGTCCGCCCTGAATTGGTTTCCGGTCGATGTCAATAGGCTCGCGCCCTATTACATAGGATTTAAACATAACTGGCGAAATGTGGGTTAAGCCGTTGGTCCCGGCTGTCATTTTGGATCTTTGACAGTCGTTTCAAGCCCAAATGTCTGCCCACGAGTCTTACCAAGGGGTGTCATGCTACCTAATAGATAACTGGGTTGTAAAGGTCAGATAGGCAGTCGCTCTATGTAAAATATTAGTTTTCAGCTGCATCCGGTTAGAGTGGAAGACGACCCCAACATAGTTGGGATAAGTCTAAGCAGATTGACCCATGATAGACCTTACAGTCTTATTACAAAACGAAACCTAACTTTAGTTCTAGCCTAAACTATTGAGCCAGTACTTGTATTTCGAACTTTATTTCGATTTAAGCAAAGTTCTTAATACTAAAATGACAACTTAGCACCGAACTAAGCTGTCATTTTTGTATAAAGAACGGCATTTCTCTATCAGTTGGGTTCTTAATTCAATAACTGGGTTAGTGGTTTAAACCTGATCGAAAGAAAAACCTTGTTTTGTAATAAGGGGGATGCAGTTTGTAACCGACAGACTAAACTAGGAAGCACTCACTAACAAAGATGGCCGACTATTTTTAGAACAGTTTAGAACTGTCAGATTGATTCATTTTTATTGGCCTGCAAGTGATTTTTATTCTAGCAATTTAAAATGGTCATGGACCATCAATTTGAATCCTGGAGTGGAAACTGCCCAAATTAAGCTGTTGAGGAGTAGACTATTTGGCACAAATTACTGACCAATTATGTGGTTATACGGGTTATACCTACATTGTCAGTTGGCTGTTGCAATGCTGACCAAATACAAAGATAATCTTTACCCTATTTCGAATGGGTAAGAATTAAGTTTGAACAACAAAGCGTTATCGAGATCAAGAGCAGTACAATAATTGCGTTAACACACTATCAATTTCAATCTGAATAATTTTGAAACATATTACTAATCCATTACTTCATATGTTCGAAAAATGTATCTGCTCAACAACGTAAATAACGCAATGAATGTTGTTGAAAAAAAAAAAAAACTTATTTTTTCGTGTGTTTGCTGAAACTTTTCATATTTTAGCCTAAACCTATATTGACAAACATTAATTTAAAAATTGTTGGCATCGTTCCAACAGTTTCAAAGTTCAAACTCTGAAATTTTGATTTTGAACAAAAATAGTATTATACATACATAGACTTAAAAAAAAAGATATTATATCTGCAATTTTTATTGTGTACGTAATAAAGAATATTCTGTCTATTTATAATAATATACAAGATGGCACGGCGGGACGCGCAACCTGTAACCATGGATTCAGTAAGTACATGATTCTGGAACGGTAAACAAAAAAAGTGTGTTCCATACATTTTGACCGCGCAGGTATTGCACTGGGAAACAGCTGTTAATTTTTTATAACTGACGAATATTTTCGTATTTATGTGTCCAGAATGACTGGCATCGTCTCAACAGTTGCAAAGTTCAAAATTTGTTACTATGGATAAAAACATTAAAAAAATAACGCTTTTATAATTTGTTCCATGCATGATAATAATAATATAATAATAATAATGTTGGTATTATTGTGAGTCTCCACGTCCACGCCATGGCATCACGATACCACAGGGAAGAAAAATGAATGGAAAAGACGCTTTTAAATTTCCGTCCTCTATAATGTTATAGCATAATCAGCCTATACTAGAATGTAGATATGTTTCCATAGCTAGAACACAGGTCTACTCTATTCGAGAGGGAGTGGGCAGGGGCTGTAATCTACGACACGAGCCCAGTGCTGGTTAGTAGATGTTACACGTCTTCGAAGTTTTGTTTCTAGGACATGCCGATGCCGGTTTCCTCATGATATTTTCCTACACCGTTTTGAGAGCAATGGTCATGAAATAAACCCACGGCCACCACTGCTCCAACGTTATATTATAACGTGCAAGTATTTTTTTTGTACGTTCAAAAGTGCCTTGTGCCTATTTTAAATAAATGATTTTACTTTTGTATTTTCCATACATTTTATAGACGACATTTGCTAAAAACATTCCTTGACACTAGCCAGAAAACTATCAATGACGCGACATTATTGACCTATGGCAACACAAAGAGTATTTTCAAACAATTTAAAACAAAGGAATATTTTACACTTGTAGCTACTACAGTCTACAACTGAATAAAGAAAATAGTATGACTAAATGGACGATGGAACTGTTTTAGTTTTGTTTACAAATGCAGTCTATTAAAATTATGAATCTTTGTTTGAGTAATGACGAAGCAAAGTCCAGGAATGGCTGCGAATGCTTGTTCCAGGAAATTAATTACCACAAAACACATCACACCAGCCTGTATTTCCCGAAGCGTTAGGCAGAGGTATACCTATAGTACACCCACATTTCGCTTGTAACGTTTAAGTTCCATGTAAATGGAATGAGCCTTTTACCACCAACCGAGCACAAATCCAGGCGCCAAGCTGCTACCTACTGAGAAATACCAGGGGGCCTAAAAAGGCACTTTGGCAGAATCACAATAGGATAACAATATGAATCATATTAAAAATCGTAAAATGGTCACTAACTGACAATTCATAATATGATATGTGTGCAATTCCTATCACGCAATTCACCTGTTTGACAGTTTTGTATGGAAATTCGTAAAATGGTCCACCACTTTTTACACCAAATATGATTGATATGAAATTAATTGTAGGTGATTAAACTATTATGTAATTTAACGAAAAATAGAGGAATTGCTAATGATCTGCTGGGAATTCAGGAAATGAATAGCTTTTAGAGGTATTGCTTAAAGTGGCCTTTTTAGGCCCCCAGATGAAATAATCCTACTTTGCCCGGCCCGGAGGTCTAAATCCAAAAATCGTTCAAATATTATGTATGCTTATAAACTTGTGTGGTAAAGGCAGAGAGACAATACAGGCTAGTTAGATTCGATCCTTAAAGAACGTCTGCCTTCCAATTTACTTGACGTTTATGTTATCGATCACCATTTTCAGGATAGTTGTCAATCAATTGACGTCGAACCGTCTATTCAGACGCACAATATTATAACACCATCAACACCTATCTCGCTGTCTACATTAGCCTTTTTTTTTCCTAATGGCAATCTAGTAAACTTTTTCTTGTCTCAAGAACTTAGCAAACGTATAACCATTATGCCACAACTGTCAAATCCTAACAAACTTGTATAATACGCAATAAAATACGTGATTAAACTTTATTACTTGTGAATTCATTGCCTTTATCGTCGAAGGAACACGCGGTGAATACAAGTTGTTTATTTACATCGTCGCTGCAGCTGTGACTCATCGTCGGTCATGTACCAAATTGCGATCTGCAAGGTTTTGTTTTTGGGATTTCTGAGAAGTTGTACCTGTTTTTGTCATGTAGTCTTGAACTGTAAGGATTTCACGAGTTTGGCTTTGGTAAGATAATAGTTTGGAAAGTTCTAGTCGATCGTGTTTCGAGTATCTATAGTCGGCGATACATCAAGTTATACATTTCATTTACAGTGTTAGCTGACCTAACATTGTATAGGTTTTTCTTATAATCAGAAGTCAGTTTATACTACACACTATCAATCGCAATTTAAATCATTTTGAAAGATATTGCTAATCCTTGCTTCATATGTTGGAAAATATTGTCTGTTCAACAACGTAAATAACGCGTGTCCCTTCGTCCAGCATACTCACCATGGAATCCTGATATTTCATGAATGTCAAAAAACTGTTCTGAAATAGTGCTAAATAGTGCCCAAAGGAAAAAAATAGTGCTCTTGTACTTGCGAAGTTATAGCCATAGTTCGATGAGTATGCTGGACGAAGGTTTCGCCCAGCATACTCACCTCCGTCCGGAGAATCTGTATACGCTTCAAACATAATTCATACTTCAAAAAATAGTTCCCAAATAGTGCCAAACGGTGCCCAAAAAGAAAAAACAGTGCTCGAATAACTTCGGAGTTATAGGCTTCGTTCAGTGAGTATGCTGGGCGTAGGTTCTACGCCCAGCATACTCACCTCAGTGCGCGAATATCGAACGAGCTATAGGTACAATTTACGTCTCAAAAAATTGTGCTTGAAATAGTGCCCAATATCAGTCCAATTTTTGCTTGACTTTTGACTTAGAAAACCATTAAATTTTAATGTAAACTTCTACATACTAACGTAAAATGGGGTACAGTCGTCGACACATGTTTTTGGACAAAAATATTAAACTTTCTAATTGTAGACTTCATGTTATTGGAAATAATTATGGTATTTTCTCACATGTCAAAAACTTTCGATTAAATGCATTATTATATATTTTATAAATAATAATAAATGAATGAAACTTTAAGCGTAAATGAAGTCTATTACTTCATTGCATTGTGTGTTTGTCTGAATAAAAACAGTCATTTGCAGCCAATAAAATTAATATCTTGAAAAATTGTAAAAAGGAAATTATACAGTTTCTTTTTGTATATATGTTGCAGGCAAAACTTATAACCAGTCAAAACTAGTACTGTGACATAGTTATACAAATTTTTAAAACTCTTTCCAATAGTTTCATCAATGAAAGGTTTAGCAATAAAAAACATTTTTAATTACTTACGTTATTTATTACTATTTAAAGGGCCAAAGTAATCAGAATTCTAGTTAACTAGTTCACAGCTTTTGTTAACATTCATAATATAATCAATGTAAATAGAAAAAATTGTAGTTTTAATATTGTATATAATATACATATAAAAAAATGTTTAGCCAAATATTGGTAAAACTTTCTAAAATATAACACGTAGGTACTTGTACTTTGTTTTACTGCTACAACGTTTTAATCACAATAAAATTATCTTACAAATAAGTATAAATTGAGCAATCACAGTTTATAATCACGTTTTTTTTATTAATATTAAATACCCTATAGTAATTACAAATTAACAATCACAGTTTATAATCACATTTCTGTAAGTTATTAATAAAATAACTTTTACAAGAACAAAAAAAAAACAAACAAACAATAACAAAATAGGAACTAACAAGTTAGGACCGATCTTCATCTTACATTCGCGTATAAATAATGCAGTGTGGTACAGTATATTGGGAATTACTACAAACTTTTTTACTAAGGTCATCATAGCAGTTCCAAGTTCTCTTTAGCAATCGATAGCACTTTGACTTGTAATGCCCCATGCGTCCTGATTCACCATTTGTAAAATCTATTACCGACAGAATTTTAAAGGTGTCACCGTTTATTATGATCTCTTTAGGAATTTCATCAATTTCTATTTCAATTGAAGTATTAATTTCAATAAATACGAAGTCTAGTACTTCATATTTGTATGCGTTTTTACCGTTACATAATTGGTATTTACATTTCCTTTCAGTATCATTTACTAATAGAGCTTCATTAAGGGCTCCAATACCTTGAGTCGTCAATATGTTTACATTTATTGGAATCCAACTACATTTTGTGCCAGAACCTTTATTGATTTCACAGTTCTGGTTTGTACAATTTAAGTATCTATTAGCACTATAAAAACCATAACTTTGTATGTTATCTATTATAAAAGTTACATTACACTCACAATTTTTGCAACTACTAAAATCGGATTCCACAGTATCATATATTTTAGCCAATACCTTAGAACGAGTAGTGTAAATATCTTTTGGTTTTCTAGCCTTCTTAGTGATTTTCTTTAGATTGTCATACGTGATCAAACTTCTGGTCAGTTGTGAAAGATCGTTTTTTTTATCATTGATATATTTTCTAATATTAGGTCTATCTAAATATGCAATTGAAAAACTTTGGACCACGGAATCAAAAGCACACGTATTAATAAACGTGAATCTGTATGTTCCTGAAGTAGAAACACTGCCGTTTTGTAAAATATGTAATTTTGTACGACGATTGATTCGTTTTTTATTTTTCTTCTGTTTAGACACCAGTCCCCGCCAGTCTTCAATATAATTTGGTTCGCTCCTAAAAATTGAGTTTTCATAAAATGATTCATCATTGACGAGAGTATTTATTTGTGGTGTGTTATGGTCACTTATTTCATTTTTTTCATCGACAATATTTTCAGTTCCTTCTTGAACATCAATCAAGTCACTTTTGGCTAAGCGTATGGAACCGGTTATCAAAGGCTCGTGTTTAATAATAAACTCATCTACGCGGTACTTATTTGAATTTGTTTTAAAAAATAACTTTTTTACGTCTTTCATATAACTTTCTACATTTGAACTGGTTGGAGTACAATAATTACTGTTAAAATAAGTCATCATTATATTTCCCCATAGTGGAAGTTTTTTAAGAATCCTAATCAAAGTGTCCTTTATTTCCGGCAAGTAATAAATATTTTCGATTTCAGTTTCTTGATCACACAATTGTTTAATTAAATCTTCTTTCTCCTCAAGATCTTTATACATTTTCAGAAGCGGGTTTTCTTCTTTATCTAATCCCTCCCATAAAGAATGTTTAATTGGAACGTGATTTTCCGAATCTACATTTTGTATTTCACATTCCTGCAAATTAGTTTTGATCCGGTTTTTTAATTCTAAAATCGCCGTTTCACACCGTGTTAAATTTCCATTTCTACTGCCGCGGTGTTTATTATTTGCTATAATATAAACATTTTCTATAATTTTCTTTACCTCTCCGTATGAAACACATTTTTTAATCAGAATCATACAATCAACAAAAAAATTTGTTACTCTAGTGTCTATATTTTTGAAAATACTTTGATTGTATGTACAATGTTTTTATGAAATGCGAAGTATCAAGGCGAACATAACAGGTTGGAATTTTTTTGGTTCTATTTTCTAAAATATTAAAACATGTATTTAAGTAGTCAGAGGTGGATTTATAACCACAAAATACTTTTACCACCGCACCTACTAAAGCTGCGGAATCATCAGTTACTACTTCATTTGGAGGTTTTCCATTAGCCAACCAAGATTGTAACCAGCTAGCAATAGTATCTAAAGAGTGACTTTCTGATATACACTGTGAAATTGGCACGCTACTTTTAACGGTTGTATCTGTCATCATAACATACAAAAATATAGGACTTTGCGACTCTTGAGATAGTTGTGTGTGTTCATTGACGACAGGCCGAAGATTTTTATTAAATATAGAACCTGTTGCGTCTATAGAAACTCTAATATAATTAAACTCTTTTTGGCATTTTTTATAATAATTCTTTTGATCGTCCGTCCAGTAAAATGTATAAAATGGAAAAGCAGAAACATATCTAACACATTTATCAAAAGGTGGTGAAACACACATACAAGTAAGTGACAATATTGGGTTGGGATGGAAAACATCAACTTTTTTATTTTCATGTTTAATTCGATGTAGTGTTTGTAATTTTGGCAATACTGGAGGTTCCTTGTCATTTTTCTTCATTAAAGTTGAGGCTAATTTATATCTTATAGAAGCTGCTGCTTCGTGTTGTAATTTTTCACCTAATTCCCTTATTTGGTAATACCGTAATCGGTTTTTTTTACTGGTGTTATGAGAGTACTTTTTATTTTCATTAATTATGCAACATTCTAGTTTAATTAAATTTTCCGTTTCTAAGTTAGTTGTTATAATTATTTTTGCGTGACATTGATTACAATATCCTGTGCATTTGATTTCGTAATTGTCTTTCACAATATTATTTTTAAAACACCAAGTGCATAAAGATCTTATTTCTTTCCATAGATGCATTTGAATTACATTAGTCCATTGGTTTGGTTTTAATTTACGTCTGACATTATACAGACTACCAGGGGCGATTTTGCTATTTCGGTGATAAAAATACCTTTGAGGCTTAATACTATCCCAAGTTATTGTATCCATATAAAATGTATGCGTACTGGTGTTCTCCGAAACACTATTAATGCTTTCGTTTGATGACGATGTAGACTTTTGATTTATCAAATTAGAATCATTATTACGAATTATTTCTTTTTTATCAACACCAAAAAAGTATTCGTAATTTCGTTTTATGCTTAATATGATTGATTTAATACTCATTTTGTAATTTAACCGTGTTTGAATTTGTTTATAAATTGAGTCATTTGCGGAAGGAATATTTTTAAAAAAGTCATCTTTGAATTCTGAAATTACTAATTTTTGCGTTTCTAATGAAACCTTTGGTTTAGGCCCTCGTTTTCCTTGCTGATCCATGTCGTTAGATTCACAAGAATTATCACAAATTATTATGCCATTTGTTTTCAATATTAACATAATATGAAATAACAACTAACTAACTAACATATAAATCAACATCAATAACATTATGAACACTTGTGTACTTATACTACCTATATTACCTGAAAATACCAACTATAGATGTAAAAAACATAACGGGCCCCACCGCTCACGCAGTACGAGTCAGAAAAAGTTGTCTTCTAACGTGGTAAACATTGTGTCTTCAAGATAATCTGAAAATAACACGTATTTAAATAATTTAATATAGGTATGACAGGCTCCAGCCTTCCTCTAAAGGTACTTAAGCACTTACGTGTTTTCCATTATTTTAGCGTGATTTCTATTATAAATAGCGAAGGGGCAAAACACGAGGCTGAAGACGATTTCCCGAAGTCACAACTCCCATAGAAAATGTGATGAATAGGTTGACGACACTTAAAAGTTTAAGTGCATTCGCCGGATGACAATCGGTAATAGTCTTCACTTCACGTCATATTATCTAAAAAATACATCTGTGTTAATTCTATAGTTACGTTTATACTTACTACCGACGCTCGCGCTGACTGATTCTACCTATTTCGATATTGAAATGTAACTAACGTGAACTTAAGACGAGAACAGATCCTGACGGGTAACGAGGACAAGCTTGTAATAAAAAAATTGAAGAAAAGTAAATTATATCCTAGCAAATAAGACAGTGTTTCATTTCCAGTAGAATTGGAGGATAAAACCAGGCCTCCGCAGAAGTAGGTATATAAATAGGTATTTGAGATCCAATTAGATAAACAAACAAGTTACATTACGTTATTATGTGTGTACCTACCTACATCAAACCTTTAAAAAAGTAACTAAGTAGGTACCCATTTTTAAAACTTCTTAAGCATGTCCTTAATTTTAAGTGTACAGTGTCATATTCAACGAAAAAATGAACGTGTTTTTGTAAAAAACAACTCGCTTGCTACCTAGTTTTACAGTGCAATTAATGAATGAGTGTAAAATCAATTTAGTTAAATGCCACTATTATAAATTGAAATATACTTACTGATTTGGGTGCAGCTCCTATATTGATTACGTACTAGATACACAATTTTATATAGGTAAATAATGACATCACCAACACATTGTTTGGTTTTGCAACCCACTATGTAGTCAAACTCAAAAGCCGGCGTTATTATAATGATGTGCGACGAAGTAAACAAACAAAGAAACTGAGAAGCGCTTGTTCGTTTCGATTGCTTTGTGACACAAAATGGACCCTTATCACCTTCAAAATACAGATCAGTCTTGTCTAATAATCGTAAGATGTTAGGGCAGCGCCATCTAGTATTTAAACATAAACATATTCATTTGCGTCGCGGGCGCCGCGCGTCGTAAGCCCCATACCTATTGACCGTACGTGCATCCATTACTGCCACACTATATTGAACTTTATCACATGAGGAATACAGGTCAATTCCGTAAACGTTGTGGTACCGTCCTTGATCCGGAAAATGATTATTTTGAATAATTTTGTCAGTTGTAATGTAAGCATTAATAACAGCAACTTTATTTTTCATGCATGATTTACTTCATTTGATATCTTAATCCTTCAAGCGCCGTGATCTAGACAAAATATATAAAATCATTGTTCCTAGCTACCGGGGTCCCATGCGACGCGCGAAGGCTTAATCATATTATTATAAAGTATTATTAAAATAATGTGTAATTAATAATATTGCGATTCTAAAGTAAATACTCCCTTACATAGACAATTAATAATTTACACAAGACAAAAATTGTTAGAAAGAAAGTTAATAATATTGTATTCGACTGTACTCAATGTAATGTATGTAGAAGTTTACAATCAAATTTAATGGTTTTCTAGGTCAAAAGTCAAGCAAAAATTGGACTGATATTGGGCACTATTTCAAGCACAATTTATTGAGACGTAAATTGTACCTATAGCTCGTTCGATATTCGCGCACTGAGGTGAGTATGCTGGGCGTAGAACCTACGCCCAGCATACTCACTGAACGAAGCCTATAACTCCGAAGTTATTCGAGCACTGTTTTTTCTTTTTGGGCACCGTTTGGCACTATTTGGGAACTATTTTTTGAAGTATGAATTATGTTTGAAGCGTATACAGATTCTCCGGACGGAGGTGAGTATGCTGGGCGAAACCTTCGTCCAGCATACTCATCGAACTATGGCTATAACTTCGCAAGTACAAGAGCACTATTTTTTTCCTTTGGGCACTATTTAGCACTATTTCAGAACAGTTTTTTGACATTCATGAAATATCAGGATTCCATGGTGAGTATGCTGGACGAAGGGACACAATAACGCAATGAATGTTGTTGAACTGTCAAAATCATTGGGTTACGCCATTACCCTGCAGTTTTTCAGTCAACCTTGTAGAGGACTGGGTTACATTCGTAAATTTTTTTTTCTTCTTTTTACTGAGTTAAGTAATTTGTTCCAATAAATCGATTAACACACAAAATTACGCGGTGCTCCGATAAAGAGGTAACCTACACGTGTGCCTAATCTCTATTCACGCTTGTATTGATTCACCTTGCTTCAATAACTTACCTTAGTGTACCAGTTATGCACAAATCTCGAATATTACGAATGGTCTTTAATAGTTATGAGATTGTCTTGACTTTAAAAGAAACTTTTGACCCTTGAGTTTGTTTCGCCATATCTTCTCAGGGGTCAGATACGAAAAGTAGACTCCATTTAGCTTATTTTTTTTTAAATAATGATACGTGTAAAACTGATTCCGATATCCTATTCACGGAATAAACAATTTCAATTCAATAAAACTAATTTCTGCTGCTTTAAAATTCCCTTCACGTTCTCCAAAATTAAATGATTCATCAGAGCTGTGATTGAAATTGTTTTAGATAGTACTAGCCGTTAGCACGACCTAGATTTTGACGTCGTCCAACGTTCGTCAGGCGATAAGGGCAGCGGAAAACCCAACTCTGTAGCAGCCTAGTTACAAGCAGTATCATTATTGAACCGTCCAAATAACGTTTAACAATTGTATGAAAACGGTTGAAGGTTGTCGAAATGTCCAAAACTATGCCTGTCGTAGAAATCTTCATCAAATCACACGGAAACAGTTAAATGCACCGCAGTAACAGAAGACTAAGGAAAACGTGGACTAATTACACATAATCTATCCACCCTTTCCACAAGACATGACTAAAAACGGGGTGAATACCGACATGATGGCTAAGGGTGTGAAAGAAGGCCGCAAATGAATTTGGATAAAGGTTATTATGAAAAAGCCAAAATATACATCACTAGTTCATCCGTTCTTTATATTATAAAACAGGAAGCATCTCTATTTATAGAAGCCAGTATGGATGCAGTGGCAACATTGACCTAGAGATGATGTGTGGCATCGCGCCAAAATGGCGGAATGCCGCCAAAATAATGTTAAAGAATAAAGTTGTTGTGGCTGCGATATAATAATCGTCTTTGTTACTTTGTTTGATCTTAATTTCTTTGTCAGGTGCCCGAGGTAAACTAACTAAACCTAATTTTCAATTGGCATGAGAAAATTTCTCATACATAACCACGAATTGATTTTACGAGGGTTGCTTTTTCGGCAATCATAACAAACTGATTAAAGGACGCACATTGCAAATCCCAAAGTCATTGGAGTTAGTTGGGGCCGTTGAGCCTGACCTTTGTTTTTATGAAGTCATTTGAATATCCAAATTCGTCTTTAAACTATCAAGTTGAACTTGGGAGAAATCTCAAAGAAGCCAACAGGAAAACAATTCATGCATGTTTCCGTATTGTATTACGATTACGGAAGTAAGTGCTTCTACAAATGAGCAGAACGAGTCAACAGCAGAGGGAACTGCAGCCGCCAACCTGCGCTTTGGTCGTGTGTATCAGGCTATCAGCACTTATAAGAAGTTTGTGGTTCGTTTGACGACATCATCATTCTCCTGCCCCTATCCCAATTTATTTGTATTCTGCGCAACATGTCTTTTTCTTCGATTATTCTCTATTAGTCGTCATGAGTCGAGATTTCTAGCATCTTCCTGACAGTCCATCCATAGTTTCTTTGGTCTTCCCCTACTCGTATAGATACATTCATACTAAAACCTTTCTTGACGTCATTTTCCTCATTTGCAATGACAATGCATTGTAAAATTATAAACATTGAGAATGACGATCTATTCGTTTACTAACAAATGCATCTTTAAAGTTGGTCCCAGCTGTCAATTGTATTTTTGATCGTCGTTACGAGTAGTCAGAAGCCCGAAAATCTAACAATCAGTTTTACCAAGGGGTATCGTGTCGTGATACCCAGAGTTACTTGGGTTATGGAGGTCAGGTCACTATATGTAAAATACTGGTATTCAGCTGCATCCGGTTAGACTGGAAACCGACCAAAAGGCGAGACAGATGACGATGAAGCATCTTCAAAATTATTCGTGTATTTTCAGGTCGTTATAATTTATAATACTTTAAGTACAAAAAGCAGATTTTCCAAGAAAGTTCAATTTTCTTAGACAAACCGAAGAACCCTATTATTATTGTCTATATTGACAAGACTTCGACGGTAACTAATTATGAAGAATGTAAACAGTTCCGCCCACTCTTCGACGAAAATAGACATTTCTAGCGTATTCGTTTCAATATTAAATTGAGTGACAGACAACACACAGCTTATGCGGCTGGCTCTAGGGACGTTAAATTTTGCTCAAGAGTTTCTTTATTAACATAGCTGCGAAAGACGGATTTTTTAAAATGCATGCAATGTTGGCCGAAGCAAGGAAAACTTGTTCAGGTGGAGATTCATAGACCACCTAGGAGTGTAAATGTGGTGCTGTTCCACAAATGGGACACTTAATATCATGTCCTGCGTGTTCTGTCAGCTGCACGTTACAGAAACTGATGGGCGCCAAACACGTAGCAGAATTCTGGGCCGAGTCCATTTAGATTGCAATCGACACGCTAAGCCGAAGAATGAGGAATGAGGAAAAGAAAGAGGTTTAATAGAAGATAAAGTTTGTATGGAAGTTCACACGCCTTGTTTATTTTGTTTAGCCTATACTGCCTTGCCTATGTCTAGTAAACCCTTTTTGGAACGCAGCATGGTGTTCCGAATTTTATCCTGTCTTTTTACATCCAGAATGCTGCGCGCTCCATACCTCTTTGGCAAACGCCAAGGCGTAACTTTTGCGACTCGGTAAGCGAGCAGAGGGGCAATTCTTGTAATTTTAAGAACGTTCACAATATGATCTCAGTCTCAATCTATCAAAAATACCTCTAATTTCTCTACATTATTGACAAGTTTTTCACATTTCTGTGACGCCGAGATGAGACTGCGACTATATTTTGAACGTTATAAATTACGAGAATTGGTCTCCTGGTCTGAGCACCATAGGTTGGGACGGGCAGGATACACATGACGATGAGTATGTTCATAAATTATTAAGTTTACCACGTTTCTACGTCATGTAGACGAAGCAAAAGGAGTATTAGATCATAGCTCGAGGCATTCTGTATCTTCTCGAAAACAAACATTACACGAGTATGATATTATGAAAATCCGCCATTTTTATTCATCTGACATTTGGCCCACACATGACTAACCTATATTCTCACGGTCTCAATGACCTCCCCTCAAGGTCAGACCCCGCAGTAATTCGCACTGAACTTTGTACAGCCTTGATACGACCTTGAGCGTAAAAGCTTTCTGTAAGTACCTTAATAGTGGCAAAGTGCCACTATGAAACCAATTTGTTAGTGATCTTTCAGGCATTTTATTAGGCTATAGACTCATTGGAGCGATTCCTGAATTTGTGATATGTATTTCTTTCACCTGTTTTCCCACTGCTGGGAAAAGGTCTCCCCCATATTTTTCCACTTTTCTTTGTGCTGTACCTTCTCCACATCTTTATGTCATAAGAGAATTTTACCTTTCTCATCTTGGATACTTTATAAGTAGATACTGATGCGCCTATTGCTATCCCCTCATTCGTGGCAAAAAGAGTTGGTAATAACTGTAATCTGCTTTGAATATCTTTTGGCGCTTGACTGAAATTAACAGGGGGCGCTGTTGGTAAACATTTGTAAAATTGTTTCGCGAAATTGTATTAAAAAACAAGATGGCAGCGTTCGTTCCGATTTTGGGCACGCTCCAAAAGATCCTTGTAGCACTTTCATTTTATGAGCAGTGACGAAACCGCCATATCCTAGAACCAAAAATTCGAAGACAGACCCGCACTGGACCCGCGTGGATTACAGCCCACTACCTCTCGAAAAAAGTAGGCCTGTGTCCCATCAGTGGGAACATCATTGGCTGATTAGGCAGAAAGCACTACTACCTGCTCCGATGATACAATCTCTAAGTACTTAGTAACCTTCTACGACACTAGCGGGTGTGGCTTGTCATAAATGCATTAAATAAATGTATTTGCCAAGCACTTGTACCGATTAAAGTGCAGAGCAAACTAAGTGCTAAGTTAGATATCAAGTACCACTTATTTGCTTCACTAGCTTTTGCCTGCGACTTTGTCTGCGTGTATTTGTATTTCATCTTTTTATTACAAAAATATCCAGTATACAGGATGTCTTCTCCAAGTCCCGAGCTGTCAAATTTCATAACGATTAGTTCAGTCGTTTAGGCTTGTAAAGGTATCAGACAGAGTTGATTTCGCACTGATAATATACGCATACTAATATTATAAGTCAGAGTCAATTAAAGCGAGGGATGGAACGAGGGGCGACCTCTCAAAGAGAAAAACAGACTTGACATTGTTTTTCTGGCAGAATCAATAACAAAAGCATGTTGTTGGCGCTATCTTGAATAATTTTCATCCTAGAATTTACTTAGCGCATGTTTAAGTCAACAAACCAAATAAAAACTAATCTAAGATTACAATAAATGCTAATGATACAGAGTTTACTTCTGCTACATTTTCAAAGAAGAAAAATATTATGTCTCACTCCACAAGTCCACAGACAATTTCCAAAGACAATTTGTTACGATTTCTGTTTCAGAATTCACGAATTCTTTCCCCTAAAAAGTCAAACTTTTTTTTCTTTTAGAGCCTACGTGAGCTAAGCAAGGAAGGATGTCTTTCAATTCAAGTCATTCTTTACTTCATAAAATTAGACAAAGAACTGCGTTTGACAAACGCACGAATGATCACGTACACAAGTGCGTTACGTTATCAATTGACGAAATGTTTGACATGTGATTTGGGTCGTGACTCGTGATTCATAAGTTGTTATACTGACGATATTTTCGTATGGATCCGGAGAAAGGGAAATCTATAACTACGAAAGATATCTTTGAAATAAAGCTGAAACAGTTACGTCCATTACTTACTTTTTAGTCTTTCCAGAAGTGGCAATTATACACCCTGTAATAAACTACCCTCTACGTTCTTAAACCGATGAGATTAATTACCAAAACCATTTTCGGACATAATTAAATTCCAATCGTCCAACACTCCAAAAAGTTAAATGCAGAAAGTACGCTCACCGGTGAAAAATGGGGCCGTCTGAAATGAGACTATAGTCTGTGCAAGGTTTCATGGGTCTTAAACTTATTAATACAGCCACCAAACTCTGAATAGCACTACGATCACTCCAATTTCACTAAGCTTTTAACAATGAATAAGTTCGAACAAAGCTCCTACAGTTCTTGTAAAACAACAATAACACAGAAAATGAAGTTGTTCAACCTTGTTCAATATTCTATGACGAGCTCTTTAAGCATTTAAATCTTTATTACTATAATCCAACTGTATTTATACCTATGGTCTAGCGGTTACGTAAGCTAACCTTCAGAATCCCTGGGTCTTTAAGTTACGTAAACGTAATATCACTGAGGGTTAGCTTGGATAGTGGAATGGATAAACTAGCAGGTGTACAGTCATTTATAAGGTAGACGAAGGGATTATTTTTAGCTTAGGGCTTGTGCACGGTAAAATGGGTGTTTTTTTATTAATTTGACATTGATTTCTGGACAAAATTATTACTAATAGTTTATGATACTCAGCCTTTAGTATGTTATCTACCTGGGCCCTAATTCACTATGACCATTCAATGATTCCTTCATTCAAAACCACGTCAATTCCTTAGCTAATCACGGCAACCTCGCGTTCATTTCGCGCGCTTTCATTGTGTCATAAGAGAATACGACCCCTGTAGTTCTTGCCAACACGATTCAGAGTACATTTACCGGTTTGTGTTCTTTAGATTTTTGGACGAGGGTAGCTTCAGAATTCTTTTGAGATAATCCTTTAATAGCCTTATGACACCCACTGGGAGGGATGGGGGTTCTAATGTTTGTCGGAAATTGCACACATTTTTGCAGACTTTCATTAAACTCTAACGACAGGAAGTACCAAAGAGTCGTCGTAAGTAATTCTCACAATGAGGTTTTAACCATTGCCGTCTCGAATTCCCGTACAATCCAATTTGGAATAAAATTGTCTTTCGATTCATTCCTCCGCTGGTATTCGTTTTGTCCAACTACCTATATTGAAACACATGATGTAACTTTCGTTTAGAATCCTATTGATCGATGTTATATGAGGGATGTCGATTGGAATACCGGAAATAGTTTCCCTCGTCGAGAATTCGAGATATCTTCTATACTAATATTATGCTGAAGAGTATGTTTATTTGAACGCTCTAATCTCTGGAACTTCCAGACGGATTTGAAAAACTCTTTTTGCATTTAATAGCCCACTTCTTGAGCAAACCTATAGGCTATTCATCATCACGCTACGACCCTTAGGAGCCGAGCAAAAGTCGAAAAGAACGCTAAGCGAAAACCGAGTAAGAGCGCGGGTGGGCGATGCGCTGCGACGGGGTGGCTCGGGGAATAAGACATTTCATGCGGACGAAGTCGCGGGCAGGAAATAGTTTGAAATAAGAAAGGCAGTTTTCAGTTTGAAAATTGAATTTATTCATGATCTGTGAAAATGTTGGTCCCATTACCTACTGTCTTATACAGTGACAGATCGAACATTGAGCTCCACGCTCGCTCACTGCTTCGTATTGACGATATCAAACCGACCATTTTGAATCAATATTTTTGTTCACGATGTCATTCTTATTATGTGTGTATTTTTTACAATTAATTCGTCCCTTTTCACGTGTTAAGGTGAAGACACGTAATAAAACTATATTACTTTACAATACAATAAATAATTTCACGAAATCCCTTGTAAAATATAACAATGATTGTGTTCATTTGTGACAAAGGGCACAAAGATTGTAATGCATGCGAATGCAACATGATACGGGGAGAAGGCTGGCAAACCCCGGTTTTTATAACAATAACAAAACTTAATACCTCGTTTCTGGCTGGAGAATCAGGGCTGTCAAAACTGAACCCTATTTGCGTAACACTATCAATCACAATCTGAACCATTTCGAAGGATATTGCTAATCCATTGCTTCATATGTTCGAAAAGTTTGTCTTTTCAACAACGTAAATAACGCAATGAATGATGTTGAACTGTCAAAATGAAAGCCATTTCTACTGTTATTATGCAATTACAAAGCTGGAGATGTATTTTTTGTCGTTCGTTTGTTGAGCCGGCCGACATCGGACTCTATACAGTGAATGTTATTTTTTGTTTCATTCCACGTTCAAACGACACCGACAAAATTAACATACGAATGAACGTTCATCTGGTCCTTATATTTTCGATAATTCGGTAGGCGAGTGAAATATTTCCAGTGCCGAAATCCAACATCGATCGATCGATTCGCTAAAGAATTCATTTATCACTTTTGATTTATTTTGTGTTCAGACGTTACACGAACCCGACGTTACGTTATACGTCGAGTGAAAGATGCCGACTAATGCTCGGTTCCTATTAACAAAAACGAATCGTTTTGCTTACCAACGGTAGCATTTTTTACTGCCAAACTGGGTATATAAATAGATTTTAAGCTAATTTTATAGCCACTTCCACATGGGAGGGTCTACTATGCAAAGCTTTGAGGTCTTGGCTTCATTATTGGTAAAGATACAAGAGTCTAATTTTAACCAATAAAGGTCCGTAAATTATAAGAATCGGCTATAAGGGTGCGTCTAGATTATGTTAAACTAGCTGCGCCCCGCCGTTTCACCCGTATAAGTTTCGATGCCGTGGGAATATCGGGATAAAAAGTATCATGTATGTTAATCCTGGTTATAAACCATCTGAGTGCCAAATTTCATCCAAATCCGTTCAGTAGGTTTTGCCTGAAAGAGTAACAAACATTCGTCCATCCATACAAACTTTCACGTTTATAATATTATTCGGATAACATGTCCAAATTATTTAACATGGCTAACCTCTAACATGTGGTCTAACTATATTTGTTGTTGTAACATGTTCTGTTAGTATGGACACACCTTTAAAGATACAAAAATAAACAAAAAGTTATATTGAGATAAATATTGAGTTGTATTGAACATTTCCCGTCAGACGTTCGCTCCGGAACGGAACCCAATTTCCGAATGGTGCACAGCGCTTTTCGCTAGTTTCGAAATCGTGGTGGCATTTCGAAGTGTTTTAGCAATTTGCATACCTACAAGTTATTTTAAATCGTAACATCTTTATTTCATTACTTAAAGCGTAGCGATTCTAAAGAGTGATGCATGGCGAGTATATTTCAGAAATCGTAATCTATAATATAAAAATGAATCGCTGAATGTGTTGCTAAGCGCAAATGTCGAGAGCAGCTGAACCGATTTCGCTAATTCATTTTTAGAATATTCCTTGAAGTACGAGGGTGGTTCTTACGAAAAAAAATGTAAGAGAGTTGCTTCACGCAGACGAAGTCGCGGGCAAAAGCTAGTTAAATAATAAATAAATGACTCGTTTTCTTCAGTACAGTTTACTTTTAGCGAAAGCGCTAGGGTTGCCCGCTAAAATATTTTTTTCTCACGTTTTTTGCAATGTGCAGGCCAGTATCAGGTTGTGTGTTGATCAAAATATGATACGTGACCGTAATAAATATGTGCTTACAGGATTATTATCATTAAAACTTTTTTTTAACAAAGCTGTTTCAGTATCAGTAGATAAAAATACTGGCAACCCTAAGCTGGTGGTCTAGTTACATGGAGTTGTGCACAATGCATTACAAAACAGGCACTGCAGTGAGTCACCAACCTAATTTAGTGCAACACTTTGTACCTAAGTGTACTACATAACATTAATAGGTATGAGAACAGTTATTTTTAGTTTTATTACTTGGAGCCGAAGGAAAATGAAGTACTACATGAGGAGGGTAAAATATTTTTATTCCTACAATTTTTGATGCAAACTTTAATAATTGTGCAACGGTGTAGGTACATAAGCCTACATAACATTATTATGAGAACAGTTATTTTTAGTTTTATTACTTACTTGAAGGAAAATGGAGTAAATAAGCGTGAAAAGAGGAGAAAGAAAAAAAAAGTTTTTTGCTAATATTTTGGGCCTGGTACCTCCAAAAGTATTTTTTAAATTTCTTGCTGGAAAATGAGGACTACATTATTTCAAGAGGGAGGGAAAATAGATACTTTTATTTCTGAACTTATTTTCAGAACTTTGGTGATAATATTTTTTACAATCAGGGATGTTTCTTTATTTTCTCTTGTCCTTCATCACAAAAAACTTGAAGTTTGAGCTCTTCAGTGAACAAATTTCGAAGAAGGTCAGTTTTATTTATCCTGAGAACATTTTTAAGTTAAAATTAACAATAATACTAGTGGAGTAACCTACAAAAAATCATCATCAATCAATTAAGATACTGGTCTTGTTATGTAAATGCTATTTACTTCAAGGAACTAGAAATTGTTAAAGAAAGAAGGTAGGAAATAGAAAAAGTAAGTAATAATCAAGAAAATAGGAAAAATCATCAAGTTTCTCAAACTACAACAGATTAATGTCAAATTCCTAAAATATATGTAGAGGAAAAACCAATTATTAGAAAATAAAATTGCTATCACAGAATATTGGGCAGTTATTATCATTTATCAAGAATAAGTTGAACTAAAAAAGTTTATTGAAAACCCAGAAGAGGCAACATACAAAAGTTTGGAAGGCTATGGCAACACCAAGCAAAGGCCCCCACTCCATGCCCACCATTGGGAAAGCACTGGTTGGTAAAAATCACATTGAATACCAATTTCAGTATATTTAGAGCAACTTCAACTTATACATTGTTCTACAAAAATATAAAATGTTAATGAATATTTTATTATTATCGTTTTAAGGGCATTAATGACGCAGATAGGTACGTACTGCGTACGCGTATGAATATTTAATATGATTCAAATGACTGGTCTTGCGAAATGCAACCGGCTGCAGTTTGTGCCAAGGTCAGAAAACATAAATATTGGTAAAAAAAGTTCGTTTTGCAATGAAGTTGTTAGAAAATTACGTAGGTACGTTATTAACTTCCGAAAAGTTACTAGAAGCCCTATAATTACGGCAGGATGTCCAATCGTCGCTCTAAATGTACTTCTAACGAAAAAAAACCACAAATAATAAGGTTAGGTGAAAATCGGTAGGACCGACCTTGACATTAACTTATTGCGAAAGCTTATTAATTAATAACCAAATTAGTAATATTACTTACCAAAGTCTATAAATTGTTTTATAGACAGCGGCGAAGGGTTGAATTGCGAATAAAAATCAAGCATTTTCGTAACATTGGAGAAAATAGCCCCTGCTAACCTCATCTTGAATAACTTTTAGCAACGTTTACAAACTGAAAAACTGTTAAATAACCACGACAAAACTTATTCACAGATGAATATCACACATGTTTTCAAAATTAATAATTTTTTCACCGACACCACAACTTTTCACGAAGAGAAAATTTTTCGACTGAACCAGTGTTGCCCCTTTCTGAAGCTTATATATTTTAAAGTGACGTGAACTTTGGCCCTCAGTGTTGTGAGAACAATAATAGGTGTTTAATTTTGTTTTATTGTTTGCGAACTTGTAATGTTTCAAGAAATTAAACGCTTATAAAACTACATTATTATTCCGCTACCAATTTTTGTATGAACGACAAGTCATGAAATAGTAGCTTCGAAAGCGCAGTATGGTGCTGTTAGTTCTAGCAACCAAAATGTCAATCACAAACGTAGTAGTTTAGTTATTAAAAATATACTATAAGATAACTTTGTGTCAAGATTGTGTGTAAACTATAATCTCTCACAGCAGAAAAAATCTTAGAAAAGGATTACATTTTAATTAACTCTAGAAAAATATCTAATCAAATAAAACTATACAATAAGTTTTGTTGCTATCATGCAATTACTGGCAACAAAAGAAAATATGACACTGACACATTTGACGTTCTTATTGAAGAAAAAAATTTAAAACAAACATTTCGGGCAGCTGTTCAGCAGTTATCCAAGTTTTCTAAGCCAAGGAAAGGGTAGTTAATCAAATTATTTTTAGAATTAGGATGTTAGGTCAGAAAAGAAGCTACACTGATGAATAAGTTAAAGTTCGCCGTTCCCAAACCTGTCTGTTTCCAATTGCATACAATAAGAAATGCGTCCGTGAGTTCTCCCCATTCTATTCCGATTCCATCTTTGTTTTTGTTCCTATATTACCATTTTCCTGCCATTACCTCATCATCATTTTTGTGAGGATCTAATTTGCAGCATTTTATTGATTTTCTATTCTATTATTCTCAGCCGTCGTCGGTTTAAATCTCTGTTCTCAGCTGTCATTTTAGAATTGTTTAGAAAACATGTCGGTAAATCGAGGTATATACGTTATACCTCGCTATAAACTAGTGATAGTAAATTCCATAATAAATTGTAGTAGTGCTTAGTGCTTGTTATTAATCCTGTTCTAGAAGGATGTCATCATTCTCCTGTCCTTATCCCAATTTATTTGTGGTCGGCGCAACACGTCTTTTTCTTCCATACTTCTCTATTGATCGTCATCTCGGTAGTCCAGAAGGATGTAGCATTGAATATTTAGTAAAGTAAAGAAAGTATTTTATGGTTGTGAAAGTCAATCAAAAAAGATCAATCTGATAGCGACAGTCAATATATGTTGAAATATTAAATTTATTCAGAATGAAGTAAAATTAAATGTACATAAATCACAATTTATACCTAACTAGCGGACCCAGCAGATGTGGTCCTGCCCGACCGGGTCCAAAATAAAAAGATCTCTTTTTCTTTTAATTTTCTTTTATACAAACCTTGTCCTGACAATAACAAACACAGAAAAAGAATAATCCAATTTGGTGCAGTTGGAGAGGAGACGAAGTTATGTGCTTACATACATACATTTCAGTGATTAATTTTTATTTCCTCGCACAGCTACCTCGCGGCGGCGCATCTGCATAGCACATCTTACTCGCTCTGCTACACAGCTTAGCATTAGTGGAAACAGTCACATAGTTTCGTAGCTTAGCTTTAACTTCCTCGCAGCATAGCTGCATAGCATATTGCTGCTGGAAAAGCAGCCTAATAACGTAACACCCTATGTCGCTAATCTCAGTCTGAATCATTTTGGATTTTCAGTAGATTGCTAATTAATTCTGGTTCACGTGTAATAATAATAACGTTTATTCACAGAAAAAATTTTAGTAAGTAGTTATTATTATTATTTATTCAGTAGCCCGAAAGTCTGACAACCAGTCTTACCAAGGGGTATCGTATTACCCAGTAACTGGGTTGTGGAGGTCAGATAGGCAGTTGCTTCATGTAAAATACTGGTATTCAGCTGCATCCGGTTAGACTGGAAGCCGACCCCAAGATAGTTGGGAAAAGGCTAGGCAGATGATGATTCACAGAAAAAATTGTACATTATTTCACAAATTAAGTGCTTAGTCTACAGTTACTGTACACAAAGGTATTAGCATTTGGGGCCGAACTAGGCATAGCCTGTTTTTCAGCCCTCAAGGCCCATCCCATACAGTAATGAGTTGAGTTGAGTTGAGTTACATAGTAAGTGTTGAAGTTAGGTAATATGGGCTGGTGTCCGCAACTCCACGACAATGCGCGTATTTTGCGTACGAAGTGTTGAAGTTATGTATTGTAATGAGCCCATGTTTAAATGTGCGTGCCTAATATAATATAGAAAAAAGAAATTAAGAAAAAACCTTACAAGTTTAGGTAACATAGCATGGCAAGTGTGAGATGTGCTCAAAAAATTTGTCTGCTCAACAACGTAAATAACATTGAATGTTCTTGAAGTGTCAAAATTAAAACCATTACCAATTACCACAGATTACTGAATAGTTACTACGCCATTACTGCAGATAGTGTGTTATGCAATTACGAGTCTGGTTGACCTTACGGAACTCTTGCGAAAGAAAATACATTTATTTGTGGCAAACATGACGCATAAAAAAAGAACATGTTATGTGAATATTGTGCACAATGTTATGCTTAAAGACTCTTAGCCTTAAAGGCTGTGTTGAATCTCAGTGAATGAATATAATAAGTAATAGTAGGTATTGTAAGATTTTAATTACGTAGATGTAAAAGCGAAAACTAATTTGATACTACAAATTTTAGAAAATGCAAAACGTCTTTGTATACGGTACATTAAAACGAGGAGAACCAAACCACTATTGGTTGCAAGATGAGAAGAATGGTGTCGGGAAATATGTAAGGGATGGCGTCACCAAAACTCTGTACCCCCTCATTATTGCAACAAAGTATAATATACCATTCCTGTTGCATGCTCCGGGATCGGGGCGCAACGTTCGTGGTGAGAATTTCATTCATATTAATTCAAGTTTGGGGCCATCCAATAAGGGCTTTGAAAATCCGTGCCATACCTACCTGCCCCCATTTTTTTTTTCAAAATGGCGGCCCGCATGTCGCTTATATAAATCGAAAATCTTCAATCCCCCCCTTTGTCTCATTATAACATAAGTGCAGTTGCCGAAAAACCAATATGGCAATTTTCCAGGTGCATGTTAAATGCTCCTTTCCTTTTTTCAGGTGAAATATTTGAAGTAGACAAACACATGCTTGGCAAACTAGACCTACTAGAGGATCACCCGAATTATTATATACGGGAAAAAGATGAAATCTTGGTTTATGATAGGTTAGTAAAAATTCGATATCCTACTAATATTATAAACGTGAAAGTTTGTATGGATGGATGTTTGTTACTCTTTCACGCAAGAACTACTGAACGGATTTGGTTAAAATTTGGATGCGAGAAGCACAGAACCGGTCGTAGTGGAGGTGCTGGGGGGAGGCCTAAGTCCAGCTGTGGACGTCTTTCGGCTGAAATGATGATGATGATGACATGTGACGTAATTTAAGAATATCCCCTAACGTCCAGTATATAAATTTTCAGTAATAACGAAAATCCAGAATCAGTGCAATGCTGGGTGTATTTTCTGAAGAACTTTAAACCGGAGCTGTTGTCGCGGAAATGTTATGAAACCTACAGCTCAACTGGCGACCACGGACTGCAGTACATGGACAGGTCTCAAAGAGATTCTACATATGATTATAAAACTGAACTTAAGCCTGATAATCTATGAACCGACACTATAAGTACAGGAAAAGGTCAGTAGATTCATTTCCACATTTTTTCTTGTTTTTGTAGAGGAATTTACTATTTTTTGAAAATTTGATTAACTGTAATACAGGTATTTTAATAGTTATCAAAGAAATGACTTGCTAGACGGAGATAGTACTATGGAGACAGCACTTCGTTTTGTTTGGCTTTGCTTAAGGGGGAAGCGTCAGGGTTGCCCGCGAAATTCAAATTTTCTTACTTAACCCTTAACGCATCCTCCTTAAAAGCTGTCAGATATACCTGTCATTCTTACTTGCAATACCAGACTATTTATTATATGGCATTTATAAAATAAAATAAAATTGAGGGATCTTTTTTTACTAAATACTTACACTGCCATTTCTTTTTTATTTAAATAATTTAAATTGATCTACTGAACTTTTTCTGTATTTTATTAAGGCGCGTCCATACCTCGGGCCGTGAATTTTTTTAATCGTGCGTGTTTGTTTTGAAGTAACTAAGTATAGTTACTTCAAAACTTACTTTCAAAACCTTGAAGGAAAACATCTCGTGAGGAAACCGGCATGTCTTAGAACCAAAAATTCGAAGACATGTGACATACACCAACCCGCACTGGGCCCGCGTGGTGGATTATGGCCCACTCCCTCTCACAGAGAGGAGGCCTGCGTCCCAGCAGTGGGAACGTTATAGGCTGATTATGCTATACTTAGTTACGGTGGTGCGAAAAAGCGGTTCCTTAGAATGATTTCACTAAAATAACGTTTCAAGGTACCTTTCGCATTAATACTTATAGTCAACCCCTCCCCCCTGCCATCTCAGCCTTATATTAAAACCCTCTCGTGGACAAGGTCTTTTGTCTACAAATGAAGCTATTATGTACAACGTAACTGCCAATATGGGTACTGGCAGTTGGCTGCTAGTCTGTAAATGAAACATCCGATCCCAGAAAGAAAACATATTAAAAAAAACATGCTTGCACAATACAACCTATATCAGATAAGTGCTGTAAAGATTTTTTTTTTGCAATCTGTAATCAAAATACATCATACATAATTATACTTCTTCATCTTTTTTTCTTTTTTAGACGAATACGTGCCGATTTTTCAATCATCAGGTATAGCCCGATTTACAATGTATGGCGGCTCTGAAGTCTGAAGTTTGCCACTCGCTGCGCAGTACCTCACCCCTCATCCCCGCTGACACGTGAATTTGTTACTGCGCAGCGACTCGCCTCATGTTCCGAGCCGCCATAAAGTTTGAATCGGGCTGTAACTTTTATCTGCGGAATAAAAATGGCGGTTTGACAGCGTATAGAAAATATGTCAAACTCCCATATTTTATTCTTCAAATAAAAGATAATTGACGATTGAAAAGCCGGCCCTTAATTATTAAAAAGGAGAAAAATTTGATTCTGATTTTTGATTTGATTCTGATTTTTCAGTCGACAGATAACTATTATTCGTGAATAAAATGGATGTCTGACAGATTTTGTATCCAAGAACTGTCAAAAATTTTAAATTATTCCTCATATAACATTATCTGGCGTGGGAAAAAATCAGCCCTAAATTGATTAAGCATGAAATAATGATGCAATTCTACATCATTGAAACATCTTTACAATTATTATCTTTTATTTGCAGCAAAGCTTCTTTACATGAAGTTGAGGAAATGGATGACTTGCTAAATAAGAAGAAAAAATAATTAGCCTAAAGAGAAATTAATCATTTGAAAAGAACTTAAAAATGACTGATAACTGTATTTAATAATTAGAATATAATATGTCATATTATGTGAAATAATTTATAAGTTTCATTTAAGTAGTTTTTGGCCTTTTTCTATTCTTTGGGTAATCCATGGATGCCCTCCGTCTAGGGAGAACGGAGGGTTATGTTGGACTCCTACCACTGACCTATATTATACAAGTACGCTGGATATCATACTATCGATGACAAAACGAAGACATTTGATTTTCGCCATTTTGGCTCTGATAACAACGTGAGCGTCTGTGGCACTAATATTTTTGATAGAGAGTTTTACAAAATGCGCGTACTCTCATGATAAAAATGTTCTAAATATCTCGTTCTAAACACAAAATACACAAAAATGTCTTATTCCACGATTTAGCCCTATAAGAGATGTACCAAAACAATGCGACGACCATTTTGCAACAGTGTATCAATTTTAGTTCCTGATACGTTCGAGCGGGGCGCTTTCAATAGGCACGAAAACTCGTAACAAACGTAGATACTCGTACATTCGCCGCACCCCCGACTGGAAAGTAGTTTTTGTCTGCGCTTTCAGCTTAGTCTTTGTCGAGTGGGAGAACTGGTGCCCGTGCCCCGATGCTAGACCACAACGCTGCAACGCAACGCTTTAAGTAGTATTTCCTTGCGCTTTTAACGTCTTTGTCGAGGGAGAAATGAAATGAAATTATTTGTTCTGTAAATAGGATATCAGAATCACGTTTACACGTCATTATGACAAAGAAAGCTAGATGACGACCTCATCTAGCTTTCCATGTCATAATGACGTGACGCGATTCCTATCTGACTACTCTGAGAAATGTTGGCCCAGTCCAGTCAGTGCAAGCATTAGTCACTAATCGCAGCAGGAGACTAGTGCCCCAGTGCTAAAGGCCACAACAGCCGAGTTTTAGGTCGTGGGTCGAACCCAGGCAGGTTTAACCCGACTAGCCTTTTCCCAACTATGTTGGGGCCGGCTTCCAGTCTAACCGGACGCAGCTGGATACCAGTATTTTACATGGAGCGACTGTCTTATCTGACCTCTACAACCCTGTAACTAGGTAACACGATAACCCTTGGCAAGATTAGTTGTCAGACTGTGGGGCTTCTGACTACTCGTAACGACTGTCAATGGTCTACGAATGACAGCCGAGACCAGCTGCTTAAGGCTGCGGTTCCAGCTCGTCTCCGCTCTGCTCCGCTCCGCCTCAGTGGAACCGCAGCCTAAGGCCGGGGCTCCACCAAAGCGGAGACGAGACGAGCGGAGAGGAGCTTAGATGTTTTTTAAACAACCAATAGAATTGTGTTATTGACACATCTCTCCGCTCAGCTTCAGTGGAGATTGCTGTGCGGAGATGTGTAATTTTTGTATGGCGCGATGGAAGCGGAGTTGTGAGCTGTGCGCGGACGACGCGCAGTAGAGACAGTGGACACCGCACACATCTCCGCTTTGGTGGAGTCCCCCGAGCTGAAAAACATCTCTTCTCGCACAGCACACCGCACAAATCTCCGCTTTGGTGGAGTTCCGGCCTTTGCTTGCTGGATTTTCAACGTACTGTTAGCCTGCCTAGAGCTGAAAATTCAGTGCGCGAAAAAAAATCGCCCGTGGGTAAGAGGGCTTCATCTTCAGAAACAGGCTTAGTTCCTATACTCAATCATTTTGACGGATATAGCTAATCCATTGCTTCATGTTCGAAAAATGTGTCTGCTCAACAACGTAAATAACGCAATGAATGTTGTTGAACTGCCAAACTGATAGAAATAGTATAGATAGAGACAGAATAAAACCATTGCTACTGACAGTGTTTTACGCGATTACCTTTTCATAACAATAATAATTAGGGTGGTTTTCGTAGTGCAAGAATTACCACTTGTGTGCGGCCTACTAAAGTTGTCAAAAAATAAAAGGCCCGTTTTGACCTGTCAGTTTCATACAAACGAATACGTATTTTGCGAATTTGATCTTTATTAGCTACTAGAACTGTCAATGTCAAAACGGGCCTTTTATTTTTTGACAACTTTATACCTAAAAGACTACTTCAAGATGACAGTGTGCTACGCAATTATTATTAGAATAGTTCTGTGTTTTAAGAAAACAAAAATGATGACCGATTTTGATGACGTGCCATGTAGTTTATTTTTCTTTTTTTTTTCAGCAACAATGAGTCCGTTTTGGAAGATTTGGATGATGATGAAGTATTGGTGAAGAACTAATTATTTTATTACATGAAATGAATTTATTATGTTTTGATATAGAATATTTAATTCTTGCATTCCTAAAGTTTTAGAATTTTTTAAATTATTTAAATATTTACTCTTGTTATGAAATACCTAATATATATTTTAAATATTATGTTGTTTTATTTATTTTCGAACAGATAGCCGATGGGGCCGAGAGGTTCTGGAGTGGCGACCGGTTACCGGAAGACGTAGCATTAGAAGGCCTCCCACAAGGTGGACCGATATTTACCTTAAATTAACTTTATAACATGTACGTTGAAACAGCAGTGCGATTCTGTAACCATCGCACGGTGATAACTTAGGTGAAGTGAGCGTGGAGTAAGCTGTCATTCCAACTAATGCTAGGGATTGACACTATTGACAGCTCACTCTAAGCTCACTTCACCTAACTTTTCACAGTGAGATTTTTACAGAATCGATCGGCAGATGTTTTAATTTGTCGCACCTCCATGGAACAATTGCTGGTGGAACTAGTGAGATTGATCCCTCAATTTCATCATGTAGAGAAATGTTATTATTATATTAAACTAATATTTATCTTCCTGACCCGAGGAGGCCCGCGGTGTCGGGCCGGCAACAGTCTGGGGTTGCGGAAGGATCGTACGTTCCCGCGACCCCCGGCGTAGGTGTGAGATGGAACGCCGCCGGGTGGTTTTTAGTCAGTAAGAGTCTGACAGACCCCGTCGCCCGCCCCAGGGCGGTGGACATCCATGAGGATTTTCCAACCCGGAAACAAAAAAAAAAGGGGGGTCTACTCCGAAGTGCAAAGTGCGAAGGTTCGAATCGGACCGACACATGGCCGAACCGAATATTTTTGAAAAATGCGAAAAATTTCGGATCGGTTGTTGGGTCGGGACCATAGTCAATATTCGAAAGAGTGTAGGAGTGCAAGATGGAAACAGACCGAACCAAATAGTAACTTCGTAGCAGGAAACGGCCGATACTACTTCGGAGTAGACCCCCTGGTTCGCTTCCTGTGTAATGATAGGTAGGTAAAACATCTGGTAGGAACTAGAAGGTTGCCCCTAGCCCCATCCCGAGCAGCTACTTACCATAACAGAGCTGATAGAACATTTGTCATGATCTCGCAGACTCTGCTGGCAACAAAGAGAATTAAACCACTTGAGAGCTGATAGACCGATTTCGTCTAGGCACACGACTCACCACTGCGGGTCGGGGGACGAAGAAAATACAGCGGTTGTGATTGGCCGATGCAACAATGTCAGGACGAATGTTCCAAACATAGTGATGCACAAGTCAGTTTTGCTACAAAACCTAATATCGATAAAATCGAACATAACGATGTCTATTAATCCTACTTTTTTTTTAAACTAAACTGATTGTGCGTTAACTGGGTGCAAATAAAACACTTACGTAACACTGTAAATTTTACTTTATTCAAATCAATGCTAAAATTAAATCAAGGTTAAATAATCGTAAAAAAAACGAAAAAAATCCAAAGAAAATTTTCATTTTGCACCTAGGTTGGACGATCCCCCTCAACGAGACAGTTATTGGTTTTTAAAATGAATCAATTTAGTATAAGTTTTCCGGATAAAAGATTTAGGGTCTTTATTATTTTTTGTGAAAAATGACAAGCGTGCATCAACGTTTCCCTCTTAACAGCATTAATCCACTGTTCTTTCACTTCTGGAATATCCGGAAATCTAAAATGTAAACATTAAGTAGGTAATGTTACTTTTTTACAGTTAGGAATCATCGTAATTTTTATCGACAATATTATTTATACTTTGTTTTGAAGTTGTCATAACACTACAGCAATACGTCAGGTCCTTTCTATCTATACCTACAGATGGAAAGGGACAGACTTATTAACAATACCTAGTGAGAGAAAGGGACTTTTCAAAAAGACATCAACGCGGAATACTTTTTATGTGCCTTAAACGTAAACAACCAGTTTAGCTTGAGCCCTGCAATTATTCATAATATTATTAAATTATAAATATATTTTACTTACCGATGAAAAGTTATGCCATCTTTTTTATAGCTGGATGTTCTAGACGATTTCCCACACCATTTAATTGAACAAGAACTCATAAATTAATTTGATATAAGCAGAAATGTTTAAAAAAGTTATCAAAATAGTCACGTGTTTAGAGATCCAGTATAGTAACCGGCATGAGTCGTGAGCACAAACTGACACCTGCGCAGTAGTTCATTTTTCGGTCTCTTTGGCGGAATGAAGAAGGCGGGGGGCACTGAGGCTGCACGCGATTGGTTCGTCTGTCGATGCTCGTCGTCTATTGGACTCTCACGTGTCATTCGGCTACTGTACACTTTCGTGCACTTTTAGTGACTTACGATTTTAATTTTGAAATAGTTTATTTTTATTAATTCGTATTTGTTAAGTCAAAGTAACGGTTAAATTTGTTTCTTCACTATTTTAGCAGTTACTTGAACGAAGAAAACATTTGCTGTAGTATCAGTAAAGGTCAAGTAAAAGTTAATACTTTGACTGATTGTGTTGATGAAGAAACTGGCCGTAAGTCACAAAGGCCTACAACATTACTGTATCAAAGTAAAATTTCAAGTACCACTAATATTTTAATTATAGTTTGCGTAAGTACAGCTATCAATAATTTGAGCAAAAGCGGTACTAAATAAATTTGGCCGAAAGTGTACAATGCGCGAGCTTGCCCCCACTACTGCCCATCTGTGCTCACGACTCGTGCCGGGCATTATAACTGGTCATAACTAAAATGGTCACTCATAGTTTCATCTAATATCAGTGCAATTTCATTTATGTGTCGTGAGCCTGAGTCGCCCGTATGAGCAGTCAAGAGGTTTTATAGTAATTGTGGCAACAAAGTCATTGGCTGGCAAGGACGATCCATTGATGGTGTCGACTCACTTTGATCGATACATTTTGGTCGAGGTGCAGGAGCAGATCTGAAAACAGGAATAATTTTAAATTAAAAATTATGATAGTGTAATTCAACCAGACATAATGTAGAACTACTTATGGTTCCCACTGGTGGTTCCTGCTGGGGTGCAGAGGGCTCTCCAGGCCCTGACCCGCCGACAACTCTCTGAAATGCAAAATTCAATCAAAAATGTTAACTAATATGATTTAGTAAAAAAAAAGCGTTAAAAAAGCTGCTTACTCTTCAATAGTGCGTGGCCCAGACCTGTCAGAGCCTGTGCCGCGTCCTCCTCGCACACCTCGGCCACGTCCCGTGCCACCCTGCGGTGCCACTACCGCACCTTCACCCAGCCCCAAAAGCTACGCTAGCTTTGCTAGAGCCGCCGCGCAGTGTACATACACATTCGACCTCGTCGAGTGCTACCGCGGCCTCGCGGAACCGTCACCACAACTTCGGGCTCTAAAGTTGGTGGTAAAGCTGGCGTTACTTTAGAGCCGCGTCGCACACGCAATCGACGTCGTGGGCTTGAACTAAAAAAAACATGGGGTTTTTTGTTTATATTTTTACATGCAAAATTTTATCAAAATTTCAATAATATGCCTAATACATACGTAGTAATACTAATAACATATCTAAGCGCGTTTTTTGGGGTCGACTAGTCGAATACAACGAGTTATTTTTGCAAAAAAATAAAATAAAACCACTTTTATTGTTACCTTGTTTTGCCAGTTGCCTTCCCCCTTATTCTCATAACCTAAGATTTCACGTTCACTGAGATTGAGAGCCATGTCGGACCTTATTCCCCGTAGACGGAGAAACTACTGTCTACGTTATGCCCGCCGTTTACTGGGCACAGTGGGCACACCACAGACTTAATAAGTCTGTGGGGCACACTTTATTTTGCTGTCAAGTGTCATAATTATGTTATCTGTGCTATGTGCTATCAGCTGTCATAAACAGCATGTTTTTTCTCACAGACAGAGAGCACTTTATTTATTTCTGTTACGCAAATAGGTTATGTTTAGATTCGGTTTTTATTTAATATTTTGAGAGTTTTAGTTCAAATAAATGTGATAGAAGCTTTACCCAATAATGGATTTTGCGCGCAAGCAGCTAGAGAAATACGGCTGGACCGATGGTAATTATTTTGTTTTGTTCAGTTACAAGTTATCATTTCGAGTGCTTAAAAAGCATCAAAATCAAAATATTTTATTTCACATAAACCAACATGGGCACTTATGAAGCGCCAGAAGCTAAGTGCACAGTTCCAATTGGTCGTTTCCTATGGAGACGAGCCGGCAAGAAACTCCAGGGTTACTCTTTTTAAAATAATGGCTTTTACAATGTTTTCAAATTACAGTAGGTATGGGAGGACAGCGTAGTCCTGTCAACAAGTACCAGGTACTTGATAAAATAAAAAATGGTCTACAGATCTAAAGTCTACAAGGCCTACAAAGTCCTCACATTTACAAAATATAGAAAAATCCATCAAAAGGACAGATGAAATATAAAAAACCTATTAAAACCAAGTGACATGATTGCCATTACAAGTTTACAACCACTATTATAGAGTTGAAACTAGACTTGTCTGTATAAATAAAGTCAAATAATAAAAAGATAATGTTAAGGAAGTATGTAAAAAATAAATAAACATCGTAATTTGAGAGCAGTTAATAGACATTTACGTAGTAATGCCGTTAATGAGGTGCCAGGGAATCCACATGCGCAGAAGAAATCATTGCCAAACTACCTTGTCTTCAACATAGTCATCTAACTTTTAGTGCTTCTATTCCTTGTTTAAAATAGTTTTATTCATCTATCTTTCTTCATTTTATCACTTATATAGTCTAGAGTACTCTAGAGGTACGTTCTGCAGAATCTATACCTAAAGAATTTACTAAATGAGTTAGGAGCACGGAACCGCTCGAAGTGGAGGTGCTTGGGGGAGGCCTATGTTCAGCAGTGGACGTCTTTAGGCTGAAACCTTTAGTTTTTCGGATGATGATGTTGAGTTAGGAGTTACTGCTAAACCTTTGAAAAGTGTTGCTGTGTCCGTAAATCAATGAATAAAACAACAAAACATCACTTATTATTTGTAAGCTCTAGACTCACGCTGTGTTTTTTACATGTGGTATATTTCCTGTTCTATGTTACGGGTTTGGTTTCCGCACTTAGTCTTTCAAGTGGATCATTGTGTTCCTGTACCATTACATAAATTAATTTAAAAAAAACTTTACATGTTTTTTTCAGGCAAAGGACTTGGTAAACATGAGAATGGCATATCAGAGGCTCTAAAACCTAAGCTAAAGCGGAGTGTGGCAGGAGTGGGTCATGATGCTGCGGCCGAGTTCAATGAGCACTGGTGGACGACGCTGTATGATAAGGCTGCTGCTAATGTTGAGGTGGGTACTTTATGATGCTGTCAATTTTGATAGTGAAGATTTTATTATCTGTGCTTGAGTGTACCATTGAGAAAAGTCAAATAAAATACCATCAACACAAAAAGAAGAGTTAGTATTAGCGTGTATTATCGCCAAAATCTATATCTGACCACCGTAAGGACTATTCCTGCTTGCAGCGCATTTTATTGGTCAACCTAAAAAGGATCCTCTTTTGTTTTACTTACGGACGCAGCAGCTGTGGTCATCATGTGCACGAGATTTTGTTTTCAAAATGGTCAGTTAAAGGTTTTGGCGATAGTGCGATCAGCAAATATGTCATATTCATTTATTGCAAAAATGGGTAATATAGGTAGGTAACATACAAAATACAACACAACACAACACTTGGCAACTTTCAATTTCCATTTTTTCGTGAAATAACGAATGCAACGTTGAAATACGACACATTACATAA
This sequence comes from Apamea crenata, assembly GCA_949629185.1. NCBI lineage: Eukaryota > Metazoa > Arthropoda > Insecta > Lepidoptera > Noctuidae > Apamea > Apamea crenata. Next base: position 8,831,609 of record OX451379.1, on the reverse strand, counting down.
ACTTATGGGTTCGAAAATGGTATGTTCGTAATAACACAAAATTTCATTAAAAAACAAAGGAGTAAATCGCTTTTAAATAAATCCGAGTGTATACATACTTTTGCTCGTGACTGTACATAGTATTTCTATTTACATTTATCTAATTATCAAAAAATCAAAAGTCATTTATTCAAACTAGGCTGAGAATCATCACTTTTCGAACATCAAATTACAAAAGACAGTCCCCCAAAACGTCCGCCCTTCACCACTTCCTACAGCTTTCGCTGGGGAGAAGAAGTGGCGCAACAAACTCCCCAGCAGCACAGCTGTCTGTTCAGTTAAAATCTATATATGGTAGTCCGAGTCTACGCAAGTGATGCAAGAGAAGAGGGAGTGCACCTGTATCTTACACTAGTATAATATCTCCCACACTATGCTAATCTCCCTTGAGACTGGCCGCCATGACCGCTATTTCTAATAATGATAAAACTCAATGTTCCAGGTCAAAGAAAAGAATGGTAAAACAAAGAAAATCAAAACAAAAGACGACAAAGAATTTGTCATCACAAACAGTACTTGGAGACTGAATAAGAAGCAAACGGACGCTGAAAATGAAGAACAGTACGCAGATTATTTTGTCCGTACTGCGGTGCTAACCAATGGTGCTAATAATGTGGAGAGGGTACGGGAATATGAGTCAGAGGAAGAAGGAGATAAGAAAGATGTGTTTAAGATGACTGATGAAGAGCTGTTTGCGAATTGTGAAGGCAGGACTGCTCATAAGTAAGTTTCATTTTAAGTAAGGCTTTTTGACATGCTCTCAAGGTGTCCTTTGCGTTGCCACCAACGACGCCGTGGAAGTGGCGACAGCTGTGCCAGCAATATGAAGAAGTAGAGTAAGGCTTGTAATGAGTATGTAGTTTTGGCCTGACAGACAGGATTGCATTTGTACAGGATCCGTACTGCAAATTGCAGTTTGAATGCAGTTGTCATGCAGTTTTAATGCTTGGGGTTTACCTTTATTATTTTGGTTGTACAGTCACAAGTAAAAGTATGTATACACTCGGCTTTATTCAAAAGCGATTTACTCCTTTATTTCTTAATGAAAGTTTATGTTGTTACGAACATGGCATTTTCGAACCCATAGGTTTATGTAATGTGTCATATTTCAACGTTGCATTCGTTATTTCACGAAACAATCGCAATTGAATGTTGCCTAGTGTTGACATATTGGTGCTCGTGACTGTACTGCTAATAGTGCTAATAATAATAAACGTAAGACAGTACTATAGGCCAACCGCTTAACTGAGACGTTGCCTGAGCTAGCAGAGCGGTGCGGGAGGGGTGTGGTGACGTGATGCGAGAGCTCAGTGATTCGTCAACTTGTGACAACTATCACCCCTCCTGCACCGCGCAGCTACCTCAGGCACGCCTCAGTTAAGTTGCTCTACATTTGCAGGTATTTAAAATTGGTAGGTGGTCCCTTGTAGAAAAAAGGTGAACTGAAAGGTCAGGAAATTATAGAAGAATAGAGAGAATGCCTTTGCTCAGCAGTGGTATTATAAAGGCTGCAAAAAAAAGTAACCAGCAGGTATTGTGACAAACCTTTTTCAGTAGCAGAAGTCACATTTGGCTCAAAACTTTCTTACTCCTTGATTTTCTTTGTAATAATAATGTTGTATTTTACAGAGGTGCTCGCCACGGCTTGAGAGCTACAGGAAAATTAGCAAGGATAGCACAACAAGAAGCATTGCTACTGTCCCAATCAAAATACAGTGACTATTCCCATGCTAAGAAATTAAAAGAACAAATTGAAGATATAAACTTAAATAGTGACCCTGAAAGCACGGAACATAAAAAGAAGAAGAAGAAAAGGAAACGCTGTAATAGCAACGAAAAAACTAGAAATAAAGTAGAATGTGTCTTGGCCGAATCAGATAGAGTTCCTTTGCCAGAAAAAAGGGAAGTGACAGACGATGATAATATTGCCAGTGTGATAGAAGTAGGAAAACTTAGTAAAAAAACTAAAAAGTCAAGGAAGCAAAATTTTCGTGACATTGAAGTGATTCCCGAGGAAGATGAAGATGTTTCAAAGCCTAAGAAAAAGAAGAAAGAAAGGGAGGATGATGAAACGACCGAAGCTATGGAGAGGAATAATACAGAAAATATAATATCTACGGAAAATAAATCCAACAAAAACAGCAAAAAGAAAAAGAATTAATGTGTTCATTCATAGTATTCAATAAGTGATGAATTTATAAGTAAAACAATGATTAAATCGTAATATTTTTAAAGCTGTTTTTACCTTTTTTCTCCACTATAGCCGAACTTTATAGTATGACTAGCTGCGCCCTGCGGTTTCACCCGCATAAGCTTCGATCCCGTGAGAATATCGGGATAAAAAGTATCCTATGTGTTAATCCAGGGTGTCAGCTGCTACGTCCATACTAAATTTCATCAACATTGATCTAGCCGTTTGAGTGTGAAGAAGTAACAAACACACATACACACACAAACTTTCGTCGTTATATTATTAGTAGGATGTAATAAAAATTTGTTAACATACACAAATTCAGAGAACAGAAGTTGTTACCAGTGGGCCCCAAACTAGGCACATTCTGTATTTTGTGATCGCGTTATTCATAATTGCATACCCAATAAAGGCAAAAGCATTATTTTATATACAATGTAAAGAATGTTATATTTTGATAATAGATAGATAAGATTTAATAGGACCTTTAGCCTAACTGTTCGTATGGGATGTAAAAAGAAAAAAGTTACATGTTTGAAGGACACTAAAAAAAACTAATATTTAGTAGAATATTTAATAATGGACTAGCAATACCAAGTTTTCTATCTGTCAATTGTCAAAGTTGTCAATATTTTCACTGAAATACGAAACCCAAAAATTTATTAAAAATGTCCCTAGGGAAGATATTCGCGCTTGATAAAGTCGCTAATTTCTTCAATATCATCCGCCAGAATGGTGGAATTAGAGGATCCTTGTATAAACTGTACAGGTAAGGAGTAGTTTGATTTATTATGTAATTTGCTTGTAGGTTATGTTTATCCCAGATTTTTACACAGCTGATAGTTTCATAGCAATTTTTTACGCAGTTTCTTTATTTAAACTTAAAATCCAAATTACTTTAGTAACGCGCTATTATTGATCGACGGTAACACGCATCATAATTTGTTTTTTTATAATAACACTGTTGTTTATGATCTTCCTGTACGAGTCGCAATAAATACTTTTTCTTTTTATCTTCCTTGAAATTGCTATTAAAAGTTAAAAAAGTTTTCTACAGTTGAGAAACTGCGCCTGTCGTACAAATAATGATTAAAATATCCTATCACTTACTCCTGTGTCATAAGAAGGTTTTTACTGTCACTGAATACTTAGGCCCGTATAACAGAACAGAACGTCTCTTAAGACTTAAGCATTACTTAAAACTAACTTAACTTTAAAGAATATGGTGGAGGCCTTGCCCAGCAGCAGTGGAACATTATAGGATAAAGATAAAAGAAACTTAACTTTCATTGGTTGAAAAGAAATGAAAGTTATATTATAAATTTATAAGTAATCCTTGAGTCTTGAGTGAGATTCTGTAATACGGGAGTCAGAGCCACCAATTAGATAATTGTAATAGTTATCTAGACAAATATTTGCAGTCCAAATGAAAAAAATATACCCAGATTTCTGTTCCAGAACTAAACATTTAAAAAAAAAAAAAAAAACGTTGCCCCACACTAGGAATTACACTTGTATTGTGGGTGCGTTTACAAACATTTAAACTCGCATACACAGTCAGACCCGGAACAACTGTAGGCAATACAAATATTTGTTCCGTGCGGGAATCGAACCGCGCGACACGCAACGCAGCAGTCAATCACTCAGCCACTGCGCCAACCGTGTCATCACACACCATTTTCTTGTAACAACTCACCTGTATACTAAATTCTATGTAAATACTTATGTTTTCAGACAAGATGAGCTGAAAGACGGCAAGCTTGTAGGTGAAGACAAATACGGCAACAAATACTTTGAGAACCCTCGCTTCTTCTACGGAAGGAACCGCTGGGTGGAGTACAATGACAAGACCTACCTGAACTATGATGGTAGCCAGGTAAGGCAATAGTATTCATTGTTTTGTATTTCTTATGTGGGTAATGATTCGAATAGAATACTGTTTATTGTCTCCCGTATTACAGATAGTAGTAGTACGTAGTATGTACCTACTACTGGGCATTATGTTCAGGTCCCCTAGCAGGATGTTAAGCGCTATTTTCAGCTTAAAAAAGGAGACGTACATTTAGCAACAACATGACGCCAAAAAGAACATAAAAAACAATAAGAAATGGCTCGGGCAAACTTGCGTCACATCCACGCAAAGTGGCTATCGCTCAGCATTATGCTGCGACCCTATGCAAGACAGAGCCCCAGTGCTGGGTTTCAGCGACAGTCGGCGCTATAAATGATAATTATTCGAGTATAATGATCAAACGTTTATATTATTCAATTAGAAAAAAAAGAGTTTTTTTGACAGTTTGTCGAAAAACAAAAATATAGATAGAACCACCTTCAACCTCAAAAAATAGCACCAAATTACTATAAAAGATGCCCGGTGCTATTTTTCAATAGTCAGGGACTAATATTTTATATGCATATTCTTAAATACGTCTCGTATTTTTGCAATGAGTACTAATTTGTTTACAGAAAAAAAGAAACTAGAATCAAACAAAAGTACAACAAAAATGACGAACTTTACTCACAATACTGATGTAAGTAGTTAGTTATCACATCACAAACCACTAAAATTCTATTAATTTCAAATGAATATATATGTAGGTAATATCTTTCTAAACAATCACATTCATACCTATATGAAATCTGTTATGTAATAAACCCTTATAGGAATGTTTCCACTAAACGTTTTAATTTAGTGTTATTTTATTGTTATAGATACACTAAAATTACATTTTAAGACAAAATCGTCACTGTGTTCCAGGTGTCCGCTGAATGGTACGGCTGGCTCCACTACAAAACTGATCTTCCCCCGCACCAGGTAAGTCAGACTTCTTTTAACTATGTAGCAATAGCACGTTCAGATGCCGACGCATATTCAACTATAACAGTATTCCTGTGACCTAACTGAAAGCGATTGTCGCGCGAATATGCGATTGTTTATATGTATTATGATGTACAGGCGCGTCTTGATTGATCGCGCGAGTACGTCATATTCATTTTTAAATAGTGCGACAACCGCTTTCTATTAGGACGCGGCCTATGTACGATATAGACACTTGTGTGTTCAAAATTCCGAGTTAGGAATATATGGGGCTAGGTCCTAGCCCCATATATTCCTTTTGTATGCTTCTAGCCGCTAGGGGCATACAAAATCTTTTGCTAGAATTTGGGGTAGGTAATATCATAATTATGCTTCTCGCATCCAACGGGTTCCTGCGGCTTTAACAAGGTCGTCGATCCACCTTGTGGGACCTTCCAACGCTACGTCTTCCGGAACCGGTCGGTGTGGAGGTGCTTGGATTATGTCCAGCGGTGGACGTCTTTCGGCTGAAATTATGATGAATATCATATGACCGATGTCCGTTGGGGTAGACGTGCTCTTGAGTGGAGACCGCGAATCGGTAAACGTAAGGTAGCTTAGGCTAGGTGGAGCGACGATCTTGTCTGGTAGCAGCTGGATGAGAGTTGCCGACAATCGAGTTGAATGGCGGGCAGTAGGAGAGGCCTATGTCCAGCAGTGGACTGCTGTAGGCTGGTGATGATGAATATCATATGCATGAAGAGATAATTGGGATTTGTAGATGAGACATAAATGGAATGACATTGCACTCTCGTTGTTATGGTTAAAAGGGCCCAGAGTAAATGAAAATAGATGAATGTTTAAATGTTAATAAATAAACTTAAATTTAGCAAAGACAATGTCTTAAGCTACGAGGGAGCACTCTTGGCTAAGTACTGAAGAGAGCGTGCGTGCGTGTGTTTTTTTTAAGTAATAACAGTCGCACAGGTCGATCGATCAGGTTAAGCTACGCTTGCCGCGGTTTGTCCGTAGATGGGTAACCAACCAATTCGTGGATCTTTGACAGTCGTTACGGGTCGTCAGAAGCTCGAAAGTCTGACAACCCGTCTTACCAAGGGGTATCGTGTTACCCAGTAACTGGGTTTTGGAGGTCAGCTATTCAGTCGCTCAATGTAAAATACTGGTATTCAGCTGTATCTGGTTAGACTGGAAGCCGACCCCAACATAGTTGGGAAAAGGTTAAGTAGATGATGAATGTCTCAAGCTACGGTTCTATGTTAGAGGGTTTGGTTTCCACACTTAGTTGTTTAGGTGGACCATTGTGCGTGGGCCATGGCGGCCGTCTGTGGTTATTCCAACCTGCGGGGTCGTCTTTGAATCTCCACACTTCACCACCCACCCTTCCACCCTATTTCCTGCTCTTCATCTCATTCCTTATTAATAAACAAGAACTATTTCATTCATATTCCAGGACCCTAGCAGACCTCAGTACAAGTGGATGATGGACTTCACAGAAAACATGTCAGGCACTACCGGCCAGTATGTTCCCTACAGCACCACTAGGGCGAAGGTGGAGCCCTGGGAGCCCAAGAGTAAGAGCGCATAGGGCAACCACGTCTAAAGAAAGAGCGACGAGGTTTTCGACGGTGGATAACAAACGAACGTTACATCTTCAGTGAAATATTATTTATGATTTAGTTGTAATTTTAAGTAGAGAAAATGGAATAAATCATATTTTGAGTTCATTGTTGATTTTTGTTTTATTTTTATTGCTTTTGTTAAGATAATTGTACCGAAAGCAGATTATATACTCGAAGCTGGACCCAAGACCGTTAATAGTTAGTTAACGAAGTTAACTTTAAATTTGTTAACGGACTCATTAACTTTCCATAAGTCCGTTAATCTTTGATTAAGTACTTACTAGCCAAAAGGACACCGCGCAGACCGCTTCGCGCTGCGAAAAACTCGTTCTGACAATCTCTAAATAATTATTATTACATACTAATAACTAGCTTCTGCCCGCGGCTTCGCCCGCGTGGATGTCGGAAATTATCCCACGGGAACGTGCTACCAGGATAAAAAGTATGTGCTTCCCCAGGATGCCATCTATCTCTTTGCCAAATCAGAAGTTCAGTGGTTTAGGCGTGAAAATGTTACATACAGTTTCAAGTACAAATCCTCCCTTAAAAAACCGAATTACCCCCTTTTGCCCCGTCAGGGGTCAATTTTCGACCACTTTACATAGGTACTTATTATTAATTATTTTCTGTCAAAAGTATCAATAGGTACTGAGTTTCGAGTTAATCGGACCGCGCATTCAATTTCTTCCACACAAACTTCAACACCCCCCTTTGAGGGGTACTTTGAAAAACTTATAATGATAAACTTTATTACTTACTTAGGCAAGTATTGTTGCCAAGTTTCAAATTTATTAACTAAATTAATAAGATTTTTCATATAAACTGTATCCCCGCTTTTCACCCCCACAGGGGTGGACTTTTAAAAAATTCATATAAGTAAGTTCATAACTTGACACAAAGATTATTTATACCCATTTCCGAGTTAATCAAGCCACGCATTATAATCCTCTTCTGTAAAATTAACTACCCCTTTTCACCCCGTTAGGGGTACATTTTCGAAAAACCCTCATTGTTGCTATTATTTATTTTTAGTCTTAAGTACACACACTGAGTTTCGAGTTAATCGGACCGCGCGTTCAAATTCTTCCACACAAACTTTAGCACCCCTATATCCCCTTTGAGGGGTAGTTTTGAAAAACTAATAATGATAAACTTTATTGCTTACTTAGGCGAGTATTCATGCCAATTTTCAAGATTATTAACCTAACGAATAAGATTTTTCATATAATTTTTATTCCCGCTTTTCACCACCACAGGGGTGGAATTTTGAAAAATCATTTAGGATGTGTTCATAACTTGACTCAAAGATTATTTATATCAATTTTCGAGTTAATCAAGCCACGCTGTAAAATCCTCCCCTGTAAAATTGACTACCCCTTTTCAGGCCGTCAGGGGTAGATTTTCTAAAAACCCTGATACACATTATTCCTTCCTTTCTATTTTAGGTATAAATACTGAGTTTCGATTAAATCGGACCGCGCGCTAAAATTCTTCCATACAAACTTGGAAACCCCCCAATCCCCTTTTAGGGGGTAGTTTATAAAAACAAAAAATGCCAAACTTCATATTTTACTTCGATAAGTATTCGTGCCAAGTTTCAAGTTTACTAACTCAAGGAATGAGATTTTTCATACAAACAAAATCCCCCCATTTCACCCTCTTAGGGGTGGAATTTCGAAAAACCCCTTCTTAGTGGATACCTACTCTTTACGAAGAATACACCCTCCAAATTTCATATCTCTAGGACCAGCGGTTTAGGCTGTGCGTTGATGTCTCAGTCAGTCAGTCAGTCAGGACTTTGAATTTTATATATATAGATACACCTGAATGAGCAGTGGTGGCCCAGTGGTCACGTCCGCGACTTACACGTTGTGGGTCATAGGTTCGAACCCAGTCAGGCGCTCTCTCAAAACGGTGAAGGAAACCGGCCTGTCCTGGAACTGAAAATTCGAAGACATGACATCGCTACCAATTAGGACTGGTTCCGCGTGGAGGATTACTGCCCACTGCCTCTTACACCTCTGTCCCAGCAGTGGGATAGTATGTATGTATGGAATAATACACCCTTCTTTTATTATTTTTTTTTGTCATAAAAATAACTTACAAGACTTATGTCACCAGCAAATTCCTGTCCTGTACGCTACGTATCTCTCACGGCGACAATTCATTTAAGTTAAGCCATAACAATTGCTGGTAATGACAAACCGGTTGCCAGCTCATCGGTTACTAGTCAGTCAGGTTTTAACTAGAAACGTGCAATTAGCACTCTTGTGGGGCTTGCTAAAATAGTGCTAAAATATCTTTTGTCTTTTCATTAGTAACTAATTCATAAAAAAAGATCACTCAATCCAAATGCACATCTTATTTACTTAGCATCACGCCTGTTATCCACGAAGGGAAGGTAGAATTAGGTACACTTACATTAATTAGAAAAATCTATACTAATAATAAAGCTGAAGAGTTTGTATGTTTGTTTGAACGGGCTAATCTCTGGAACTACCAGTGTTTAACTTCACTCTAGGAAGAAATAACGAACGAATCCAACGAACGCATTCCAATCTAGTCTGTCTCTTGCTGCCCTCTCCCAGCGACGCCCTAAGCCGAGGTCCGTACCCAACAGGGGGTGCCCTTAGCTTGTAGGACGTCGCTTAGTTTTTAATTTTAATTTATTGAGGCATCTACAGGCAAGCCCGGTTAAGCAGACGGTTACCTCATAGGTTGAGAAGCGAGATGCCAATCACAAAAAAATAAAAAGGCAAAAACGGAATCCTTGTAATTTCTTTCTAAGAAACATAGGCAGAATTTATTAAGCAGAGTTTCATTTTCGAACATATGAAGCAATGGATTAGCAATATCCTTCAAAATAATTCAGATTATAATTCAAATTGTGTTACGCACAGGGTGCAGTCCTTACTGACGGAGTCCGTTCACGAACATGACGGAATTTTAAGAAAGAAAGAAAGAAAAAATAATTTAAGTACTTAGTAGTAATTTAAAGAACAGTCTCAATCTATCAAAAATACCTCTAATTTCCCTACATTTTGGATAAGTTTTTTACATTGACTCGCTGAGATGAGATTGCGACTAGATTTTGAACGTTTTGGATTAGGAGAATAGTTTTTAACTGTGAAACCGTTATTTGAGTCGGCAACCTACTTTACATGAAATGTTTTGGTGCGATTATTTATTACGAGGAGCCATCTCTCATTAGATGACTGTGGTTAGTTCAGCTGGACGTCTGTCGGCCCCCCCTAGGCGATCTCTTGCCACCATAAGAAGGGGTCTGCGGGCCGCGAAATTGGGGCTGTGTTGCAGCTCCAGCAGCCAGGCTCAAAGAGGTGGCACGCAGTATGCGCGCCTTAATGGAAGGATTTGCGGTCGTTGGATCGGCCACACTTAGTGATGGGGCCCGTTAGGCATGGCAACTTTTTTGTAGTTTTGTAACTTAAAATGTTAGTTTTCAATGAAAAATGCACAAATAAACATAATCTTTGTGTTTCAACTCAGTGTATGTGCAACCGTGAGTCGTATGACATGTGTTCCAATTTATAAATCAGTTTCGAAATTCAAAATAGTTGTGTGGTGTGGGCTGATACCAGTCGGTGGTGCGGCGAATGTACAAGTATCTCCCGGGCTCCCGACTCATGGTACATACTAGAAGGAACAGTGGGGTTTTAGTCGGTAGTGCTCCGACATAACCCTCCGTTCTTTCCAGATGAAGGATATCCATGAGGATTTTTCCACGAGACAAAAAAAAAAGGCGAAATCGCTCGCTGCCTCATGTTAGCGCAGAAACGAGAGAAAAAGTGGAACATCTCAGGTGCTGAGCAGCTGACGAAGCTGACATCATTGTTTTTCCAGCATGCACGTCGGATCTGCGTGGCCGAAGTGTAGATACCATTGGGAACGGTTTAATTCGTATCATGCCGCCACTTAATACTTCTACTTAAAACCTGTTTGCACTGCCACGGGTCCTGGCGAGTGGTTCTCAAAGTTGTTTTGGTTAGCCGAGTTTAGTGAAGGAGGTTCTTGGTTCTATCTCTGTTTGTAGGGGTAATTACGTAGGTAACACACTAACAGTACCTAGCAATGGGTTTCATTTGACAGTTCAACAACATTCATTGCGTAATTTACGTTGTTGAGAGGACAATTTTTTCGAATATATGAAGCAATGGATTAGCAATATCCTTCAAAATGATTCAGATTGAGATTGATAGTGTGTTACGCAATTAGGATGCTGTTTGTAATGTTCAGATTGTCATTACCTACCTAATTACTCTTTTCGTGTGTTTATTTAAGCGATCTCTCGGTGTGTTTAGGTTGTGAGGTAGCAAATCAAAGCCGTTTATTTGTGCATACAACTAACGCTAACTCGGTTGGGTTCGAAGCTAATCCAGCTCGAAATTAACGCGTAAATAATGGAAAAGTAACTGTAGATACGTGGCGTTGTGACAGGGTGACAGTAACTATAACGTAAATTAAATTCTGCACACTCTGGGTAGTTAGCTGGGCTCCTAGCCTAGCTGTTGCTCCTGCGGGGTAATTGCATACACTACCAGTAACAATGGGTTTAATTTTGACAGTTCAACAACATTCATTGCGTAAATTACGTTGTTGAGCAGACAAATTTTTCGAACATATGAAGAAATGGATTGGCAATATATTTCAAAATGATTCCATTGATAGTGTGTTACGTAATTAGGTTGTTGACGACAGAAAAATATACGTACAGTCAACCGCACATCAGTGGTAACAATTTGACATTAACAGCGCTTTTATGCCGTTGAAGTAAGGGTGATTTTCGTAGTGCAAGAGTTACCACTTATGTGCCGGCTAATAATACCTAAAAGACTATATCAAGATGACATTTACGGCAAAACTTGACTTCCTTTCGCCCTTTGCGGGAGATTTGTGTCCATCTGTGTCCTATATAACGTGACATTGATTGATGTTCTGTCGATATTTTTAGACAAACAAATCTACTGATGTGGTGCAACTGTTGTTTCGATTATAAATAGACGGACAATGGTAGTTTTGTTGTAAGAATTGTGCAATCGTGAGGTGGATTTCATTAAGGTTTGGCAATGATTTTTTTATTACGGTTTCTTCTCAGCAGTCAGATATGCCAAGAGAGATTTTTGCATGCAGTGGTCAGTTACCTAAGTAGGTGTTAGGTCTGTCTACTGCATGAAGGTAAGCTGTGGGTGAAGCTGAAGTGGCAATGGACCGGCCATATTAGCCGTAGAACCGATGACCGTTGGGGTAAACGTGCTCTTGAGTGGAGACTGCGAATCGGTAAACGTAATTTGGTTATGTGGGACGTCCTCAGACGATCTTCACAGGATGGTGGTCGCAGCTGGATGAGAGTTGCCGAAAATCGAGTTGAATGGCGTGCAATAGGAGAGGCCTATGTCCAGTGGACTGCTATAGGCTGATGATGATGATGACTGCATGAAGGACGACGAGACAGCACAGCAGCTCATGTGCTTCTAAACTGCCCGGTGGTCGCCACGTACAGGGCAAGTGCTTCGGTAATCGGTAGCCCTCTGTGAGACGGTCAGTAACATCAAGGTGTTGCTGGCCTGGCTTGACGTGGAGTTGTGGACACCAGTCTGTCTTACCTGGTACCTTGGTTTATCTAGATTAAGTTATACCTACCCAGTTAGCGTAAATTAAGTTGAGAGAATAAATAAAATGGGAACCTTCAAACCACCAGTAAGTATGTTTGTATGTCAGCGATTTTCTAAAAAACGGCTGGTACGATTTGGATGGATTTTCGTTATTGGATTATAGGCTAATAGTTTTATCCTAGGACCCACACTCCACAATACATAAGATATCGCATTTTTACAAATTTTTGTTTCATTTTATTTAATTTCATCAAAATTTATCCATTTTTATGATAACTTAATTTTTATGATTGTATGACATGTGTAATTATAATTACTAATATTGACTAATAACTTGTATGTGTGGTGCAAACCGTTAATGTAAGTTGGTTATCAATAAATAAATAAATAAATATCCCGTGTGTAAAAAATAATTACTTAGCAATAGTAGTTAATCACAAAATCCTCCCTGCTTACTTACATTTTGGAAACACAGTAGCGCATACCATAAAGTTCAAATTATTTTGTAATTATTTTATTTTTCTAATTTTCTCCAATTCACTTTTTATAACATACGAAATTCTTGTGTCCGCCTCCCAAAGCGTGGTAATTAAACCATCCGAATCCAAAATGGTTGAAATGGTAATAAAAAAAACTTTTAGAAACTTTGTAACGAACCAACTGCCCACAATATATCTACAGGCAGGCACACGTTTCAAGATGAAGCTTTTAGGCTAATACCCAAGCAATATTAAACCTTATCATGTGAAATATACATCTCAGATTTGACCAGCAATGTCTACAACTATAGTCACACTAATGCAATTTGTCAACTGCAAAAGGAAAGGGACTTTAGTTCAATGAGGATAAGGTTAGAAGTTGGTTGTGTCAGTCAATTAAGCTCACAGTACGAACGAAACTTTTTTTGCCATCACAGGTAAAAATATCTTATAACTCGACTCAAATCCAGTGAAAATGCGACGCGGCGCGGTTCGTACGCGTCTCTATAAAAACTTTTTTGTAGTTTTGTAACTTAAAATGTTAGTTTTCAATGAAAAATGCACAAATAAACATAATCTTTGTGTTTCAACTCAGTGTATGTGCAACCGTGAGCCGTATGACATGTGTTCCAATTTATAAATCAGTTTCGAAATTCAAAATAGTTGTGTGGTGTGCAAAAGGTGTGCTGTTACGTTTGGAAAACAGGATTTTGTGATTCTTTTAAACTTTATGGTAAGTTTTTAAGGTTATAATTTACTGGTAAATCATTTTTTTAGTTAGGGCGTGTGATTTTGAAGTTTGAACGGTGAAGAACAAAGAAAACGTAAACTAGTTTTGAAAGTAAGCGGCATAAAATTTCGTTAGTTGTTAGGTGGACCGGTAACGAGGATGTTTTGTGTAGGATTTTTGCTTCATTTTTTTTTTTGTAAAAAAAAGTTGGAGTGGGCGCTAAACATGGCTTGCATTTAACATATTTCTTTTCTTCTCTCCATTACTAGGATTGACTTCGTGGATAGGTACCTGTATTAAAGTGTTATTAATTCTATGTCTAGAACTTGTTTCTTCTTGCTAACTAACTCACATATGTACCTATCCTATAACTTAAGCATTATAAGTCGGAAACTTAAAACGAGAAATCAAAACTTTTTGTTTGAAACTTCCTTTCGCGATAAACTTTGACCTCCACTCATTAAGAACCCTTCAGACTGTGCAATTTATTGAGCTAAGTAATTTATACTGTTACGGCTTTAGGGTCAAACTTAGTCATAATTGAATGTCTCGAAGATGGTTAGCAGCTGTCGTCGTCCTGCATGGAAATAACAACTTAATGCGAAGTGCGATTCGTCAATCGTTATGAAATATAAAAGGACCTCTATAGGAGAATCGCTCTAAAAACAGGAGAATGCTTAGTCTCCTGTTTTTAGAGCGATTCTCATGTCATTCAAAAATATGACAGATTAAAACATTTCATTTTTCTTTGTGGTGGTGTTTGATAAGTTTCTGTGTGTGAAAATTGTAACACTGGGTTCGCACCTGTAAAAACCAATGTAACTGATATGTGATAATAGTAAATATAGGTATAATAGTAGGCAGACCAGGCATATTATATGCAACTGCAACCAATCATAGACAACATAATGATTCACCATTCAAAAATTAGTAGGTACCTCACTCCAATCTCCATGTTATAGATAGGCAAAGAGAATTTACACTGTAACGGCCTTGTTAAAGTTGAAATAGTTTATGTTCTCGATAATTATTGATGGACCTACCATGAAACAGTTATGGCAGCTAATAATTTTAGTTCCAAAAGCGTATAGAATTATGTCTATAAACTTTTAAAGAGCGCAAAAAGTTTCTAATAGCTTCTGTGCTAAATTATGGACGTTTAGGTACAGTACAGATAGGTACCTTTAAAATTCCATTGACATCACCGATTTCTAATTGAAACTGAGAAAATTACGCAAAAAGCCATAATAAAACGCTGAAACTAAAAGAAGACTACTACGACCGACGGCTAGAAGATTGTTATTATGACAGAACAAAGTTTGGGGCCGCAAGATTTATGATCCACAGAGTTGTTCTGAAATTTAGCACCCTTTCTCCTAAATTTCACCATGACATACGGAATTATGGCTTAACCATCCACATAAGAATGTCGCCCCTGCTAATAATCAGGGTTGGTTCAAATATACTTCCCTGTGGTATTCCAAACTTGATTGGGACAGGGTTATAGCTAAGATAGTTAACATAAATATGTGTTTTGTGGTTCAAGAGGTTACTTTAAACCATTATGATAAGACTCCCTTTACTCATCTACAATTCAATTTTATCTATGAGAAGATCGATCAAAATATGGTCAAAAGCTTAAACTAATTCTTCAAAGCAGTATTTTCCTTAACAACAGTGTAAATCCAAACCTGCCTTCTCATAATATTAAAGTGCAGGCTTCTCTATAGTGTAACATTATCTGAATTCTTTCCTCCCAGCTGCTATCAGATCAACGCTGTATCACACATAGTGCAAACTATGTACAATCCTTATCAATTAGGTAGTTCTTAGTTAACTACTTCTTTTTATACCCACTTCTGTAGAACTACTAAGAAACTTTGGAATGTATCATCTGTCATTCTCTGCAAGCTGTAAGCTCCCGTACGCATTGCTGCACGCATTCCGTGTTCTGTCCATGTTGCGTCGTTTTATACAAGTCACCTTGTTGGTAGCCTTGTACATTATCCAACTATGCTGTTGCCAGATGCGGGTAATCATAAGTATTGTACTGACGGTGACTTTCGGAATCGCAACTAAAGTCTTGTTCTTCGTGTTGATGACACGACAGTTACTTATACCTACTTTGTTAGCACAAAATTTCGCCACTAAAGTGATCGGTTTTTGAAAGGGAAGTAAATTCGATAATATACATGTTACTAGAATACCAAGACCCCAACGTGGCTCGGTAAGCACGTTAAGCCATTGGTCCCGACTGTCATTCATGGATCTTTGACAGTCGTTACGGGTCGTCAGAAGCCTGAAAGTCTGACAACCAGTCTTACCAAGGGGTTTCGTATTACGCAGTTACTGGGTTGTGGAGATCAACTGCATCCAGTTAGACTGGAAGCCGACCCCAAAATAGTTGGGAAAAGCTAGGAAGATGATGAGATAATGATATATTTACTAGAATAACTTGGAAGTATTCAAATTACCAAAGTGTATTTCACAAAGATGGAGATAGAATTAGTTTCAGAAGCCTCATTAAACCTAATACAGAAAAAAAACCGTTTTAAAAGATGTTTACCTAAAGACAGGAAGTTTTCATTAAGTCCCATAACGACCACAATGATCTTTGTAAAATGTTGGTCGTTAAATCTATGTATTAAAAAATGGAAAAGAATCGTAAATGAACTTTAATGTCTTGTCTTTAATTCGAGGTTCTGGGGTGTAAGAATAGCAACGACGAACAGAACTGCATAAGTGTGTTTATAAGGCTGCCAACGATGATGATGGTTATCAAATCAAAATCCTAATGACGGACAGTTCCATACCTTCCAAGTTCCACCTAACCGGTAAACTTATTTCAAAATTCGAAATCAGTTTACCTACATTCACAATTCCATGTCGTCTACCCGTATCATCCCCGTAACATCACTTTGAATCTTTATAGAACTTTATCAGGTAAAAACTTTTTTTTCTAAACAAGGGTTGCTGGTCAAAATTCCTATCTATTTCCTTTTGTCTGTGGGTGCCTGTTGAGGGCGATTTTTTTCACGCACCCCGCCGAGTTTATCAATGGTTCTTGTTAAGAATTGTTCTCCATGATCACACCTTTGTCTCGCAGAATTTGTGGGTAGGAAAGGATCGTCACGGCATAATTTTTCAATAGGCATTGAAGAGCCTGTCCTGTGCTTCTGTACACATTATTGTACAGACAGGCACATCAAGCTACTACAATCTCTCAAATTTCTTTAATAGATTTTCAACTTTATCGCTAAAGCATTAGGTTCAAGGTTGATTGGGAAAACTGACAGTTTCGGGTAGCTTGATGTGCTGGCATAGAAGAAAAGTGATGAATGATTATTTTGTTTTGTCACAATATATTTTACTACTGTTGATTACTAAAGACTTCCTGTCTTCTTCATTCAATATTTAAACTGTGAATAATTGATTTGAGTGTTTCTTTTCGACAATGGATTGGCTTCTTCATCTTATTGTAATATGCTAAACACTCAAAACGGTGAAGGAAAACATCGTGAGGAAACCGGCATGTCCTACAACCAAAAAAATTTTAGGGCATGTGACTGCACCGGCCCCGCGTGGTGGATTACGGCCCACTCCCTCTCACAGAGAGGAGACCTGTGTCCCAGCAGTGGGAACTTTATATGTAAACACAATATTTTGACAGAATCATGAGTTACAACAACTAATCACAAGCTTCCACATAAAATAGTCTAATGTGTAGACAAGGAAATTAATTGTTAAACAAATAGAGGCCCTTCATCAAGTTACCGTGTTACCTATAACCGTTTCATACAGCTGTTAAAGATTGACAGTTTTAATTTGAATATACGAACAATATAAGTTGGTAGGCAGTTTGCTTACCAATTACCCCTGACTTTCCTACGACTATGTTTGAATCAATGTATAAAACTAACGTTAATCCAAGTGCAAAATGCCAGAAACCATAACATTGTCTGACAAAATCTTAATAGATTATTCTTTTGCTAAATCATTGAACCACCATTAAACAAATCCATCTCAACTAGGCATACAAACAATTGACTACCATCGCCAAATTAAAAAAAAGAACCACAAGAACAATGGCCGCCGCTGTCATTCGCCGCTGTCATTGCGCGCGCCATTGCAATTGATCTATCTATACTTATAATAAATCTGTAGAGAGGTCAATTCTGTACATGAAATATATTTCCAAAATAACTATCAGGGGGTGATTAGGGATCGATACTGATGCCAAAAATGCAATCAGTAAAATTTTTGTCTGTCTGTCTGTCTGTCTGTCTGTCTGTATAACCGTTATAGAAACAAAAACTACTCGACGGATTTTAATGAAACTTGGTACAATTATTTTTCATACTCCTGAGCTGGTTATAGTATACTTTTCATCACGCTACAATCAATAGGAGCAGAGCAGTGAAGGGAAATGTTGGGAAAACGGGAGAAGTTATTCCATTTTTTACGCTTCCGTCGCGTGTGCAACCTTAATGGTTAAAGCTACACAGAAATCATGTATGACGGAAATGTTTTCCTTAAAATTATATAAAAAATATCCCACGACAGCATATGTCTATCTTTTATGGTTGACTCACAATAACACGTGTAACTCCCGATAGCTTAGCAGTTCGAAGCTTTCTGATTATATTTGTCTACTCTTACATTTATAACACTCTTAGTCATTCTTAATTAAAAAAGTTAACATTATTAACTATTCCATAAAAAAGAATCATAGAAATCGGTATAGAAACACCAAAGTTATACATGAAATACGCTAATAATAAGCCATCGCGCGAGAATACTGAATCACGCTCGACGCGTCTCGCGCCTATAAAATTCAAAGTCCTGACTGACTGACCGACTGAGACATCAACGCACAGCCTAGACCGCTGGTCCTAGAGACATGAAATTTGGAGACTGTATTCTTCGTGAAGAGTAGGTGTCCACTGAGAAAGGGTTTTTCGAAATTCCACCCCTGAGAGGGTGAAATGGGGGGATTTCGTTTGTATGAAAAATTTTATTCCTTGAGTTAATAAACTTGAAACTTGGCACGAATACTTATGTAAATAAATTATGAAGTTGGGCATTTTTTTGTTTTTATAAACTACCCCCTAAAAGGGGATTGGGGGGTTTCAAAGTTTGTATGGAAGAATTTTAGCGCGCGGTCCGATTTAATCGAAACTCAGTGTTTATACCTAAAATTGAAAGGAAAGAATAATGTGTATCAGGGTTTTTCGAAAATGTACCCCTGACGGCCTGAAAAGGGGTAGTCAATTTTACTGGGGAGGATTTTACAGCGTGGCTTGATTAACTCGAAAATTGGTATAAATAATCTTTGAGTCAAGTTATGAACACATCCCAAATGATTTTTCAAAATTCCACCCCTGTGGGGGTGAAAAGCGGGGATACAGTTTATATGAAAAATTTTATTCGTTAGATTAATAATCTTGAAAATTAGCATGAATACTCGCCTAAGTAAGCAATAAAGTTTATCATTATTTTCAGCGCTGGGGCTCTGTCTTGCATAGGGTCGCAGCATAATGCTGAGCGATAGCCGTTTTGCGTGGATGTGACGCATGTCATTTTTTATTTTTTAATGTTTTATTTTTTTTATTTGTTCATAAGTTCTTTTGTGCGTCATGTTTACCGCAAATAAACGTATTTTCTTTCTTTCTTTCTATTATTAGTTTTTCAAAACTACCCCTCAAAGGGGATATAGGGGTGTTAAAGTTTGTGTGGAAGAATTTGTACGCGCCGTCCGATTAACACGAAACTCAGTGTACTTAAGACAAAAATAAATAATAACACGTATGAGGGTTTTTCGAAAATCACCCCCTAACGGGGTGAAAAGGGGTAGTTAATTTTACAGGGGAGGATTATAATAAGTGGCTTGATTAATTATAAAATTGGTATAAATAAAATAATCTTTGAGTCAAGTAATGAATTTTTAACATTTTTTTAAAATTCCACCCCTGTCGGGGGAAAAGCGGGGATATAGTTTATATGAAAAATCTTATTCATTTAGTTAATAAACATCAAACTTGGCAACAATACTTGCCTAAGTAAGTAATAAAGGTTATCATTATAAGTTTTTCAAACTACCCCTCAAAGGGGGATATAGGGGTGTTGAAGTTTGTGTGGAAGAAATTGAATGCGCGATCCGATTAACTCGAAACTCAGTATTGATACTTTCGACAGAAAATAATTAATAATAAGTATGTAAAGTTGTCGCAAATTGACCCCTGATGGGGCAAAAAGGGGTAATTCGGTTTTTAGGGGAGGATTTGAACTTGAAACTGTATGTTACATTTTCACGCCTAAACCACTGAACTTCTGATTTGGCAAAGAGATAGATGGCATCCTGGGGAAGCACATACTTTTTATCCTGGTAGCACGTTCCCGTGGGATAACTTCCGACATCCACGCGGGCGAAGCCGCGGGCAGAAGCTAGTACTTATAATAAATCTGTAGAGAGGTCAATTCTGTACATGAAATATATTTCCAAAATAACTATCAGGGGGTGATTAGGGATCGATACTGATGCCAAAAATGCAATCAGTAAAATTTTTGTCTGTCTGTCTGTCTGTCTGTCTGTCTGTCTGTCTGTCTGTATAACCGTTATAGAAACAAAAACTACTCGACGGATTTTAATGAAACTTGGTACAATTATTTTTCATACTCCTGAGCTGGTTATAGTATACTTTTCATCACGCTACAATCAATAGGAGCAGAGCAGTGAAGGGAAATGTTGGGAAAACGGGAGAAGTTACTCCATTTTTTACACTTCCGTCGCGTGTGCAACCTTAATGGTTAAAGCTACACAGAAATCATGTATGACGGAAATGTTCTCCTTAAAATTATATAAAAAATATCCCACGACAGCATATGTCTATCTTTTATGGTTGACTCACAATAACACGTGTAACTCCCGATAGCTTAGCAGTTCGAAGCACTGACTAAAACCCACCCGTGTTCCTTCCTTAGCCCTTTATGTTCCAGGGCAGCGGTAACCCTTTCGGACGATCCCGCTACCCCTTCTATAGGTACTTAAGCCTCATGTGAACGTGATCTAAACAATATTACCATACATTAACTTAATAACACACAAGGAGTTACACGCTGACGGAGTCGCGGGCACAGCTATTAACAATAATATTGTGCGGTTCCGTATTGCGATATTTTTCAACAGTATTGTAGATTGACATATTATATTTCCGTACTAAAATACGAAAGTTAATCTGTCTGTTAGGTACATCAAAACCACTGAACCGTGAGGAAGGACATAGGCTACTTTTTTTTACGAAAAACGGCGGAAACGTGGACGAAGTCGCGGGCAACAGCTATAGGTACTATATAAAATTATATATTCTGTCTGTAGGTATGTTACATTTTCACGCCTAAATCACTGAACGGATTTCGATAAAATTGTCTGCCAGCAGATGCCAAAGAGATAGATGGCATCCTGGGGAAGGACATACTTCTTATCCTTTCCGACATTCACGCGGGCGAAGCCGCGGGCAGAAGCTAGTATAATAATAAATGTTATGGCTACGTTCTCACAGTCATCAAGCGCTGAGTGTTGGGTTACTTCGTTCGGAACTAATAGTCCGGGCATTGGCTTCTGTTGGGCACGACTTAGTTACAATAAAGGAATGTGTGGGGAATGTTCTCCTTTGCGTTTGCTGAGGCAAATGTGTTGTCCGATAGTTTTGTTGTTGAGTAGTTGTATAATCTACTTACATGCGAAAAGCAAGGAAACGAATCAAAATATTATATTTCACATAAACCTACATGGGCACTTATGAAATATCAGAAGCTAGGTGCACGGTTCCAATTGGTCGTTTTACTCTTATAAAAATAATTGGGTGTTACAATGTTTTCAAATTACAGTGATAACAGGTATGGGAGGATAGTGTGGGCCTGTCAACAAGTTACCAGGTACTTAATCAAATAGAAAATGGTCTACAAATCTACCGTCTACAAGGCCTTCAACGTTCTCACATTCACAAAATATAAAACAATCAAATCATTCTCTATGAACACTTAACGATTCCTTACTTCGATCAAACCACGTCAATTACTTAGCTGTGTTCCTTAGCTAATCCCGCCAATCTCGCGTTGATTTCGCGCGGTTTCGTTCATTGTGTCATACTGTCATAGACAATTACGGCCAAGGTATCAGAGATAAATAAAATAAAAAAGAAACTATTTTACTAGCTTCTTTCCCCCACCCACCCATCGCATCGCATCGCCTAACCGCGCTAGTATGAGTCAACAAAAGAGATAAGTATGCAGGGTCGTCGGATATAGTTGAAGTTTAGTAAGAAACGGATTGATGTTTTCGGATAAAACTTTATTTATTTAATAGAAAACAAACAGTTCATTTAACAAAGTTTTCATTCGAAAACATCCATCGGTTTCTTACTACACTTCAACTACATATATCCGACGACCATGCATATATCTCTTTTGTTGACTACTTCATTTTCGCTTAGTGTTTTTTCTGACTTTTATAATTTTTGATTGGCTCCTCAGAGTCCTAGCGTGATGTTATATATATAGCCTATCGCCTTCCTCGAGAATAGCCCTATCAAATGCAAAAAGAAGTTTTCAAATCCGACTGGTAGTTCCGGAGATTACCCCCTCAAATTCGCTAAGATATCACGGTTAGGTAGGTAAACTAAGTACCTAATGAAAATGACAGTTGACCAACAGCCAGATAAAAAAAAAAACTTAACAGTTGGAATGAAATCGAACCTCTGAACCGTTTTGGTCATAAATCTATGAAACGGCCCATTTGTCTTTCGGACGAGGAAAAGGGGACAGGATTTTCTTCACTGATAATCCTGCTCCCCTGACGGCTATGCTGACTGTCAGCAAAGTTGGAAGCAGAGTTAATAACATACCTAGAAGGTGATTTTTTTCTGAAAAAACCTTTTTATTTTCTTTCAAATTTAGCTTGTTTTTCTCTATGCCCTGTAGGCTTAGAACTTACCCATATCTATAGCAAGAAAACAAATTCGACCTGTTTACCCAAGTATATCTTAAAATTGACCAAACGGACTTGCGACTACGCAACGCAGTCGAAAAGTTGCTTCTGATCGTAAGTTAGCGGACTGCGGTGTGTAGGTACCGTCGCATCCAGCCGCATGCTGTCGCGTGCCGCCGCATGCTGTCGCGTGCCGCTCCAGCGCTCATCAAGACCGCAGAGAGAAATCCTCTTTGATGCTCCGTGGTCGGTCTCTGAGGTTAGGAATCTATATCTTGTTACCATTAGATACGTACGAATTTACGTTGGTAAATTTAAAATACCCTGTCCCGCCGTCCGCCGATGTATGCTGGCTATAATCTATTACTGGTGGAGGCTCTTTTAAAAACACTGTAATGCATCATTTGCCTGCCTTTTCCCAACTATGTTGGGGTCGGCTTCTAGTCTAACCGGATACAGCTAGCTGAATACCAATATTTTACATGGAGCGGAATACCAGTATTTTAATACGATACTCCTTTGTAAGACTGGTTGTCAGACTTTCGGGCTTCTGACGACCCTTAACGACTGAGAAAAAACACCGTTATTATGGGGCACTAACGATTAAAACAGAATGATATCACCACAAATCCTATCGGAGGTCACAAGACCGAAGATAGTTACAATAATTTTCCCACAAGTTCATGTTGTCTCCTCAGAAACATTGTGTAATATGATCCCGCAGTTGTTACATAGAAATCGTGACTCGGTCGCACCGCACCTAGCCTATTTCACTATAATCTATTTCAAACTCGCCGACATAAAAGGCAAAAACACGACCAAATAAATGTAATGGCGAAAATGAATATCTCAGTGTATATCCGTATTGGATATCTAAATCATAAGCATCAGCGGCTTTGTCTGGATTCCCGAACAGTAAAAGCTTGTTACAGAGAATAGTTTTGGGACACAGAGGGCAGGATAGGAGGTGGAGCATGGTTTGTGACATAGCTTCACAATCCCACCCTACTGCCGTTCCGTAAAGGTAGCCCCACTTCACCAGGTTGGAGTGTTGGACTTACATCATCCCACTTGTGTCCCGAAACATGCAGTCAAAGTGACCTCTGCGCTGCCACCGACAACGCCGTGGAAGTGGCAAAGTTTTGGGAAAATAACATTTCAAATTCATTCGTGCCAGCAACACGAAGGAAAAGAACACTGGAATTTGAAAATATTGTTAAGTAATACGGGTCGATCGATCAGGTTAAGGTACGCTTGCCGGGTCCGTGGATGGGTGACCTTCCGTGTCTCGGAAAGCATGTTAAGCCGTTGGTCCCGGCTGTCATTCGTGGATCTTTGACAGTCGTTAAGGGTCGTCAGAAGCCCGAACATCTGACAACAAGTCTTACCAAGGGGTATTTTATTCCGCAGTAACTGGGTTGTGGAGGTCAAATGGACAGTCGCTCCATGTATGTACACACGCCAGCACATCAAGCTACTACAATCTGTCAAAATTCTTCAATAGATTTTCAACTTTATCGTTAAAGCATTAAGGTTCAAGGTTGATTGGGAAAATTTGACAGTTTCGGGTAGCTTGACCTGCAATAAATAATACAATACAATACTGTCTGTACAATACTGGTATTCAGGTACATCCGGTTAGACTGGAAGCCGACCCCAACATAGTTGGGAAAAAGGCTAGGCAGATGTCGATATTAAAGCCATTTTTAAAAGAGTAACCGTGGAGTTACTTGCCGGCTCTTCTCCATAGGAAACGACCAATTGGAACAGTGCATCTTCTGACTTTTGATAAGTGCCCATGTAGGTTTATGTGAAACGAAATATTTCGATTTTTTTTTTGATTTTGAGAACGAACGAGAATGTGTTAGAATTTGAAATAAAAACTTATAATAGGTATATTCATTCCGAACCGCACCTATACTCCGGCCGTATATTTTCGGACGATCATAAACTTCCAAAAAGCAAAAAAAAAAAAAACAAACCCATCATGTACTATCGCCAAAATCTATATCTGACCACCCCGTACGGACTATTCCTGCTTGCAGCGCATATTATTAGTCGACTTAAAAAGGATCCTCTTTTGTTTTACTTACGGACGCAACTGTGGTCATCATGTGCACGGGATTTTGTTTTCAAAATGGTCAGAATGATAAAGATTTTGGCGATAGTACCTAATTACTTAATTACGCAAAATATTATCTTCCCTCTTACATCAGTTACTGACCCCTGAGATCAAATGGCGCACTTAACAAAGACCCATTGAACAGAACAGAGAGAGCTCTGTACTAGTTCCTGCTAAATTGAGAGGCCCAGCTCTGTATGGTTACCGCATATTTACGACTTGTGCGAAATCGGGTGAGCAGAAATACACGTGGTATATTTTATATTGAGGCCCCCGCAGAAAGGCGCGACGCCACGCGTGACGCGACTCAAGTAGTATTTCTACGTGATTGTACTATTAGAGTCGCGTCGCGCTTGTCTGCGGGCGGCTTTAAAAAATGAGACGAAATGAAAGAGAGAGATAGTTCATGAGTTTCATGTGCAGAAATACCCCCAGCACCTTGTAAAAAGGAGCCAATTAAAAATGTTTACTAGATAGAGAGTAGTGGAGTGGTGGTAACGGCGCCGCGCCCCCGACTTACAAGTAGTAGGTCTTGGGTTCGAACTCGAACCCAAACAGGCGCTTTACTTTGTTTAAATAATTTCATCACCATTACTTTCAAAATGGTGAGGAACATGTAGTATCATGAAGAAACCGGAATGTCCTAGAGCCAAAACTTCGCAGGCATGTGACATCTACCAACCCGCACTGGGCCCGCGTAGTAGATTACTGTGTCCCAGCAGTGGGAACGTTATAGGATGATTATGCTAAGGGCAGGCGAATGAAGATGAAAATGATGAATTTCTGAAATTATTGATGGGATTGAAAACATAAGGAGTCTGCTTTTTTCTCTCTCTCTGATTCGTTTGGGCACACTACCAACAGCGTTGCGGTAATATTTATATCAATATCAACTCAGCCTATCGCAGTCCACTGCTGGACATAGGTCTATTTCAGGCTGCGTCACAACACCCTGCCCTACGCCTTCCACATTCAGTATTTTCTAGGTAAGTTCTTAAGGTCGTCGGTCCATCTAGCTGAGGACGTCCCGCACTACGCTTGTCGATACGCGGCCTCCACCCCAGGAATCGTCTGCTCCACTGGCCATCAGTACTTCGACAAACATGGTCAGCCCACTGCCACTTCAGTTTGCTTACTCTGCAAGCTATGTTGGTAACTCTGGTTCTTTTCGGACAATTGAATGCTCCTATTTATTAAAAAATAAGTGAAGTGGCACCGGTAACTGAAAAGGTGTGTGGAAATCGGTTGTCATGTGATACGGAGGAATGAGGAAAATGTCGTGAGGAGAGTTTTGGGTATGAATGTCGATGGCTATAAGAGTAAGGGAAGACCAAAGAAACGATGGATGGACTGTGTGAATGATGATATGGTTAGAAAGGGTGTGACTACCGAGATGACGACTAATAGAGAGATAGGGATGAAAAAGACATGTTGCGCCGACCGCAAATTAATTGGGATAAGGAGAAGTATGGTGATAATTATGAAACTTTGGATATCGCAGTGTGGCAAACGTTAACAGGATCCATTAGTGCGAAATGACAGACGCCGTATGCGCTTTGTTTAATCAGTTCTAAAATTAACAATGAGTGATGTCTGTGTGAGGTCGTTGTTGTTATTAGCTTTACTCTCGATTCAGACTATGATTGTGTCTTAGTTTAAGATAGTCGAAGATCCTTTCTTATGGCTCCAGACTTTAATAAGTCGACTGTCCAGTCCACTGCTACGTAGAATGTGCAAGGAGAGGTTTACCTGGGCGGTTCAGAAAAAGAAAGAAAATACATTTATTTAGCACAGACTAAAAGACACACAGTACACCAGAGGCATACATCAGATGAAAAGAAATAAAAATCAAATATTAAAGTGTAAAGTCCGATGTATATGTTCTGCGCTAAAAAGGATAAATTTCGCTAAGATTACATTCAAGGAGATTGAGTTCCTAGACCTCACACTAGGATTCCCTGTGTTGTGAGATCCAAGCTTCTTCGTCCCGTTATCAATTTTTATATAAAAAAGTAAATTTTTGAAAAAATGCAACCATGCATGGTGCAATGGCGGTTTTTATTATTCTCTTACTAGTTGGTTCTTAAATCCTAGTTGTTTTTTTACTATTCCTTTATCATTCTGAGGCTTTAGGTTTGTGCATTTTTATCTTATGTTGTTTGATGATTACAGTTTTTGATATTTTCCCTAATCTCCATCCTCCTAAACCCCAAAACAAATGATAACATCGCTGTAACAAACATGGTATCGTCAGCCTTTTGCAACTTGTTATAACTTACTTATAACAATAGCATTTCAAGATATTTAAGTAAGTTAACAATTTGCAAAGAAGCAAATTATGCATTGTTTGTTTAAAATGAACTTCTGTACATTGTGCAAGCTTGAAAGTTTCTTCATTATGTTTTAAATATGTTTTGCTACTTACAATGGAATGTCACACAAGGTGGATGGGCAGACATATTGTGCTGTCCTTGCTCATGATGTAAGCTTGTAAAGGCATGTTTCTACTATGCCAATTTGTAGTTATGGAGTTATACCCTTATCTCATTGCACTTTTGCATTATTGAAGTAACACCTTCTAAGCTATTCTGTAAAAATCTCACCGTGAAAACTTAGGTGAAATGAGGTGTCAATAGTGTCAACTCACTTCACACTTCACCTATGTTTTAACGGTGAGATTTTTACAGAATAGCTTGGGAGGTGTTACTTCATTACTGCAAAAGTGCAATGAGATAAGGGTATAACTCCATAACTACAAATTGGAATTTGGAATTTAAAAGGTAATGCTATTATTATCAAGTAGTACTGGCTTGTATTGCAAAAGGTGGTGAGAAAAATGAAAAAGTTACTTTCAAAATCTTGAATTTCAAGATTTCCCGTAAAGGCATTGGAATAAGACTGCATGCTGTTCGAAATATTCTCACGAAATTCGACAGTAAACAGTGCCAAGGCATTCTTTAAGAAACGGCATAACAGCAAGTACGGGTGGAAAGTTTCAAAATATTTCCCAACACAATTTAATGTCATGCAAAGTCTTTGCTATTTAACTTTCGTTTAGATGTAAGTTTGTAATGAAATCAGCCCTCTCCCTATTTTGGGCTTATTGTGCCCATATAGTATAGTGTGTTATATTATTAACATCACATGGATCAAGGTCTGAAATAAAGTTTTTTTTTATATGAGACTAGCTCCGCCCCGCGGTTTCACAAGCATAAGTTTCGATCCCGTGGGAATATCGGTATAAAAAGTATCCTATGTTGATCCTGGTTATAAACCACCTGTGTGCCTTTCATCCAAATCCGTTCAGTCGTTTTTGCG
The DNA here is from genome assembly GCA_949629185.1 of Apamea crenata. NCBI lineage: Eukaryota > Metazoa > Arthropoda > Insecta > Lepidoptera > Noctuidae > Apamea > Apamea crenata. The sequence goes on along the minus strand of OX451379.1, from coordinate 8,803,677 downwards.
TGAAAGAGTAACAAACATCCAAACAAACTTTCACGTTTATAATATTAGTAAGAAAATAAATAAGAAGTATCAAGTTTATTTATTTGTATGTATAGATATTAACATAATATTTACAAACTTCAAATACTAAATAAACTACAAATTATTAAAATAAAAATATAATATAAAATATTGCGTCGAAATATTCCTCCACATCGCTGTCGACTGGTAATGTACCCAAGAGACTGGCGGCATTGCCACGTTGGCAATGCTTGGTCTCTGGCCAAGGTAAAAGCCAGCCCTTGAGTCACGGGAAGTGTCAACCAGCCGTTTATAGAGTTCATTGAACAAGCAATGAGCACTCGGACCCCACGGCCCGAGGGTTAGTATCAAGTCAATACTTTGAAACTTGTCTCAAAACACAGATTGTATGATGTTGTGTTGTGGTACACACGACACATCAAGCTATACATTTCCAGTTTTAGGTTGCCTCACTCTGTGTAGGTTTTTCGAACAATCAGAAGTCAGTTTATACAGGTTATATATAGCTTGATATGTAGCCGTGTGTACCTAAGAATAGTCGCAAATAAGCAGACTTAGTTAAATTGAAAGCCAACTTTGTATTCCATTCTACGCGCCACACACGTTGAACTAGTTAATGGAACCTAAACTATGCTCCATTTAAAGTCCTCAGTAGAAAGTGACAGTTGGTAATGTGACACAATTTTGCCAATTGTCTCGTAGTGTTAATTGACCCACAGTATGTAGACACGGGCCAGTGGCCTCGAGGAGGGACTGGGGAGGGGAGAGACTAATAATCTAGAACATCTTGTTGAGAAACCATTCCCACCAAACGTGGTATTAATGTCTGTACCAAAAGTAGCGGATGAAAATGTAAACAAATGGATCAGAAAACATGGGATGCCAATTTCTAGTGCCACTTACAAATTGGGTGCTTCTATTTGAGTGTTTGACTTTGAATACATAAACTCAAAATTCTAGATTTTCATTTCACAATTGAGGTTAATTTTAAACCTTAATTTTCGTCGAAGATTTGTCAATTATAATTTAACTATGTTATTTAAAAAATAGTTGTTGGAAAAAGTGGCTGGGAGCGCCTAAATGAGAGCTATCTCAGGCAACCTTTTGATGGCCAGGAAGACAAAAGCGCGATGGTGCATGGAGAGGGACTGCAATGATCCAGCAGTGGACTGCTGTAGACTTATGATAAGGCTAGATAGATACCTATAGAGATATCAGAGAATTGAATTTTCACCAATGATATTTGGTGATGTTCAGCTCTCAAAACGATGAAGGAAAACATCTTGAGGAAACGGCATGTCTTAAAAACAAAAAATCTAAGAAATGTGACATCTACCAACCCACACTGGGCCCATGTGGTGGATTACTGACCACTTCATCTCAATGATAGAATGCCTGTCTTCCAGCAGTGGGAACATTATAAACTGAAACTAGGCTCACTTACCACGGCCTCGGCTTGTATTTCACCCGTTCCCTGAGGGATATTAACTTTGATCATAAACATGGTCACCCAAACGTCACCAAAAATAAACATTTTTGGTGACGTTTGGGTGCCCCATTCAAACGCGTTCTAAAATTATACTCCAATTTGATTCGACTTTCATAACTCAGTTCCCACAAACATTGTTTTTAAAAGCTCATAATATGGCTGCAACGAAATAGTTTGCATGCAATGTTGAACTTCCTTAGTGAAAGTGTTCTATCCTATGTTATTAAGGTAGTAATTGCAATGTAGGTATTATCTCTACAATGGTGGCTTAGTTCGCATGTCAGAGGTCAGTGAAAGTACTTTTTATGGGCATACCATGGGTCCTATGTTGTTTGAGTAGTGTAGTTGGATTAATGGAGATGTTTTAGTTAATTAATGGTGTGCTAGGGGCTCGTGACTATATGATAACGCCGCACGGGGTTAAGCTACGCTTGCTGCGGTCGGTTCGTGGATGGGTGACCATACATTGCGTATCGAGAAGCCGTGCCTCGGAAAGCACGTTAAGCCGTTGGTCCCGGCTGTCATTCGTAGATCTTTGACAGTCGTTACGGGTAGGCAGATGTTTAAAATTCTGACAACCAGTCTTACCACGGGGTATCGTGTTACTCAGTCACTGGGTAGTGGATGATCAGATAGGTAGTTGCTCCATGTAAAATACTGGTATTCAGTTGCATCCGGTTAGACTGGAAGCCGACCCCAACATAGTTGGGCACAGGCTAGGCAGATGATATTAAAATAGACTATGCAATTGAAAAGCTCTGAAATACGTCTGGTGAACTGGGTGTGGTGTTACGCAACTACCCCGCAGCTTATTGACTGAGGAATTACTTGATAAAAAACATAGTAACACTTGCATGATCTGTCAATCAAACCCTTAGGTACTTCGTATACTATTGTATAGAATCAAGTTCTTGCCTTGAAGCTGGGTAGCTTCAGGAGCTTGTTGCGCCACTTCTTCTTCCCAGCTAAGTTTCATGTAAACAGTTTCTAATTTGGCGTTCAAACAGTAGGTACTGCACCCTAATTGCGTAATACACAATCAATCTCAATCTGAATCATTTTGAAGGATATTGCTAATCCATTGCTTCATATGTTCAAAAAATGTGTCATGTCATGTGTCTACTTAACAACGTAAATAACGCAATGAATGTTGTTGAACTGTCAAAATGAAACCGATTCAGATTGATCGTGTGTTACGCAATTAGAGAGCTGATTCTCGGCCTAATTTGAATACTTACTTAAATCATATAAAAACTACATATCATATCATATCATTTTGCCCGTGATAACCTACTAACGCTTAGCAATCGTGCTTGCGATTGCGACCAAGACCAACGCCGCAGTAGCCAAAACGATCTTCAACTAAAACATTCACTTTCTACACATTTTCATAGATTACGCAAACAAAAAATCATCTTTTCATTCAGAAAAACGTTTGAAAACGAGAAATAACAACAATACGATGGTCCATTGACGGCCAGGCTAGCTAGTCGTGACAGTCAACGTTTGTCAAAACAGTTAGAAAGTCTCTTGTCACACAAAGCACAAGTAAAATGGAATAAAATGGCGGGTAAATGTCATCCTCAACGGGGGGTTAGCAGAATTTTCCTGCTTTAGAATCAATTTTAAATACTAGTCAAATTACGGTATTTTTTAAGTTTAGAAAAAAATACATATATGTCATAGATACATTCTTGATTTAGGGAAATTAACAGTTCAAAACACGATGAATTGTAATTTGCTCAATAAAAACAATCCGGAACGGTCTTAGTATTTCAAAACCATTTTCCGTTTCATTTTCTAATTACAGCACAAACTAATATGAAAATTGCATGCACCATGAGGTAATCTATAGGGAATTCAACAATAGTGAATTTAAATTAGATTTTTGAGGTTAATATAAAAAAAAAATTACAATTATTATAAAACGGGCTAAATTGGCTAAAGGTGCCATAAAAAAAAACTGTCAACATTTGCCAAGACCATTGAAATATTACATTTATGGTCAAGACGTTTAGAAAGTCTCTTGTGTTCGCACCGTGGTTCGCACAAAGCATTGGTACAGGGTAAAATAAAATGAACCAAAATGGCGGCTAATTGTCATCCTTATTAGCACTTCTTGTTGGTTAGTGGACGTATACGCAAATATGGCTATGTTAGGCAGTAAAGCTGTAGCAGTCAACCGTTGAACATGGGTTTTTATCTAAATCCGATATTATTTATTTAGGTTAGCCAAAAATTGTTTACACAGTACATTTAACAGATAATTTCCTAAATATACAAAGCCAAAAAGGATATTTTTGTTTATTTTGTGTATTGCTAAAGATTTAATTGAGTAGGTAGATACCGCAGAAAAGGGACTCGGGGATCAAACTTAAACTCAAAGCATTTATTTCAATTAAACCATTTACAGGCACTTTTGAATTCAGGTCAGTTAGTCTCGATAGTTGAAAGTTACCTATTCCAAAATGTATAGATCCAAATGGAGAAGAACGGGCAAGAAACTCCAAGGAGATTCTTTATACACCTCAATTATAATATGGGAATACGAAACTAGACTGTATCAAGCCTATTATAGTCTGGATACCTACTGGCTAGATACTGCCTGTCATAAACTGAGGGGCAATTCTCGTAATTTTAAGAACGTTCATAGTCAGTCTGATCTCAGTCTCAATCTGTCAAAAATCCCTCTAATTTCCGTACATTTTGACAAGTTTTTGACATTTGTTTGTCACCGAGATGAGACTGCGACTAGATTTAGAACGTTTTAAATTACGAGAATTGGCCTTCTGGTATAACGGCAGTCAATTTACTAGGGGTTTTTAACGTTTTACACGGACCGACCGGCTGCCACCTGGCCTCTGCAACCTGATATTTTAATGCCTAGACCGGTTTCCAGACTTTCGGGCTTCTCACTCTACATACATGTAACGTGTTTTTTAGGTCTAACAGGTTATGTAGTGCCTATGCGTTCAACAAGCTGTTGATTTTAGTCTGACTGCCTCGCTGGTGTAGTGGTCGCAAGCACTACTGCTGAGCATGAGGTCTTGGTTTGATTCCCGAGTCGAGCAAAGTTTTATGGGTTTTTCCAACAGAAATGTCTCAGTAGCAGGCTGGACGGTTTATGGCACTATTATAATTATTACATTATTGAGTGTGCAAGTCACCCCCTGCCTATTTATCTGTGTATATTATATTATTGTTCCATACTTCAAGGTGACCACCCAAACCCATAGCCCAATATGTTTTGTTTCCATGTTCTGCAATAGTCCTGCACCAAGGGATTGTCCTTGGGTGCACTTGCATAGTGCGTACAGGGATAATCGTCTGTTGGGGCCTCCTCATCATTTAAAATTGTCTAAGGGGTCTCCGCGAGTTGGTTTCGGCCCCTGGTACGCCATAAAGGTCACTTCAGCTTGCTTATTCTGTAAGCTATGTCGACAACTTTGGTTCTCTGCCGGATTTTGAGCTTAGTTTTAATAAATTACTTTTGATTTGTTCTGAGTCCTACAATATTAGCTAGTGTCACGTACTGTCGTAATTCGAAAGTGTGAACCTGTTACTCAATCATTGTATCACTTCCTGGGTAATTCCGTATAAACCACGTTGCGGTTTAGATAGTTGAGTATAAATGAAATGAATGCTCAATTCCAGGTGTGAAGGATAAATTGGATCTTTCTCAGGCTGGTTTGACATAATCGTTATCGTAAAAAAAATAAAAATTTAAAAAACCCGACACAAAATAATAATAAAAATAGTATGAATTTAAAAAGCCTAAAACAATTTTGAAAAAACTATTGCAAAAATAGCCACAAATAGAACAAAAAAGTTATTTTAAACGAGACACCATATAAAAAAAAATAACCTTGAAATTATGACCCTACGTAAGTACGTATGAATTTTTTTGATTAAATGTTGTCCCGTCGTGGGACCGCTCTAATTATTAGCGTAACGTTCTGTTAAAGTTTAAAATAACACCCCGTCGTTTTGCGTCGGGGGTTAAAAAGAACAACCGAATGAGAACCTCCTCCTTTTTTTGAACTATCAGTCAATCTGAATCATTTTGAAGGATATTGCTATTTTGCTAATCCATTGCTTCATATGTTCGAAAAATTTGTCCGCTGAACTACGTAAATAACGCAATGAATGTTGTTGAATTGTCAAAATGAAAGCGATTGCTAATGTTAGTATGTTTATACTAACCGTGAAAGGACTGTATTCCTGTGCCAATTATAGTAATAATGACAGGTTGCTTTAACTAACAAGCTATGAAAAAAAGGACCATAGAGAGTTTACCTGCTCCAAATACCTTTTTTGAAACGGTCCTCCTTTGCTGTTAATCTTTTGCCTTTGTGGTTTGTGGTGTTTCACCGATACTTTTATGAATAGCGGCTATATTAAAGGAGTTTTTAGAGGTGTACTTGTTCTGTATATTTTATGTATTAACTGTATCGCCGTTGTTCCCGGCTGTCATTCGTGGATCTTTGACAGTCGTTACGGGTAGTCAGGAGTCCGGAAATCTGACAACGAGTGTCGTATTAACCAGTAACTGGGTTGTGGATGTCAATAAGGCAGTCGCTCCATGTAAAATACTGGTATTCAGCTGCATCCGGTGAGACTGGAAATGGATAGTTGGGAAAAGGCTGGGCAGATGATGATGACATTTTTACCTCGTAGGTATTGCACTCTTCTATAAAACATCAGGTTTTATTTTGATAACCGCTGATTCTAAGCTAGGGGATCTAGAATCATGTGCCGAATTTATGGTTAAGTCTCAAATACACTAGAGGACATATGGAGCGATATGTTGCGGAACATGGCGCTCGACAACTACGTGAATGGGCCGAGAGAATGTCGCGGAACATTTTGCAGGCCTACAAATAGCGCGACACTGACGGGGAACGCGTTCGGTGTCGGAGCAGGAGCAAGCAGCATGTCCCGCGTCACGTAAAATGTTGCGGAACACTTTGCAACGTTGCAGCGACACGTAGATTTAGTGTTGCGCGTCATGTTGCGAGACAAAATGCCCCCTAGTGTATCCGAGGCTTTACAGTTTGCGCGTCGACGTCCCTGCCACTCTGTATAAGAAAAAACTTGGTTACCAGCCTTGTATTTATAACTATGTAAGCTTCTCGTTAAATTGCACCAACACTGGCTGTTAACAGAGGCCGTATAGGCGCCAGAAATGGCTATACAAGTTGGTAATGACAGCTGTCAGGAATCAATTAAATGCATGCACGATTATTACCTACCTTTCACCAAGTGATTGACAAGCTTAAAGATACTTGACGAAACTGTAGTTTTGTCACCGTTAAAATTGCTATTTTTCCTTATAAGTTTCAAACTACTTATAGCTTACTAGCTGCGCGCCGCGGTTTCACCCGCATACGTTTCGATCCCGTGGGAGTATCGGGTATTCTATGTGTTAATCCTGGTTATAAACTATCTGTGCGCCAAATTTCATCCAAATCCGTCCAGCAATTTTTTACGTGAAACATGCATCCGTCCTCACACAAACTTGCGTTTATAATATTAGCAGGATTATCTGAATAAAGATGAGCAGCAAAGGAACTCATTGGGCATCAAAACATTCGTCCGCATCACATCAGTTAGACTAACTAGAAAATAGTTATTAGGCTGCTGGTATAAATAACCGTACGATAGGGAACGATTTGATTGTATTTTCTGATTATCTCAGTTGCATTTAACCAGGGCCGTCCAAAAGCGCGTTGGGTTGACGATATCATCAAAGTCGCGGTCAACTCCTGGATGCACGGAACCGGGAAGTATGGCAGAAGATACAGGGTCCTTCCTATACCTAACTGTGGGTGATTCCGGGCTGAAAATATGATGATGAAATTATAGAAAGAAAGAAAAAGTATTTATTGCGACTCGTACACGATCATAAACTAAATTACGTAACTAAACACAGTTAAAAATAAAACAAATTATATAAAAAAGTAACAAAAGGAAAAATGAAACAGAAAGTCCTGTACTAGGCCAAAAGGCTCCTATCTCAGCATGATGCTTCGACATTTATTGGGTTAGATTTACAAAAGAATCGAGATCTACTCACGATGTTTTCAAAGTCTAATCATTATTTCAAATAGGCACTAAGGCACTTTTAAACGTCAACATTTACAAGAAAACAGATTTATTTGTATTTGCCCCTTCCAGGAGAAGAATGGGCAAGAAACTCCACCGTTACTCTTTTAAAATGTTATCTACATTGTATGCAAGAATAGCAAGCAAAAAAGAAGCGGCTACTTTCACCATTAATAAAAAGAAGAATCATTCGACCAATCATCAAAATTCTAGTCCAAAATCTAGGCTGAACAACAGCCTTCACAAACAACTAGGCATTATCTCGTCTTCCCACGCTTAAAAACAACAAAAAACACTCGAATTGTTGACAAACCGCTTCGCCGAGGTCAATGACCGCGCGTAATCGTTCAATCATTCATTCACTGAGTGAATGATCTGTGTCGATGGTCGTTCAAAAAGATGTTTTGATTCGCTCGTTGAGAGATTTTCGCTAATTATTTTTGTTTTTTTTATTATTATTTGATGTGGTTTTGTTGATGATATTAAAACTTTTTGCAGGTAATAAAATTATATGCAGGCTATTTGTATTGTAGAAAACGTCCATTTTTGTTTTGCATGCTTTATGGTTTTTTAGACAAGCAGTAGGTAGGTAGGCGTATACCAGTTTGCGTCCGTATGTTAGATGATACTTGATTTTGATAGTAAGTTATTTTTTTATTGTTAGATAAAATAAATAAATTTAGGTAGTCTCGCAAAGCACGTTAGGCCGTTGGTCCCGGCTGTCATTCGTGGATCTTTGACAGTCGTAACAGGTCGTCAGAAGCCCGAAAATCTGACAACCAGTCTTGCCAAGGGGTATCGTATTAATCAGTAATTGGGTTGTGGAGGTCAGATAGGCAGTCGCTTCATGTAAAATACTGGTACCTACTCAGCTGCATCCGGTTAAACTGGAAGCCGCCCCAACATAGTTGGGAAAAGGCTAGGCAGATGATGAGTCTGTATGATGATCTTTTTATTTTATGTAACAGTGAATCTGTCTCGTAATTGCACGGCGACTTTTAAAAAGGCTTGGTGCCTTTTATGTGCCCTTAGCAATATAGAGGTATGAAGAACAGGGTGTAAAGTTCACTCATACTCTTTAGAAAAGGGAGGATCCTCCGACCAGACGGGTGTTGTATGTGGCGCGGGCAACTGCCCAACGATTGATCTTGGGAAGTTTGTATATAAGTACTAATTGCGCGGTAAACTTTGCTTGCGAGATGCAGGATTTGCGTGACGTCAGTATGACGCGTTGTTCGCATGTGGCGTTGTAGAGGGTCAGGGGGCTTTTGGGACTGGGACCGCGGGCCCGGATTCCATACCGCTATAGCCACTTACAAAATATTACGGAGTATTTAGAACTACAAACACAGAGATCGCAGTGCTACGCTATAGCTCTTTAATCAACTAGTTTGCAAATTCTTCTTATTTAACACTAGCTGCGTCCCGCAGTTTCCCACGCATAAGTGTCGATCCCGTGGGAAAATCGGGATAAAACTTATCCTATGTTCTAATACAGGTCATGGTCTACCCATGTGCCAAATGTCACCCAAATCCGTTCAGCCGTTTTAGCGTGAAAGCGTTACAAACTTAACTTATAAGCACTGTGTGTGCTAACTTCATATGGATCGAGGAAAGTTGCGCGGTAAACTCTGCTTGCAAGATGCAGTATTTTGCGTGACGTCAGTATGACGCGTTGTTCGCATATGGCGTTGTAGATACCGCTACATTTTAAAAGTTATTCTGCTATTCGGGGCGGAGACAAATCCAACAAATCAAAGATGTGTTCTATTCAATTTAGTACTAGTACTTGGTGGAGTACCCGTACTGGTACCGATACCGAAATGGCAAGAACGACTAAGTACCGATACGGAACCTTTTCTTTTGCTACCGGTTCCAAGCGAGGAGTGCCTTAATTTAGAGAGGCAACAGGACACAGACCTACTAAGCATAAAATTACTACTGAAGGGACTACGGCCTTCAACACAACATAGACAATTATAATAATGACAGCAGTAAATCCACCACCTAAAGGCATTTAAACTCGGAGACAGGACAATACAGTTTATTAGATCGTCGAGTGATAGCCTGACCCCATTTGATCTCCGTTTGAAATGCCATCTGTGCACGGCGACATTCTAAAAAAAGGTTTCAACGTCTTGTTTGGTTAGTATACTCGTAACATAATCAGCCTATAACGTTCCCACTGCTGGGACACAGGCCTCCTCTCTGTGAGAGGGAATAGGCCGTAATCCACCAAGGGGGCCCAGTGCGGGTTGGTAGATGTCACACATGTCATCAATTTTTTGGTTCTAGGACATGCCGGTTTCCTCACGACGTTTTCCTTCACCGTTTTCTGAGAGCAATGGTGATGAAATAAATTACAATCGTTTGGAGAAGAATGGGCCAGAAACTCCACAGATTACTCTTCAAAAACGTATTACGATATTTTGTTTATGGATCTTCTTACTTCGTACTTATGCGATAGGATTTAGCGGAGCAAGATCAACCTGTAGTAACAATGGGGGTCCCCCAGGGCTCAATTCTTGGCCCATTTTTGTTTCTTATTTATTTACTAGCTTCTGCCCGCGACTTCGTACGCGGATCCAGTCCCTTTCTCGTTCCGATAGGAATTTCGGCAAGAGTTTGAACTGTGCGTCGATATGTCAGACAATAAATCTTTCAAAACCGATGAAGGATTTCGATGAAGTTTGGTATAACTTAGATTGAGTGTTGTAGACTGGGTAGGTTATAACTTCATTAAAATATAAAGGTAGAATTATTTTCATTCCTAAATTATGAAGCGAAATTAATATCAATTAGTTAACATTACTATTCTAAAAAAAATCTTTATAAACTATATTTTTGGTTTTTCCGTCGGGTGCCAGAATATAAAGCCCGGAAGCGTTGCTAACCCTTGAGAAAGCAACATAAAGTTGGCCATCAGAAAAACAGCCGGTTCTCAAATCAGCCCCAGCAGCTTTCTGTTTCTGTCCCTGTGACTTGTTTATTGTCATGGCAAAGCATGTAGTCACAGGAAACTGAGTGCGTTTAAATTGAAAGGGGAAATTGTTGGCGATGAGTGGTATGCGTGGTGAGAACACAGTCTCACCGGCACCACTCCCAATGAGGATTACAGCTACAATAATATTACGTTGTAAAACCTCGACTATAAGTCGGGTTCCATTACACAGTTTCGGCGGTGTGAAATTTCGCATCAGCATTATCGGAACACCAACTTTGAGTCTTATTTTATGAGCAGGGAGACCACTCGCTGTGAGTGAATTGAGGAACTCAACTGGGTAATTGGTGGCGTCGTCCTGATTGACTACGTTATCAAAAGAAGCGTAAACGACTTCATCTCCAATAATTTCCCCCAATTTTTTTTCATTTATTGATGCAGCTTGTTCGTTTTTTGGGGTCGATATAACGCGTTCACATAACCACGAATTTTCCTGGTTTCTTATGCTCTGAATGTCCCCAAATACTGATTGTATAAGTTCCTCTTCGGAGGCAACAACTTTTCCAAGTAGGTATATCAGGAACAGTCACCAGACCTGAGCAGGAAGGAGACCTTCTCCAACTTTTAATAATATTTCTGAAAACTCTTGGGCATGTGATTTACCACCAAGCTGGGCTTATTCTCATTTTTATTGTTAATCTTTTGTATGTGAGGCCATAGATGCGAATGTTTTAATGAGGCGTTAATCTAATCTATATAAAGTGATTTTCACATCAAATGTTCCTGATCCTTGATTTTTATTATCTCGGCGGAAAATACTCATCAGACCAAACAAATTTTGTTAAAATGTCATGTCTGTATATGCCATAGTTTAGCTGTGCTCTCCAAGTTCCACATCAGATGTTTCAATCTTCGAATTTTATTCTCCCAGCAGAAAATACTCATCAGACTGAACAACTTTTGCAAATATGTAATTCCTATATATGTTATGGTTTAGCTGTGCTCTTAGAGTTCCACATCAGATGTTCCAATCTTCGAGATTTATTCTCGCAGTAGAAAATGCTCATCAGACTGAATAACTTTTGCTAAGATGTCAAACCTATATATATTATAGTTTAGCTGTGCTCTAAGAGTTCCACATCAGGTGTTCCGGATCTTCAATTTTATTCTCGCAGCAGAAAATGCTCATCAGACGCAATTTTTTTTTAAGGCGCCATTTTTGTAACTCTTATAGTTTAGCTGGTCTGTTGCGGTTCTGCATCAGGTGTTCCAGTTTCCAAAATCAATTATAGCCTATATGTTGCCCAGGTTTAGTAGCTAGATAACAAAAAAAGTTTCATTCAAATCCGTCCAGTAGTTCCGGAGATTAGCGTGTATAAACAGACAAACAGATAAACAGATAAACAGATAAACAGACAAACAGACAAACAGACAGACTTTTTTTATTAGATTCGTGTTCTATTACTGTTTCTTAACCCCCCTCAATTATTCTTTTTTAAATATATTCAATGTACAGACACAACTTTTTTACATTCTTATTATAAGTATAGATTTGACTTGCCTTACCCTCATAAAGTATGATCGTGAGTTAGTGATATCATACCACTCCTTCTTTCTCTTTACCGGTTATAATTTTTAATTTTTAGAAACCTATAACTTACAATTAATTGATTTTGATATTATATTCGCGCTGTCACAAAGAATGGTTTCACAATCTCTTGCAAGTCGCCCATAAGATTCGACGGTATAAAGTGTTTTTCTTCTAAGCATGTACTTTTTTCTCTCTCATTTAACATGCGTTCGTTATCATACTCCGATGTCACTTCGTGGACAATAGTGTGGGTTATACGTTTTTTCGACTATAATTATAAGCACTCTTTGTAAATTCTGTAATGTACTTATACTTAAGTGTTTTTTGTCCCAAATAAATTAAAATAATAAAATCCAGTAGGTACAGACGCCAGCAGGCCAAGCTACCCGAAACTGTCAAAATTTCCCAATCAATCTTGAACCTTAATGCTTTAGCGATAAAGTTGAAAATCTATTAAAGAAATTTGACAGATTGTAGTAGCTTGATGTGCTGGCGTCTGTACATTTCTTAGCCCTCCATATGGCCATATGCCAAGAAATACCGGTCCCTTTTAATATCGATATCAAACCGACAAAGCTGATTACAAAACCTGAATGGCTAATTCATTTATTTTCATTTGCCATTCAATAAAATACAGCTGTAAACACGAACCTCTTTTGTCGACGGGTCGGGTAAAACAGCTGTCCGCGCCGGATGTGGCCATAGTGCCCGGATGTAGATGGATTAACTGTTGTTTTTGCTGCCATAGAGCATAGAGCGCGCATATTTGTTTTTTGCGCGCCATTCCAGTTGGAGTACGGCAAAGGTATTTATGGCAGAAGTATGTGGATATTATCGTATTGTTTGATCGCACAGTTTCTTTGATGGTGTTTCTTTAATTGTTACCTATAGGTATATACTAATATGATAAAGCTGAATAGTTGGTTTGTTTGAACGCGCTAATCTCTGAAACTACCAGTCGGATTTGAAAAACTCTTTTTGCATTTGACAGTCCCATTCGTGAGGAAAGTTATTTAACATCGCGCTACGACCCCTATACCCTGTCCATTAGGTAAACCGTTTTTTGACAGATGGAATTAGTGATTGCAGCAACACACGATACATTGATTGATACACGTACGGTATTAATAATGACTGTAAGAATCCATAAATAAGATAATTCAATAAGATAGGGCAGTTTATATATTTATGTTAGTACGCAATTTAAAGTTAACTTTTACGTAATCTGGAATATATACGTTCTGAGACAGCTGTCAAAAAGGGTTAACCTAATGGACAGGGTATAGGAACCGGGCAAAAAGAAAAATAGTCAGAAAGAACGATTAACTAAAACGATGTAATGAAATGTTCCTTTTAATTGTTATTTTATTAAGATTGGAAGGATGCCTTTAATGGGGATAATTTTTATAACGACTGTACGACGCAGCATATCTTGGAAGGCTGTTGCGACATCCTTTTTATGATTGGCAGTCCAATTATTATGATTTATTTAAATACTAAGGTCATCAATTATAGACAGATCATAGACAGAAGAAATATATAAAAGCCAGGCCACATTTAAAGCTACTGATGCGTAGAACGCGGGACAGTGACAATAGGATCCTGAAAACAGTTGTGGAGAGTCCTTACTCCCATATTCTGAGGCACTATGTGGGGAAAATGGTCAGGTAGCTCATTCCTCACTTTATCGTTCTCTGCACATTCTGCCTCAGACACCTACTTTGTTGTTTGTTTCTTTTTAACCTTGGTTTTAACATTAGTTAAAGATATTTTACTAATAAAACGGGCTATATTGTTTTCTGTTTGTTTTTTGTTTTCTGAGAACACAAACACAAAAAAAAAATACAAGTTGGGGGAAAACATGCGTCACATCCACGCAAAACGGCCATCGCTCAGCATAATGCTAAGACCCTACACGAGACAGAGCCCGAGCGCTGGTTTTCAGCGACCGACAGCCGAAAATAACAAGACACACGAACAAACGAACGATTCTCATAAACAAGACAAGGAACATCATCTACACACTTCATGAATTCTAAATAAACAAGCTGTGTGCCCGATGGGTTCCCATCGGCAAAATACAAACTACCATATAAACTTTCATCCCCTATTTGTTGACTCCCAAGATACAGGCAAATGCCTAGTTTGGGGGTCACCGTCCAATCTATTCTTGTACAAATGATTCTTAATAAGCACATTTGAATTAGAATTGACCCCTTTAGAGGGGTTGAACGACATTGGGCCAGTCTGATATTCGTCAAATCGGATGATTTTTGCAAGAATCCTTCTCTAGTGCTCCTGTGAAACTCTTGTGCAAAATTTCTTGAAGCTAGACCCAGCAGTTTAGGACGAGCGTTGTCTGTCAGTGGATGAATGAATTAGCCAGCCAAGCCAAACTTAGTTAAACTTAGATGTCCGAGGATTATCTTTTATCTCAACTCTTGCTATCTCTTTCCAGCATCAGCACGTGGAAGATGTCGCTGGGTGACGTCACGTCAGCTCGCAGCTCGCCGGCGCCAGAAGCGTGCCCCGAGTGCGATACCAGCGCTTCTGTCACTTCTGATTTACACAAGGTATGGACATTCTATGATTCTTCACTATCTACTCAACTAACTTGCCTACAGCCACAGACTCTGAAGGAAAGCATAATATACCTAAGCAGTGTGTGGTCTTTCCATACAAACCTCTGAAGATAATAGGAAAGTTTTGGAGTGTTTAACGCGAAGTTTAATCGAGATACAGTGTGAACACCCTTTGGGGCTGCATTCTCGACACTCATAGAGATCGCTTAACGACCGAATTCGGTCGCAAAGTCCTGTCACTCCATACATTACACCTGTCAATCCGGGACTTTGCGACCGAATTCGGTCGTAAAGCGATCGCTATGAATGTCGAAACTGCAGGGGCGGCTCCATCTAGCGGACATAGAATCACAAGTCAAGTAACTCTTGGATACCACCAACCCTAAGGGACTAACCACACTAATTCAGCTCTTTTCAGCTTTAACAGTACGCATCCGTTCAGCTTTAGGAAGCCTACGCATTCCGTACAAAATCTTGTTTTCTATTGACAAAAGCTGAACAGAGTTGAATAAGTGTGGTTAGTTCCTAAATCTAACTAACCAGTGGTAAGCTACCAGTCTCTTACAGCTACTAAGAAGCAGTGGCGTGCATTGGTTTTCAGAATAGGTAGGCAGGAATTTAATTTCGTCGTATTAACTTGAACGAGTAAACCAATGACAATGTGCGAACAGTACGGGAGCCGAGTAGGCCGTCTGGCGACTGCCTACTGCCGTGCGTGTTTGTATGAAGATTTTGTGTTTTGTTAGGTATGATAATTTAGTGAGTTTCCTAATTGTGGGGCACACACACTAAACTGTAATTGACAGGATTATGGTGATTTTTCGAGGTAGGCACTGCTTATATGCCTTTATGCAATGCACGCCACTGCGTAAGAAGTCAAGTTTTGCCATCGCGGGTGACATCTGAATGAGGATTGGCACAGGTGCCTAGAGATTGGCACAAACAAAGAGATCTAAGTATGTCCAGCAGTGACTGAATTCGGGCTGTGGATAAGGATTACGAAGTAGCCAGATACATAATCAGCCTATAATGTTCCCACTGCTGGGACACAGGCCTCCTCTCTGTGAGAGGGAGTGGACCGTAATCCGCCACGCGGGCCCAGTGCGGGTTGTTAGATGTCACATGTCTTCGATTTTTTGGTTCTAGGACATGCCGGTTTCCTCACGATGTTTTCCTTCACCGTTTTGAGAGCTGTGGTGATGTTACAATTTACACGAAGTAAAGCGCCTGTCTGGGTTCGAACCTACGACCTACAAACTCGTAGGTCGCGGCCATTACCAATGGGTCAGATAATCGAGAGGAAATGAGCCCATTTTAAACAAATTTAGCAATGCAACAACACATGATCTGAGATCTTGAGATGAAAGCAGCACCCTTATTGTGTAACACTTTATCTATCACAATCTGAATCATTTTGAAGGGTATTGCTAATCCATTGCTTTATATGTTCGAAAAAGTCTGCTCATTAAAGTAAATAACGCAATGAATATTGTTGAACTGTCAAAATGAAACCCGTTGCTAATGATGCTATGTTTCGCAATTGCCCCGCAGTTCTATTTAGATAGAAAGGACATCTTATTCCAACTGGACCCGTTCGCATTCTATGACGATATATACTTATGAAAATCATAAAATCTATGCCAAAATAACTTCTATCATGTTTCCTTCTCAATTCCAGTACCAAGTAGCATGCACATGCAAGCCGGCATCAGCTCAGTACGCATGCGCCGACGACCCGGGGCCCCCTCCCCCCGCGAAGACCGACACACCCCCCGCGCTGCCCCCGCGGCCACCTACCAGCGTGCTTGCAGCTACGAACAGGAGGAATAATGGTGAGTCTGCGTTGAATATGATGGAGGTTGAAAAAAATGTCACTGTCATCTGTCATCATCTGGCTATGCAGGAGTTACGGTTGTTTCGTCGTTTCGCACCACGAGTGGTTGGACCGCGGTGTGAAACGCCGAAGAGCTCTTAGGAATAGGCTGTTTCGGACCGCGGCGGTCCTTGGAGCGCCGAGCGGTGTGAATCGACCATCGCTCTTAGGAATGGGAAAGAAGTTGGTTCTTCATTTTTTTTTTCATGGTCTAAGGCTGCTTTTCCACCAGAGATGTGCTATGCTACGTTGCTATATGGATGCGTTTATTATCCACCAATCATATTCATTAGTCCACATAGCATAGCACTGGTGGAAACAGATTCAACTAAGCTATGTTTTTATACGGAAGGATGCGTGCTATGGATGTGCGAGTGGTGTAGCTATGTGCAGAGCAGAGTACTCCCCGTGCTTTTCCTACTATCGATGCATCGCATTGCTCGAGTTGAGCATCTTCCTCACACTGCTACCTCGAGGCGGCGCATCTTCATAGCACATCATTACTCGCTCCGCTACACAGCTTAGCATTAGTGGAAACGGTCGCACAGTTTCGTAGCTTAGCTTTCACATCCTCGCAGCATAGCTGCATAGCACATCTCTGGTGGAAAAGCAGCCTTAAGGAGGAGTTCTATTGTAGGTGGGCTTTTTATTTAAAACTAGCTTCTGCCCGCGACTTTGTCTGCGTGAAATTGCTTGCTCCCCCGACCCACCGCGTCGCATTGCGTCGCCCGCGCGCGCTACTTCGTTTTTGCTTTGCGTTCTTTCTTACTGTTTTTACTTGGCTTCTAAGGGTCCTAGCGTGATGTTAAATAGCCTATAGCCTTCCAAGAATTGGGCTTCTTAAGAATTGATAGTTCCAAAGATTAGCGCGTTCAAACAAAGACACTCTTTAGCTTTATTTTATTACTTTATAAAATTATTTCTAGCTGCCCGGCGCTACTTCGTTCGCGTGGTGCGCTACCCCTACCCTACTCCTACACTACTCCTACCCTACTCCTACCCTACTCCTACCCTTCTCCTACACTACTCCTACCCTACTCCTACCCTACTCTTACCCTACTCCTACACTACTCCTATCCTACCCTACTCCAGCGCCACCTACCGGGTCCAATAGTATACAAACCATGTCCTAACAATAACGAATATATAAAACCAAGAATCATCCAATTTGGTGCAGTCGTACGAAAGTTATGGGCGTACTTACATACATTTCGAAGATCCATGTATATAGGTAGATATATATTATTGATATATTATGAATATGTACTTTGTAAAACACTGAACACAGCACACTCTCTTGACACTGATATAAACGTCGAGATGGCGGCAAACGATTATTTCCGATTTTGACAGCGCGCAGACTTTGTGGCAAAAAGGCATGACGGGATTTTGGTCTTTTAAATTGAAGTGACATTTTGTCGGCGTTAAACTTATTTTTTTTTACTGCGTTCTGAACAGAAACTTCTATTTGCTAACGAAATACCTGTCACAAAAGCAGTTAAATCATGACAGGTTATCGGCCCAAATATGTCAAAAACTTGCAGAATGGAATTCTTTTCTGCTATTTGAAAAGCGCTGCGAAATTCGGCGGCATACAATTTTATTGTTACTTCAATGTTTAATGTTTACCGGGCATCAATCTACGTTTTTGCTGTCAAATTCTTAATAAGGATCGCGTAAAGCATATTGTTATAGTCCATTGAAATGTATTCAATGTGTGGGCGAAATAAGTTCCCACCAAAACGAAACCAAAACGTCATTCAATACAAAGCTAAAAAAAAAACACATCCTTACATCAAACCTTTTTGCACAAATCTACCTGATCTATGGCTAAAAAAATATCTATACAGTAATACAGTATAAGTACACAACAAAATCTATAAGTCACATTCCCATACATTTAATTTAAGACCTTTCTACCTGAGTCACATAAAGAACCCATTGCTTCTGCGCGAAACGGCCATTGTCAAATCACATAACCTTACAACGTAAACTCAATAATGCAACGAGAATTTGTTTATTGTGAAAATAAACTCGAATAATACGTGAATTGATAATATTCGTGTTATATAACAGTTATTTCGTTAAAAATTAAATGTGGTTTGTGTTATAAAGTGATAAAAACAAGAGAACGGAGGGAAAAAAAAATAAAAGACGAATTTATGGAATTAAATTAAAGGAATTGATAAGTTTTAAATTAAGGAGTGGAAGTGAAACCCTTTATTCAGCCAGTGCTTAAATAATATTGTTGTTATAAGTAAAGAGGTCATTGTTCTTTACGCTCGGCTAGCTTGGGGTGTAAATATCGATTTTATAGAAAAGGCGCGAGATTTGAAAGTTCACGGTGGAATTTGAACTCAATGCCTGTGCAGTGTTATTGAAAATTAACAAAAAAAATAAAGTGACAGGGCGGGAAAACGGACATTGTAATAAAATAATTTAATTAAAAATTATTTCTGGTTTTCTGTAAAGTGTCACAGTAGAATTATTTCTTTGTTTATTTTGACAAGTGACTGGATTGTTGTTGTTCTAAGTGATTGTGGGATTAATAAAATGGGCGACTGTTTAGTCAGCTTGTGATGCAAGCGTGTGGTGTTATGCAAGTATTACAATACCAAGTATCGACTCCAAGATCTACAATAGCAGCTGAAGTACCTCAACACTATGTGCCACCGCCACCTTACTTTGGTAAATTGTGAAAAAATAATAATAATTTAAACCTTAACCCTACATATGGCTGATTTTTCCAACGCCAGATAATTTTAACCGAGGAATCATTTTTAATTTTTGACAGTTCTTCGATAAATCAATTTTATTCTACGAATAAACATTCGGATTTAAAAAATTCTTTTTGCATTTGATAGACCAATTTTTGAGGAAGGCTATAGGCTACTTATCATCACGCTAGGACCCATAAGGGCCGAGCAGAAACAAAAAAGGCCAAAAGAACGCTAAGCGAAAGCGAAGCAATAATGCGGGCAGGCGATGCGATGCTACGGGGTGGGTCGGGGGAACGAGAAATTTCACGCGAACGAAGTCGCAGGCAGAAGCTATTTTAATTTATATAAATACTGGATATTTATTATGTTTCATTGTTATTATTTTTTATTATTTCTTTTTATTTTTTTAATGTTTTAATCGCTAGGATAATTATTAAAGAATATAAAAATTGCGGTTTTTAACAAAAGGCGCTAGCAGAATGTCAGAAAAAAAATGAAATATTGTGCCAATCAATAATCACTAGACTAGAGTTTGACAGAGGGGCTTGTGGCTAAGTAATAACAGCCGCACGGGTCGATCGATCAAGTTAAGCTACGCTTGCCGCGGTTGATCCGTGGATGGGTGACCACTTTTACATACCTCCGAGACTCGCTGTGGTTCCGGCTGTCATTCGTGGATCTTTGACAGTCGTTACGGGTCGTCAGTAGCCCGAAAGTCTGACAACCAGTCTTACCAAGAGGATTCGTATTACCCAGTAACTGGGTTGTGCATGTAAAATACCAGTAATCAGCACCATCCGGTTAGACTGGAAGCTGACCCCAACATAGTTGGGAAAAGGCAGATGATGATAAGTAATTAATATACAGTATACAGCACTATTATAAAGTTCATTAGAGGAATCGTTTCAAAATGTCAAAACAACATTTTATTTAACGTTTTTACATAACGACCAAAACTTTTTACGACCTTTCAAAGATAGGCTTGTTAAGAAAAAAAAAAAACGTTTCGCTTCTGATCACGCCCGCCGCAACTTTTGAATGGCCATAAAAAAACGGTCGAGTTCGTGGCTAGAATGTTTGTGTATCGTGCGTTCAAAGTTGGAATACAATTGTATGTTCAGTGTCACGGCGAATTAACGATTTGTCGGTTTTGGTAAAAAAGTTTAACCGCAGTAAGTAATTCACGTTTTTGGTACTTTGATGAACTATTAAAAAGTAATAACTAACAAGGATCGGGTTAACCACTTCGTGGTTGTTTTGCGGCAACATCTTATAGTCGAAAACCAAAAATTCGAAGACATGTGACATCTACCAACCCGCACTGAGCCCGCGTGGTGGATTATGGTCCACTCTCACAGAGAGGAGGCCTGTGTTGAGACACAGGCCTCCTCCAGCCAATAATGTTCCCACTGCTGAGGCAGTGGGAACATTATTGGCTGATTAAGTAATGTGTGTATGTCTTATATTCTTTAACTGCGGGGACTCAGACCTCATCTCCGAGAGAGGGCACAAGACGTAACCCACCACGCGAGCCCAATGACAATGACAGTTATTTGTGTGAAATTTTATCGTTTTTTTTTGGGAGGACATTGCTTTACAAGTCCAGATGGTTTCCTTTGGCTAAGGAATAATTATTTTTATGGAAGCTAAATTCTCGCTTCGAACCTAATCAAAATCGTATATAACTTAGCATAGGTAGGTAGAAGTAAAAAAAAAAACTATATGAAGTCTTATTTAAGTACTAGCAGTGCTCGCGACTTCGTTCTATATAAAAGTAACCTAAGTTACTCCTGATAACATCAGCTATCTGACAATGAAAGTGTCCGTCAGAATCGGTCCAGCCGTTTCGGATATTAGTCGGAACAAACCGACAGACATACAAACAATTTAAATATGTTTTTTTTTGTCCAAAGCTGTTATTTTGGCATTACAAACAGACTCTACAATTTTATTTATTCGTTGTAGATATTTTATGATATTCATATGACTTACGACTCCGCTCACTCGGAAATCGGAACCCTTACCCCATCTGTACCTATACACAACTTGTTATACAACTTGTATAACAAGTTGTGACTATATATAGTCACACAGTAATAATAACTATACACAAATTATACAACTTGCTTACAACTTGTTTACAACTTGTATAACAAGTTGTGACTATAATATAGTCACACAGTAATAATAACTATACACAAATTATACAACTTGCTTACAACTTGTTTACAACTTGTATAACAAGTTGTGACTATAATATAGTCACACAGTAATAATAACTATACACAAATTATACAACTTGCTTACAACTTGTTTACAACTTGTATAACAAGTTGTGACTATATATAGTCACACAGTAATAATAACTATACACAAATTATACAACTTGTACCTATATCTAACAATGTTCTTCTGATTCCAGCGTCAGTCGGATGCAACGGGAATGAGGGAACGTGTCGTCGCCGTAAATACGCCTGGTGGTGTGTGGGATGCGGAGCCCTGGCGGCCGCGCTGGGCGGTCTACTGGCAGCGCAGCACATCCTGCTGCGGGCTTACACTGCTTCTCCACAACATCTGGAGACTGTGCCCGCCGCTGTTCCGGCCGCTATGGTGAGATCAGCTTTTTAACTAGGGCATAAAAGTAAAAGGCTCTTGTAGAAATGAGGAGTGTTGTGTCTCCGGTGAAACGAGAGGATTTTCTCGCCAGGCAGGTGATATGTTTGACGGCTGTCGACGACTGCCTGGAGGTCAGAGGGGCAATTCTCGTCAGTTTAAGAACGTTCACAGTCTGATTTCAGTCTCGATTTGTCAAAAATACCTCTAATTTCACTTCATTTTTGACATTGATTGTCGCTGAGATGAGATTGCGACTAGATTTTGAACGTTTTTAATTACGGGAATTGCCCTTCAGATTTGAGCTGCTTCGCTGCAGCTGTTTTATTACCGTTGTCTATCGCTGCGCCGATTACTTATCTAAAGGCCCATATAAGCACGTCGATCCGGGGTCCCAGTCGTTTTTAAGCGGTCCTCTAAGCCTGTACATATATTTAATAATACTTCTCTTGTTCCAGTTGGTGTTAACGGGCGTCTGTATCATGAGCCTAGCCCGCCGTCGCAACAGATACAGCTATATGGTAAGAAAAGTATGTTCGATGTCATTCATTATATCAGCTTGATAGTGCATGCTGCATGTTACGTCTTTGAATTTACTGCACGACACAGAGAGAGTATTTTGTCTGCACTTCTTTTTTTTTCAGGGCGTTATCGCTTTTGGCCAACCGTTTAACTGAGACGTTGCCTGAGGTAGCAGCGTGGTGCGGGAGGGGTGTGGTCACGTGATGCGAGAGCTCAGTGATTCGTCAACTTGTGACAACTATCACCCCTCCCGCACCCCGTAGCTACCTCAGGCAACGTCTCAGTTAAGCGGTCGGCTTATAACCGATAACCTCGCCCTGTAACATAAACATAATAATTAAAAAAAAAACGGGTTGCACTCACTCAGGGCAGAAGTGAAAACTTGAATATTAACGTTGTGCATTTTTGATATTTTTTGATATTTTGGAATGCGGTCTACTCTCCCTCAGTCTTACGAATTTTCGATCAGGTCACGTGTCCTGACGCGAGCTTAACATTTTTCCCCCATAACAACAAAAGTGCACAACGCCGCTAAGGAAGTTTTCACTTTAAAAACAACAAATAACAGTCTCGATGATCTAGTAGTGGCAAGCGCTACTGCTGAGCATGAGGTCTTGGGTTAGATTCCAGTCCAGGTCGGGCGAAGTGTTATTGGTTTTTTCCATCAGGAATTTCTCAGTACAAGCCCGGAGTGTGGTTTTGTGCACGGTTGATGGCAATAGGCCCGCCCCCTATTACATGGGACTTAAATATAACTGGCGATATGTGGGCGTACTATAGGAACACGTACACCTCTGCCCAACCCTTCGCAGAAGCAAGGCGTGATGTTATTTTACCATCATCTTCCTGCCATTGGGGCCTACTCCGAAGTGCAAAGTGCGAATGTTCGGATCGGACCGACACATGGCCGAACCGAATATTATTGAAAAATGCGAGAAAGGTTCAGATCGGCTCAGTCGGGTCGGGACCTTAGTCAATATTCGAAAGAGTGTAGGATTGTAGGATCGGGACCGACCGAACCAAATAGTAACTTCGTAGCAGGAAACGGCCGAACATTCGGCCGATACTACTTCGGAGTAGACTCCCTTGTCCCATGTTACTCATAGTCGGCGCAACACGTTTACTTCTTCCATTCTCCCCTGTCAACCGTCACGCTATCATTCACTCCCATTCCTCACACAATCCATCCATCTTTTCTTCGGCTTTCCTCTCCCTCTCCATCCATAAACATGTATATTCATCACTCTTTAAGTCACATGCGTTTCGTCCCTTCTCATCACATGCCCATACCAAGCCAAACGATTTCCTTTCAACTTTTTTGTCACTGGCGCCACTTTCAAACTTCCTCTTATACAGAGTGGCGATCAGGTTATCACATTAAATAATACAGCGGTCATTACAAGTTGTTAAAAGTCTATTAAAATAATAAAATTTAAATTTTACTAAAAATAGAAAAAAAAAACAAATAAAATAACTAGCGTAAAAATTGTCATGAAATAAACCATCCTTGATATGATATGAATAAGTCACTAGACACGCGTGAGGCAATGGTATCAAAAATTCAACACAAACTTTATTTCATTGTTACTAAGTAAACACAAATGAAGTTTAATGTTGTTAGGTAAATACTGAAACGAAAAAAAGGTCCCACGACTAAAATGTTTAATTGTTATTAATTCTTTTAATTGTGTATGTTTAATATACGTTTTGTAGAATACGTGGTTTCAATTAATGTTATACCTAATCGCCACACTGTATACTCATTTCGTCCCGCCATCTTCATCTCGGCCTGCTGCGATGGCGACGTGCGTTTAGTGGCACCCAATCGGTGGTTATCTTAGCCCAAATTGTTATCTGACATGCGTCAGATGCAATGTTATTTAGCCCTTCGATTTTATTGGTACCCCCATTGATCATAAATTAGTTAGAGTACTGTTTCCCCTAAAATAATATTTTATGGCATCGTTATAATATCGGTATTGTTACTGTCGCATGTCAATTGAGTCATAACAACGCTTTCTGTAAAGTTTGCGTGTACTATGCTAATCATTTTCGATTGTAATCGCTTGATTTCATGCTTCTGAATCTTGTTTTTCAAGCAGCATTAGGCTCTTTGTACACGGCACGGTTTCTTTACGATACGGCGCATAAACCGCGCCGTAGAGAAAACTTGTCCGTCCACAAGCTTCCATAGTGATCCAGACAACACTGACGACCGTGCGTACACACAGCGAATAAACCATAGTTTTTCACGGCAAGAAAAACGTGTGTTTAATAATGCTTTAATAATGCTTTTATTTTGTCATTACTTGAAGCTTCCTGCATTCATTTTGCACTTCATATTGCATTTTTTCATATATAGGTGTCCGTTATATCGAAAAGCGATCATACGAAGCGTATACTTATGACCTGCCTACCGTTGGTCTTGTGGTCGCGCGCGATTGCTGAGCGTGGGGTCCTGGGTTCAATTCCTAGATCGAGCAAAGTGTTAAGTTTGTAATGTTTGTGTAATGTTAAGTTGTTGGAGTGTTCGGAAAGCATGTCAAGGCGTTGCCTGATCTCTCCGGCCGTGTTGGATTGCCGTTCCATCAGACTATGAGAGTGAGAGAAGCGAGCTAGTGCACCTGGGTCTGCGCACACACTTGTGGACTATAATATATCCCGCGCCGAAAGCTGATCTCCGATGAAATTGGCCGCTATGGTCGAAATACGATCTGGAGGACTATCATATATTTATGAAATGCCTGAGTTTTTGTGAAATATCTTCACCTCGCTTTGATGTGTGTTGGCATTTCGACACTTATAAAATACTTTCAGTAACAGAACTGTGTTAGAAGGCTCCTTTTGGTTAAAGAATCTTTGTGTGCATACACGCGAGAGACACGCGTCGACCACAGAGGTAGCTGCAACCGTCGACGTGTCGGCGACAGCTGTCGACGCGTGTAGTATCGCTTAACAGAGATGAGTCCACCTTAATAACGAATCCTTAGTTCTTAGACAGCGGGGTGACCTTCAGATAATTTAATTTTTCATGTTCTTTGGCACCAGATCAAAGTAGTGGGGGCTTGCTGCCTGGTATGTGCGCTGACCTGCGTGTTAGTCACCATCACGACCACCGTCATACATATGAACAAGTGAGTATTTGAACATGACGTATTAGATCAAGACCAAGAACTGGTTCCACCAAGAACCAGAAACAATTTTTCATTTAACTGTACTTCTGGTACATTGCGAATCTGGTATTTATATAATCTGTTATATTGCGAATCTGGTATTTTGAGAATCTGGCATTTTGAGATTGAGCCGTCAAACCGCATTGATGCGAAAAAGTTTTTTTGGTATGTCACCTAACGTGTCTAATAAATAAGTTTAAAAAAGTTCTTACTAAATTATTAATTGACAAATGTTAATAAACTTTAGACGAATTTTTGAACGACCAATTATTATAATAATGTATTTACCCATTGACGTGTCACTTATAAATTTGTATGTCTTAATAATATGATAAAACATAGCGCACCTATTTACGTAAACACCTATGTTTCACAAATAAACTGATTGATTGATTGATCAATCGGCAGTAACAGCCAAGGCTTAGAACCGGTACCAAAAGTACAGGTACTTAGCGGGTCTTGCCATTTCGGTACCGGGTGCCGTTTCCAGACTCTACCTAAAAAGTACCGATACCAAATTCAAGTACCCGGCGCGACCACAAACCTCATATTTGTATTAAGATCTCGTATGGTTGGAAAACTTGAAGTTATTTTTCTAATGCCTATTAACTATCCTTGTTACTTACTATCCTTGTTATTTATTAGGAAGATGCCTTTGTCCAGCACTATACTACCTCGGAAGCCTCCATATCCAGCAGTATGACTGGTACACGTTTCCTAACTAACAATCTTGTTTCAGACTACAAACCCTCAAGTTCTGCGAGTATACCAAATTGACTCGCACTTGCACGTGCTACTCAATGGCGCCGGACACGCACAGCGCGACTGATGATGAGGGTAAGCAAAATCTTTGATAATAATCCTACTGTTATATAAATACTTCGCAGTACACCACTGTATGGATATTTAGATCTAGCTATATTCGAAATCTTTAGGCTCAGAATTTATTCAATGTAAACTACAAAGTTTAAACACTGGCCTAATGCGTGTCGGAGCACGCACAGTGAAAAGTTCCGTAGTCGGTATGAATATAGTATATACGAGTATATATATTTTTTTGCGAATGACGCCTCGCAGTTCAACCTATGAGCTTGTCGTCTACTTAACCGGGCTTGCCTGTGGATGCCTCAATAAATGAAGGCCTCCAGCCAGGGCTTAAAAAATAAGCGACTACACGCTGCGGGCACCCCCTGTGGGGTACGGGCCTCGGGTTAGGGCGTCGCTGGGGGAGGACAGTAAGAGACAGGCCGTATCGGAATGATATGAAAATATTCCATATCTCAAAAACTAAACGAGGTCTTCTTCGTAAGTCCAAAGTTCAAATAATCTATCGTAACTACGAGTACCAGCTGGTAAGCAAAGATTGAAATCGGGTGGTTAAAAACATTAAATATTTTGTCCCCAGGCGTACGCTGCGTATTCGAAGGCGTATCAGAATGCGGCGTAGTGCATGGGGCGTTGTACTGGTGCCTGCGCGGCGTGTTCGCGTTGTCGGTCAGCGCGGTGCTCGTCTGCATCTTTAGCTGCATGCTGGCGTATCAACTGCTCAGGTAAGGATTATTCCTTCTCTCTCAGAACTTGGCGTATCAGAATGCGGCGTAGTGGTGTGTTCGCGTGTTAAGTTATTAAGTACACCCATATTTCGCCAGCTGTGTTTATAAAATAGTCCTATGTAATACGGGGTAAGCATATTGTTAGTATAAGTACGAATCCAGACTTTTTAGTATAGATATAAATTTGTATACCTAGTTATCCATAAACTTATCCCTCCTTCCCAATAGGGGTAGGCAGAAACTACAGAACGGCTGTTAGATAGATAGATAAAATACTCCTAATTACCTATGCAGGGTCAACAAAGGAGATGTAACCAGGGCCGTCTGATATAGTTGAAGATTTGTAAGAAACCAGTGGAGGTTTTCGAAAAAAAAAAAAAATTAATAGAAAACAAACAGGGGGTCTACTCCGAAGTGCAAAGTGCGAATGTTCGGATCGGACCGAGACATGGCTGAACCGAAAATTATTGAAAAATGCGAAAAAAGTTCGGATCGGCTCAGTTGGGTCGTACCATAGTCAATATTCGAAAGAGTGAGGATCGGAACCGATCGAACCAAACAGTGACTTCGTAGCAGGAAACGGCCGAACATTCGGCCGATACTACTTCGGAGTAGACCCCCTGGTCATTTATCAAATTAAATTTCATTCGAAAAAATCCATCGGTTTCTTACTAAACTTCAACTATATCCGATGACCCTGGTTACTATTATCTCCTTTGGCGACTGTACACCATAAATATTACAGATCTGAATGTAGAAATTTAACAAGGGGCGACAATGGGCGGTCTTGTCGCTAAAATGTCTTCCGGCCGATCTTTTAAGGACAACCTTTAAGTCGACTTTTATCAATCAATAAAATGCAGATGCAATAACAAAACAAATATTTAATTGGAAATTATTAAGATAATTACAAAAACAAAACCTACTAACAATGTAACAAGTAACATTACCAAATAAATATGATAAAATTTCGATTCAACATTCTTCTCCAAGAAGTTCAGTGACGCACAACGTAAATACAGCACGTATGACCGTGAGTTGCTGTCAATCTACATGGCAATACGTCATTTCCGCCGTGTGTTTGAAGGACGAGAGTTAATTGTTTACACGGATCACAAACCGCTGTGTAATGCATTAACTTCTAACAGCAAGGCTGAGACGCCCCGCCGAACTAGATACCTTGAATATATCGGACAATTCACGTCAAATATACAACATGTAACCGGCCGGAACAACAAAGTCGCAGATGCTCTATCACGAGTTGAAACAATAACATGCCCGACACCACTGGATTACACCGAATTAGCAAGGAAACAAGACCAAGACGAAGAATTGAAAATGCTAGCAAACAAAGGAAAATACCAATTCCAGAAAATCACAATTCCCAACTCAACTGCCAAAGTTACCTGCGAGATGTCATCAAGCACTGCTCGTCCATATCTGCCTCCAGATTTTAGAAAAGCTGCATGGCAAGCTATTCACGACCTTAGTCACCCCGGCATAAGGGCGACAAGGAAGCTAGTCACTGCCCGCTACTGGTGGCCCTCCATGAATAGTAAAGTAAACGTGTGTACGTTTCACTAGCGGGGGAATGATGTAGCAGCTCATACTTACGACAAACAATAATAGACATACAAATTGGAGGAGCGCATACAGCCGTGCGCCACCGTGCGTTCGCGCGTACTAAGCTAGCCAAGGTTATAGGCAACGGCGTGGCTACATCAATATGGTTAGAAAGGGGGTGACTACTGAGATGACGACTAATAGAGAAGTATGGAAGAGAAAGACATGTTGCGTCGACCATAAATAAATTGGGATAGAGGACAGGAGACTGATGATGAATGATGGTTATACATTACCCTATCTTCATTACTGTCTTCGATTTCTTTGGAGGCTCTTCAAAAGTAGTCTTCAATTCGTTCTTCGCTGCGATGTCAGTCAAGGTCTGCAGCTTCCGATTAATAGACGCTATAGCAATCTGTTGAATATGCTTTCTCGTTTCCAGGATCTTAATGGTATGCTTCAAGCCTGTGAGCATCCACTTCACTTCGACATACTCCATTATGTTCGGGACCTGGTACTTTAGTCTCACTTTGCGTATTTCATTCAGTCTTTGAGAGAGTATGTCTACTTGTACTTGTATTAACTCGCTCTCTTTGTCCAGTTGCACAGTCATATCCTCTTTGTTCTTGATCGTCGACAACACTTTGTTTAGGTAACAGTTTTGCTCCATCATCGCCTTTTTGTGGATTGTCAGGTTCAAATTGGCATCACCAGTCATCTTTTTCAAATCCCCTAGCTGTTCCAACTTGTGATCTATCAATTTTAAGCTTTCTCCGTTCTCTATTTGTAGTTTCTCAAAGTCAACTGGTCTCAGACTCTCGCTGAGTTCAGCTTTCACTTTGATCTGACCTTTCAGCTTGCTGTACTGAGTGTTCAAGGTACTAGTTCTCAATCGCAGCTTCCCAATCTGACTATCCGATATCTTCACCCATTCCGTCATGAATCTTATCCATATTTCGGCCGGGATTCGTTGAGCTATTTTATCCCAGCCATCCACTAAGACCTCCTGACGGAACATGTCATTCGCCCTTTCAATATCAGTTTCTTTCAATCCTACTTCTTCCAATTTTGCTTTTAATAAAGCACGTTGCTTCGCCCCTCTGTTCCTTGACTTGTTCAGGTTACTGACGAGGACTTCCATTTCTTTGTTGACTAATTCGGCTCTTTCTAGAACGTTGATCCTTGCCCCAGCTCCGAAGACAAGGGTTCCACCGCTGAGTTTGGTTTTAGATTCTGCTCTCCTAGTCGAAACTCGAGAAGGGCTCGCCAGCATCCTTGAGGGCATGCCTTGGAGCCTCGAAGGGCTAGCTAGCATTCTCGAAGGGCTTGTAAGTGGGTCAACGAGACCAAATTTTGATGCTCTTATCAGACTTACTGAAGTGCCGGAAGGAATTCTGGTGGCGTATTCCAAGGCTTGATACACACCGTTCATCAACGAAGGTTCTAATCTCATTATAGTCTTTTCTAAGATTTCGTTTTCTAGGGTTAGTATACTGACTTTTTCTTTTAGGTCAGTCACAAGCTTCACGAGTTCCTCGTCAGTAAGAACGTCCATATCCGTCTCCCATCGGCTATTGCTCACTGAACGAGAGTTCTGACTAAGAATACAGCTCCGTCCTCCCGTTTGGTTCAACGACATTTTTACGTTTCTTGATATTATAATTAACAAAAAAATAAAATAGTGTTAAAAAAGACAGTAAACGCTCTGAATGCTGACAGTGTTTGGCGGTTATGACACCCAATGACACCTGCCATATGTGAGAGGGTTGAAGTTATTCATATGTGGTGACTAGGCAACGGTTGCCATGGTAATAGGTTTCGAATGACGTGTCAGTTTCAAAGTGTATTTGGCCAATTTCATTTGGTGTTTGACCTTCTAAGGAGGTTTTACATGGAGGGTGAGCACGAAGTGATAGCTTTTCTGTCTTGCGACTGAAATAGACGGAAGTTTCTGGTTTATTGGTTTCATTTTATGGTTTTGCTGTCTCGACGTATCGAATAATGCCTGGTTCACATATTCCAGTCCAGTAATCCAGCGAGTCGATCCAGTCCAGTGCTAGACTGGATCATATTCCAGTCATTCACACCAATGCGTGTTCACTGTGCAACGTTTAATCCAGCACTAGATTCGCCATCTACACTATTCCAGTGGCACTGAAATGGGCGAGCTGGAATGAAAAAGTAGACTGTCAATAGTCACTGCACCGGAATGGGTACATTCCATTGACCACGAGGAAGGAAATTATTTTTGTTAATGACTGTACAAGTACCTACAAGTATATTTACGAACTATAACAAAGGCTGGCTATTTTTCGTTAAACTAAGTAGTTTGACTATCCGGAACAGAATTCCTCGTGGTCAAATCAGTTTGACCATTAAGTTTGACCACGAGGAAGGAAGGTCCAATCGGAATTCCAGTGCCGGTTCACATTATCCCAGTGGCATTCCAACGCTGATTTCGATCGCTGGATTGGAACGCTACTGGAATAACGTGAACCGGGCATGTGGCATAAAGGACCATGACTTACGAGTACCGACCGTAGGTTCGAACCTAGACAGGCGCTTTACTATGTGGAAATGGTGTCATCACCACTGCTCTCAAAACGATGAAGGTAAACATCGTGAGGAAACCGGCATGTCCTAGAACCAAAAATTCGAAGACATGTGACATCTACCAACCCGCACTGGGTCCGCGTGGTGAATTACGGCCCACTCCCTTTCACAGAGAGAGGAGGCCTGTGTCCCAGCAGTGGGAACACTATAGGCAGATTATGATGGGCACCAATTTGCTGAATGTAAGAACTCTGAAGATTGTTGCGACTAATGTTCGCGACGTATACTTGAAGTACAACTTTTGCCCTTTGCAAAGTACTATCAAAAAGTAGCATAAAAATAACCCTGTAGTTTGTTTTGAGAAGACGTTCTTCATTGAGATTAATTGAAATAAAATGTAACAGTTAAATCAATATTTATTAAAAAAATAAACTAAAATTAGCTTTCCATAAAATTAAAATAATAAAATTAAGATTGTACATACTTAAGAGAAAAGTGTAGAGGAACATATTAGGTAGTCATTCTTAAACAAAATATTTGATAAACATTAATAATAATATAGTACCTAAACGGACCTTGTTCTAAAACTACATTAAATGACTGAATCACCTTTTCAGCGGGTTATTCCATTTATCTACCCTAAAAAATCCCACTCCTATTAATATTATAAACGCGAAAGTTTGTTACTCTTTCACACAATAACTAACTTTGATAAAACTTGTAATATACACCAGAATAACACATAAGATACTTGTTTTATCCCGATATTCAAACGGGATCAACACGTATGCGGGTGAAATTTCGGGGAGCAATCCATCATAAGGTGGATACGCGGAAACGCATGTCTGAAAATCCACCCTAGGCCTCGTTGGATAATCGGAATTTATAGGCTTAAGGTGGATTTTCGGACATGCGTTGCCGCGTATCTATCTTAGAGTGGATTTTTTAGGGCTGACAAACGGAATAACCGTTTTCAGCCACCCAACAGACATGATTATAAATATAGCAAACGTATCAAAATAACCTAAAAATCTTCAATGCTAGGTTGCCCACTAACCCAACGATTGCGTTGCGGCATCCTTTTCTGTATTCCCCGAAGGGTGGGTGTGGGTCCAGAGGTGAATGCAATAGTACACCCACATTTTGACAGTTAAGTCCTTTGTATTGGGGACGAGCCTATTGCGACCAAACGGGCCCAAATCCAGATTCCAGGCTGCTACTGAGATATTCCTAATGGAAAAACCCTATAACACATTGCCCGACCTAGGGTCGAACCCAGGACCTCATGCTCAGCAGTAACGCTTTCGACCACTACAGCAACGAGGCAGCATATTGTATTGCAATAAGCCACATTACCACCACGCCACTTTGCCACTTTTCTCTTTCTTTCTTTTACATCAGCTGTAAATCGTCTTCGTTGTATTGCAAGGCGCACAGTGGTTGCCCATTGGTATCGGCCCCGTCTTAGCGAGTTGGTGGTGGGTTCGAACCCAGGCGCTTTCCTTTGAGTAATTTATTTCATCACCACTGATCTCAAAAGCGATGAAGGAAAACATCGTGAGGAAACCGGCATGTCCTAGAACCAAAAATTCGAAGACATGTGACATCTACCAACCCGCGCTGGGCCCGCGCATTCCCTCTCACAGAGAGGTGGCCTGTGTCCCAGCTGTGGGAACATTTTAGGCTAACTATGCATTGGAAATCAGTCTCGAGGAATTAAGCCGCATGGGCTGCAAGTCTTCTGCGGTGTCTGAAATACAGTCACCCTCAATGGTACCTCACACACATCCGAGTCAATCGTAGACTCTCCCGCGCTTTTCAATATCTTCTTACTTACAAATATCCTAGACAGGTTCACACTTCTCCTTTTAAAACTAGATATAGCACATTGTTTAATACTAAGACTTGTCTCCAACCGTTTGATAGAGGTATTCAATTCACTCATTTCCATTTTAACCCTCACGTACTCCTGCACGTCTGGAACTAAGTAAGTCTTTCTCAGTTCCTGTATCCAATTTAGGTTTTGTTCTAAAATCTTTACATGTCCTGCAAGCGAAGCTTTTTCAGCATTCACCTTTATAGTCTGAATTTCTCTTAGACGTTTCAGGTTTTGTACTTTTTTTAGGTAGTTCATTGTATTCATTAATTCATACTTGTGCATGGTCAGATTCAAGTTAGCATCGCCAGTCAAACCTTTTAGGCCGATTAAATCCTTATTTTTTTCCTCTATGTTTCTTAAAGCTTCTGTGATTGCTATTGTTGTTATCTCGAAGTCCACAGGTACGAGGCGTGATACCAAGTCCTTCTTGCGTTTGATATCTTCTCTCAGTTTTCTGTGCTGGATGTTTGCGGTGCTCGTTCTTAGCCGCAACTTGTCTATCTGTCTGTCAACCTTCTTGCCTTGCTCTGCCATGAATCTGATCCATGTCTCAGCAGGAATTCGTTTCGTCATCATTTCCACACCTTCAACGACCACCTCTTTCTCGAAATCCAGAGTCAACTTGTCGAAGTCATTGGTCCGAAGAGCAATTTCTTCTAACTGAGCGTTTAATAAAGCGCTTTGCTTGGTGGCAGAGCTTTTAAATTTCTTTAAATCATTCCCTTGGTTTTCCATGACAGCGTATACTAACTCTAGCATTTCTTCGACATTGATTTTTGGTCCTGCGCCACCGATGACAGACCTGGACATTTTGATTGAAGATGCTCTAACTGAGGGTTCTAGCTTCCGATGAAAAATTTTCGACTGGCTCTTGATATTCATGGAACTTTGCCCGTAGTCTGTCAGGGCGAATCTCGACCTACTGGACCCGTCTATAGTGAGTGCAGTTTGCGATAGTTTCTTAGCATATTCTAAAGCTGAGTACGCACCGGTCATTAAGGACGGTTGTAGTCTCATGATGCTTGCCTCCAAGACTTCGTTCTCCAAGCGGAGAATCCTGATTTGTTTCTTGAGGTTTTCCACATATTTTATTAAATCAGCGTCGGTTAAGACCTCGATCGCGAATACGCTGAGAGAATCTGATTCTGGACCGATGGTACTGCCAAGGCCGTATACCATTTTATATGAGATACTTAAACCAGCTTAAATCAGTGATGTCAAAATCAAAAATTGTCCCCAGAACAAAGCTTTACGCAGAATCGGATACAACTTCGTTTGTCAGAATGTCTGTGACTGTTCGCAGAATATTATTTTTTTTTTGGTTCGAATAAAGAACATTTCTTCATGTTTGAAAAAGGAGGACTCCTTAAAAGTCTATCATGATGAGTGTATTATGGAATTAGTATGTACTACTATTATAAGTAGTAGTAAATAGTATGAAAGCCGCAGGAACACGCTGGATGCGGGAAGCACAGTACACCACCCTAATTGCGTAACACACGATCAATCGGAATCGGTTTGATTTTGACAGTTCAACAACATTCATTGCGTTATTTACGTTGTTGAACAGACACACAAGCTGAGCACACAAGACACATTTTTTGAACATATGAAGCAAGGGATTAGCAACATCCTTCAAAATGATTCAGATTGAGATTGATTGTGTGTTACCTACGCAATTAGGGTGCCGGTCGAAGTGGAGGTGCTTGGGGGAGGCCTATTTCCAGCAGTGGACGTCTTTCGGCTGTAATGATGATCATGATGATGACTAAATTAGTCTATGTATTAGAGTGCACACACACGAAACGATGAGACTGTTCACAGGCCTTTCACAATTATTTGTTGCCCTTCCTCTGACAGGAACCCAATAGCAACTTTATTTCAAACAGATTAAGGATCACTGTGATACAAAATTTGATGTTGAAATGACTGTGTAACATTATGTAGAGCATGAAGATGCCTCAGCGGCTGCTAGAGGCGACATTTTCAACACTTTCAATATTAACAAAATGTGACAACGTTTAGTCGCACTACGTAAAGAAACTGACGGCTTTGTAGGCACTCTGAGACAGAAGTTGCGCACTCAACGCACTTTCGGCGCTACGAATTGTATGCCTATTACTTACAATTTTATGATTTTAACAAATCGTGCGGCCGATGGGATTTCTCGATCGGCAAAAAATATGAACTTCCAGATTGAAGATGACCCCCCTAGGGGATGAATTTTTCAAAAATCCTTTCTTAGTGCTCACTTTTGCTAATACATAAGGTTTTCGGTCAAGTTGTAAGGGCGGGCTCGATAGTAAAAAAATAATATTTATGAGATAAAAAGAGAAAGACGATAGTGTTGAAGTAGGATCGATTCTTTTGTTATACTCCAGCACGCCCCCTCAAAAATAAATCCTTTTCTTTTTAATTACGATATCATGTTTCAAAGATCTTTACACAATTAAAAATCACACACCTCCTTTATATGTAAAAATGAATCCCTATTTCCCTTGGTCACGTCATAACTTGAGAACGACTTTACCGATTTCATCCATCTTTTTTTTAAGTTTTCTAATACTTTGTAGAAGGTTCATACGAAAAAAAAAAATTAATAAAGTTGCTTCACGCGGACGAAGTCGCGGGCAAAAGCTAGTTTATTATAAAAGGAACTCTTGTGCAAAAATTTCGAGCCTTTAGATCCAGAGCTTTAGGCTGTGCGTTGTCTGCCAGTGAATAAATGAGTTTTAGAATTTTATTAAGTGGGTATTTTATTTTATTCTA
This sequence comes from Apamea crenata, assembly GCA_949629185.1. Classification (NCBI taxonomy): domain Eukaryota; kingdom Metazoa; phylum Arthropoda; class Insecta; order Lepidoptera; family Noctuidae; genus Apamea; species Apamea crenata. The sequence goes on along the minus strand of OX451379.1, from coordinate 8,767,730 downwards.
GTCATGAACGCAAGAAGATGTACTGGGAGCAGCTGGAGCTTCGCTGCAGGTCGCTTTACAGACCCTCCACCGGACAGGCCGCGCCCTCTGCTGGAAGACAAGTGCAGGTAAGAACATAACATTGTATAGTATTGAATAGTAGGGCTCTTTGTGGAATTGAACCTTGTATTGAAGAGCAGAAGTCGGTCGGTGTGAATAAGTTCGTTTAGAAAGAAAGAAAATACATTTATTTAGCACAGACTAAAAGACACACAATACACCAGATACATACATCATATAGCAACAAATAAAAAAAAAACGTGTGCGTCTCGGGACGCCCGACAGAAGTGATAACTGTTCCATGATATTTTTTATAATCACTTTTGAAACGGTAATAGTTTTAGGTTATATGCTCACTGTCAACAGTATATGTCTATCGCACACTAAACACTGAGTAGAGAGAGGGGGAAGCGTCTGTCCGAAATAGGACTAGCGCTGTGGGTTAGAGTGAGAGAGGAAGAGCCTGCCTACCGCTGCCGTATGCGTGAGAGAAAGGGAAGCCAGACAGACTGGCACCGTAACGCGTTACGTTACGAAGCGGTTTACCCTCCCATAAGAAGTTATCACTTCAAAAACAAATAGAAAGTATAAATACCGATGTAAGAAAATAGCAGGAAAGTGTGCCTCACAGCTGCACCGCTGCTGTTTGGGAAAGCATTTCTGTGTTCAGATGTTTAGGGCGTGAAACGGTGAAGGAAAACATCGTGAGGAAACCGGCATGTCCTAGAACCAAAAATTCGAAGACATGTGACATCTACCAACCCGCACTGGGCCCGCGTGGTGAATTACGGCCCACTCCCTCTTACCGAGAGGAGGCCTGTGTCCCAGCAGTGGGAACATTATAGGCTGATTATGTACGTTTAAGAGGAGAAGTAGACTAAAAGACTGACGCACTGAAGTAAGATCCAAATTCCGAATGAAGCGTTGCGGGCAAACGCAAGCAACACTGCCGCTGTCGTCTGCGGTCGCTTTCGGAATTGTACCTCTACGGTCATTGTCCGAGACAAATACGAACTTTTTATAAAATTTGATGTGCCATAAATATAGAGTAGTCGGTGGTCAAGTTTGAAGGTACTTCTCTTCTTAGTCTGTGGATAATAATGTACTCTGTGGTCTGTGGTTTGAAGGGAATGGTTGTCTTTAAAAGTGCTTTTGAATAATTTCTCGAATTTATTTTCGAAGCCGTTGGCAAAACTAATTCTTCTATAAAACATCAGCTGTTTTATAGAAGAATTAGTTTTGCCAACGGCTTCGTTCGCGTAAAACTTATTATTTTAACAGAAAACGTATCCTATGACACTCAGCAATATTCCCATTAGTGAAAGGATTTTCGGAATCGGATCAGTAGTTCCGAAGATTACCCCCATACATTCACAAATGTAAAATTTGTGAATTTAGGGTGGTAATCTTTCCATATCATATTACTAGTTCCTGCCCTCGACTTGTCAAATTTCCTTGACCCCCGATCCACCTCGTCGTATCGCATGGCCCGGGCGTGCTTCGTATTCGCTTAGTTCATTTAGACTTTTTTCCTTTTTGCTCGGCTCCTTAATATTAATAAGCCTTTAGCCTTCCTCAAGAACTAGGCTATCAAATGCAAAAAAGTGATTCAAATCCGACTGGTAGTTCGCGCGTTCAAATTAACAAACTCTTCAGCTTTAATAAAGCTCAAAGAGATTTAAGATAGTAAATAATTTAATGTCTGTTATATATAGCTACTATAATATAAAGATACAATAATGATAAGTGTGAAAGATATCACCCTTCGCAGGATTTGTTTTGTAACAGCTGCAGTACTATTATTTCTGATTATAATTTACAGAGCAACTGTAGTTGTTGTGCACAATGTCACCCCACCCAGCCTGCGTGGGACATCAGTCTACAACATCGGTTCTGGGCGCCGGGTAAGTTCACTTCTTGTAATGATAAATTATTTTATTTTGTAGGTAGGTTTGTACAACCACTTTTACACGTCAATCATATTTTAAAACTAGATGAGGTCGGCGTTTCCTATCTGATTAGTCTGAGAAGAAAGGTCGAAACAAACTCAGAGGTCGCAGTCTTTTAAAGTCCAGACATAATCTTGGTCAGATCATATGAAGACCATGCAGGTCGATGTCTGAGATGGTCTTTTGAGGAAAGAACCACACAGAATGAGAGGACCTGTCCAGTCAGTGCACGGATTTGTCAGAAATCGTGCAGCTCAACTCAAATTGTATATCGTATAATTATTACATATATTTTCTTATATGTTGTGGCTAAGTAATAACAGTGGCACGGATCGATCGATCAGGTTAAGCTACGCTTGCCGCGGTTAGTCCGTGGATGGGTGACCATATTCACATACAAAGATCCCTCCGTGCCTCGGAAAGCATGTAAAACCGTTGGTCCCGGCTGTCATTCGTGGATCTTTGACAGTCGTTACGGTGGTTACGGGCGGTTACGGGGTCTGACAACCAATCTTACCAAGGGGTATCGTATAAACAACCCAGTAACTGGGTTGTGGAGGTCAGATAGGCAGTCGCTTTATGTTACATGCTGGTATTCAGCTGCATCCGGTTAGACTGGAAGCCGACCCCAACATAGTTGGGAAAAAGCAGGCAGATGAAGATGATATTTTTTTTTGTATCTTCTTCTGACCATGAATGTCGCCATGTTAAATAAATAAAATAAAGGGAATATTTGACTTATCATCTAAAATCTTTGGCTACAGATGAGGGATATTATTTACCAAGCAATATTTTGTTACCCCCAGGTCGTATAGGCAACCTATACTCGCCGAACCCTGGAACTGGTAGGAAGACTTCTGCGTGGAGCTGGTTCCCCTGGCCCAGGAGTAACAGTCAGAAGTAAGTTGTTATTTACTATATTTTTACCCAATTGCCCCAGAAGGAGCGTCATGTTTTTTTAATTATTTCAATCATGTTTTTCAAGGTATTCGCAGAATATAACGTTTGGTAAAATGGAACGATGTTTTGTACGTATTTATTTATTTAATCATTTATACACACTTAAATAAAAGACAAGAAAAAAAAACAGAACAGAAAAATAGGCACAGAGGGGATGCTTATTTCCAGGGTAGCGGGATCGTCCGAAAGGGTTACCGCTGCCCTGGAACAGAAAGGGCTAAGGAAGGAACACGGGTGGGTTTTAGTCAGTAAGAGTCTGACACTCCCTTCCGCTCCACCCAGAGCGGGAGGGGTCATTTGATGATTTCCCATCCAAAAAAAAAAAAAAAACGGGATGCATAAACTAACATTTCATAACAAATCTCTTCCAGCATACCTGCGATAGGACAATAGATACAGAGATGTAGACAGCGTGTGAAAGAGTAAAGGAGACAAAAAAAAATAGATAAAATCATAAACAATTCACTTAATAGAACTAAACAAATATTATTAGAATATACTTACATATATACAAATAAACATACATACTTCTAAAATAAATGTCACTAGTAAAAAATATTGCAGATTTTTTTGGTGACCGTTTGTAAGTAAAATTTTCTTTTTCGGAATCAAGAACTACAATAATTCACTAAATTATTCCGAGCAAGATTTATTCAAGACTTGCGCTTGTTCTGAAACGTTTTGAACTAAAGGGTATTATCATATTTCCCTCCAGCTCCCGCTGCCGCATGGGCGTCCCTCAGTCCGGCGACAGCGCGTACGGGTTCTGCGACACCGAAGCGCCGCCCACACAGCAGCCGCAGGCCTACGACGACAGATACCCGCACTCCTTCAACCAGACCCCCTTCACGAGGGCGCAGACTTCTGGCACATTCGCTCAGGGAACCAGCTTCGCACAGGGACAGGGCAACTTTGCGCAGGGATCCGGGAATTTTGTTCAGGTTAGTACCATATTTCCTCAGAATCCGTTAATTTTGTCCGTGGTAAAAATAGCCTATAACACTCTCTGGCTCATAGACTATATATCTATGCTAAAATCAAGTCGATCCGTCTCTCCGTTGCTAAAGGACAAACCAATAAACATATTTTCGCAGTTATAATATAATATTAGTAAGATTCACCTAAAGACAAGCATAGTAGACCATTACGAGGGCACATAATTCTGGGACCTTCACTCAGGGGCCAGCTTTGCACAGGGAAAGGGCAACTTTGCACAGGGATCCGGGAATTTTGTTCAGGTTTGTACTGCATTTCTACAGGAACCGTCGACGGCGTCGACTACAGAGGTAACTGCAACCGTCGACTGTCCTTGACTGCTGTAGTCTTTGCCTCTGTCGTTAACGCGTGTCGCTCGTGTCACACTAAGTGAACGGATCTTTTATCATCATCTTCCTGCCCTTAGAAAACGTGTTGCGCCGACCACAAGTAACATGGGATGTTACTTGTGGTCGGCGCAACACGTTTTCTTCTTCCATTCTCCCCTGTCAACCGTCACGCTATCATTCACTCCTTTCTCTTTCATATCATTCCTTACACAATCCATCCATCTTTTCTTCGGCCTTTTATCTTTTATACGGTATAATAATAAAATCATGTATCTTTCCAGGGTCAAGGCAACTTCCCTCAGCCAAACTTCACTGGCGAAGGTTTCGGTGAAGCAAGCGGGAGCTTCGACGCGGCCACTGGCGTGTGGGGACCTCCTCCACCTTACAGTCCTCAAGGAAGGAGTGGCAGCAGGTTTGTGTACTTTCTATCCTATTATTTTGTGCATGTCTGCTACTGACTAATTAGGGAGTTGAATTTCATCCCTTGTCTTATGTATATTAAAGGGGAAAGGGAAAGGGCTAAGGAAGGAACACGGGTGGGTTTTAGTCAGTAAGAGTCTGACACTCCCTTCCGCTCCACCCAGAGCGGGAGGGGTCATTTGATGATTTCCTATCCAAAAAAAAAGGGGTAATATTTTGAATGTTATTCTTAATACTAGCTTCTGTCCGCAACTTCATCAGCCTAAAATTTCTTGTTCCCCAATCGCATCGTATCGCCCGCCGGAATTATTACTTAGTTTTTGTCTTCTTTCTTACTTTTTTTCTTTTTGCTCGGCTCCTAAGAGTTACAGCGTAATGTTAAACCTATAGCTTTCCTCAAGAATTGGGCTACCAAATGCTGAAACAATTTTTCGTATCGGACTGGTACTTCCAAAGATTGGCGCGTTCAAACAAACAGTAACAATAGTATATACTAATAATAAAGCTGAAGAGTTGTTTGTTTTTCCATATAGATCTCGCACCAAAACGTTGCAGTGATGGCTGGGTCATACTGAAATAAAATGGTACAAAACAGGCACAAAAATTCAGTTAAAAATAAGACCCGTTTAGAAGTGCCTTCGTAAAACTATTCTTACTATGTGTGCATGTGCCGAAATCAATGATTTTCCAAACAGAATGGTAAATTTTCTGTGTACAGTCACGAGCACTAATATGTCAACACTTGGCAACTTTCAATTGGGATTTTTTCGTAAAATAACGAATACAACGTTGAAATACGACACATTACATAAACCTATGGGTTCGAAAATGCTATGTTCGTAACTACATAAAATTTCATTCAAAAATAAAGGAGTAAATCGCTTTTGAATAAAGCTGAGTGTATACATACTTTTACTCGTGACTGTACTAATCCCGATTATTCTCGTTCCAGACACCACCTACACCACCAAGACCCGGCGGCCGCGACTCTCCTGCACCACCACCACATGGAGCCACGCGCGGCCATGCACGACCATTCCACGGCCATGCACGACCATCCTACGGCCATGCAGCCCCATACCTGCGCCAGGAACAGCTACCTCATGCAACAGCACATACCACCCAACGACATCCGAATCACCAACCCGGAATTAGCCAGAATCAACCCGGAGTTAGCCCGAATAAACCCGGAACTGGCCCGAATAAACCCGGAATTGGCCGAATTTGCACGATTAAACCCGGACTTAGCGCGATTAAACCCGGAATTAGCGCGTTTAAATCCGGAATTGGCGCGATTAAATCCGGAATTAGCGCATATGGGGCAGATGTATCCTCAGGATGTGGCGGAAATGGCTCGCTTGCAGGCGGAGTTAGCTCACATGCCGCCGGAAGCGAGGTTCAATACGTTGAGGGGTCATTTGGTTCCGTATCGGTGTCAACGGTTGGGCATGAGTGCTAGTAATCTTCATAGAGATTGTAGGATTGATGATACGGTGGCCATTGAGTGCTTGCACCAGAAGACTGGGAGTAAAGGTTTGTAAATTTTAAATCTAAAGAAAATTTTTTTTTTTTTTTTTTGTATTTTTTTTTCATGAAGAAGAGAAAAGAAAATGAAATAACAACGGTAGGTTTAAAATGAAATGATGAAATTTGGCACACATAGTTTATAAGCAGGATTAAGACATAGGATACTTTTTATCGCGATATTCCCACGGGATCGAAACTTATGCGGTTGAAATCGCGGGCCGCAGCTAGTACATAAATAAATAAACAACACAATATGTGGGCTTTTTTTTTTTTTAATTGAACTGACAGCTGTGCTGCTGGGGAGTTTGTTGCGCCACTTCTTCTTCCCAGCGATAGCACTAGGAAGTGGTGAAGGGCGGGCGTTTTTGGGGGACTGTCTTTTGTCATTTTGACGTTCAAAGAGTGCTGACTCTCAGCCTAATTTGAATAAATGACTTTTGATTTTGATTTTGAATAAAACGCGCAAGTGCGTGCGTGCAGCAGCTGAGTGTGTGCGTGAGGCGCGCGGGTTTCCTGTGCGCGGCCCCAGTGACATGCTGTGAGAACCGGGCTCAAAACACAATTTTTTCATAAATTAATTTAAACCTATATTTAAATTTTATATATGTTTCAAATTAATGTTATTCCAAGTTAAACAAATATCAACTTTATTGTAATGGTAATTAAGTTGATTTCAGAGTGACTAGCACTATTGAAAAAGGTATAAAAATGTTTGTAGTTGTAGCGTAAACTGAGCTGTATTGTCTAGGAATTAAAGTTATTTTTCCATAAACTCATATTTGTGTACATTTTTGGCGAATATGTCGCGATGTTAGATTAATTGTTTTTAATGTTCAGTTTCAGATCAAAGCACGGACTCGTGTCAAGCAAAGCAAGGCAAGGAGAACCTCGGCTTCCAGAATGACAAGCATTCTCCCATCAGGTTCGTATTGCATTCATATACAGGGTTTTTGGGATGACATAGAAGGAGCTTCTTGCGATTCGAACGGAGAATTTGACAATTCAAAACTGCAATGACTTCATGGATGAGAAATTATGAGTTTGAATCTTAAAGTCAAAACTAAAGCTCAAAGAGACATGTGGTTTGAGGAGCCATAATCAGTCTATAATGTTCCCACTGCTGGGACACAGGCCTCCTCTCTTCGAAAGTGAGTGGGCTGTTATCCACCACTGCTGCAACAGTGCTGGTTGATAGATAAAAAAAAATATATATATATTTGCGTTTTATATCACATGTCTTCGAATTTACTCACAATGTTTTCATTCACCGTTTTGAGAGTAATGATTATGAAATAATTTACACAAAGTAAAGCGCCCGTCTTACTGGTTCTTGTCAGCTCTGCACCCCAATTGCGTAACACACAATCAATCGGAATCTGAATCATTTTGAAGCAAATTTCTAATCCATTGCTTCATAAGTTCGAAAAATTTGTCTGCTCAACACGTAAAAAACGCAATGAATGTTGTTGAACTGTCAAAATGAAACCGATTCCGTTTGATCGTGTGTTACGCAATTAGCGTGCTGGACAGAGAGAGGTGGTAGGAGGTTAGGGAGGCTTTTGCCCAGCAGTGGGACAGTAATGGCTGATATTAATAACTAGCGGACCCGGCAGACGTCGTGCTGCCCGGTTGAGTCATCATATAACGACAGCAGCGCCACCTACCGGGTCCAATTGTGGTGGTTGGGTGTTTTCAATCCATCCAGACACCCATTGAAATATACACACAAAATTTCATCCAGTTTGGTGCAGTCGATCGGAAGTTATGTGCGTACATACATTTCGGTAATTAATTTTTATTTATAAAGCGCCCGTCTAGGTTCGAACCCACGACCTTCAACTCGGTAAGTCGGGGCCACGACTGCTCTCAAGAGCGAAGGAAATAATACAAAACCGGCCAAGTGCGAGTCGGACTCGCGCACGAAGGGTTCTGTACCATTATCTATAAAAATTACGTCTGTTGTATGGGAGCCCTCCTTAAATATTTATTTATTTTAATTTTATTATTTATTATTAAAGTAAAAATACAACTGAGTATTTTGTGAATATTTCAAGTGCCTACCTGTTGCCAATATTGATATCGAGCAGCAAAAGGGCAAACAAATCGCGTTTGTTGTATGGGAGCCCCCCTTAGATATTTATTTTATTTTGTTTTTAGTATTTGTTGTTATAGCGGCAACAGACATACATAATTTGTGGAAATTTCAACTTCTAGCCATCGCAGTTCTTGAGATACAGGCTGGTCACTGACAAACGGACAGACAGCGAAGTCTTAGTAATAACCTTTCCGTTTTTACCCTTTGGGTACGGAAACCTAAAAATAACTCCTTGGTTTAGCCGAGAATCGATCTCGAATGAACCGACGACGACAGCTAATCGAATGTTTTTTTTAAAGAAATATGCTTAAGAAGAACCCAGCTAAAAAGTTACGTTTAAAATGACTTTTGTTTCTACAATGTCCTTCTGACAGCACGGTTGGCGCAGTGGTTAAGCGATTGACTGCTGCGCTGCGTGTCGCGGGTTCGATTCCCGCACGGAACAAATATTTGTATTTTTTTTTTTTTTTTTTTTTTTTTATTTATTAGGGACAAAAAACAGTTACATGTTAAGTTCAACAATTATGATTAATTAAACAAATAGGTCAACATATAACCCACACTACTGTCCACGGATTAATCGTAAAATGTATGACCTACATGTATTTGTTCCGAGTCTGGGTATTTTTCTATCTATAATATGTATGTATTTACAAAAAAAAAATGTATATAAGTAGTTTATCAGCCATCTTGTTACCATAACACAAGCATTAGGTTGCTTAGCTTGGGACAAATGGTGCTGTGTGAAATGTCCAGGGATTTATTATTATTATTTTAATATTTCAGATCATCGCTGCAGGACTGCCGCGCGGCCAGCAACCAGAACGCGGAGTCTGAAGTGTACTTCGCAGACGTGTCGAGCTGCTGCAATGTGAGTGTTAAGGTATTGAGCTTTTTATTGTTCACTAGCGGACCCGGTAAACGTCGTCGTGCCCGAAAAAGCAGCGCCACCTACCGGGTCCAATTGTGTATACAGACCTTGCCCTGAAAATAACAAACACAAAAAAAAGAATTATCCAATTTGGTGCAGTCGTTCGGAAGCTATGCGTGTACATACATTTCGGTGATTCATTTTTATTTATATAGATTTATTTATTAATTACTTTAATTAAAACGGCTCAAAACCAATTACAGTAATTAAAGATACAATTTGTATATACACGAACACAAGATAAAAGTACAGATAAGATAAAATATAAAATCATCAAGTAAAACAACACTTTCATAAATCCCTCTCACAGTACTTCTGACATGCCGACAAAATCTTCCTCCATTCGTCCGCAAACAGATCGTTTGTTGGATTAGAGTTCAAGAGATCATTAAGTGCGGCTAGAGTATACGGGCGGAGTTACGGGCGGGTGCGGTATTGGGGACTTAGCACGCGAAAGTGTGCGACATATAGATAGATAGATTACTCAATTTACGTATGAATGTTTAAAAGAGTAACCGTGGAGTTTCTTGCCGGCTCTTCTCCATAGGAAACGACCAATTGGAACCGTACACATAGCTTCTGACGTTTCATAAGTGCCCATGTAGGTTTATGTTGAAACTGCCTGCCTTTACCCAACTATGTTGGGGTTGGCTTCCAGTCTAACCGGATGCAGCTGAATATCAGCATCTTAAATGGAGCGACTGCCTATGTAGGTTTATGTGAAATAAAATATTTTGTATTTGAATATGAACATAGTCAATAAAAAATGGGTATGCTTGAGGTCCTATTTCTCTAAAGTGTAATTAAAAAGGTTTCGTAAAAAGAGAAAGAAAAAAAACAATAAGAACTAAAGAATAAAAATATTAAAGGAGAAAATGAAGAGAACAACAAAACAACAACAGTAAAAGAGAGATATTCTCATGTTTTCTTTATTTATTTTACCATTTATGTACACACATATATAAATAGACAATAACAAACAGAACAGAAAAAATAGGAAAAAATAGGGTGATGCTTATTTCATGAGAAATCTCTTCCAGTATACCTTAGACAGGACAATAGATAGAGAGATGTAGACAGCTAGCAGATGATGCAGCTAGGAGATGTAGGCAGCTTTATTTTTCTTTTAATATTTTCGTCCTTTACTTTTCTATATTCCAATTCAAAATGACTATAATAATCTTTTCTTCATTCCAGGCTGACTGCTGCATGAACGCAAACGTCTCAGCTCTAGTAGGAACCATAGAGAACCATCCCGAGTCCACATCGGAGTCCGACACCGGCTCCTTCACACTGACGCGACAACAGCGCCCCCAGCCGCAGGTCGGCTCCAAGCGGAGACCGAGACAAACTGACAAACACATGAAAAACCAAGAAAAAATGAGACAGGTACTCAACAACTCCATAAGGTTGACAGAACATCAGATAGAACAGCTGAACAATTCTATGAGAATGAATGAACGAATTGAACGAGAACGAATGAGTGATCGAATGAATGAGACAAGGCTGAGTGAAAGGATGAATGATTCGAGGGATAGGTTGAATGATAGAGAACGGATTGAACGTATGAATGATGTGAGGATTAGTGATAGAATGAATGAAACACGGTTGAGTGAGAGAATGAACGATTCAAGGGACAGATTGAATGAAGGAAGGGTGTGTGAGCGAATGGAGAGGTTGAATGATTCACGTATTAGTGACAGAATGAATGATTCTCGCATTAGTGACAGATTAAATGAAACTAGAATGAGTGAGCGGATGAATGATTCCAGAGACAGATTAAACGATTCAAGGAGTTGCGAGGTCATGGACCCGAGGATAGAACGAATGAATGACTCGAGAATTAGTGACAGAATGAACGAGACAAGACTAAGTGAACGCCTCAATGATCCCCGGGTTTGCGAGCGGATGGCTGATGCAAGAATAGAAAGAATGAACGAATCCAAACTGAGTGACAGAAGTGACACTCGCCACAGTGACCGAATGAACGACTCCCGTCTTGAACGGATAAACGACTCACGCCTCGAGCGAATGAGCGACATAAACTCAAGTATCAGAATCGATGGTAGTCCAAAAATGCGTTCACACATTAGTCCATTACGGATCGCTAGATCTAGCCCCAAAAACGTAACTAAAGACCATCCTAGGCAATCAAGTTCAGACTCGAACAAACCTGACTTTAGGCAAATATCACCCCTATCCCCAAATACCGAAGAATCATTGCTGTCTGACGATGACAGGCCTCAGGATACAGTATATTCAAACGACCCTGAGACTTCAAAATGTTTGGGTCCTGATTCTCAGTATGAGCCGGTGAGGGATGGAAAAGAGGAGATTTTGAAGACAAACCACCATCATTGTTATAGTGATACTAATACTATGGATTCTGGCTGGCAGAGTGGCTCTGAGAAACAGGTTACAGACTAATACAGGATTCTGACTTTGAGATTAAAAGCGGGACTTTCTAACTTTTACGAGTTTTGTAAGAAAAATCTGAATTTGTATGAAAAACATAAGATTACATCACGCCTGCATTCCCCGAAGGGTAAGGCACAGGTGTACACTACACCCACATTTCACCAGTTATGTTTCAGTCCCATGTAATAGAGGGCGAGTGGAATCACTCTGTAATAATGAAATCTCAGTTCATGAAAGATTTTCATAAAATACAGGAAAAATTAAAATTCACTTTAAGGATTCTTTTGTTGTCGTCGTTTTTAACCGACTTCAAAAGGAAGAGGTTATGAATCGACTGACTGTTTTTTTTAAAGCATAAGAACTTTGGTTCTCGTAATGAATATGAGGTTTGTGTGAGTGTGAGTGAGCAATGGCAGAAAAAAAGGTTTTTTTTTTTTAATTTTTATTCTTATCAATGAATAAATTATCATTTCTATCATTCTCAGTTCAAGTTTTCTATGTGCTGTGCTAAAAACTATGGAGTACTGTAAAATGATGGACGTATTACTAGATTTTAATAAAATTGTCCGCAATATTTCAAAGGGGTTCGAACCTTTGTGGCATATCCGACTCGCCGCCACTTTGAGCTTCCGCGCACGATGAATGTAGTATATCTATAACTATTATTATAGGTTGGGGACACCTATACAAATAAAAAGTGTCAAGTAATATGTCACGCAAAATCCTGCATCGCGCAAGCAGAGTTTACCGTGCAACTAGCATATATACAACAGCCCGACATGATTCATCGGGCAGTTGCCCGTAAGACACAACACCCGTCTGGTCGGAGGATCCTCCCTTTTCTATAGAGTATGAGTGAACTTTACACCCTGTTCCTCATACCTCTATAGTACCCTAAAGTGCTACATATGAGAACTATGAAAAACATAAAAAATGTAGTAATTACGTGTGTATACGCATTCATCCATTGTATTCTAATAATGCATAGAACCTAGAACCAAAACTTCGAAGACATGTGACATCTACCAACCCGCACTGGGCCCGCGTGGTGAATTACGGCCCACTCCCTCTCACCGAGAGGAGGCCTGTGTCCCAGCAGTGGGAACATTATATAGGCTGATTATGTATGTATGTTATGTATTTTAATAATTATCGTGCGCGAAAACTTTGAAAAAAAAAACAATAGGGCGGTGGGTTGTTATGCTAGCTTCCATTGAAAAATGTTTGAACCCCTTTTGTCGTGTATGTGAAATTTATTAATATGACGTGATTTATTCTATACGATACATACGTTTAAGTTTATGAATAAAAATCTTGATTTGTCTAATAAAATCCTTGTGTTAATAATTCATTGATTGTGAATTTAACCATTCGTTCATCTCATTACCATTCATTCGCCATTCACCTTTCATTCACCCTAATTTTTATTGAACATCCATTCATTTACCGCTTTTTCATCATTCATACATCTTTCATTATTCATTCTTTCAACCAATCAATGGATTATTTTGCCAAGGAATGTATTTAAAAACAGAACTAATGAATTTCTGCGTTTAGACTTTGAAAAACGCAAGACTTGCCGTTTTCCGCATTTGACGTAATAATTATTAATTTCTTAATAGTAATAAATAAATTATTATTATGTAAAAATTATAAAGTATTATAGATGTGTTAATAGCGCTCTCTAAAAAGTTAAATAAGATTGAGATTATTATTTGTAATAAAAATAAAAAAACTCGAATTTGTAGAATGCGTAGATAAGTTTTTAAATGAACTTCGTTTGAATGATAGGACTATTATTACTATTAATAATACTGAATTAGGACTATGTCAGATGTCAGCCCTATAATTAAATTCAGAATCTTAGATAATCTACATTTATTGCCACTCAGTCAACTATCCACTTTAGCGTTAAGTAATCAAAGTTGATTTTGAGTAACCATTTGTGGTCATAATAAATACTTTTAGGTTGCAATGGAATTTGAACTTTGTCTTGTATGACATTGAGTTTGTGGTTCCAAAACTTAATAGTTATCTAAGATTCTGAATGCAAGTTTATGCCAATGCCAATACTGCCAATACTCGTGTTTCGAGTAGTAATTTACTAAGTTGCGTAAAAGTGAATGTGTAGTCATCGTGCCGAGTAGAGTATAACTAATAACTTCTGATACTTATGCGACTATGTGACATGGAACTAGATTTACAGAAAGATGTCCCATGCTTGTAAAAGTTACTTTATCGTAGGACTTCAGGGCAATACAACATTTAACATGGTTGCTTTTAATGTCATCGGACGATACTTGATAAACATTGGTCATTTTTTATGACCTGCGGATCCTTCCTGCAAATAAAATAGTTACTATAGGCCAACCGCTTAACTGAGATGTTGTCTGAGGTAGCAGCGCGGTGCGGGAGGGGTGTGGTGACGTGATGCGAGAGCTCAGTGATTCGTCAACTTGTGACAACTATCACCCCTCCCACACCCCGCAGCTACCTCAGGCAACGTCTCAGTTAAGCGGTCGGTCTATAGTAGCAATAACTCACCAACCACCAATTTGTTTTTAAAACCTGAATAGCCGCTAAAGCTTTGTCATAACTTTCTTCAAAGACTTTAACAATATTCAAATAGTTTCGGCATGATAGTCTTCTGTAAAAATAGTTACATTTCGATTAGAAAAACTGTTTTATAATAAAAACGACCAAACTTAGATTCCTATGATCATGGTTTTAACTAATTCTATGAGGTACTCAGTTTTGTGTGCTTACTACTAAAACAATGTGTTAAATTAGAAATGAACTAGCGAGGTGATTGCGTAACACACTATCAGTAGCAAATGCTTTAATTTTGACAGTTCAACAACATTCATTGCGTTATTTACGTAGTTGAGCAGACAAATTTTTCGAATATATGAAGTAATGGATTACCAATATCCTTCAAAATGATTCAGATTGTGCTTGAAAGTGTGTTTCGCAAGGGTGCTAGCAACTTTTATGAAAATATACTGTGATATATTTCGTAAAAGTGGTTAATTTCAACTGTCTTTTCGTTTGTTGTAATGTTAAGTTGTCCTGCTAAACAATATATTTTTTTTATATTCATCCGTCCACCCATTTGTTGTTTGTTAATCATTCATTCATTCATTATTATATTTCACCAAGAATTTATTTATTATTGCTAAATCATAAAAAATCTACTCTATCCATAAAAATGGCTAATTCTCTTAGCCAAATTATAACAAAAAAAAACTTCTAGTGAACGAAATAATATCCATTCAGTCATCGTTCTTTTCATTCATCATTCTTTCGTTCGTGGTTATTTTTTCATTCATAAAAAACAGGTACCTCGTATATTAATAGCTACCATTCAGGCTATTTTTCCTAATAGCCTAAAACATCAGTCTATAAAAAAGTATTATTTTTATCAAACCAATGTTGCCATAACGGTTTCCTTTTTATTTTATTCTTCCATTTAAAGCAATAAGTTGTGTAAATAGTTTATAATTATAGGTATGTGTAGTGTAATTTTTTGTCTATGATTATTGACATTATACAGGGTGCTGTAATTTTTTATTGAATAAAAATCAATTTATTTTTACTTTTGGAATTTTAGGAAAAAAACATCGCAGTAATTTTTTTTTAAATTAAAAAAGTGTCTTGCCTTGTGAGAAATGATTTTTATCTTCAATGAAATGTTACTGCACCAAAATTTCGTAGTTGCTAGATTTGTCACTGTAATGCCAATATGGAATTGTTTTAATATTATTATGTATACAGGATGTACAAAATAAGTTTTGGTCCTAGTTTCGAAAAACATAACTGGCACGCCTAATATCCAAAAGAAAAATATATTGGGCACTGAATTACGTTTCCAAGAAGCAATGGATTATGAATAAAGGCCCCCACAGACAGGCGAAAAATTCACGAAAATTGTTTTACCAGAATCGCGTCGCGTCTGTCTGCGGGTGCCTTAATGTGAAACTTACTGAACAGCCTGTATACACTTGTCTATAACTTGAACATTTTGTGTATATTCGTTATACTCGTACTTTTAAGTGTGTTAGAGTTGACATACGTTTTAGATGTTAAGTTATTTTTGACTACTCGTTTCAAATATTGAAAAGAATCACTCATTTGGACCCCTGTACTGAAAATTTCTACATAATTTCATTACCTATAAATACCAATTGCACAATTCACATCTAGTGTTGGCGTTTTTCGCATGTATACGCTGCGTTAACGCGACGGTTTCCGAAAGAAGAGCGGTGACTGCTACATAGCGTCCGCAATTTTCGGCAAAAATATTAGTTCCACAGACGCTCACATTGCTGCCAGCGCCAAAATGGCGAAAATCAAATTTCTTCATTTAGTCATCGATAGTATGAAGTCCTACTTGTTTATAATAGGTCAGTGGTGTCAATACGAAACATAGACGCAACTATCTTTTGACGCGGCAGCGCGAGAATCTAATGATTCCAATCTTTTCCGCTGTCACAATTTTCATGACGACCATTATGTCGCGGCCAACGCTCTTGTAGGTAACCATAGCCTGACGCTGCGTCATTGTGACGTCACCAACGTCAGATGTGAAGGCACCTTTTCATCAAAACAAAATCTCTCTAAAAAAAATCCACATTTTTTTCCGATTACATTATTAACTATTTTTAATAACTCGAGGGATTATTATGAAAATTATTAAAGTATTGTATGAATGTAGTTGTGATTTTCATTTACTATTAGATTTGAATAAGACTACTTTAATTGCTATGTACCTATATTGTTAGATCATTTATTGATAACGGTTCTATTAAAAGACTGAAATCTTAATTTGGATTTTTTATTTATAAGCTTACCTCACACATGTGAACCACGCATCACACGATAACCTGACGTAACCACCCCATCAGACACAACACCCGTTACCCCCCCACGCTTGCTGAGGTCGGTTCGTGGTGTGCATTCGTACATATTGAGACCCCTCCGTCCCTCGAAAAGCACCTTAAACCGTTAGGCACGGTTGTCCGTCGTACAGACGCCAGCAGGTCAAGCTACCCGAAACTGTCAAATTTTACCAATCAACCTTGAACCTTAATACTTTAACGATAAAGTAGAAAATCTATTAAAGAATTTTGACAGATTGTAGTAGCTTGATGTGCTGGCGTCTGTACATCTTTGACAGTCGGGTAGTCAGAAGCCCGAAACTGACAACTAGTTTATCAAGGGGTATCGTTTTACCCAGCAACTGGGTTGTGGAGGTCAGATAGGCAGTCGCTCCATGTAAAATAGTGGTACTCAGCTGCAACTGGTGATATAATGCATACATATAAATTGTAAGTAAATTCATATGCTTTGAGTAAAATAAGGGAAGCACAAATACAAATAAAACTACAAAAAATATCGAAATATTCTTTTTATTTTTTTTTAATTCCTAATCAATTCCTAAACTTACAGTTAGGCAAAGGACCCTCTTTACAAATTAACAATATTCGTTTAAATGAAAATGAATCAGAAGAGACCCTGTTTACCTTGATGATTTTATTTATATTTAAAATGCCTTCCCCATTATGTTAGTAAAAAAATTAAATATGGAAGAAATCCCTTTTTCTTTTAGTTTTTTTTTTCAATTTTTTTCCATCAACAGTGTGCATGGCATTTTGTTGAACTTTTTTTTTCGTGTTCCTTCAGTTGCCTTTGCCAGGGGCCACGGTATCTCTTTCGAACAACCCGCGACCCTGGCAGGACCCACGTTTTGTTGAACCTAAATATGAGACAAAATCTGTCTTTGTATTTCGAACCTTATTCCTACTGGGAATAAGGTTCTTAATCGGTTTAGAGACGAACGATGAACAAGACACAATAAAAAATTTATTGTTATAACGCCCATAGGCGTTAAGTGTCACTCAAAGTGTTATTATAAAATTGACAATTTAGATTTGGGAAATCAGTTTTTGTAATTAGAACTTTAACATTGTTAGAATAAAGTTAAAAATGGTTCGACGGTTTAAAGTACGTGTACTAAAATCCTTAAGAAATGAAACTGTGGGAGATATTATTATGTTTATCCTACAAATATGGTAAATGAACATAGCTGGCCCAATCAGGCAACTCACAAATAGTACCTAAATCTTTAATCAATGTACTATTCGAAGTAAAGCCAAAGAATAAAGTAATACCTTGTTTGTAAAAAGGGTCCCTAAAAAGCTAGTTTTAAAATTGGAATCACATAAAGTGAAAGTAAGTATTGCAAGCACCAAAAAATTAAACTATTTAGTTAAAAGTAAAAAAAATATGGCCAATGACAGAGATTTTTTCAAAATCTTTTTCAAAAAATGTTTTTATCTATATATTTAAATAGGCTTTATTTTGTAATTATAGGTTTATAAAAATATAATTCTTTATTTTCTCATTTTTCCAAAAACGTCCTTTCACAGTTATTTTACCTCTGACAGCAGCAACTCAATAGCTACCTTATGAATACGAAAATAAAGATCACTGTGGTTTTAACAGACTTGTCAGTAGCAGCAACTTATAATAAACCTTATTATAACAACTATAAGGACCACTGTGATTTTTACAGCGATGTTATATCATAGATAAAATAACTGTAAATGGCCTGTTAACGTTACTCATTAAAAACTGGCTGTTTAAATAAAAAAAATATTAAAATAAAATGTTGCCAGTAATTAAAATCCAGAAGATTTTGTTTAGAAAAAGCAGCTGTGCAGAAAATTCTAAAAAAATACTGTTATTCTTTTACAAAAAGTCACAACTCCAAAAAGGCATGTTTTTCTTATTACAGATGTAAGTGCACTATGTTTAATATTAACAATTAATGGACCGAGGCTATCTATGGAACAGTTATCATAAGACTAGTGGACTTAATGCGTCAGCATTACGATTTAGTAAAACGCACATTAGTGTAACAAATTACAAAAAGAAAAAAAAACTGGTCGGTAAAAAATTGAGCCGGAGTCCGCATGACATTTAGCTTTGGCACGTCATTAAAACAAACTAGGCATAACATTTATCCAGAGTCGGCATGACATCTAGCCAGAATTAGCATGATATTTAGCCAACCTTGGCAAGACATTTAGCCACACTCAACCTAGCTAGAGTAGAGAGGCTTTAGCTAGAGTTGGCATAATATTTTGCCAGAGTCGGCATAATATTAAGAGAGAGTTGGCATGACATTTAGCCAAATTGGTGTAAATGTCCTGGTAATTCAAATATTGTAAGTAAAAACATTCGAATAAAAAGCGTGTTGTATAATAATGTGCGCTTACCTTACACTGGTATTAAATCATTAAAATCTAAACTACATTAATTACGTCCTTAGCATTACGTTATTATAGTTAAATCACTTTATTTTTAATCTAAATTCGATGTTAAGTGTCTACGGAATGGTTCAGAGCAATACAGTACTTTATTTTTCAAGTTTTTGGCAAAAATATGAAGTACATACGTAAAAACATGTAAAAAAAATTGGAGGAAAGTAAAAAAAAATCTCAATTTTGAAGAGTTTTTAAAGTCTTGATTGGACGGAATCAAAAATAGTTCCAAAAGCCACCACTATCAATGGCGCTAGTAGCACAGGAGAACGTATTCACATTTTTTTTTTCTAAATTTAAAATTACCAGTCAACAACAATTTTGCTTCCTCAGGAATTTCTTTTTATTATTGCCATGTTACAAAATCTTTTTTATTTCAACAAAATGAGCAAACTAATTAGGACTAATAGGCTGCTTGTGAGAATGCTCGCTTTGCTCTCAACGTAGGTGTCTTGCTCATAAACGAGCACATTTTTCGAAGTATGCTCGGCGACTGTGGCTGGGGTTCCGTCCATGTCTCCTAGACGCTGGTTCGCGACTTTCAGGTTCCGTAGGAGTGCTAGTACGTCTTCTGTAAAAAAAGGAAAAATAATCATGAGTAGGTAATCGTCTTTGCAAATATGTATCTTTGGCTTTTGCCATAAGAACTGCTCATGAAGTAATAATAGCTAGAAAGCATGCTTAATACATGAAAGAATAACAATGTTTAAGGTTTGCCAACATCAGACAGCACGCGACGAAAACTTGGACCTCACAAGGCGTCCTAAAAAACCATTCACCGCGCGAGGACGCAACTGTCACGTTAATTTTGGGCGGCGACCCGGGAGTGATATGAAGATTCCAATGACGTTGTTTCGAAGCACGCTGTTTCGAAAAAATTTGCGAGTGGTCCGCCAGCTCATTGACTGAATGCAAATTGAATCTAAAACCGCTATATCCAATGACGCTATAGCAATCACGAACTGACACGAAATCGAGAGCCTTCCGATTTTCCGAACAAATGAGTGACATATTAACGCGTCGATCGCGTATTCGTGCGAATGATATTTTTGGTTAGGATGCGGGGACCAGCAGTGCGATTCTGTAACCATCTCACCGTGAAAACTTAGGTGAAGTGAGCGTGGAGTGAGCTGTCATTCCAACTAATGCTAGGGATTGACACTATTGACAGCTCTCTCTAAGCTCACTTCACCTAACTTTTCAAGGTGAGATGGTTACAGAATCACACTGCAGATCGGGATTGATATTAAGATGATCATAATTATAAAAGGCTCTTCATAGCCGGGTACGGGCCAGCCACAACATTATACTGCAGTGTATCGCGAGCAGATTGGACTGCTTCTGTATGAATCGCTGCTGCAAACTTTCCACATCGGTGTTGAGTTTCTAGCAGGGTTTCTCATAACTTTAAGGATATGTTAGGTTAAGTTTACTAACGTAGTTGTTAAGAAATATTGGTAATAACATATTTATGAGTCTATTGTTACTTGTGTATCCTATCCTACTTCTACTAATATTATAAACGTGAAAGTTTGTATGGATGGATGGATGGATGTTTGTTACTCTTTCACGCAAAAACTACTGAACGGATTTGGATGAAAGGAGAAACCCGTTTCTGGGCCTAACCGTTACACGAATCAGATATGTACCAAAAAAATCGTCTATTTTGCTTAATTAAGCCATTGAAATCTTAGCCTCAATACCAATGGCCAAGTGTAGAAAATAAGTAGATTTCAATTTTTTTGTTTTAAACAATCTTTGTAAACCGCTACAACACTTATTTCGTTATACGTCACCAACTTTACAAACGCTGATATTATATCCATAGAGCGTACCTACCCTAAGAATATAATCGATTTAGTGGAAATCGATACTGTTACAAATAATTAAATAATAGAAAGAAGAAGAAAGAAAAATATTTTATTAATAGTCCATTGTTTTAGTACAAATTATTTTTCTCTGGAATCTAATTGATTTTTGACGTAAGTGCCATTAAAAAATCATTAAAAGAAATAAATAATCGATAAAATCGATTTGTTGTAATCGATAAAATCGATTGCACCATGGATTACACTAGTAAACGGCAAATGTCAATGTTAATGTCTGTCAATTGTCATGGTTGTAATGTCATGTCAATTGTCAATAATGTCATTCGCTTTTCGTATTTTTCATTGACATAGAAAAGTATGGACTGGAAATACCTACAAAAAAAGGGTGCATACCTACAACTCATATTGTCTCATAAAATGGCTGCCATTGCTAGGGTTGTGTCAATCAAGGAACATAGGTGTTACTATAACGAGTATCGATACTAAATACGAGTTTTACTAGTTATCACGTTTGGATCACGATGGATTCTGGTGCTGTGAAGTGTGAACCACAGGCCGGACCTAGCTAGGTTACTCAGACCGAATAAGACGCAGGATTATTTATGTTAACATCGCAGAATCGACGGATATCGTTTCAGCGGAGGAACTAGTTTCGGAAACTATTACGGCAAATCGGCAACGGTACAACACTATTCCAATAAGACATATTTATGTAAACAAACGAATGAATTAACAAATATAATAAAAAAGGCCTGTTATATGGAAATTAACCCAAATATCAATACTTTAGCCATAAATTCATGATCGCGTTACAATTGTATCATCTAATTTGTATTATTGTATGTATTAATGCATGAAAACCGGCTACTATCCTGTGCAAAGACAATTGAGGTTGATTTTCATTCTTTCTTGCACCACACTTCACAATACAACACACAGGCATGTTGAATTTCTGTTTTGAAACATTTACATGCAGTTTTAAAAGGTAAAATCCTCGTGATTTTCTCGAAAATCTCAATAATACTTAAAACAAACAAACATTCTATTATTTTTTTCAAGTTCCTAACCTAACCCGCGACCGGGTTAGGATTTCGGGTCAGGTTCGGAATAAACCAAAACTACCACGAAATTCGGCGCCTAAGATGGCTGATACGGCACTTACCTACAACTGTCCCTACGTCACGACAAAATGTTGTCATAATTAGCAACAACTTAAAATATAGTTGTCTCTTTTATCAAATAAGATTATCTCACTAGAAAGCATGAGACATAACGATATTTAACATTCTGAATCATATTTCACTCATATTTGTATAAGCAAATGTATGTATAGAATAACGCGGCGTCTCCATGTTTTTTCCTATCTCAATGGTATTTTTGCGAAAGTGAATGTGTTTTTCTGTTTTTCTCGGGATTTATTATTTCTTATTTATTCATTTATTTATCTCATGGAAAACCAACAGCTTTACATAACCTAACCTTTATGACCTCTGTTCGAATACTGGACTCTGAAATTGATTGCCTTCTGACTGACCCTCGCTTGAACATTGGACACTGTACCCTGCCACCCGCGCTGACCTTAGCTGGATAAACGGATCTGTTTATTACAATTGCTTTTTTGACGACTGGCTAATAACGACATCATGAGCCTGTGCATTAATTGCGGAATAGCAACGGATCTCAACTTTCAACTCTCGAAGCCAATAGATCGAGAACAGTTACAATATGTAGATGGGTTGTAGAAGTAGTCAACGGTAGGTTTAAGCGAGATTTTAAGCTTTTTCGCCAAGATTTTTTTAACAGAGCGTCAAAAAATTTAATGGTACACTTTGAAGTGGCTGCCGCTTTAATAAATGTGTTCCACCCTCCTATCGCAAACCGTAGTGATGCTCAGGAAATACTGCAAAAAATTCATCAGTATATGCATGTGGAAAATAGATTATGTAACTATGTTATTAGCAACAATATAAATCGACGTAGGGCGCAGTTCCAAGCAATAGATGTAGGAACAGATAATGTTAGCGAGTTTCCTGAATTAACATACAGCGAGCTTATTCTTGTCTCCTTGGGCACATACCAAGTTAAACAGGCCCGTTCTTACTATGGGGAGCATGTGAGAGAAAATGGCTCATATGTCATGGAAGTATGTAGAGAGGTGGACGGTGACCTGCAGCAAGAGCTGTCAACATCGGATTCAACCTGGATTTTAAGAGGAAGAATAAAATCGAGGCATATTAGTAATAGGGTGTATTTTGTTTATATGCACACACACAGCTCTCTAAGTGGAAGGGATGCTATAATTCAATATTATTGTACCTGTATCTTTGGCAAAAGAACGGTTGGTTGCTGTGCCCACACCATGAGCATAATATGGTATCTTGGTTGGGCACGGCACCAGGGTAGTCAATTGCCTCCTGCACAATTTCTGGCTACTGTATTATTATATTATGATAATCCTAATGAAGAAGGTAATTAATAAAACCAACACAATTACCTACTTGTTTTTTTTTAAATATATTATTGCAATCTCAGATTACTGTAATCTGAGATTGTATCAAATCCCTCGATACATAACAAGTACAAGCCAGTAGTGATCTACGAGAAGGTGGGCCTTATATAATAAACATAGTTTTCTGCTGAGGTTTCCAGTAAAATCAGAAGTCACCCCCTAAGCGCTTTTTATACTTATAAGTACCTAAAACCTCATCGTGATAGGCTGCAGGCACTGCAGCACAGCGCATGTGTGTTCCAGACTTACGTAGGAAACAAAGCCTCAAAAATATCATTATTTATTGAAATAACTCGACTACTAAAAATAACCTAAAATGTATACATTATTTATTGTCTGATTTTACCATTTGGCCATTGCTGGGAGACGTGAAAATTGGGCTCTTGAAACCTTGCTAAATGCTCTACTTTATGGCCAAATTCCAGCTCTGTAACGCCAGGCCCAAGTTTCTATGAAGTTTGGGTTTCTCCTTTGGCACACAGATGGTTTATAACCAAGACTAACATATAGGATACTTTTTATTTCGATATTCCCACAGGATCGACACTTATGCGGGTGAAACTGCGGGTCGCAGCTAGTTAAATATAAATAAAAGCAATAAAGTGGCCTAATTTGTTTGCCGAAAAAAAAACTCGTCTATAAATTGTGTAGTACTTTATAGCCACATAAATAACGTAATTATTAAGCTTGCTAGCCGCGGATATACTCGTACCAAAAGCCATCCATTTTAATTTGAAAATGAAATATATCGCACTCAAATCCCTTTTACAGTAATAAATATTAAAGCACGCTGATAGCGGCTTTTAACTCATTCATAATTGGAGGAATGTTTTTAATTATTAAATAAATAATGTGGGATTGTATTTTAAACTAACTTTTGCCCGTCTCAGCCTGAAATAATGAATCAGGCTATTATAGAGGTATGACGAACAGAGTGTAAAGTTCACTCATACTCCACAGAAAAGGGAGGATCCTTCAACCAGATGGGAGTCGTGTCTGGCGGGCAACTGCCCGATGATCCATGTCAGCCGTTGTATATACGCTAGTTGTGCGGTAAACTCTGCTTGCGAGATGCAGGATTTTGTGTGACGTCAATATGACGCGTTGTTCACATGTGGCGTTGTAGATACCGCTACATTTTCAAATGAAAAAAAAAAAAAATCCAACTGGTAGTTCCCGAGATTAGCGCGTTTTTGGTTCTAGAACCAAAAATTCGAAGACATATGTGACATCTACCAACCCGCACTGGGCCCGCAGGTGAATTACAGCCCACTCCCTCTCACAGAGAGGAGGCCTGTGTCCCAGCAGTGGGGACATTAAAAGCTGATTATGTAACGCACACTACAGGCGGACCGTACCACACTTTTTAATAGGAAAATGCGTTGCGTTACGGCTCGTTGCGGTTTTAATGTGCGTTTGATTTTAAGAGGAAAATAATAGAAATAGAAAGAAAAGTATAAGGTCCACAAACCTGCCTCTTTCTGCCCCTCCTCATAGTCGACCTTGATGAAGGTGGTCAGCGACACTTCGTACACCTTGTTGGAATCAGCGCTGGAGCTGATCGAGCGACGCTTTCTGCCGTACGCTATCTGACCGTTGCTGCATTGTACCTGAAACGTAAACGTGTAAATCTTTAATATATGAAGAGTTTTGTATAAATAAAACATGAATATTAAAGTGTTCAAACTGCAGGCTCTGGTTGCAAAAGTTAGGTCGTCATTGATTAATATTCGATTTTGGTCACGGTTGCCAATCTCAAAGGAGATTAGCCAGGCACGCAGGAGATATTATAGTACACACAGGTGCCCTCTCTGTTCCTTTACTCTCATAGTCCGATGGGACGGCAATCCGACACGACCGGGGAGAGATCAGGCGTAGGACCAATGGTTTTACGTGCTTTCCGAGGCACTGGGGTATTAAACCGCAAACTTCCAATCTCCGGGCTGTTGCTAAGAAATTTCTAATGGAAAACCCAATAACAGTTTGTCCAGCCTGGGAATCGAACCCAGGACCTAACGCTCAGCAGCCGCGCTTGCAACCACGAGACTAACGGGGCAGTCAAACTATAGTTGTTGGCTTAACATAAGTTGTAATGTCCAACCATAAAGCGCAGGCCACACCGCCAGCTAGCGGGCGGGCGGGCTAGGCGGGCGAACATTTTTTCATACTTCGGTAGCTTATCTCTGTAGTTCGCGGTGTGAACCCAAGTATGAAAAATGGTGAAACGATGCCTCGCTCGGCTCGCCCGCCCGCCCGACAGCTGGCGGTGTGGCCTGCGCTTAAGAACAGTCGGTATACGTCCACCTTCACAGTGATTTAGTTATTTATTTATTCACACCAATAAGTACAACATCTTACAGTATTCCAAGACGATGTTATACACACTTAATAAACTATCTATAAACTATACAAACATAAAATTCGACAATAAAAATAAAATAATAAAAATTACAATGTTATGCCTCCTTCAATGCACCTTTGTGCTCCTTCGGCAGGCTATCGAACACATCTTCCGACGGCATTATATTATTTATAATACGTGCGGCCCTTGACAAAGGAGCAAACTTGAGTAAATTCGTCCTAGCCCATGGCACATCAAAAAATGCGGTGATTTAACGAAGAAAAAAAAGTGATGATTTAATTAGGATGAGTGATGATGACGTTTCATGATCATTGTGATGACAACCAAACCTCGTCTACTCTACTCACCCCCTGGCACTTGTCGAGGCACACGGTGACGGTTCCCTTGAACTGCACGTAGGAGGTGTCGGGGAACTTGAACGCCTTGAACTTGGCGGTGAGCGTGTCTCCATCAGCTGTCACGAAGTTGTCGAACAGGTACGTGTCTACGGAGCAACTGGAAAATGGAGAAAGGTCTTTAAGGCAATTGTAGATTTAACACGAGTCTTTTCAAACTTGGACTAAAGTTGGCAATGCAGTTGATGTTCCAGGTTTACTAAAATGAACACCTGCATTGTGAGGACTTTGTATGCCTTATAGACTTTAGATCTGTAGACCATGTTTTATTTTATCAAGTACCTGGTACTTGTTGACAGGCCTTCACTGTCCTCCCATACCTATTGTAATTTGAAAACATTGCTTTCTTTTTTTTTAAAAAAACGTTGCCCCACAAAAAAAAAATGGTTGGTCATTGGTTGTAAAAGCCAATTATTTTTAAAAGAGTAACCGTGGAGTTCTTTGCCGGCTCTTCTCCATAGGAACGACCAATTGGAACCGTGCACCTAGCTGCTGACGTTTCATAAGTGCCCATGTAGTTTTATGTGATATAAAATATTTTGACTTTGAGTGGGAATCATTGTTTTTATGATAACAGGAATACTTCAATTTAAAAAGCATGGTGTGTAAAGTCCGAGAAATTAATTGTGAATCAAATTGACTACTAACTTAAATTGCCCGTATATTCAAACCCCAACTGTCAAATAAATTGCTTAACAATTCATTTCCGTGACTGTGCCAATGTGACGATGATCCAATGTGAATCGTGCTGACTGACACTAAAACACATTGTAAGGAGGTCTTATCATCATGCACTAAACAAGCTTTCTCTGTCTCAGAAAACCTTTTCCCATTATCAAAGAACAGAAAGAAAATACATTTACTTGCGGGAAACATGACGCAAAAAAAAAACACAAATACAAAAAAAAATTACAAGTTGGGGAAAATATGCGTCACATCCACGCAAAACGGCCATCGCTCAGCATAATGCTAAGACCCTATATGAGACACAGCCCCAGCGCTGGTTTTCCGCGACAACCAGCGTTGACGTGGTGACGTCAACCAGTGTAGCATACGATTAGACATATATAAAAAAAACAATCAAAATATGAAATAAAATAAACTAGTGCGGCACGATTAGACATTAATTACTAGGAGTCATTATGGTCATTGATATCCACGGATATGACTTACCCATTCAAGATAATAGTCTCCTGCTGCTTCCCAGTATCAGTGACGTGCATGTAGTTGACCAGCAGTCCGTAGATCGGCGCTGACTTCTCGTTCAAGAAGATCTCCATCGTTAGAGGAGTACCGGGGGTGACTGAGATCTCGCCGGATACCCTGAAAAATAGTTGGTTTAAAGTTAGGTTTCATGTCATAATCGTTATAATGTATAGATTGTATAGTAGTGTTAAAGTGTTGTCTAAAGAAGGACGTTAAACAGCACAACATGGGAGACAGGCATTGCTGAAATGTTGAATAAAATTACCACCAGCAGTCTAGCTCTTTTCCAGCTATGTTGAAGTTGGTTTGTATTCTAACCGATTGCAGCAGAATACCAGTATTTTACCTGGAGCGACTGCCCATCTTACCCCCACAACCTAATTACAGGGGATAAAATAAGATGATCTTGCAAATATGTTTTGGTATTCGGTAACTGAACTATAAGCTCTGGTTGACCTTCGGCCTAGTCTTTGAAATTTTGATGTACATATCTACAGAAATTGAGTGAAAACACACGGTAAGTAGTTGACGGACCATGAAAAATAGAGTAGCCGTGGATTAAAAAAACGGGTTGCACTCCGGGAGTGCCGGCAGAAGTGAAAACTTGAATATTAACGTTGTGCATTTTTGATATTTTGGAATGCGGTCTACTCTCCCTCCGTCTTACGAATTTTCGATCAGGTCACGTGTCCTGACGCGAGCTCCGTCTTACGAATTTTCGATCAGGTCACGTGTCCTGACGCGAGTTTAACATGTTTTACCCATCACAACAAAAGTGCACAAAGACGCTAAAGAAGTTTTTACTTAGAAAAAAAGTGGCAGAATACTTACTGCTTTCCATTCTGCTTGACTATAGCGCCAAGAACTGGTTCAGGCGCCTTGCCCTCTTCATAACGTGTAATGTTCAGCACACTGAAACATAGATTATATTAAGGTAAGTTGCATTATAAAAACTTTTAAACACCTAAACTTGGTTTGTTGTGTGTGGCAGGGCAAGATTCATTGCCAAGAGACCATGCCAAGCATCTTGGCCAAGACATTAAACCAAGAGACTGAAAAGAAAAGCCCCCTAAAGACAGACTGGTCATAATAAAAGTGAGTCCAGGGTATGCCACTCAACCTAGATGGAGGTATTTTAAAAGCTAATTAAATAAGTATGCATACACACGAGCGACTTGCGTCATCGACACGAGGGTCGACGGCAGCCGTCGACAATATGACACTCGTGTATTCCAGTATGATGTTCAAATAAGCGAGCTCTCCCGTGGACGCGTGTCCCTCGTGTGTATGAGCGCTAAGCCACAGTCTACCCTAACTTCATTCTATAAACCTTTTAACACACAGAACAAGAGACACTTAAGAATCGAAGTGCTCCTCCATATTGTTGCCATCTGGAAACGTGCCAAGAAAACTGGTACGGGCCGGTAGGCCTTGAACTTTTGTATAGATGAAGTTGAAATGGTCAAGAGAGCGGTAACTTGTATAAGGCGAGAAACGTGGCTAAAAGAATTAAGTACAACAAATTATCGAGGAACTTTCTAAAAGGCCTGGTCTTAAGATTTGGTTAAGAAGCTCTTTTAATTCTTGGATAAAGAATATTTCTCGGAGGACCTTGCCTAGAAACGTTTTCAAGAATTATGCAACAAGACCAAGTCAATATCACTGGGAACCATTGTATGGAAACTATACCCACGCTGTACAGAAATAAAATAGGATGGAATAGACTAATTAATACCTCTAGTTTACGATAGTATGCGTTGCATTAGTGTGGGTACTGGGTACTGTTTGTTAGGCCAAGCAAATTAAAGTGTATTTTTCCAAGTCTTTATATATTTTTTACAACATTTCCTTCATTATTATTAACTTTTAATTATTTTTCGCCATTAATGGTAACTGTTAATTAAACATTTTTGTACTGGGAAAAATAAAAAATACTTCTTTTTTAATACGTTCAAGGCGGTAAGCTTTTTATAGAGTTTTCTCGTCTATGCGTTACGGCCGCTGTATATCCCGTAACAGAGTTTCCTGATATGCGTTACGGCCGGAATAAATATAGATTTTTTATTGACCTGCTAATTTTTACTCCCATAGTTAAACAAAAAAAAGTACATGAAATTAAAAGTTTAGTTTATTATTTAAATGATAGTACAGACGTTTTTATTTATCAAACTAACACTAATATATACTATATACAATTATATTCAAGTATATAATACGAAAAAATATAGAAAAAGGCAGGAGCTCATTGGGCATCAAAAAATTCGTCCGCATCACTGTCAATGGGATAAGTGCCCAAAAGGCTGGCAGCATTACCACGTTGGATGGCAATGCTTATTCTTTGGGCTAATAATAGGCCAGCCTTCTGGTCACGTGAAGAGTCAACCAACCGCTTGGCGATGTCCCGAAAAATTCGATAAGCACTCGGACCCCAAGGCCCTAGAGTTTCAACCCCAAACGGCTCAAACATATAGCTCCCAATAAGGTTGTTATATTTGCGCCGTTTGAGGTTTTCTGCTCCTGCAGCAGCCGCCCCGGCACAAATCAAAAGTGGGGTATAACTTAACAAGTTAAATCTAGTTTGGTTTATGTAAGCAAGTTTTCACAAACCGGGTTAGATACGCCCAATGACCAAAGGTCATAAAAACAGAACCTTCTATGAAAGAGAAAGAGTTGCAAAGAAAGATTGTCAAAACCTGCGAAATAGATACTTAGCCAAGACACTACGAACGCGATTCCCAATTCTACTCAACCTTGACGAACCTTTCCCAAAAGCCAGTCAAATAAACCTTGTGCTGTTCTCACGCAGGCTTATCGAAGTCCAGCGGGAAGGGATGCACGTCTCTTTTCCAAGAGACCATGCCGAGAGTCTTAAGAAAAAAGCTCTAAGAGATTTAGTCAAGATACTGCTCTGTCATTCCAAAAGCGCTACCCTATGCTACTAATCCTACATGGACCTCTCGAAAACCCTAATCCCCCTAACCCTAATTCACCATGACCACTTAACGATTCCTTACTTCGAAACCACGTCAATTCCTTAGCTAATCTAATAGTTTCGCGCAAAATGAACGCGAAGTTGGCGAGGTTTGAACTGTCAAAACTCTTGACAACCGTGCGTGGTTTGCCCGTGGTAAGATTATAATAATTGTTGTATGACCTACATGTATTTGTTCCGAGTCTGGGTGTTTTTCTATCTATAATATGTATGTATTTACAAAAAAAAAATTGTATATAAGTAGTTTATCAGCCATCTTGTTACCATAACACAAGCATTAGGTTGCTTAGCTTGGGACAAATGGTGCTGTGTGAAATGTCCAGGGATATTATTATTATACAGAATTGGGGTCCAGCTAAATAAACCTTATGCTGTACTCACTCAGGCTCGTTGAAGTCGAGTGGGAAGGGATGCACGTCTCTCTTGGTGAGCGCGCGCAGCTTTCCCGCCACCACGCACCGCGCTGTCAGTGTTTCCACGTCGCCTGAAGAGTTCTCAATTAAGATGGTGCTGTAGAATGAGCGAATGCCCTGGAACGGAGAAACAGGTTATGTTAGACTGTAGATGAGTTAAAAGATGATTACGGTCTTAGTGAGCCTTTGTACAAGTCTCATCAAAACTTAAAATATATAATGACAAATTTAACTGCACTTAAGGTACGCTTTTCTGTGTTTTTTTTTTGTTCGTTATGGTATCTCGCAGTTCAACCCATGAGGTTGTCAACTGCTTAACCGGGCTTGCCTGTGGATGCCTCAATAGATTAAGGCCTCCAGCCAGGGCTTAAAAAAACTTAAAAACTTAGCGACTACACGCTAAGGGCACCCCCTGTGGGGTACGGACCTTGGCTTAGGGCGTCGCTGGGAGAGAGCAGCAAGGGACAGGCTGGATCGGAATTATTTAGGGACGGATTTAAAACTACAGGCTCAGCGGCGCGGGCTGGCTCGGGCAAGAGTCGGGGCGGAGCTTTTCTGTGACTTGAGTAGTTCATTTTTACATAGAAAAGCGTGACTTAAGGGCTGGTGTACGTCACACGAACTATCCAATAGTAAACGATACGTGTGACTTAAGTAATCTGTAATGCGTAATGAACTATTAAGATTGAAGGTGATTGCTTCTCACATTCCCAGTATTCAGCACTCTGACGACGGCACACCGGTGAGGGTCTTGCAGGTCCAGCACAAACATGGCGACGTTGCCGATCATCTCGGGCTGGCACGGCTTGTACTCTGGAAAATATGAACATAACGTTATTTGGAGAAGATTTAGTAGGAGTTGAAGCAGAGCGAGTTCTTTGTGATAGTGTTCATTTGTGAAAGAATTGATATTTTGGCTACCGGATGTTGGGCGATAACCTCTGCCTGTACCATTCCAATGCATCTAGCAGTCCAGTATCGTAATTGTGTAATGTGTCTGTAATGTCACCAGCACTCAGACCCGTCAGAACACAGTTTGTCAGCAGACACATATAGCATAATCACCATAATCAGCCTATAATGTTCCCACTGCTGACCTCCTCTTTGTGAGAGGGAGTGGGCTGTAATCCAACACACGGGCCCAGTGCGTGTTGGTGATTGTGACACGTCTTAAAATTTTCGGTTCTAGCACACGCCGGCTTCCTCACAATGTTTTCCGCCACCATTTTGAGAGCAGTGGTGATGAAATAATTTACACAAAGTAAAGCGCCTGTCTGGGTTCGAACCTACAACCCTACAACGTAACTCGCAGCAGTTACCAATTACAAGGATGTTTAAAAAGTTATTGGGATCGTCCCGATCGTGAGGCTATTTCCATACAAACAAGGAATGAGCATTGATCACTTTGCTCCTTCTTCCGTAATTGTCTCATGATATCAATATTAATAATACAGGCAGCTAAAACTCGTGAGCGCGTCCCGGGACTGGATTTAATTATAACAGGACGTGACGAGAATATGAAGTGGTGTCGTGGAGTAGAGACATTAATTGTTGAGTTGGTGTTAAAGTAACTTAGATGGAATAAGGAAGCGGTGGCGTCATAAAAAATAAAGTCCTCCAGACCAAATTTCGGTCATGGCGACCAACTTCAGCGCAGACCAGCCTTCGCGCGGGAGATTTTATAATGCACAAGTGTGTGCGCAGACACAGGTGCACTCTCCCTTCCCTTAGTCTCATAGTCCAATGGGACGGCAATCCGACCCCGATTACTTTCCTAGGTAAACATTTCACAAGAGGACAACTCCACAACAAATAAATAAAATTTAAGTCGGAAATTTTAAAAATGTGTGAGTCTTTAACGCCCACAAGGCTGCATTACAGGGTTGCGGGATATCGACGCGCGAACTAAAACCATGAATTCAACACATGAATCTGAATCCCCTGCGATGTACAAAACACGCGGTCAAAATGTATGGAAGACGTTTGAATCATGAACTGAATACATGGTTATGCGTCGATGTCCCTGCCACCCTGTATAACATTTCTACTTTATAGGTACATTGTCTTCTTTAAGAAACTCATAAAATTCGAAATAATATGCTTTATAAGACACCATTTGCTATATACTGATACTCAATTATACGTTTATCCTGACATTTCTGCTGTTATTAGCTTCTAAGATCCCTTCCACAATACAATATAATATGTCTATCTTTCTCAATTATATTTCCGTTCCTCTCAACCCGACCTAAGATCGTGAGGAATCAATCCTCTCGTTCTCACAGCTGGGAGCGCCATCAAAATTCAGCCAACTTGATATATCTGCCGTCATCCCAGCCGCATTGAGACGTCACTACCGCTTCACTTCGTCTGACGTCTTTATTTTTAGATAGCTATTATTTAGAGCTGTTTGATGTTTTTTAGATAATTTCTTCATTGGAAAGGATTTGAAGTATCGATTTATAAGCACGAAGCATTTTGTGCAGTGGTGGCCCAGTGGTAACTTACGAGCTGGAGGTAGTGGGTTCCAACTCAGACAGGCGCTTTACTTTGTGAGACTTATGCGGGTGAGACCGTGGGGCGCAGCTAGTGCTACATAAGTTTATTAATTGTTAAACCTAACACCGTACACGTCCCTAGTTAAACGCAATAATTAACGACGTAGTTAGGGAGCATAAACGCAAAATGATGCCCCATTCAACAACTAACAAGGTAACTTCTCATATTTTCACAATTTCGCACAGTTTCCCCATTTCGAGAACAATATGTCGACCTCTTTTGTTTTAATTATTATGCGAACGAGGCACTTTCACTAGTGATGTGAGCACAAAGATGGCGGCGGTGACATTTGACAATTTAGCGTGATAGTGCTTGCTTCATTTGTTCAGTTCTATAATGCAGTAAGATTCTATAAACCCTATGTACACCGTTATTGACAGATGGAACTATAGTGATTGCAGCAACGTACCATTGATTGGTACACGTACGGTATTATAATGTATGTAAGAAACCATAAATAAGACAATTCAATAAGATAAGGCAGTTTATATATTTATTATATTACGGATTTTAAAGTTAACTTTTACTTAATCTGGAATATGTTCTAAGACAGCTGTCAAAAAACGGTTAACCTAATAAGCAGTGTTCATAATCTCATATATGGTTATTTTTATTGCCAAATGGTCTCTGTCCTCGATTACGCCTAGTGGAAAGCGATGGATGAGGTCTATGATGGAACGAGCGTGCCCAGAAGATGCCTGCAGTGCGATTCTGTAACCATCTCACCGTGGAAAACTTAGGTGAAGTGAGCGTGGAGTGAGCTGTCATTCCAACTAGTGCTAGGGATTGACACTATTGACAGCTCACTTTAAGCTCACTTCACCTAACTTTTCACGGTGAAATTTTTACAGAATCCATCGGCTGTTCACTCTTGCTTTGAAGGCAGACGGGTTAAATGAGGAAGACGCTGGCCGTGAATTTACATTCCATTGCCACTTAATCAGTTATCTACTTTAGTGAAATGTATTCTAAGTTGATTTTTGAGTGACTATGTAACGAAAGGTCCTAATAAGTTTTTGGTTGCAATGGAATTTGAACTTTGTTAAGTATGACATTCAGTTGAATGTTCAAATCCTTAATTCAAATATAGACCAAAATGACAGCTGCGAAGATGGGAGCAGTGGTGGCTCAGTGGTATTGGCCCCGACTTACGAGTTGTAAGGTCGCGAGTTCGAACCCAGGCAGACACTTTCCTTTGTGTATTTAATTTCATCACCACAGCTCTCAAAACGGTGAAGGAAAACATCGTGAGGAAACCGGCATGTCCTAGAATCTAAAATTCGAAGACATGTGATATCTAACCACCCGCACTGGGCCCTCGTGGTGGATACGGATCGCTCCCTCTCACAGAGAGAAGCCCTGTGTCCCAGCAGTGGGAACATTAAGACTGATTAAGTATGCTGATTAGACTAGGAACGTAAATTACGTTAATTTACGTAACCTAAAGGATAAGACTTTTTATTTTCTAAAACTAACCTAATTGTTCAGCACGACAACGTAAATGGAATACTAAAACTGAACGAAATTAGAACTTTGAAAATAAAAGTGTTTGTGGTACGCAATTAAGCTGCACGGTTCGATTCCAGGTCGGGCTACGTGTTGGTCAGATTTCTCATTAGAAAGGGCATTTGTTTTTTTTTTTTAAATCGGTAGTTGTTTCTATATAAATCGATAGCTGACATCAATGCAAACAGAAAACATAATTAGACCAAACCCTGTAAAGTGTCACGTTTCCGAGATATTATCGTTCAAAGTTGATCACGTGACAAAATGGCGGACAGGACAGGATAAAAATCTTTAATTCCTTTTCTCGTTAGCAGCTCAGAATCTAATTGATGCCAAAGATTTATTCTCTTTTACATGTGACCTAAACACTGGCGAAAGGTACCTTCCACCCATACCTTCGCTGAATTGAAGTTCAACAGGATATTAAGCTTACCTTTGAGCTGTTCCAAGTAGGTGATACTCCTGTCTCCATCCATGGGGATGGTCACCTTCATGATCTCGGGAGTACATTCTACCTTCGATTCTGATCCTGTAACAATAGGAAAAAAGGTTTTAATAAAGTGGGTAATATTATAACAAATATTTTCTTGTTGATACATAATATGCACTTTACACTTTTTATTTGTTATTTTTTAATATTTGTTTATTTTACTTGTGTTATGTGCCTTTTAGTCTGTGCTAAATAAATAAATGTATTTCTATTACTTTCTGTATTTTGATTTTTTTTAAATTTATTTATCACATGAAATGTTTCCATTGCCATTACAGGTAAATCTAATGCGACAAAGTAACTTAAAAATATACTTAACTATACCTTACATGCTACACAATACGTGGCCCTTGTGAAATTATATAGTACCTACTAACGTAGTAGGGAAAAGGCTAGGCAGATGGTGATTATAGTATTAACACCTGGCGGTTTCACCAGCACAAGTCTCGATCCCGTGGGAATATCGGGATAAAATGTCATAGGTAATTATGATCTAATCTAGGTCATGGTTTACTCATATGCCAAATTTCATCCAAATCCGTTCAGACGTTTTAACGTGAAAGCGTAACAAACAAACAGACAAAAAATTTAATCTTTTCTCTTTATAACATTTTATTAGTTTAGATATGCCATCGTTTAGTTCAAAGCAGCGAACCACTTTTTAAATTTAAAAGCGTGCAGTTCCATACTTTTTTAATCACCACAGCAACCAAGCTGTTGCATTTGACCAGCACACATCAAGCATGGCAATCTAAACCTTATGCCAACGACGATAAAAGCCACATACCACGCTCGTGATTGGCAACGACTATACAAATACTCGATCAATATTTGGGAACCCGAAAAGATAGCCTTTCAAACCGGTACCAGCCGTCTTGTTGAACAGGTTATACGACAGCTTGACCTCTTGCATTTGTTATGTCATGCACAAAAATATACCCGACAGGCTCTTGGCTAAATATTAACAGCCTCACGAGTCGATCGAAGTTTTTAGGTAATTGACAATAGAGCATCGCAGCAACAAAATAATGAGAATGCTAATTCTCGTAATTAAACGGAGTAGGTACTCTGGAGAGCAAAAACACAAAATGTAGGAAAATTAGAGGTAGTTTAGACAGATTGAGACTGAGATCTGAATGTGAACGTTCTTAAAGTTACGAGAATTTGCCCCTCAGATCTGTCTCAATCTGTCAAAAGTACCTACTTCTAATTTACCTACATTTTTGACAAGTTATGACATTGATTGTCGCTGAGATGAGATTGCGACTACATTTTGAACGTTTTAAATTACGAGAATTGCCTTCAGACTGTGAACATCTATTAAAAAATTATTTTTAGGACAATTCTCATAATTACGAGAATTACCCTCTAATTTTCCTACATTTTGTGTTTTTGCTCTCCAGGGCCTTCCTAGGAACAACAACGGCTGGGCAGCTTAACCTCTCAAATGGGTTATAGTCACGATACGATGCCCACTATACCCAGGCACTTTTTTCTAACACTTAAATTAACTTTAAACACTTCGCTTACATCATTTCGTGGCACATAAAAAGACAATGTCTAACCTAGGCCTCTGTCTACCCACAGAGCGTGAAGCTAATCACATTGCGCTCAAACCAAGGGCATCTATACATGTACGTCCATTATTTAGATAACATAAAGCTGGTTCACACGCGAGCGCCGCCGCCCGGAACGAGCGACGAACCGACATCGCGATGGACCGTGTGGAGGGGCCATTATGTTAGGTTTATGAAGGATAAATCTGGTAATGATTGACTGACTGACAGGAGCATACTGAAGAACTAACCAAAAGATTACAAACAAGCAGGCGAACCTCTTGTCCTGATGTGTAGGAAGCGGTTTGGGGGAATTTTGACGTTCGAAAAGTGTTGATTCTCAGCCTAATTTGAATAAATGACTTTTGATGTGATTCGATTTAATGGTAGTGGTTACACCTGCCTATGAACTTCTACTACTAGGTATGTGCACGGGGCAGTGCAGGCTGGTCATTTGTCAACACTAATGACCCCCCACCCACCACCAATGTATTTTTACACCCCCCAAGTGCATTCCAAAGGAGCCGTACAATGGCAACGTAGGTAACAATGCTCGTTGGCGGCAGAATTAGGAGTGATATTGGATAAAAAGTACACATGCATAAACGGAGGGGTAGGCAGAGACCTCAGAACGCCACCTGCTACGATTCTTACATACTCCCCGTTTACGTTCATACACCTGACCTTTCTGAAGAACAAAGAGAAAAGAAAGAGAAAAAAGAAAGAGCAAAGCAAGAATGAAGAGTTTGAGTTTGAGCTTTAAAACATCACCAATAACCTTATTGTTACACTGTGTGTCCTTCTAGGGCGTCCCTTCGCGCATCACGCGTAGAAATAGTATTTATGGATCTATGCTAAATAAATGTATTTTATTTCTTTTCCTTACTTTTCCAGAAAAACTAGGAGCTCCACTGTAATGTAGGTGCCTTAAAAGCCAATGGATTTATATCAAAACTCCATTTAAGTTTTATTTTCGAGTAATTGTCCCGATTAAAACCTCTCTCATAGTCACCGCAGTAATTCTAAGAAATGTAACTATTGGACGAACTGAACAAACGATTCATTGCAAATCATTTCAGCTTCCGTGTCCATCTTAGACTTTTAGAAACGACTGTCTCTGTTTTTGTGTGACGTGTGGACCCCTGCTGGGAAAAAGCTGGCATTTTCTTTTTTACCCTATCTTTGTTTGGGTTATTCGTTGTAGCTCGATCTTCTTCTCGGTTTTTGCTCGGTTTTCGTGGCGCTGAGACGACAGTAACTCTAATTCTGTTGGCCCAAAATTTCACCACGTCCACCTACAGCTCGATATTTTAAGGGGTAAGTCAACAGGTTTATGAATGTGGAGAGAATAAAGTTAACATTATATTCAAATTTTATTTATGTTTCAAATTGACACAAATATCAACTTTATTTTAATGGTAATTAAGTTGATTTCAGAGTGACTAGCACTATTGAAAAGTTATAAATATGATTGAAATTGAACTATAACGTGTAGAAATTAAAGTTATTTTTCCATAAACTCATATTTGTTTAAATTTTTGGCAAATATGTCGCGAATGCAGATTAGCTTAATTTTAAACCAGTTTCTGCTAGTTTTAGGTGTCACATGCTATAGCGATAGACAGAATCAATTTCCTACCTAAGATCAGAAGAATAGTGCCTAAAGCTATACATGGTGGCATACATCGACGAGTAACTTGTTCACCATGGGTTCAGTACATGTATTGAACCCATGGTAATGGCATGGTAACTAACGAAAAATTTCAGATAAGTACTTCTGAATCATGATTCTGAAGTACCTGAAATTTTTCCTTAGTTTAGTTAGTCAAAAATTTGCTGTTCCATACATTTTGACCACGTAAGTATTGCACTTTTCTATGAAACAGCTGTTTTTTTAAACGACGAAAATTTGTAAATTTTTTTTTTCGCTGTGTCATGTGTTGAATTCATGGTTACAGTTTGCGCGTCGATGTCCCTGACCTGTAAAGGCGAATGGGGAATCATCGATACCTAGAAAAACTCAGTTATAAAATGAATTTGCTAAAATAATGGCTATTTTGAAAATGAGAATGATACGCAATTATTTGTGCCGAAGGACCCAGTAAATATGAGGTCATAGTTAAAAGCAAACCGTATTTTTAGCACCCAAATTTTTATTTCTCCTTCAACTTAACTCGTTAAATTCCGTTTTATAAAGAATTCACACAATTTCCCCTCACATTCTTCCTTACGGTCTACTAACCTTTCAACAAATTCCCGGGACGTTCCTACCTCATGGTCACACTACACTATCTAAAGAATGCTACCTCTGGTCGAAACGTAAATGCTTAATTGCAAATCATTTCAAGTTCATTATAAACTTCCGTGTTGGACTGTGCATTGATGGAAATTGTGATACTTAACAAGGGAGAATTGTTAATAGGAACCATTAAAGACACGATAATTTTAGCATCGGTGAGGGCAACATCAGACATGATAGTTTTAACATCGGTGAACAGTGAACCCGCACCTTAACAGCGTAACACACACACTTAAGGCGAAAGCTTCGGCGAAAATGGCGGCTTTAAGGCGAAAATTTGAATTTCAAATTTTCTTTATAATTTTTAATATTTTTTTAAATTAATTAATTTATAGAGTTACTAGCTGCGCGCGGCGGTTTCACCCACATAAGTTTCGATCCCGTGGGAATATCGGGATAAAAAGTATGCTATGTGTTAATCCTGGTTATAAACTATCTGTGTGCAAAATTTCATTTAAATCAGTTCAGTACTTTTGGCGTGAAAGAGTAACAAACATCCATCCATCCATCCATACAAACTTTCGCATTTATAACATTAGCAGGATAATCATAAAAATATATATATGTACATCTCTTTAAGTTCACATTACCCAGTTTTTTACATTTCTATGATTTGGCGCCGAGTCCCTTGTTCACAAACTAAACTAAATTTAAGTTCAATGCATCTTTTTCTTTATATTTAATTTAGAAAAAGACAGAAGATAAATATTAGTTTAGTCCTGTCAAATTAGTCAGCGTCTGACGTAAATTGACGTATTTTTAGTAGCCAGTAGTTTGACAGTTCAACGACATTCATTGCGTTACTTGAATATTTACAAAAAGCGATCGCCAAAACGGACGCAGCGAATCGCCAAAACGCGATGCTGTCGTCAAAACGTTAGTCGCCGGTTGAAAAGTAACATATTATTATCTATTATCTGCTTTGGCCTTTAGGCACCAGCTACCTACCGCCGGCGATTAACGAGAAGCGAGTAGAGCAAGCTTCTAAAAACGAGTTGGCGAGCATATGGCAGAGAGTGCGCGACGGCGACGAGCGATTACTCGCTGGTATGCGTATATACCAAGGCGAGTAAGTGATCTCAGCGAGTGTTCTGCTTGCCAAGCGAGCGGCACTGAACGAGTACTCTTTTCGATAGCTCTTGTCGCTGCGACAAACGAGTATTCGTTGGGCGGCGGGCGGTGTTAACATTCATTGATCAACTATTACTATTTTTGTATCACTTTAACCGACCCGGGACCTACAATCTTTTGTACGTTTCTTGAGCGAGAAAATTGTTGATAGCTAGTCGCTTCCTCGTCGTCGGTGAGATAAGAACAGACGCCAGCACATCAAGTTACTACAATCTGTCAAATTTCTTTAATAGATTTTCAACTTTATCGCTAAAGCATTAAGGTTCAAGGTTGATTGGGAAAATTTGACAGTTTCGGGTAGCTTGACCTGCTGGCGTCTGTACATACGGCTACAAATCAAGCTATAAATTTCCAGTTTTAGCTAACCTCGCATCGTATATGTTTTTCGTACAATCACAAGTCAGCTTACACTGGTTATGTATAATTTGATGTGTGATTATTTAAATGATAGTTTCTAATGTATTTGTATTTTAATTTTGTTATGCTTTTTTTCTGTCTTAATTGTGTATTATATTAAATATATTTCAAGTTGTATATTATATATATTTCAAGTGGCTATAATTTATTTTGTACGCAAATGGTGGCAAAACATGTTGACACTCACAGATTTTCACTTTTACATCCACGTTTGCATATATATGTATAATGTTACACATTTTTACAAATAAATATATCACTGTCACTTTCGCAAAATGTCATCGTGACAAATTTGGTCACTTTCGCAAAACGTCATTTTCGCACAACGTCATTTTCTCAAAACGTAACTTTCGCAAAACGTCATTTTCGCCGAATGTCATTCAAGCCATTTTTTTCTCAGAAGCCCACTGCCACTTAAGTTTGTCAATTCTTCGGGCTATGTCGGTTACCTTGGTTCTCCTGCGGATCTCTTGATTTCTGATTAAAACAACGGCAAAATACTATTAATACGAGTCGTAATTTTAGTGGTCCAACAGAACTGCCACTTTCCTTACAATTTATTAAGTCTATATCTGTCTATTTTTCACGCGTCACGAACTTAAGTTTAACTATTGTTTTTTGTGATGCGTAGACTATTAAAGTTTTTTTCTATGCCCTAAGTACCAGAATAGGCACGTCAAGGCTCATAACCATTCTTAAACGATCCTTAACCTAACTAATCTTGTGTATTGTTCTTAACCTACACATAATTTATTGCTTCTTTAGCGCAAAAAGTTACATTTAATATAAAATAGTGAAACTTGCAAGTAAACCGCATAGTATAAACTGCTAAACTTCCGGAGAAGTTTAGCAGACTATACGGTTCGCGTAACATAAAGCGTCTTTATTAGTGTGCGGACTGCAGTCGGGGCCTTTATTCGTGTGCAGTCGCTTTTTCAAACAATGCGTTTTAACATAGTATTTATGTTTATTATTGTGCGGTTTTATAGAACAAAGGCTAGTAAAGATGGCATTTCACTTTTTTAAAGATAAGTTTTTCTTACTGCCTCGTAGTTCTAGTGGTCGCAAGCGCTACTACTGAGCATGAGGTCTTGGGTTCGATTCCCGGGTCGGGTAAAGTGTTATTGGGTTTTTCGATATCAAATTTCTCAGTAACCTGGGGTCTAGATTCGTGCCCTGTTGAAGGCAGCAGACTCGCCCCCTATTACATGAGACCTCAACATAACTGGCGAAATGTGGGTGAACTATAATACTCGTTGGTACAGTTCTGCCCAAACCTTTGGGGAAATAAGGCGTGATGTTATGTGGGCCAAATCGCTCTCCGATAAAAGTGGTGTGTAAATGTTCTGGTTGCAAAAAGAAATGAAAAAGGTCGGCCATTTTGGTCTTATAAAAACATAAAAAGGATTGCACTGTATCAGCTGCTACATCCCTTCCACAGCGTAATAAAAATATATTTGCGGCGAAAGGGTTATCTATGGTGTTTTACTCCATTTATGGTAATGTGTTGTTTGGTGTAAAACCTTTTTTTTACCCATGAACATGTTGTATCTTTAATGTAAACAAAATGTTTTTATTTCGGCATGGACCATGTTTACCCTACAAATGCTTTGTTATACCCTGACCATTAGGTTAACAGTTTTTTGTTTTTTGACAGCTGTCTTAGAACGTACATATTCCAGATTACGTAAAAGTTAACCTTACAATGCGTAATAAAATAACTATATAAACTGCCTAATCTTATTGAATTAACTTATTTATGACTTCTTACAGACATTATAATACCGTACGTGTATCAGTTTTGACAAAAACAATTTCTCACTTGTTGTGTCAACATAGATTGTAGATGGTAAACAGAATGAATCAAGGTAAGTTTGAGCTTCCCTTTTGAAAAACGTCAACTATGTGAAGGGTTGACTTTTGACTGCTACGGACTGAACCTGCATCCAAAACCCCACTTGTATGCTGCACCGGTTGACGTCATGACGTCAACGCCGGCTGTCGCTGAAAATCAGCGCTGTGGCTCTGTCTCGCGTAGGGCGCATTATGCTGGGCGATGGCCGTTTTGCGTGGCATAAGCATAATGTTCCCACTGCTGGGACACAGGCTTCCTCTCTTCGAGAGGGAGTGGACTGTAATCCACCACGCGGGCCCAGTGCGGGTTGGTTGGCTGCGTTTTGCGAGGATGTGACGCATGTTTTCTCTCAACTTGTTCTTTGTCTGCGTCATGTTTACCACAAATAAACGTTTTTCTTTATTTCTTTCACGAGCTACCAGAACCAGTAGTGATGGCCTTCTTGATAAGCTACTAATTTCGGAGAGGCTCCTTATCTCGCACAAATCCTGCTTGTTATCATCATCTGCGGTAGACCGTCAGGTTGCAGCCATTCCTGGTAACCGACTGGTCACTAGTATTGTTTCCGTGTTGTAGGGGGCAATGTATGAGCGGTAGCGGTTGTAAAGGACTGCGGCCGTACTATATGAAGTCTGTCCTCCGCCTTCCGCATCCAGTCTACCCCAGCCACCTTCTTTAGGTTTTCCGTCCATCTAGCTGGGGGGCGTCCCACACTACGCATGCCGATACGCGCGGTCTCCACTCCAGGACTCGTCTGCTCCAGCAGCCATCAGCCCTTCGACAGACATGGCCAGCCCACTGCCACTTCAGTTTGCTTACTCTGCAAGCTGTAACTCCGGCTCATTGCTTCATTCTACACCATTACAAAAAATAAATTATACACTACAGAACATACAATGGGCGGCCTTATCGTTTACTACTATCTCTTCCAGGCAACCTTGGAATGGACAGTGATTCAGAGAATGCATTCTGCGTTCCACTTATCACGATTGGTTGTTACATTTCATTTTGGAATCTTTGATTAGGATCTCCTTATCTACGATTTTCTTAGTTGACCCATGACCTCCTCTGTCTAAATTTTTAACTTACAGTCCGGCCAACGAGAGAATGCGCTCTTGTCCTGTCAGTTTTATACAAACGAATACGTGTTTTGCGAATTTGATCTTTATTAGATCAAACCTGTTCAGGTGGAGATTCATAGCCGACTCCGCCTTGGAGTGTAAATGTGGTGCTGATCCACAAACGTTGGGACACTTAATATCGTGTCCTGCGTGTCCTGCTGCACGTTACAGCCGAACGATTCTGTAAAAATCTCACCGTGAAAGCTTAGAGTGAGCTGTCAAAAGTGTCAATCCCTAGCATTAGTTGGAATGACAGCTCACTCCACGCTCACTTCACCTAAGTTTTCACGGTGAGATGGTTACAGAATCGCACTACAGGAACTGATAGACGCTGGTGATGGCGCCAAACGAACGTCCAATTCTGGACCGAGTCCATTTAGATCGCTATCGACTCGCTAAGAAGAACAAGAAGATTAGCTACTAGAACTGTCACACTGACAGCTGTCAGGAACGCATTCACTCAACGGCCGGACTATAGTTACTTTCCAATCCGCTACCGCTCACACCTCGCGCCGTGTTCACAGTTAACGTTTAACCCGGCGGCCGCTCCGATAAGGCGCGTCCCTGTATTTATGTGAGAGCGAGCCAGGGGCCGTAAATCTGCGCATGCGACCTGCCTTATGCGGCCGAATAAATTAACTGTTCTCTTTCTATTATACCTAGAACTTCAAAAAGTTTTAGCTTTATAATAAGTGCCTTAATAGGTCCCACCGAGGATATAAGGTGCGTTTAAAAGGCTAGACAGCAATTCCCTCTTATAAATGCGCTATTAAGAATAGCGTCACATATTATTTTGTTGAACGATCTTTTTGGGGTTCTCTATT
Source organism: Apamea crenata (assembly GCA_949629185.1). Classification (NCBI taxonomy): domain Eukaryota; kingdom Metazoa; phylum Arthropoda; class Insecta; order Lepidoptera; family Noctuidae; genus Apamea; species Apamea crenata. The sequence continues at coordinate 8,723,277 of OX451379.1, read as the reverse complement.
ATCTTTTAGGGGCTCATGGCTAAGTAATAACAGCCGCACGGGTCGACCAATCAGGTTAAGCTACGCCTGCTGCGGTCGGTCCGTGGATGGGTGACCATCTGAATATATCGAGACCCCTCCGTGCCTCGGAAAGCACGTTAAGCCGTTGGTCCGGCTGTCATTCTTGGATCTTTGACAATCGTTACGGGTCGTCAGAAGCCCGAAAGTCTGACAATCAGTCTTACCGAGGGGTATCGTATTACCCAGTAACTGGGTTGTGGAGGACAAGAAAAATACAAAATCAGCCCTTAGCATAATTAACTATTAACATACGATTTGTAATCTATTGTAAAACGAGAACAACTGCTGCTAAACTGTTATGCAGTTTTTTAGACTTTATGTAAGTTATTGTTAATACAGATTTTGAATAAATAAATAAATTAAAAAGAAAATCCTCTGGATAAAAAAGTGAGAGATTACACAGCTCTACAAAAAAAGATTTTTTTTTTGTTGCCCTGGATTTCTGTGAAAATTCTCATGTTTTCAAGTATCCAGATCAAGAATATATTTATGAAAGCACTGACTGTGCTCTTATTTTTATGATTTTCACAAATCTCAAAATTTGAACAATAATCAGCTTTTCGTTCATAAAAATTGATTTTATCAGTCATAATTTTAACAAAATTAAGAGCAATTCTTACAAAATCATTGATAGTTTCATGAATTGTGAGCATAAATATATCCAAAATCAGTCTTATATCCAGGGCAACAAAACCACTGTATACCAGTGTTATGTACTTCTAATTTTTTTGTGCAGATAACCCCTCTTCTGGGTTCCAAGTCCTGATGTTGTCAATTTTGTCAATCCACTCAATATCTAACCTCATTACACTCAAACAAAAACCCACCGCGGTTACATCAAAGCCTCATTACGTCACACCCAGACGTTAATAGCTTATTCAAGACACGTTAGATGGCGCTTTTGCACGCCGCCGGATGTGATGCGTGTGCGCACGGCCGGCGACTACATTATCGAGCAGCGACCTATTTTTATGGCGGTTTTTAATTTATTTCGTACTTTATAAAAAGGGCTACATAAGGGTTTTTTGCAGGTTGATGGATTGGATGGCGATTGGAACATGCTTGGAAAGGAAAAAAATACGATTGTGTGTATTGGTAAATACAATTCGATTTTTAACCAGACTCAGTCCATCGGTAAACATGTCTTCCAAAGAGACAGCTTTGGCCACATATTATGATCCCAATGTTCGATTTTGAGTATCTGTGTTCCGTTTCGGGACCTTGAGTAATACGAGACTGGCACGCACTCAATCAATCAATCAAGTCAGCCTATTGCAGTCCACTGCTGGACATAGGCCTCTCCCAGGTGCCACAACAACCTGTCCTTCACCTACCGCATCCAGTCTGTCCAGCAACCTTCTTTAGTTCGTCCGTCCATCTATCTGGGGGGCGTCCCACACTACGCTTGCCGATACCCGATCTCCACTCCAGGGGGCCTACTCCGAAGTTGTATCGACCGAATGTTCGGCCGTTTCCTTCTTACGAAGTTACTATTTGGTTCGGTCGGTCCCGATCCTACACTCCTACACTCTTTCGAATATTGACTATGGTCCCGACCCAACTGAGCCGATCCGAACGTTTTTTCACATTTTTCAATAATATTCGGTTCAGCCATGTGTCGGTCCGATCCGAACATTCGCACTTTGCACTTCGGAGTAGACCCCCTGGACTCTCTGCTCCACCGGCCATCGGTTCTTCGACAAACAACTTCGGGACACACTGCTTTTGTTTAATTAATACGGAAATCCTGTAACAGTTTTTTTTGTACGAATAGGAAAAAATTGCCAAAGATATATTGGATAATATACTGAATGCCTATTAATAGGTGTCTTACTTGTTTTCACACGTTTGCTAGAAGCAGGCCTCGACATACATTTGGAGAGACTAGTGCAAGCACGTGATCTGTAAATGGACACACACTAAGACAAGACTTGTGTAGTCTGGGTCAGTTAGAACTTTTTCTGTCGTAGTCGTAGTATGTGACTGAAAGATCCCTTTTATTTTAAAATTACTAGTTTTTGCCTGCGTCTTTCTCCGCGTGGAGGTCGGAAATTAACCCACTGGAAGGTAACCAGGATAAAACGTATCCTATGTCCTAATCCAAGTCATGGACTACCTGTCTGTCACCTCTTGTGGTAGTTTCGTATGGAGAAGAATGGGCAAGAAACTTCACCGTTAGATACTCTTTTAAAAATCTTTTACAATATATTGTATACATTTAATTATATAATTTATATGTGAAGACGATGCAGAATAAAATTACTAGACCACAATTAGGTAAATATAATTAAAAATAAAGTAATGACAGGTAAATTAATTATGTGATAGATACATGGTGCTCACATATTTACAAATATTGTAAAATTAGAGGATTTTCCTAAAATTTTAACAAGTAATAAATTTTCTTAGACTCTGTCCAATAAGTTAACCGTTTTTTAACAGCTGTCTTAGAACGAACTATTCCAGATTACGTAAAAGCTAACTTTAAAATGCGTGATAAAATAAATACATAAACTGCCTTATCTTATTGAATTATCTTATTTATGGCTTCTCACAGACATTATAATACTGTACGTGTATCAATCAATGTATTGTGTGTTGCTGCAATCACTAGTTCCATCTGTCAAAAAATGGTTTACCTAATGGACAGAGTATAGTACACTTAACATGACTCAAAATGAAGTATTTTAAGCAAGGACGATTCTTTAATGGCGTTCCATTGTCATCCAGAAAATAAAGATAAAAGACTCTTATGCATTGTAATGTCACTTACGGGTGCCGCAGACATTATACTGTGCCGTCCAAACGTGAGTTGACATTTTTCCACTTCAGCTGTGACACAACACAAAATAATTTAAAATTCTAGTGATCCAAATGTTTGTATTGCTACGTTTTTATTGACTAATTAAACTATCATTAAAAAAAAATATCAAGTAATTCCTTAGGAGTACCCTGATAATTTTTTATTTTAAATCATAATGGCGCCGATTCCTTTGTTCACCAACTGAACTAAATTTAAGTTCATAGCATCTTTGCTTTCTATTTCATTGAGAAAAGGACAGAAGATAAATATTAATTTAGTCCTGTCAAATTAAGATACTCCATAGACAAGTTAGACGTGATTAAAAAATTGGCTAGGTACTTAAAATACGTCAAATTACGCCAGACGCTGGCTAATTTGACCGGACTAACCTAATATTTATCTTCTGTCTTTTTCTTAATGAAATAGAAAGAAAAAGATGCACTGAACTTAAGTTTAGTTTAGTTTGTGAACAAGGGAATCAATCGGCGCCAATGTGTGGCATTACAGCTGAAGTGGAAAATTGGTAACTAACTTTTGGCACACATCCTGCCCTACAAACCGGAACAAAGCAACTCTTATCTTGCGAATAGAACTAGACAAGTTTTTATCAAACCCCTTTTTTATCTCGGTTAAGCGCTCGTGCGTACCCATCCTAAGTAACTAGCGTATGATAGAAAAAACCTAATAGCTTCCCGGACGGGACACATCTGGGCCAGGTATGCAGGTGACCGCCACTTGACCATATGTGGGCAGGTTTACAAACAGGTCTTGAACCTGCTCCTACTGGGGTAATGGCAGAATTATCTTTTTATCATAGGTGCATGTTTTAACGGGCTTCATTTGCATGGTAATGGGATATTTGTGAATAAGTTAAAACATAGTGGAGAGGCGATCAGGGCTCAGGGTTCCATATATATTACATCCGGAACTGTTACCATGAATTCAGTACAATGACATGATTCGAGACCCATCATTGTTGAAATTAGTCATCAGTTCAATTTGCCTGGTCTTTTCCGAACTATATTGGGGTCGGCTTCCAGTCTAACCAGATGCAGCTAAATACCATTATTTTAATACCATAGAGCGACTGCTTATCTGACCTCCAAAACCCAGTTGCTGGGTAACACGATACCCCTTAGCAAAACTGTTTGTCAGACTTTCGGGCTTCTGACTATATAACGACTGTCAAAGATCTACGAATGACAGCCGGGACCAACGGCTTAACGTGCTTTCCGAGACACGGAGGGGATATAAGGGGATATCTCGATATAAGATGGTCACCCATCCACGGACCAACCGCGGCAAGCGTAACTTAACCTTTGATCGCTCCGTGCGGTTGTCATTATTTAGCCACGAGTCCCTCATTTGTCATCGGTTATGAGAAAAAAATTTGCTATCTATACAATTTAACCGAGTAGGTACCTATAGCACTTTTGTATATAACTAGCTTCTGCCCGCGGCTTCGCCCGCGTGGATGTCGGAAACTATCCCACGGGAACGTGCTACCAGGATAAAAAGTATGTGCTTCCCCAGGATGCCATCTATCTCTTTGCCAAATCAGAAGTTCAGTGGTTTAGGCGTGAAAATGTTACATACAGTTTCAAGTACAAATCCTCCCTTAAAAAACCGAATAACCCACTTTTGCCCCGTCAGGGGTCAATTTTCGACCACTTTACATACTTATTATTAATTAACTTATTAATATTATTAATTATTTTCTGTCAAAAGTATCAATACTGAGTTTCGAGTTAATCGGACCGCGCATTCAATTTCTTCCATACAAACTTCAACACCCCTATATCCCCCTTTGAGGGGTAGTTTGAAAAACTTATAATGATAAACTTTATTACTTACTTAGGCAAGTATTGTTGCCAAGTTTCAAGTTTATTAACTAAATTAATAAGATTTTTCACATAAACTGTATCCCCGCTTTTCACCCCCACTGGGGTGGAATTTTAAAAAATTCATAAAAATTCATAACTTGACACAAAGATTATTTATACCCATTTTCGAGTTAATCAAGCCACGCATTATAATCCTCTTCTGTAAAATTAACTACCCCTTTTCACCCCGTTAGGGGTAGATTTTCGAAAAACCCTCATACGTGTTATTATTTATTTTTAGTCTTAAGTACACACACTGAGTTTCGAGTTAATCGGACCGCGCGTTCAAATTCTTCCACACAAACTTTAGCACCCCTATATTCCCTTTGAAGGGTAGTTTTGAAAAACTAATAATGATAAACTTTATTGCTTACTTAGGCGAGTATTCATGCCAATTTTCAAGATTATTAACCTAACGAATAAGATTTTTCATATAAACTTTATCCCCGCTTTCCACCCCCACAGGGGTGGAATTTTGAAAAATCATTTGGGATGTTTTCATAACTTGACTCAAAGATTATTTATATCAATTTTCGAGTTAATCAAGCCACGCTGTAAAATCCTCCCCTGTAAATTGACTATCCCTTTTCAGGCCGTCAGGGGTAGATTTTCGAAAAACTCTGATACACATTATTCTTTCCTTTCAATTATAGGTACAAATACTGAGTTTCGATTAAATCGGACTGCGCGCTAAAATTCTTCCATACAAAGTTTGAAACCCTCCAATCCCCTTTTAGGGGGTAGTTTATAAAAACAAAAAATCCCCAACTTCATAATTTACTTAGATAAGTATTCGTGCCAAGTTTCAAGTTTATTAACTCAAGGAATAAGATTTTTCATACAAACAAAATCCCCCCATTTCACCCTCTTAGGGGTGGAATTTCGAAAAACCCCTTCTTAGTGGATACCTACTCTTCACGAAGAATACACCCTCCAAATTTCATATCTCTAGGACCAGCGGTTTAGGCTGTGCGTTGATGTCTCAGTCAGTCAGTCAGTCAGTCAGTCAGTCAGTCAGGACTTTGAATTTTATATATATAGATAAACAACATTTTTTATACCCTGTAAGTGAAAGAGTTTTCACGAATAAAACAGTCATATCAATTAACACTTCATAATATAATAGCCAGCAAGGGTTCAACCGCTGTATCGTCCAATTTGCGGAACCCTGATCAATATCTCTCTGTCTCGATAACCCACTGACAAGGCAGGTGAGACACTAATAGAATATAGAGTCCTACATGTTATTTAGATAGGTAAAGTCACAAGCACTCATATAACTTCCAAAAGCGATTTTTGCGTGAAATAACGAAAACAACAATGAAATACGACACATTGCAAAAACCTATGGTGGTCGAAAATACTATGTTCGTAGCAACATAAAATTTCATTAAAAAATAAAGGAGTAAATCGCTTTTGAATAAAGCAAAGTGTGTGTGTGTGCTATTAACAATTTTATTGTAACTCGTGAAACTCCGCAGACGTGTTGGGGTCGATGTGTAAATATGATAAAATGATTTTTTTTTTTTTGGTTTGGCTAAGTAATAAGAGCCGCACGGGTCGATCGATCAGGATAAGCTACGCTTGCTACGGTTGGTCCGTGGATGGGTGACCATCTTTATATACCAAGACTTACGTGCCTCGGAAAGCACGTTAATCCAAGCCTTTGGTCCCGGCTGTCATTCTTGGACCTTTGACAGTCGTTACGGGTCGTCAGAAGCCCGAAAGTCTGACAATCAGTCTTACCAAGGGGTATCGTATTACCCAGTAGTATTATTGTTATGATGCTATTTTTCCTGTAGGGGGGAGGCACTGGTGTCCTGAAATACAGGCCACGGCTAAGGCACCAGTCTCCCAAAAATAAACATTGTAATTATAATTTTTCCGTTTTTAAGTTTTGGTTGATGGATGTTATTTGTGGAAGAAAATAAACATTATTATTATTGTGGAGGTCATAGGCAGTCGCTCCATGTAAAATGCTGGTATTCAGCTGCATCCGGTTAGATTCGAAGCCGACCCCAACTTCCTTGGGAAAAGGCTCGGCAGATGATGTTTTTGTGCTAACCACCAGCAGGTATTGTAGTTACTTTGAAGTAGGTATGAGTTTAGAAAATCTGTTTTTTTTTTGTCTTAACTTTACAGACGTGGTTGATATCGACATCTCAACACGATAAAAGAAAATAAAACAGATTTTCTCATCTTATACCTCAAGTAACAATACTAGTAGCGGTCGTTGAACTCCCAAAAAATACATCAAATTAATTTCTTTTTTGTTTGATAATGTTTAGATATCGTCACTCATCACGTCTGCGGAGTTCCGTAAGCTAATATAATTTGATTCTGCAGGGTGACAGTGAAACGTGAAACTGGACGTATTCCTGGAAAGGCGTTAATAGAGGTCATTAGCAACAAAAGTCCAGTTAACTAGGGTTCAAAACTGGATGATTACCGAGCTGTGTCGGTTCTTCGATTTAAAAATTGAAAAATTAAAATTTTTTAACCATCCAGTTTTGACCCCTAGTTCACTGTTGCTAATGACCTCTAGTATAACCCCTTTCAAGGAATAGGTACGTCGAGTTTCCCTGTCACTCTGTATGTTATCTAAATAGATACATTAAATTGTACGATATAGGTACTTTATTTTTACTAGCTTTTGCCTGCAGCATCACCCGCGTAGAGGTCGGGATCTATCCCACGGGAATGTACTACCGAGATAAAATTATCGTATGTCGTAACCCAACGCTACACACACTATCAGTAGCAATTTCTTTCATTTTGACAGTTTAACAACATTCATTGCGTTATTTACGTTGTTGAGCAGACACATTTTTCGTACATATGAAGCAATGGATTAGCAATATCCTTCAGAATTATTCAGGTTGTGGTTGATAGTGTGTTATGCAATAAAAGTGCTGGCCATTGTCTACCGTGACGTGAGCCGTGGGCGCAGTCGGTCTGCGGATGGGTGACCGTAGCATTATGCTGAGTGATTAAATTATATGAATATGATTACCGTTTTACGTGGAGGTGACGCATATTCCCCCCCAAACTTGTTATTTTTTTTTCAAATCAAATAATTTATTTGCATAACACAAGTTCAGAGGATGTTACAAAAGGTTCATAATGTTTTTGTGTTTGAACACGTACATTTGGTAAACATGACACAGAGAAAGATCTCTGCGTCATGTTTACCAAATGTAAATAAACGTATTATCTTCATTTTTTCGAACGAAGTTTTTTTTAACGGAGCCTGCGGTAAGAGTAAACTGGTAAAAATCGTCACGTAACGAAAAAACGTTGTGCGCTCCATGCGACTTTTTATTATAGTATATGTAATAGAAACAGACACGGAGAGAGATAGTTTTCATGATTTTCGAGGGTGCTGAAGCTAATAGTGAGGTCAAAATGAAAATCAAAGATGGTGGCTGCAAAAATTTTCATCATGGGTGTCGTTTTCTTGGTTTTCGAGGGTGCTGAAGCCGATAGTAAGGTTAAAATGAAAATCCACAACAGTGTTTGCATAAATTAAAAAAAATATTCGTCATGGGTGTCGTTTTCATGGTTTTCGAGGGTGCTGAAGCCAGCTAGTGAGGCATCTTGGATTTGAATTTTGAACTTCGTTCCTGCCGGGGGTCCCCCGACCCCACACGTTTTTTATTCTTATTAGTGGTCCTTGTTTCCACGCTATAAATACATAATATACGGTGTACGGTAATACCTGTTATGAAAACTGACAAAAACTGAACTGTCTATGCACATAAACTTAAAGTAACATAGTATTGATCGTGACATTAGCATATGAAAGCATAGTGATGTAAATTACAATATTTGTATATAGAGCGGTAGTTTATGGACAGAAAAAAGGCTCAGCCGTAACGGCACTTTAGTTGTAGTGATGGGAAAATTATCGATAATTTGGATTTTTTAAATTGATTTTATTCGATAAAAAGACTTGATGATAAGCAAGGCAAGGATGTGACAGAGCGAGAGAGAGAGAGAAATATGTTATCAGTCGTAATAAGTAAGTAGTTTTCTCTTTTTATTATTAATATAAATAACCCCTTGTCTATTACGCAAGCTTATTAAGATCGGTAACAATAGAAAAAATATGTAGCGGTATCTACAACGCCACATGCGAACAACGCGTCATACTGACGTCACGCAAATCCTGCATCTCGCAAGCGGAGTTTACCGTGCAATTAGCATAGATACAATTTCCCAATATCAATCATTGGGCAATTGTCCGCCAGACATAACACCCGTCTGGTTGGAGGATCCTCCCTTTTCAATGGAGGATGAGTGAACTTTACACCCTGTTCCTCATACCTCCAAACTGGTGACCCCGAACATGAACGTCAGCGCAGCCTTCGTGCAAATACTTCAGCGTGACGTCATCATCATCATCATCACTCCCGCAAGCTTTAGCGGCGAGTCATCCTGCCAGCCAGCACCCACGGCTTCAACGGGTATCCTGACCACCAGCTTGCAGCAACCGCGCATACCTGGTCATCACCCTCAGCCTCATCAGCAACCTCGGCACAGCACACTGCACTTTCGGCCGGTCAACAAGCAGAGCACCCTCTCCTGGTCGACGCAGCAGCCAGCCTCAACCCAGCGCTGTACGACATCCGACGCACTGGAGTATAACGCAGCGCCATCCACCCCGACTCACTGGGGACATCTTCGCAGACAGTTCCGACTCACCGCGAACTATGCGCCACCCCGACTCACTGGGGCATCTCCGCAGACAGTTCCGACTCACCGTGAACTATGCGGCAACCGGTTCCGACTCACTGGAACCTCAGCTGGCCTGGCAAACATCGCAAGATACAAGACTCAGCCAACTATCGACCTCCGGTCTCCGGAGGGGAGTGATGTAGCGGTATCTACAACGCCACATGCGAACAACGCGTCATACTGACTTCACGCAAATCCTGCATCTCGCAAGCGGAGTTTACCGTGCAATTAGCATAGATACAATTTCCCAATATCAATCGTTGGGCAATTGCCCGCCAGACATAACACCCGTCTGGTCGGAGGATCCTCCCTTTTCAATGGAGGATGAGTGAACTTTACACCCTGTTCCTCATACCTCCAAAAATACATATTTTTTTTAAATATTTTTGTTTATAAAAGTATTTAAAAATGTTATTTATAAGTACTTAGATGAAATAAAGGAAAAAATAAATTTGTCTTATTAGTGACAGTTGAGCTCATAATTATATATTTTTTGGGACTAATCATTCTCATTAAATGGGACCTTAACATAACTAGCAAAATGTGGGTGTACACAGGTGCACCTCTGCCCAACACTTCGGCGAATAGAGGCGTGCAAGAGAGAAGTCGTATAAAACAGTTGACACAATAGAAAAGTCAGTGAGTTTTCTTTTCCTGATTAAAAGAATCCTTGCAGTATTCAGTTTAGAATTGTATTGCAAGTTTTACTTTCACTTGAAAGACTCGCTTTGTCTGCGGTTGTCGTAAATCGACTAGAGCATTAAACTAGAAAGTGGAGGCGGCTCTTGGCCTGTGATTTCCTAGGGGCAAACTAAATACCTGATTTCCCTAAGGAATGCAGAGCGATGATGGTGCTTATTATGAACATAAGTGTAGAAACTGGGTGCTTTATGAGTGGAAATGTCGGAACGCTTACTTATTTGCTTACCACGTATCATATAATTACATCACATAGGTAAATAAGTTACCTCTCAAAAATCAAAATAAAAAGTAATTCATTTAAATTACACTGAGAATCAGAACTTTTCGAATGTCAAAATTACATAAGACAGTCCGCAAAACGCCCGCCCTTCACATTGCTTTTTTTTGCCTATTGTGGTACAGTTATTTTTTTCTATGTGCGTCTTATAAACAAAATATTGTAAAACATTTCAAAAGAGTAACGGTGCAGTTTCTTGCCCGTTCTCCATACGAAACTTTTGAAAGGGGCATAATCAGCCATATACTGTTCCAACTGCTGGGGACACAGGCCTCCTTTCTGAGAGGGGGCGACTAGAATTAATAAATCCTACTAATATTATAAATGCGAAAGTTTGTATGTATGGATGTATGGATGTTTGTTACTCTTTCACGCAAAAACTACTGAACAGATTTTGACGAAATTTAGCACACAGATAGTTTATAACCAGGATTAACATATAGGATACTTTTTATCCCGACATTCCCACGGGATCGAAACTTATGCGGGTGAAACCGCGGGGCGCAGCTAGTATTAAAAAAAAATGACGTTAAAAGTGCATTTTATGTGCCTATTTGAAATAGATGATTTGACTTTGCAGTTTGAAGTTTATTTCAAGTAGAATTTCATGTCATTGATCAATGATATTTTCCTATACCTAGGCTAAATACGCTTCTAATAGGACTTAGCAAGGAAAGGTGCAGGATGTCGTTAAAACAACGAAAACGTATGTTTTTTTTTGTTGATAACATTCCTTAACATGTCACATCACTACCAATCCTTTTACGACCGCCACTTTCATCGAGTAACATAAACTATTATGACATTACTTAGGTACATCCCTACCTACATGAAACTAGACTAAATTGCTTTATTTTTCTTCCAATTATAAAGGCCTTTATCACTTAAGTGTGATGTTATATCCGTATGGCATTGCTTAGAGCACTTTCCTTATTCCCAAGGGAAAGAATGGTTACTCAGGCAAATGAAAGTGGTCTTGATAGAAATAATTATACATAATATAAGTTGGTCTAGTGGTTGCAAGCGGTACTGCTGAACATGAGGTCCTGGGTTCGAATCCCAGGTCAGTTAAAGTGTTGTTGGGTTAATAAAATTTAATTTAATTAATAGAAAACAGACACTTCCCTTATCAAATTAAATTTCATTCGAAAACATCCATCGGTTTCTTACTAAACTTCAACTATATCCGACGTCCTGGTTACTTATCTCCTTTGGTGACTGTACATGGAACTTAATCTAACAGGTGACAGAACCCGTGCGCCCGTTGGGATTTCCTCTATTTAATCCTTTAAGGAGGGTCTTCAAAAATCCTCCCTGTGCTCACCTAAACTACATTCGCGATTCATGTGCTAAAACTGTATAACAAAGAATATATAAACATATGAATTTATGGAACGATAACTTTAATTCCTACACAATAAAGTTCAGCTTACGCTACAACTTCAAACGTTTTTATAACTTTTCAATAATGCTAGATTACCTACAGTAAAGTTGATATTTGTTTAACTTGAAATAACAATATCAATTTGAAACATTAGTTGGAATAGACTTTACGTTATTATATTAATAAATGTGTGTATTTTTATTTCCTAATTTATGATATAGGTATTTTGTGCCGACCTTTTTTGTTTCAAGTGTTTGTCTGTGGAAACTTGCAAATGGCCTTCAAATGCATATTGTTTAAGAACACTGTTTATGTTAGCTGTAAGTGTCCCGAACATAATAAAAAAAATAAGGAAGCCTTGTGCAAAATTGTATGCTTCTAGATGAAGCGCTTTATGATAACATGTTACATATCAGTAGTCATTAAATGAACAATGTGTAGCTCTGGCCAGTTGTACAAAAATGTTGCCACAACAAAAAAATAATGACACAATTCCAAAGGGCCCGTTTTTCTTTGCCACTTAAGGGAGCCTCAAGTCATAAAAATGCATATGAGCGGTGTGACCAACTGGACGAGTTACTGTTACTATTAATAGAATAAATTAATAGTCCAGTATGTGGGTAGTAAAAAGTTACTATGTTACAGCTGCTTGATGTACCAAGTTAAATGGAGATATAGGTTATGAGAGTCTGTGGCTATTTTTAGATTACTAGGAATATTGATTGACTGATTAGGGTAGGGCAAGGGTAGGGTAAATGAGAGATCCGCGGGAGAACCAAGGTAACCGACATAGCCCGAAGAATTGCCAAACTTGAGTGACATTGCTCGCAGAACTGGGGGCCTAAAAAGGCTACTTTGGCAGAATCATAATAGGATATCAATATATGTATCATAATAATAAAAATCGTAAAATGGTCACAAACTGACAATTCATAATATGATCTGTGTGCAATTCTTAACACGTAATTTACCTGTTGGACAGTTTTGTATGGAAATTCGTACAATGGTCCAACAATGTTTACACCAAATATGATTGATATGAAATGAATTGTAGGTGATTAAACTATTATGTGTAACCATTTAACGAAAATTTGAGGAATTGCTAATGATCTGCTGGGAATTCAGGAAATTAATAGCTTTTAGAGGGATTGCTTAAAGTGGCCTTTTTAGGCCCCCTGTTGGCCGATATGGCCGAAAGGTTCTGAGCTGGCGACCGCGTATCGGAAGACGTAGCGTTGGAAGGCCTCCCTTAAGGACAAGGTGGACCGATGACCTTGTGAAGGTCGCAAGAATAGGGGAAGCACAGAACCAGTCGAAGTGGCGATGCTTGGGGAAGGCTCGGTCCCCAGGAGGGCAAAGCACTATTGGGTTTTACTAACTGGAATTCCTAAGCCTAGCCTGGCGTCTGGGTTTGTGTCCAGTTGGTGGCAATAGTCTCGTCCCCTATTACATGGGACTTAGACATAACTGGAGAAATGTTGGTGGGTGTGCTATACAAGGTGTGGTTTTGCATCCTCGTCAAATTTCAGGAGGCTGTTGTGAAAGACATACGAGTCCATCTATAATATAAAAATGAATCGCTGAATGTGTTGCTAAGCGCAAATCTCGAGAACAGCTGAACCGATTTCTCTAATTCTTTTATTAGAATATTCCATGAAGTACGAGGATGGTTCTTACAGAAAAAAAAATGTAAGAAAGTTGCTTCACGCGCACGAAGTCGCGGGCAAAAACTAGTAATCAAATTAAATTCTGTCTCGTCAAATTTCAGGAGGCTGTTATGAAAGACATAATAATCAAATAAATTCTTCGGGGAATACAGGTATGGTGTTATGTTTTCCACACACACAAAAGAATGTATTATCACATCATTTGATTAAACTTGGTACCTAAGTATAAATACCTGAATGACATTGATAAAGTCACACATTAGCAAGTCAAGTCGTAAACAAGTACCCTCTAAAGTCGTAAAAATATTGGCGGCCACATAAAAACTTTAATTTTTAGTCTTGCCAGCTTTAATTATTAAATACTAAGTGCTCACGTAGCATTGCGGGTTTAAACCTAGCGTAAACGACCCTTAGCTATTATTACGTTTGAGATAATTGCAGTTAAAAGTTCAGTTTTACTGTAATAGAGAAATTAAAGCTAGTTTATAATTACTACATCGTTGGTTCAAGTTTTGTTCTTAAATTCTTAATTTAATTTTAGATATTTTACAAACACAAAGAGGGGCCCGTGGCTAAATGATAAAAGCCACACAGGTCGAACGATCAGGTTAAGCTACACTTGCCGCGGTTGGTATGTGGATGGGTGACCATTTTGACATACCGAGACACCTCTGTGCCTCGGAAAGCACTTTAAGTGGTTGGTCCCGGCTGTCATTTGTGGATCTTTGACAGTCGGTACGGGTAGAAGCCCGAAAGTCTGACAACCAGTCTTACCAAGGGATATCGTATTACCTACCCAGTAACTGGGTTGTGGTAGTCAGATAGGCTCGTCCTAGGTTGGGGATAGGACTCCTTGTAAAATTCTGATATTCAGTTGCATCCGGTTTGACTGGAAGCCGCCCCTGTAAAAGGCTAGGCAGATGATGGTCGGCTGGGTAATACGATACTCCTTGGTAAGACTGTTTGGCCGCTTACCATGCTTTCCGAGCCACGGAGCGGTCTTGGTATGTGAAGATGGTCACCTATCCACGGACCAACAGCGACAAGTGTAGCTTAACCTGATCCATCGACCTGTGCGGCTGTAATTGCTTAGCCACAAGTCCCTCATTATGACCTGGGAATATTACATGCTGATTATACTTAATTTCTATAAGCTTCTTATAGTGAGATCAGGTGCGTAGTACTCGCAACCGGCTTGCGTGTCTGACCGTAAATTAATTTTTTTATCGATCACGTAGGGAAACTCCAGACAGAGCTCCCTTTATTGCCCTCTAGGTCACTTCCAGCCTTCTAATGAGGCCCATCGTGAGCGACCACGTTTCAGGGTCATACGTAATCATTATTTATACGGGCCTTGATGCCTGAAATAAATGGATAAACAAATAAATAAATTGGCAACACGCACAGCACCCTAATTACGTAACACACTTTTAATATCAATCTGAATCATTTTGAAGGATATTGCTAATCACAGAACAGATAAAAGTATCTGTTCTGTGTTGCTAATCCATTGTTTCAAATGTTCCAAAATTTTTTCTGCTCAACAACGTAAATAACGCAATGGATGTTGTTGAAATGTCAAAATGAGAGTCATTGCTACTGTTATTCATCATCACCTGCCTAGCTTATCCCAACGATGTCGGGGTCGGCTTCCAGTCTAACCGGATGCAGCTGAAAACCAGTATTTTACATGGAGCGACTGCCTATCTCACCTCCACAATCCAGTTGCTGGCAAGATACCCCTTGGCAAGGCTGGTTGACAGACTTTCGGGCTGCTGCTGACTGTCAAAGATCTACAAATGACAGCCAGGACCAAGCTGAACGTGCTTTCGAGCCACGATGGGGTCTTGGTGTGTAATGATCGTCACCCATCTACGAACCGACCGCAGCAAGCATAGATTATCCTGATAGATCGACCTTTGCGGCTGTTATCATTTAGCAACAAGCCCGTCACATACTGAGCAATCCATTTCCGCGATTAAGTTTGCTTCAAGTCGCTACAAAATGATTACAAGGTAAGCCTCAGGCAGTTATACGTATTTTAACTAGGTACTATAATAATCATAATTATTAACTACATATTAAAATCCTACTATATAGTACATACTAATTCCATGCATCCTACACAAAATGATAACTGCTGTGTATAACCTAGTGACGTGCAAGCATTTGTCGATAAAAGTTGTTAGTGCTGTGACCTTACGACTTTTAATCTTTGAGTTTGAATAATAAAAACATGTTTTTAATTGTGCACGTTTATAAAATAAGTTTGTTATTGGGAATCCCTGTGTCAAAGGGTAACTTAACTCTCAATAGTTACAGATTGGTTTACGTCAAATAACTTAGTTCTCAATGCCAAGAAAACCAAATGTGTAAAGTTCGCCTTACCGAATGTTAGAAACCTAGGACCCAACATCGTCTTAGATAAAGAGGTGCTTGAAACTGTAGGCTCGGCAATTTTTCTAGGACTAACAGTAGATGCCAAACTTCAGTGGGGACCTCATATATCAAGTCTAGCAGGAAGGCTCAGTTCGGCTGCCTACGCCGTCAGGAAAGTAAGACAATACACTGACGTTGATACAGCTCGTTTAGTCTATTTTAGTTATTTTCACAGCGTTATGTCCTACGGTATTCTGCTGTGGGGCAAAGCCGCTGATATACAAAATATATTTGTCCTTCAAAAGCGAGCTGTTCGAGCAATTTACCAGCTAGGTGCCAGAGTTTCTCTAAGAGATTTCTTTAAAGATATTGGTATTCTCACGGTTGCATCACAATTCATCCTTGCCAACATTTTATATATTAGGCAAAATTTACACTTGTACACTAAAAATAGTGATATTCACAGTGTTAACACTAGAAATAAGGACAAACTACGTGCCCCCTTTCACCGGCTTCATAAGGTTCATAACTCATTTGTTGGGCTTGGTATAACCTTTTATAACAAGATACCCTCTTCTTTTCTAGACTTGCCTTTTAATGCGTTTAAAGCTCAACTAAAATCCAACCTTTGTTCAAAGGCATACTATTCCATCAACGACTACTTAGACGATAAGAATAGTTGGTCACCCTAGTTTAACGCAAGTCAATGTTTATGTTCCTTCTCCAGAATTAGCTTACTGCAGAACCCAGCAATGCATAAATGTGTAAGCTGTCACGCCCTTTATGCCTGGAGGCTTTTATTTGGGTAGTAAGTTTTTTTTTTTATTTACATTTTAATTAATTATTTTTTAGCTTGAGTACGTATAGTTTTTATTATATTTGTTGGTATATTGGCGTGGCTAGCTGACATATTATGGCAAATAATTAAATTTTATGTCCTGGTTTTGTAATGTTAATTACCGAACATAAGTACCTAGTATTGTATACATTCGTATTTTTTTAAATTGAACAGACAGCTGTGCTGCTGGGGAGTTTGTTGCGCCACTTCTTCTTCCCAGCGATAGCACTAGGAAGTGGTGAAGGGCGGGCGTTTTTGGGGGACTGTCTTTTGTAATTTTGACGTTCAAAAAGTGCTGATTCTCAGCCTAATTTGAATAAATGACTTTTGATTTTGATTTTACTTTTTGATTTAACGAATAAAAACATAATCTGCATAAATACTTTGATACTAAAATACTTGCATTCTCTTTTATTGAATTTTTTTAATATAACAGAACTAAAGGCATTCATGAAAGTGAATTTCACGCTAAAACGGCTGAACGGATTTTGATGAAATTTGACACATGGGTAGACCATGACCTGCATTAATTGCGTAACACACTATCAATCTCAATCTGAATCATTTTGAAGGATATTGCTAATGCATTGCTTCATATGTTCGAAAAATTTGTATGCTCAACAACGTAAATAACGCAATGAATGTTGTTGAACTGTCAAAATGAAACCCAATGCTACTGATAGTGTGTTACGCAATTACCCCACAGGACTAGGACATAGAATACTTTTTATTCCGATATTCTTACGTAATCGAGACTTATGCGGGTGAAACTGCGGGGCGCAGCTAGTGTTAAATATTAATATCGTGCCAGTTAGCATAAGTAAGGTAATTTATGCCATATGTAATAAACTCTATGTCTATGACATCTTAGTAAAACTGGTACTTATTGAAGTAAAAGGTTCAGACGCCAGCAGGTCAAGCTACCCTAAACTGTCAAATTTTCCCAATCAACCTTGAACCTTAATGCGATAACGTAGTTTGATGTGCTGGCGTCTGTACCCAGGCTGGCTACTATCTAAATTTGTCCTAACTAATGCTTAACTGAACACATAATTACGATAACAGGTCTATCTGGGTTTGCTGCTAAACAGGTGTTGGTAATAGCCAGCCATAAAACACTAGGGATGTGGGTGTAGTGGATTTCGAGAATCGAGTTTGAATAGTTTCTTGGCGACTAGGAATCGGTATAAGGTAATGGAAATGATTATAATCGTTTGATTTGTATTCCCACTTAAATTTTTAATAGTAATTGTTAATAAGTGAAGATTGATTGATTTAGGGCCCTATTTCACTAGAACACTAGTGGCACACCAACCATGGTCGCACTGCCAAAAATGTATGGTTGGTTGCGCAGCTGGTTGGACGCCTGGTGAGATACCCACCATACAGCTGTGTATATTTTGCTGGTAGCGCTACCATGGTTGAGCCGCCATGGTGTCCTAATGAGATATGTAGTAAGCCTTATTCTGTCTAATTTTTAACAACACTATACACAAAATAGGAAAAATATCTAGCTTTTTTCCAAAAAGCTAGATATTTTTCCTATTTTTTCCATTTTTTTTTAAATTTTTTAAGGGACTCCCGTCCCTAGCACTGTCTGGAGTAATCACTAAATCGACTATATATAAACACAAAACTATCGACCACACTCGCCTACAAAACTAACACCACCCCATCCCTATAATTACAGTACTACGCATTCTTTATAGTTAATAGTTAGTAGTTACTAGTTACGGTATGTAGGTAACACAGAGACATAGAAACCGGGACAGTGCTGGGCTGATTACCCACACTGACCTAGGGGCCAGGGGAAATTGCCGCGAACTACTGGCAACCACTCGCTCACTGACTGGTTAGCAAACTAGGGAAATTGTGTGGAAAAGATAATTCGGTGTTTGTTTATAAGTGGCGTCGGGTGTAATTTATGTGTGAGAGGTCATAAGTAGAGTCGCTTGCAGATTTAATTGTGTATGGTGCTTTATGGAAGTGAGTGCTACTATGTTTTCGCTCATATGTAGCTTGAGTCAAAGTCATTTATTTCAAATAGGTACGTAAAAGGCACTCTTGAAAAGCCTTAATTACAATTTACTAAAATATATATAATTATATTAGTTTATTGGGCATCAAAAAATTCGTTCGCATCGCTGGCAGCATGACCACGTTGGATGGTAATGTTGATTCCTTCAAGAATATTGAATTGACTCTAGTTATAGGGGTAACTAGAGTCAGTGGAGCAGAATGGGCAGGAAAGTTTCTTCAGTTAGTTTTCACAGATTCTCCTATAAAATGTTTTACACTATTTTACATTAGTACATTCATTAGTATAATAAATTTATGGGAAGACGATGTGTGACCTAGAATATATTTACTATACCACAATAGGTTTGGTTAGTGGTGACCAGTCGACCACTCGCTTACTGGCTGGTTAGTAAATGGGGAAATTGTGTGGAAAAGATAATTCGTGTTTGTTTATAAGTGGCGTCGGGTGTAATTTATGTGTGAGAGGTCATAAGTGTTGGAGTCGCTTGCAGGAGTTGCAGGTTTAATTCTGTATGGTGATTTATGGAAGTGATTGCTACTGTAAATACGCTCATATGTACATAGTAACTTGGTTCAAAGTCAAATAATTTATTTCATGAAAGGCACTTTTGAACGTCAAAATGTAGTATACAGTTTGTGTAGTGGAGTAAATATAATTGATTCTAGTCGCCCCTTTCAAAATGTAGTTTAGTATGGAGAAGAATGGCAAGACACTCCACAGTTGAATGTTTTACAATATTTTTTTAAAGTATATTAATTATATTATTTGAAGACGTTGTATGACCTACAATATAATTACTATACCACAATAGGTTAGGTTAGTGGTGGCCAGGTAGACCACTCGCTCACCGGCTGGTTAGCAACTAGAGGAAATTGCATGGAAAAGACAATTCGGCGTTTGTTTATAAGTGGCGTCGGGTGTAATTTATCTGTGAGACGTCATAAGTGTTGGAGTCGCTTGCAGGGGTAATTGTGTATGGTGATTTATGGAAGCGGCCGCTACTGTAAATTGGTAGACTCATGCATAGTAATTATTATGGTATATTATTTTAATTATTGTGAATATGAGGTAATTAAGGCAAAAATCATTAGGAGCAGTGGTGGTCCAGTGGTAAAAGCCCCGACTGACGAGTTGTAGGTCGTGAGTTCGAACCCAGGTAGGCTCTTTACATTGTGTACATATTTAATAAATTTCATCACCACTGCTTTTAAAACGGCGAAGGAAAACATTGTGAGGAAACCGGCATGATCAAAAAATTCGCAAACATGTGACATTCAGCAACCCGCACTGTGCCCACGTGGTGGACTATGGCCCACTCCCTCTCACAGAGAGGAGGCCTGTGTCCCAGCAGTGGGAACATTATAGGCTGATTATGCTATACTTATGATAAGGCATAAATCCTGCAGGTATAGCAGGGCAGAAGTTGTTGAACAGCACTGCTTTTTTGTACTTAGTCATAGAACAAAACAGCTGTGCAGTTTAACTTCTGTATAAGAGCAGCCGCTCGATTCTGTAAAAATCTCATCGTCTAAAGTTAGGTGAAGTGAGCTGTCAATAGTGTCCATCCCTAGCATTATTTGGAATGACAGCTCACTCCACGCTCACTTCACTTAAGTTTTCACGGTGAGATGGTTACAGAATCGCACTGCTGGTGGTAAGCCCCGCAGATTACTTGTCTTTCGGCTTCGCCGCAGTCGGGTAAGACTTTCGTAACTGAAGAATCTGAAAGTAAAACGGGTAGCTTCTTAATTTCTCTATTTCTAAAGATGTACTTAAAAAACAGTGAAGGGAAGTTTTCGGATTCTGCTATTGTGATCTTTGACGGTCGGGCATTAATTTTCATTTTGATCCTGAACAAAAAAAAATCTAATGCGCCTGAGAGTTTTCAACGAGTTTTCTTAATGATACTCTCACGTTTTAATAAAAAAGAAAAAAATATATATTTTATCGTGTTCAGATATCGACCCATCACGTCTGCGGAGTTTCGCTAGCTAATTTAATTTTAACCAGTGTCTTGGGTACATTACCAGCCGACAGCGATTTTTCAACGCTATATTTTAGTGTGTAAAATTTAATAGTTTTAGTTAATTTAGGATATAATTTTGTTATTTTAGTGTTATTTGTACCTTCATTGCGTTATACATGTTGTTAAGAAGCCATTTTAAATTGATTATGTTAACCTGTATATTATAGCTACGTCTGTGATGTGATATGCCTTTTTTTTTTGGATGGGAAATCATCAAATGACCGCTCCACCCAGAGCGGGACGGGGTCATTTGATGACTTCCCATCAAAAAAAAAAAAATAAAAGAAGGGAAAGAAGGGAGAAAAGAAGGGAGTGTCAGACTCTTACTGACTAAAACCCACCCGTGTTCCTTCCTTAGCCCTTTCTGTTCCAGGGCAGCGGTAACCCTTTCGGACGATCCCGCCGCCCATGTGATATGCCTTAGAGAAACATTTTCCTTTAAACTAATAGGTACAGTGTAGAGCAATTTCTGAGAGTCCCCTCTAAACTCAATTAGCATGATATAATTGAATACAAAACCATGTTCCGACCGTGGTAGTACATGGTACATACGGCGGACATGTCTGACTGTTATGCTTTCAAATTAGCCCCCGGGCTAGTCGTGGGTACCTTAATATCTTAGGAGATTAGGCTGGGTGCAGGCGAGCGATTAAGGGACGCGTAATTCCTTTATGTCAAGGATATAATTTCATGATATTTGTCTTTAAATGCTGATTGGAGTTGGTTTTAAAAGTTGTCCTATATGTGTTCATGTTATTAGATACCTAGGTAAGATACCTATTGCTTTTGGCTCAGCAAAGACCTCATCCATCGCTTTCCATCAGGCATGACCGAGGCCCAGAAGAGGCTCAGTCTTACCAATGGGTATCGTGTTACTAGATTCAGCTTCATCCGCTTAGATTGGAACCCAAGCCCAATGTAGTAGGAAACAATGGCTATGCAGATTGATTGATTGAAAATTTGAAAAGTTTTTATCAAAAATTGATAACGCTAAATTGCTTCACATTATTTATTATTGTTTCACGTTCAGGATGTTGATGGGGTTGTCACGCTTTTTTAGCGCATCAGCACCCCAATTGTGTAACACACAATCAATCGGAATCTGAATCATTTTGAAGCAAATTGCTAATTCATTGCTTCCTAAGTTCGAAAAATTTGTCTGCTCAACACGCAAATAACGCAATGAATGTTGTTGAACTGTTAAAATGAAACCGATTCCGATTAATCGTGTGCTACGCAATTAGGGTGCAGGTATGTTTGCAGACGCGCAAGTGGATGGCTTTCAAGCGATACATCGCAAAAGAATTGCGTCTCTTATGCGCCGCATACGGGGCAGCCCCAACAGCTTCCTGCAGCTTATTGCAGGGAGAATGGATGTGGATTGCTCCTTCATGGGGCGTTGGACAAAACTCCATGTACGAGTAGTGCGGTCCTGATCCAATATTTCTATTGTATAATTTGTAAAAGTTTTTAAAGTCATTGCCACTAACATTATATGGATTATGTGTACTTGTATGTGTAGTCCGAAATACAGAATATTATTATCTTTATTACAAAAGAGTTTATTTGACATTCAAAACTGCAAAGAATTGTTATTGTGACGCATGACGTGATGCATTAATATCATTTTATTTTTCTTTTTTTTTTGGCTGTTTGTGTATGTGAGTTTATATGTCTTGGCTGTAAACGCACCCACGAAACAGGAGAAATTCCTAGTGTGGGGCAACGTTTTTTCAAAAAAGAGAAAGATTAATGAGTATTACATTTTCATATGATTATTAGTTTTTTTTTGTGTCTTTGCAACAATAACGACGTACTCCACTCAGAGCACTGATTTCAACCGCACTTGGCCAAACCGCACCTGAGCACTTAACCTGCAATACGCAAATAGGATATTTCATTGTTTTTTTTATTTATTGTGTAAAGGAAAAGGCTCAGGCAGGATGTATGGAATCCCGTAAACAAAGTTTAACAACAAAGTTTAACAACAAAGTTTAACAACAAAGTTTAACGTAACAAAGTTTGACTTTGATGCAGCATGTGCATCAAAGTCAAACTTTGTTTTTTATATCTTATAATATTAACTTTTAACTCCTACAAAAGTTTTTTTTGTAAACAAAAACCGGGCTTTGGAGATTTTCAAAAAAATCGAAATAACCTGAAAACTAGGTACTTTATTTTGTTTGACATGTCATACACGAACGGCCAATAGTGCCCTAAAAAATGATAATCGTTTAAATAAAAATTCTATTATATTTTATTCAATTTTTTTTGCATGTTTTTTGAAAGACATGACATGACTCTATCAAAATTCAAGGTTATATTAATCATATCATTTGAAACGGAACGTCATGTAAAGGGAATACAACAAAATCAACACTTTTTTACTATAAATTAAATTCCCTGTTCAAAAATCAAATCCCGGACGCGTTTTGACCTTGATGCATGAGACATTTTGGTATGACAATTGTCCTTCAGCAATTGAAAGCATCATCATCATTGGCGGCCTTGTTGCACGAACTGCTGAGGCCTCTTCCCATTTGTGTTAAATAATAACTAATACTTACTAATGAAAAAATCGTAAAATAAGTAAATAACACGACCAACAAGACATGTCGCCGATCTGACTAAATATTAGTAGAAAGTCGCCGGTCTGTGCCACTCCTAACCCGACCCTATGACCTAGGGCCAGTTATCTGGTACAGGACCAGTGATTGTACATGTCGGCCGTATGTGATTGATGACCCACTGCCTGTGAAAGTACCTAGGGAACCTAGAGTCACTTGCTGGTAACGTGCGGGAGAGGTTAGGTGGTCAATTGTCGGGTGACGTTTCTTTTTATAAAGATAAACAAAGAGGCATGTATACAGCCGGTGAATTTTGTAAAAAATCTCACTGTGTTGGGGATGTTAGGGATTGACACTATTGACAATATTGGTTCAATACTGCGTTATGGTATACTGGTATCGGGGAACTCGATGCATCTCGGAAGAGCTTTCGTCGCACAAAAGAGGTTTATACGTGCGATTTGTAATGTAGACCCACTTACATCATGTAAACCACTGTTTAAAGAACTTAGAATAGTTACGTTAACTGGTATTTATATTGAGGAAATATGTAAATTTACCAAATCTCACCCTGAGATGTTTGAAAAACGTAAGACGTAACGACGTAACGTAACGTATAAGTGTAAGTTCAAAAGTAGATATCCTAATAGATTGATTATCCCTAGAACGAAAACGGAACTATATAGACGAAGTTGCTACCCTATGTTTATAACAAGATTCTTAACCAAATTAAAGAACTTGCAACGGTCCGCTTCAGAAGGGCTTTACACAGGTGGCTAATTGAGAATCCCTTCTATACTACATATTAAAGAATTTCTTCAGTTTAAAACAAAATGATCTAATACTCGTAGTACCCATACCAAAAAAATTGCATGCCATTATGTTATGATTGAATATGTTAAGCTACTATTACACTACCATTATAAAAACTTTTGTAACCATATTTATCTGCAAATAAATCTTTGAATTTGACTTTGACAGCTCACTTCAAGGTTACTTCACCTAAGCTTTCACGGTTAGATTTTTACAGAGTAGCACTACAAGTAGCAAATAGCTAACTTGCCAAAAATACTTTTGTAAGAATGTTGTGATTGTTCAGAGTTCTCAAGTATTTTAAATCTCTTTTCTTAAACGTGCATGGTTTTAAATGAAAAATGATTTTATTTCTGTTAGTAGGTTTTCACTAACACTTTTACACGTCAATCATATTTTAAAAACTAGATGAGGTCGGCGTTTCCTATCTGACTAGTCTGAGAAGAAAGGCCGAAACAGACTCGAAGGTCGCAGTCTCTTTTAAAGTCCAGACATAATCTTGGTCAGATAAAGGAACTATGTCCTAGGTACAGGAATTTTTACTCATAAATACCAGTTTAAACATAATTTGCAGTGTTGCGAAGTCACTTGTCGATCCTTACCTGGAAACAAACAAACAAAATATTAATCATATTGTAATTAACGAAATAATGAATGTACATCAATAACTCATAGAATGCCATCTTCCAGACATAAATCTCAATTCAAAACTCAGTATCTTATACGAATTTGTGCTGACATCTTGATAAATGGTGATGGTGATAAATTATTTATTGATATATATTTCTGTAAATTTATATGGGCATATGATACGGAGGAATAAGGAAAATGTCGTGAGGAAAGTTTTGAGTGTGAAGGTCGATTGCTATAAGAGTAGGGGAAGACCAAAGAAACGATGGATGGACTGTGTGAATGATGATATGGTTAGAAAGGGGGGTGACTGTCGAGATGACGACTAATAGAGAAGTATGGAAGAAAAAGACATGTTGCGCCGACCGCAAATAAATTGGGATAGAGGACAGGAGACTGATGATTTATTCCTGTAAATTGGTTCATGAAAAAGCGGCCAAGTATGAGTCGGAATGGCACACGAAGGGTACCACAAGATAAAAAACGCCGATAAAAACAAGTTTCTTGTATATTTTCACATAGTGTTTAGATCTATTGCCGCTATAACAATCCTACTAATATTATAAACGCGAAAGTTTGTATGGATGAATGTTTGTTACTCTTTCACGCCAAAACTACTGAACGGATTTGGATGAAATTTGGCACACAGTTTACGAGTATAACCAGGATTAACACATAGGATACTTTGTATTCCGATTTTCCCACGGAATCGGAAACTTATGCCGGTGAAACCGTAGGGCGCAGCTAGTAAATAATAAATATTAAATTAAAGGGAGACCCCCTTTAATTTATTTTTTATTGTTATAGCGACAATAGATCTAAACACTCCATGGAAACTTCAACTGACTACCGGTTTCGGCTAATGAGACACAGCTCGCGGACAGACAGGCGGACGGACGGACAGCGGGGACTTATTAATAGGGTGCCGTACCCTAAATACACTTTAAACGACAAAATCCAATTACGTTTTTAAACTAGAAAAGTTAGGTATTTCTTAACTGACTTCTTTGAGAAGAAAGAACGAACAAACTCTGATCTTAATCACGGTAAAGTTAGGAGTTAAGCTTGAAATCTGACAGTTTCGAAATTAGAACCTGTAGCGGTGTCTACAACGCCACATGCGAACAACGCGTCATACTGACGTCACGCAAAATCCTGCATCTCGCAGGCAGAGTTTACCGCACAATTAGCATATATACAACGCATCCCGACATCCATTGTTAGGTAGTTGCCCGCTAGACACAAGACCCGTCTAGTCGGAGGATCCTCCCTTTTCTATGGAGGATGAGTGAACTTTACACCCTGTTCCTCATACCTATATACATTATCTTTGTGGAATGGGGCTTGTGGCTAAGTAACAACAGCCACACGGGTCAATCAGTCAGGCTACGCTTGCCACAGTTGGTCCGTGGATGGGTGACCTTTACCTACCAAGACCCTCCATGTCTTAGAAAGCACGCTAAGCCGTTGGGCTGTCATTCGTAGATATTTGACAATCGTTACGGGTAGTTAGAAGCCCGAAAGACTGACAACCAGTCTTACCAAGGGGTATCTACCCAGTAACTGGGTTGTGGACTGTGGAGGTCAGATGAGCAGTTGCTCCATGTAAAATACTGGTATTCAACTGCATCCGGTTAGAATTGAAGCCGACTCCAACATAGTTGGGAAAAGGAAGGTAGTTTGATTTAGGTAACCTAATTCTCGAGCGAAAAGTTGTGAGATCTCCTTCACATTTGAAAGCCAGTTACATGCCTACCAGCGGGGTAATTGCGTAGCACACAAACAGTAGCAATGGGTTTCATTTTGACAGTTCAACAACATTCATTGCGTTATTTACATTGTTGAGAAGACACGTTTTTCGATCGTATGAAGCAATGGATTAGCAATATCCATAAAAATGATTCAGATTACGGTTGATAGTATGTAAAACAATTAGCTTGCCACTTTGCTAAGTCCAACTACCCGTGCTAATTGTTTGATTTTTTAAAAAACGTTGCCCCACACTAGGAATTTCTCCTGTGTCGTGGGTGCGTTTCCAGACATATAAACTCACATACACAAACAGCCAGACCCGGAACAACTAATCGTAGGTCATACAAATATTTGTTCCATGCGGGAATCGAACCCGCGACACGCAGCGCAGCAGTCAATCGCTTAACCACTGCGCCAACCGTGCCGTCGAATTGTCACCACATAATCTACAATTTAGACCTCTTTCTACCTCCCTGGTACACTATCTCATCCAATTCGCGTTCCCATACAAATATGTTCACACAATTATTAAGATGACGCCCAGATAGAATCTTCAAACTAGATTAGATTTTAATACTGTAATTTAGAAAAACTCCCACGACGTATCTGGGATCTTAGAGGGTTATGTTATTATACTTATATATAAGTTTGTCTGGGAAAGGAATATAGGAAAGAAGGTATGAGTTAAGTAGTTCAGGTAATTGGCATTTGCGAATGTCTGTGTTTAGTCTGTGTAAATGGGCTTGGTAAGTATGGATTTCAGAAAAAAACAACACAGGCAGGGATATCGACGTGCAACCTGATACCATGGATCCAGTATATACATGATCCTGTCTCCCGCGTTGGCGGTTATTTAAAAAAAAATCTGTTCCATAGGTACATTTTGACCGCGTAACTATTGCATTTTTCGCCGTTTGAAATCATGGTTTCAGTTTGCGCGTCCTGTTTAGAGGATAAAAACGTATAACTTTTAACATAACCAATATCCTTGTATTTCCCAACAGGGTAGGCAGTGGTGTATAGTTTAATCTAGGGAAATAATGAAGTGATCCTCTAAAAAAAATTTACGCTCCTCTAATGATGCAAGCTTTTTAAAATGAATGAACCTCTAAATATTTTTTGCGATTCTAATAATGCACACTTTTGGCCTCCTTTTAACATTCTGGCTTTGATGAGAACAGTGAATAACTATGTGCGAGCCGAATCGATTGCAGTAACTAAGTTAGGACACCCCGACCAAATGGGTTAGGCATGGTTAGAACTGTGACTAACGGCGCTCGAGCCGAGCCAGCGAAGCGAAGCTATAATCATTTTAGGACCCCAAAATAGGAATTATTTGAGGTTCACAAAAAGAAGCGCAATCATTATAATAAAGTGTCATATCAATAATATTTTTACTTGCAACCTCTTTGGAACACATAACATTTGAAGAAGATTGCCGAAGGGTCAGGCAGAGGTGTACAGACGCCAGCACATCAAGCAACTACAATCTGTCAAATTTCTTTAACCGATTTTCAACTTTATCGCTAAACATTAAGGTTCAAGGTTGATTGGGAAAATTTGACAGTCTCGGGTAGCTTGACCTCATGGCGTCTGTACCTATAATACGAGTAACTCACATTTCTCTAGTTATTTTTAAGCCGTGTATTGGAAGGCGAGCCTGTTGCCATTAACCGGTACAAATCCAGATTCCAGGCTGCTGTTGAGAAATTCCCAATGGAACATCCGAATAACACTCAGCCCGAACTGGGAATCAAACCCAACAGCTCATTCTTAGCAGTAGCGCTTGCGTTCACTAGACCAATGATATATTAATTTATTGTTAAATCTATATTCAAATTTTATTTACGTTTCAAATTGACGTTAATTCAAATTAAACAAATATCAACTTTATTTTAGTGGTAATTAAGATGATTTCAGAGTGACGAGCACTATTGAAAATTTTTAAAAGTGGTACCGTAAACTGAACTTTATTGTGTAGGAATTAACGTTATTTTTCCATAAACTCATATTTGTTTACATTTTTGGCGAATATGTCAATCAATCAATCAATCATTTATTTTGTTAAACATAGGTATGGTTACAGATATTATAATATAGTCTTAGATATGTGCACTATGTTTTGCCAATATATGGCGTACAAAATTAACATAAACAATAATAAGGTACAATCAATAAAGGCATGTCAATAGATTACATTAAAAAAGAAAAAGCATGTCAAATATATGTCGCGAATGCAGATTAGCTAGGTAAGTATATCATTATGTTAATACAAGAAAGCGGGAGCAGTGGTAGCTCAGTGGTAATGGCCGCGACTTTCGAGTTGTTGGTCGTAGGTTCGAACCCAGATGCTTTACTTTGTGTAAATTATCTCATCACCACTGCTCTCAAAACGGTGAAGGAAAACATTGTGAGGAGACCGGCATGTGCTAGAACCTAAAATTCGAAGACATGTGACGTCTACCAACCCGCACTAGGCCCGCGTGGTAGATTACAGCCCACTCCCTCTCACTGAAAGGAGGCCTGTGTCCCAGCAGTGGGAATATTATAGGCTGGTTATGGTTAGAACAAGATATCAGGAAATAACAGGATATTAACTATTAATTACCGTACACTTTACCATATCGTGGCAATAATTCAAAGAAAACTAACAACTCATTACATACGACCAAATTTCTTTCTGCATATCACAGTGGCGCCACTAGTAAAAGAACGACGTCAACTAGGCGTCAAATTCAGTACATTCTATGTTAGTTCCCTATTTCGCCACACGCATAAATAAGTTTGTCGGACTAAACTGTTGCGGTTATTAAGTTAACAGCTGATGCGTGTTGTTTATGGTAATTTAGTTGTCTATGACCGTTCGTTTAGCGGTAGACGCCTGGGGACGCTTATGTCCAACTGTGGACATGTTTGAAATGTAAGTCAGTGGGTAATGACTATTATTTTTATGTTTGTTGACTCCTTTGACAAAATAACTTGAGTATATTATACAGGGTTATTTTAAATTGGCTACCTAAACTCCGCAGACGCGACGGGTTTCGATATAATTATTATAAAACAAAAACATAAAATAATTTGATGATTTTTTTTATGGGGTCATCGACCGCACCTATTGTATAAAAATAGATTTTATGTACAAACTTCACAGACGTTGGGTGTCGATCTCTATACGATAAAACGTAAGAAAACAGTTTTTCTCAAGACATACTTTAAGTAACAACACTAACCAGTGGTCGTGGACCTCCCAAAGAAAAACATATTTTATATATTTTGTCGTGTCTGCGGACTTTACCTAACCAATTTAAAATAACACTGTATATAAGATCGATAGATTTTAGAAATAAGAGCCTAATTTCATCAAAAGCAGTACCTACCTAACAGAATAATATTTTTTGTCGTATTCAATGCTACCGATGGAAATGGCCCAACGTGTATTTTCCTTTATATGCTGTGCTGTGACAACGTTCTTTTCAAGAAAATTATAACGTTACTGTTAGCTTGCATCATCCAACTGCTGGGCAAAGGCCTCGCCGCCTCGCCGTGACTTCCAGTTCCTTCGATCCAGGGCTAAAGTGGACCACTGATCGTTTGTTTTGTCCAGCTCATCCCGCCATCTTCTACTGCCGCGACGCTTTCTAGCTGTGTCAGCTCCACAGCTCATTTGGCATACGGCAAACGTGGCCAGCCCAGTCCCACTTCAGCTTAGCGGCTTTTTAAACAACGTCAGTAATCTGTCTTTTTGAGCGCAACGTTAATTTTTATAATAATTCCTTCACTCACATCACATGTCATATTATTAATAAATAATAATGAATCAAATAAGGAAGCTGTAGTAATGAATTATTTCTACACTTACATCATAAAAGATTTACAAGCCTGCGAGTGTGTGAAAATGACGCAAAAATTGACTGACACGGAACTGCAATTTTATGTCTATTGCACAACTCATTGGGGCGTTATGAGGCACATAATAATTAGAAAATCTATCGTAATAAAACTTTTATAGCTACAACACAACCTGTATTTTCATTCACAGCCATAAACCATCTTTAAGACCACCATAATATACAATAACGAAAAAAAACCCGCCATAATTATCTTGACAGGGCGCCATTTTGTGCCACAGATAATAGAACGCCTATAGATTGATATCGGTTTCACACGATCTGCCTACGACCCCGATTACTATCGAGATGGTATAGAACCTCTTTTAAGTATTAATTGTCTGAGAAAGTTATTAACAATGAGTGACGTATCGTGGAGTGATTTATCAAAATTACAAGTTAGTAGGGACCGTGTATGTTGCTTGTTGTGGTTTTTTTTGTTTCGATTAAGTTGTTGTGACTTTTGTGGTGTAATTTTAATAAGACCAGCCAGTAACTGCATCAGTGCAAGATGAAATAAAGGAGAACGGACGAGAAGTTTTGACAGTCAGCCTAACCTGACTACAGAAAAAAAAAGGTACTGGCTACAAATAAATAAGGATCAGGCGATCGATTTGTAAAAAATTTACCGTGAAAAGTTAGGTGAAGTGAATCTTATAGTGAGCTGTCAATAGTGTCAATCCCTAGCATTAGTTGGAATGACAGCTCACTCCACGCTCACTTCACATAAGTTTTCACGGTGAGATGGTTACAGAATCGCACTGCAGTATATATCAGCGTTTGATAATTAAATGTATAGTGTATATTATTAAACTAACTGTTTTCCTCGACTTCATCTGCGATCCAGGATGAAAAATAGCCTATGTCCTTACCCAGCACCCTAATTACGTAACACACTATGTATTAATTTCAATCTGAATCATTTTGAAGTATATTGCTAATCCATTGCATCATATATGTTCGAATGTGTTTGCTCATGCGTGTAAATAACGCAATGAATGTTGTTGAACTGTCAAAATGCTACATTGCTACTGATAGTGTGTTACGCTATTATACCAGTGGACTGCTCAGCGTAAGGTCCTGGGTAAAACTGGTCATGCATAGCAAAATCAGTCCAAACGTTCCCACTATTCGCGCCATTCGCCCAAGCAGTCGAGTAATTTGGCCTATTCAGTCCAAGCCTCCTTTCTGTGAGAGGGAGCGGGCTGTATTCCATTACGCAGATCCAGTGCATTTTGGTAGATGTCAAATTAAAGTTTTTCATTTTTGTTTTGCTCACTTTACTTTGTGCAAATATAGCACAAAGTGTGTCACGCCATTACCCCGACACACCACGCCGCATCCAAATCCATCGAGTTGTTTTTACGTGATTGAGTAACAAACAAACAAACAAACTTACTTTCGTGTATTATTTAGGATTGGGATTATGTCAAAGTTTGTGAAGGTGTTTGGTGAAAGCTTTCGTTAGCACGTCGAATACTTTCACCTAAGTACGTAAAAGCTTTTCCCCAAGGATGCGAATGAATTCGTGGGAAATAACTAGTTTAAAACTAATCTCTGTATCAACCGCATTGACTCAGGTTAGACTGGAAACTAACCCTGTTATCCTAGTCCACGCGAATTATTTACAAAAAAAAATAGTTGTTTTAAAAAGTCATTTCGTATAAGTATGTACATTTCACATTTCTCGGCATCTAGATGAACGCAATGAATATCATTAAGCTGTCAAAACAAAGGTTGTATAATGATTGCGAGTGTCTAACACAATTACACTGCAACTCCATACTGTGGATTTATTTTTGTAAATAAAATATAATCATTTTTAAGTAGTTTTGAGACAGGCTAAACGAATTTAGAAAATAAATCCACACGAAGTGCGAGAAAAAAAATAAAAATCAGTTGCTCCTAAGATTCGAAACGAATCTAAGAAGCAACTGATTTTTATTTCTTTTATATCCGGGGGGGGGGGGGGGGGCGACACATCACGACAATAAAAAAAGAGTGTGTTTAATTTAGCCAATATACCACCACAAAGCTCTACCATCAATCACCTTTAAATTCCATCCAAGTCCGATTCAGTTTTGTTTCTCAGTGAAATACTAACCTCAGTAATTAAACCGACATCACGTGGTGAGTTATTTATCGACTAGTTTATTAGAAGCACGCCCATTGCGTAGTAATATGGCGTGCGCTTAAAATCTAAGAAGAAACTAATTTATTACCTCCTTTTACTAAATACTAAAATAAACATTCAACAAATACACCATTATGCATCAATACATTCAAGATGTCTTCTAAAACTGGCGTGCACAGGTGCGTTAAACGAGTTCTGCAAAAAGCCGGGATTACACACGGCTTAAAACGTAAAACACTGCGAATTTAAGGCCTGCCATTAAAGAAATAAAACATATAAAAAGTCACCATACTTGTAATAACACGAGGACCAACAAATTGCGATGATGCCTTCATGATGTGCAAAGACACCGTGCATTATAGTTCTTTTTTAAGGTTACAATGTAAAAAGACTTGGCTCCAGAGAAAATATTAATGTCGCTTAAAAAAAAAACAACAATGGCGGCGGGAACGCGTTCTATTTTTAAACCGGTGTAAATTTTACTTTTTTCCCGCGTCGCAGTGTCGTGAACAGTGTTGTGAGGTTTGCTAGTTTTAGGGACCACGAAGTTCGAATGACGCATTTGGAACATTTTATTTGAAATCGAAAAGAGGTTCTTTTGTATTTTTGAAAGTTTTCTTTTCGGGGTTTCTTAAGCTTTTATTGTCGAACAGATTCCAGCAGTGGTTTGTAAAAACTTCGTCCTACTTTGCCCCGCTTTGGAGTTAAAAAATCTAACGAATTTTAAAAGAAAAGCCTTTCAAGATGTTTCTTCCAACAATGGTTCAGGCTGTCCATTGTCTGTCCGTCAGTCACTCACTCACGGATCTTTTTATAAAAAATGGAAGCTACATTTCAATTTAGTCTCATGTCCTAGTTTTTTTTAAATATACGTAATTTTCTTGTATCTCGCTGTCAAACAACAGTTTTAAGTGTCCCTCAAGTTAACTATATTCAACGCTGTGACGTTCTGTTTCATATAACAATTGTGCATAAATAATGGGAGGTTGTTAGTCTATGGTATGTTGTCTATGGAGTTGGAACACGATAATGACATAATTTTCTTAGTCAACCATCATAACTTGAGGAAGAAACACTTATTATTATTGTTGTTACGTTTGATAGTTTTGAGAGGCTCGCTGGTTAAGTAATAACAGCACGGGTGGATCGATCAGGGTTTAGAGGACAGCTACGATAACATTGATTGATATTCTATACGGCACGGAAGCGTATCGAAAGGTTGTGAATAGGTATGCTGGTTAAACTACGCTCAGCATAGCTATTCACAACCATCCCACAGATTATCGTGTCGAAAATGACATATTTCGATAATCAGCACCCTAATTGCACCGTAACACACGATCAATCGGAATCGGTTTCATTTTGACAGTTCAACAACATTCATTTCGTTATTTACGTTGTTGAGCAGACACAATCATGACATATTTTTTGAACATATGAAGCAATGGGTTAGCAATATCCTTCAAAATGATTCAGATTGTGATTGATTGTGTGTTACGCAATTAGGGTGCTGATTTGCCCTCCGACAGCAAACAGCTGTTGGTAGAATGGTGGTTAGAGTGGCGTTTAGAGGACACCTACGATAACACTGATACGATAACATTGATTGATGTTCGATTCGGCACGGGAGCGGATCCAGTGGTTGTGAATAGTTATGCTGGTTAAGCTACGCTTGCCGCGGTCGGTCCGTGGATGGGTAACTGTCTTTACATATTGAGACCCCTCCGTACCTCGGAAAGCACTAAATCCGGCTGTCATTCGTAGATCTTTGATTATCGATATGGAATGGATGGTCACCCATCCACGGACTGACCTCGAAAAACGTTGCTTAACCTCGGCCAGCGCTTTTTATTATTTTGCCATGAACTACAGACCACACCATCGCCTTTAAATTCCATCCAAGTCCGATTCAGTTTGGTTTCCTAGTGAAATATTGACGTGTTTAACAAGGCGACATCATGGGGTAGATTATACAATATAGGCTAGTTTATTGTAAGCACGCCCATTGAGTAGTAATAAGACTGTCAGGCCCCAGGTGTATCAATAACAGATGTAAATGGGTCTGGAAAGCAGGTGTGAATTCCAGATGTAAATCCTACTATTTCCTATTCCTACATTCCTACTAATAATATTAGAAACGCGAAAGTTTTTATGGATGGATGGATGGATGTTTGCTACTCTTCCACGCAAAAACTACTGAACGGATTTGGATAAAATTTGGCACACAGATGGTTTATAACCAGGATTAACACATAGGATACTTTCTATCCCGAAATCCCCACGGGATCGTTAGTAATCATAATAAAAATACATGAAAACAACCAGCAACATATTGTTCTCTCTGTGTTCAATCGATGTTTGAGCTACCCAATTACTGACTCATTCGTGCACTGACTGTTCAGGTCCACTCAAATCTGTGTGGATATCACAGATGTCTTCGAATTTTTAGTTCTAGGACTTTCCGGATTCCTCACGATGTTTTCCTTCACCGCTTTGAGAGTAGTGGTGATGAAATAATTTACACAAAGTCTGGGTTCGAACCTACGACCTACAACTCGTAAATCGCGGCCTTTACCACTGGGAATCGGTCAAGTGATCACGCAAAAATCAGCGTCAGGCACATTTGCCTGACACATGCTGAGCTGGAGTCCCATTTGGTGCAACCTTGAGACGCACACCGCACTGTGTATGTTTTGTTATTAATTTTATTCGTCATTGTGTCAATTTTATTTCCATATTTGTGTTTTTCATTTTGTTTTTCTTTTTTTATCGGCACCTTGTGTTTTTTATATTATAATCATGTGGGTAGTTTGGTTATCATATAATAGTGTACTTTTGTGTGTTGTGCTGTCTTTTTTTTGTGCGCCAAATAAATGATTTATCTATCTATCTATCAAAAATCTGTATATCAACATACACGAAAAAAATACCTGTCAAATACGTACCTTCCTCCTTTTTTGAAGGCGGTTAAAGTAATGCTGAATGAAAAAAAAATTAACACAACAAAAGAGGTTTACTATTTAAAGTTAAAACCTAAACCTCTTTATCGGAATGCTATGCGTTTAAATTATTTGGCAACACTACACTCGCTAGGGAAGCGAAATACAGCAGTAAATCGATTGCCATATCGATATGGATCTGATGATAGGTTTATATCGATATTATTGGCTCTTATCGCATTCCTTATTGAACTTACTGCGGTGTAACATCGATATTTTAGCTCTTTATAGCCAATGCTATTATTTCAAGAGATATTTTCAACTCATCTCTGGTTCAGTATTTTTTTTTCGAGATAAAAACTTTTTGTTTTCAGTTTATTTACTAGACTGCCGGGTTGGTGTAGTGGTCGCAAGCGCGTGTACTAACAGTACATCTCTACCTTATCCTTCGGGGAATTAAGGCGTGATTTTAAACCATATTATTTTAATAGAGAAGTTTCTTGATTTGCATATTATAGGCTGGATGTATGCAAATTGAGTTATAATAGTTTGATAAACTTAAAAGAGATAATACAGTAATGTTTATTTGAGATTGTTAAATGTAATAATTATTTGCGAAATGTTTTTATAATACAGTTTGTATTTTAATTGAGTTAGTATTTTTCCATTAGATGTTGATTTTACATTAAACTCAAAGAATTCATAAATTAATTTCATCATTTATTTCGAGCAACAAGACTCATAGTGTTAGTAACAATGTACAGACGCCAGCACATCAAGCTACTACAATCTGTCAAATTTCTTTAATAGATTTTCAACTTTATCGCTAAAACATTAAGGACTTAAGGTTCAAGGTTGATTGGGAAAATTTGACAGTTTCGGGTAGCTTGACCTGCTGGCGTCTGTACTTACAGACCACGTTAGGAATACACTTACAAAGACAAAAACAAAACCAAAAACAGAAACAGCAGTGCGATTCTGTAACTATATCACCGTGAAAACTTAGGTGAAGTGCGCGTGGAGTGAGCTGTCATTCCAACTAATGCTAGGGATTGACACTATTGTCAGCTCACTCTAAGCTCACTTCACCTAACTTTTCACGGAGAGATTTTTACAGAATCGATCGGCAGATTGTGACATCATTGCTGCAAGGTGACAGGTCAGCCGAAACCTTGCAGCAGTGGTTCACAAACTCACAATCAAGCCTGTTAGCTATACTCATATCTTTATTGCATTCCATATGTGTTACATAGATGGTATATACAAGGTAAAAGATCAATATGGACCCTGTCGGGCACAGCAAAATTTAGGAGAGAGGCAGAGAGCTAAGTGGCAATTCAAACAATTAAATATTATTAGATGTGCTTCATTGGGTGTCTAATTATACATATGTATATGTGTATATACAGGGTGGAATTTTGTAATGCCACCTGAAGGGAAAGTACTCTTAATACTGTAGATAGAAAATTTTACTCAAAGAAAACATTCCTTTATTTTTGAACAGAAAGAAAACTGCATTCAAAGATTTTCGAAAATTTGCTTGCCACACCCGGGAATCGAACCGACTAAAATCTGTAAAAATTACACCCTGTACTTTTATTGCATTGATCGTTAGGATCAATTATAAGGATGAAATCTCTCTAACAAACTTGATAAATAAAATGATAGGAAAGCTATAAAATCTTAAATTATTTGCACGAAATGGGCTCCATTTTCTTGGATACACAAATGTATTCTTCTAACGAATTCATTTCTAGTAACCTTTAATAACGTGTTGTGGTGAATGTTATAAATCGTATTCTGAACTTCAACTCTCAACTCGTTTACATTCGCATAAGATTTAATGTAAATTTGATTTTTCACATGTCCCCAAAAAAAAAAAATCTAACGGGGTGACATCTGGTGATCTCGCAGGCCATCTGATTGTGCCGTTTGTACCAATCCAGGTATTAAATTGGTTATTAATGTAGGCAGTAGTGATTCTGCTGTTATGGGCTGGAGCACCATCTTGCTGTAGAATTATTTGGTTTCGCTCTTGCTCGGGGAAACCATTTAACTCATTTCTTAAGAGATCCAATATTTCAAGATACTTGACAGTGTTTAAATGACCATGACATGCTAATTTACAATTTTTTGTAAATAATTAAAATAATTTAAGATTTTATAGTTTTCCTATCATTTTATTTATCAAGTTTGTTAGAGAGATTTCATCCTTATAATTGATCCTAACGATCAATGCAATAAAAGTACAGGGTGTAATTTTTACAGATTTTAGTCGGTTCGATTCCCGGCTGTGGCAAGCGAATTTTTGAAAATCTTTGAATGCAGTTTTCTTTCTGTTAAAAAATAAAGGAATGTTTTCTTTGAGTAAAATTGTCTATCTACAGTATTAAGAGTACTTTCCATTCAGGTGGCATTACAAAATTCCACCCTGTATATATAGTTATCATAGATAGGATGCTGTTGGCGCTGCTTCACATCCTATGGATCAAGCACCGTTTCCGCATCACCGTGTAGAAACAGTCCACGTAAGCTTCAGCAAACAACCCTGCTGCGCTGCAGTATCGGGGCAACCCGATCAGCATCCTGAATGCGTTTTTGTATTGGACGCGAAGGGCGCTGTATTAATATTTATGTAATATTGCTTTCAAGAGACTTTTGTGATTGTATAGGTTGTATTTTCAATTTTTGTTATGAAATGTCAGTTTTATAATGATAAAGTTAAATAATAATAAAATGATTCTTCATCAATCATATTTAGGATTTTAAATTCTCATGAAAAGCTTTCATGAGAATATAATATCGTTGCTTTTTTCCTGTGTATTTTTGTCGTTAGAAACTTCTGTCCTACTAGATAAAAATCGTCAGTTTTTTTATGACCGTATGTAGGTTAATTTCTTCAATTCTTTAACCTTTCATAAAAATATTACAAAATTAATTTAAAGAACTACCTATTCCGCAGTATAAAAATACAACCAGCATGTGAACTCGCCGTTCCGATTCACAGATAAAAACTAACATAATGAAGTTATAACCAAGTAAACTACTAGCAAGTAAATAGGTTACTAAGGTACCATATACAGGCTACCATAGACACAGAGTATCAGTCTTTATGCATCGTGTGGATCTTTATCTTGTTATTTACTGCGTATCTGCGGCTTTGATGGTGCCGACGAGTGATGCTAATTTTATTTAAAAGCAGGGGTATTCTGGAAATACTTGGTACGGAGTTGGCTACTTTTAACGGAATAGCCTCGGGCCTATTTAATATGACTGACTGACGATTCGACATATTTGTCAAAGAATGACAAAACTGTAGACACTTTCTCACAACAGGTGATTCAGTGCGATTCTGTAACCATATCACCGTGAAAACTTAGGTGAAGTGAGCGTGGAGTGAGCTGCCATTCCACCTAATGCTAAGGGATTGCCACTATAGACAGCTCACTCTAGGTAGTAAATGTAGGCAACAGCTGATTTTTTTTTCGCGCTTTCAGGTTTGGTCCCATAGTAAAAGTTGTTCATAATGATGAGTAAAACTACCCTCTAGAGTTATGGGATATAAAAAAAAACACGTTGTATAAATAAATAATATGGGATTGATGCGCTGTCTTTCAAGTTAAGCGTTCTTTGAAGTACGATAAAGGTTTTAATACTATAACAAACATCTTTTCATTTTGACAGACATAAAAAGGAGATCTACTAAAGAGAATAAAATAATTCCAAAGCGTTTTTCTAAAAGGTTAGCATGAAAAATTCATAATACGGTCAGAGAAACACAAAAAAAAAACATTTCATTCGCCTGGGAAATACCTACAGAGTTGTTAGGATTGAAATGTTGAATAGAAAAACTTTATGCTTTGAATTTTGATATTTTTTGCACTGACATATTATAATATTAGTTTAAGAGATTTTTTTATTACATGAACATTGGGAATATGGCAGACGTGACCAGCCCAGTCCCACTTCAGCTTAGCGGCTTTTTGAGCAACGTCAGTAATCTGTGTTTTGGAGCGCAGTGTGATGTTGCGAATATGGTCTGTCAATTTGACGCCTACAATACTGCGCTCCATTGCAGGTTGGCAAACCTTGAGTAATAACAAAATAACCACTTCGTGGAGCCCTGAAATAGCTAGAAGGCGTCGCGGCAGACCCCGTAGAAGATGGCGGGGCGAGCTGGACAAAACAAACGATTAGTGGTCCACTTTAGCCCTGGATCGAAAGAGCTGGAAGTCATGGGGAGAGGCAAAGGCCTCTCCCGATGACTTCCAGCTCTTTACTTTTATGATGCAGCCTAACATCAAAGGTTAGAACCCAGACAGGCATTTTAATTTGCGTATTTAATGTCATTACCACTCTCAAAATGGTGAAGGAAAACATCGCGAGGAAACCGGCATGTCCTAGAACCAAAAAGATCGTAGATATGTGAAATCCACCAACCCGCACTGGGTCCATGTGTTTGATTACAGCCCACTCTCTCTCGAGGAGAGGAGGCCTGTGTCCCAGCAGTGGGAACATTATAGGCTGGCTATGGTCAAACCTTGCAGTGGTCAAGTTTGAAATGGAAAACGCTTTTTGTCTCTTCGTATGCTGCACCGGTTGACGTCATCACGTCAACGCCAGCTGTAGCTGAGAACCAGCGCTGGGTCTGTCTCGCATAGGGTCGTAGCATTATGCTGAGCGATGGCCACTCCTACTCGAAGAGAGGAGGCCTGTGTCTTAGCAGTGAGAAAGTTAGAGGCTTATGATACACAGAAACTGTGGTGGCTGGCACAGACTGGATGCGGAAGGCGGAGGACAGGATGTTGTGGCGCAGCCTGGGTGAGGCGTATGTCCAGCTGTGGAATGCGATAGGCCAAGTTGATTGATGCACAGAAAACATGGATTCTGTGGCTGCAACAACATGAAACTGTATTTCAAAGATGCCTAGATGTATTACAAATTAAAACACATAACATCACGACTATTTTCGTCGAAGGGTTATGCAGAAGTGTACCTATAGTACACCCACAAGATTAAATTACGTAAGAACGTAATTTAAAAACAAAATTAAATGTCACAGTCTGTAATCCTCCTCGTGTCTCCTACATAACAGTACATACAGCATGAATATTAATTAATCTTATAACAAACTCAAGTCACGTTCACAACTTTTTATTCCATTTTCATTTTAACATTCTTCTCAAAAAGCGCGTTATTCTTCTAAAAATAAACTCGAAGTAATATCTTGTTCACGTACATGTATTTACACGGGCAGTCGCGATTTCTGAGAAGGCACATTGTTTGTTAGCCCATAATTAGAGTAGCAAGCAGGCGGTATGTGCAAAATATTCCCTAATGACGATAAACCGAACGCGCTTTCGCGACAAGAAAAAAAAAAGTTGGTTTTTATTTTTAGTCTGTGATTTAAAGATGGCGGCGTTTTGTGTGGCTTTTGTTGTTGTCACTT
Organism: Apamea crenata; assembly: GCA_949629185.1. Classification (NCBI taxonomy): domain Eukaryota; kingdom Metazoa; phylum Arthropoda; class Insecta; order Lepidoptera; family Noctuidae; genus Apamea; species Apamea crenata. The sequence continues at coordinate 8,682,309 of OX451379.1, read as the reverse complement.
TGTTTTTTCTTGACTCCTGTTTTAACAATAGTTTCGTATCTTATTAAAAATACTTTATTTTTGCTTTTAAGCAGTATTGTCACTATTTCAGCCAGGGTTGTTGTTAAATTAAGTCAATTTCTCCCATGTTTTAATAGTTATTCCGCTATTAGAAAGAAGGAAAGAAAGAAAATACATTTATTTGCGGCAAACATGAAGCATAAAAAGAACACAAACACAAAAAAAATATAGCAAATTGGGGGGAAAACATGAGTCACTTCCACGCAAAACGGCCATCGCTCAGCATAATGCTAAGACCCGCTGCTGTTATTCGGGGCAGAGATAAATCTAACAAATCAAAGATCAAAAAAATAGATCCAGCCGTTCTTGGGTTATAAATGGTGTAACTAACCCGAATTTGCTTTATTTATATAGATAGATGACATGCGGCTTTCAAAATTATGATGTCACAGATGATGTCAGGATGCATTTTCTGATGATATAATATATTTGGTCTCAGGATTTATCATAGCAAATATGTTAATTAATATTGTGGTAGTGTCATCATAATTTTAGTAGTTAAATAGTTCTAGAGGTGGGCCGAATGTGGAGGCTGGTTTCGGCATTCGGCGTATTTGTTTCGACCAAATATTCAAATGCGATTGAAAAAATATAAATAAAATACATAAGATAGTTTTTCACTGTAATCGGAGTTCATTTTTTTTTCTTCTGAAGACCGTGCAAACTCAAACTCAAATCATTTATTTCAATTAAACCATTTACAGGCACTTTTGAATTGTCAAAATTTAATAGTCGGTCAGTTAGTCAGAAAGTTGAAGCTAGTCGCCCATTCCAAAAACGTAGATCTCTATGGAGAAGAACGGGCAAGAAACTCCACAGACACTCTTTTAAATCAAGATATTATTACAAAATCTTGGGTACATTATTCTTATTGCTTCTATATGTGAGAACAATGTAAAAAAAGAAACAATTTAAAATATAACATTAAAAATAAGCCCTGGCAGTTAAGAGATGACCAGTCTCAACCAACGGCGCCCGTTCACGAACATGACGCGTGGATCAGCACCACCCAGCTCAACCATTTTGTAGGGAACCGAATGATCCAACACACGCGCCACCATCAGTGAGCTCAACTTAGAACTTGGCCGCATAAAGTAATCAAACTGCCAGACCATAATTAAAAATAAATCAGAAAGTAAAAAAAAAAATGGCTCACATAGTTGTCACATTCACAGGGTGTCAATTTGCCAAGCCATTAATTTCCCTGAATGTACAGCTACATGTTACTAACACAAGCCGTCCCTCAAAGTCTTACATCATTTAAAATGTTAATGATGTTCGATCGTTTAAATCATACTTTTTAATGGATTCGTGACCACTCATAATGTGTGAACCACTTAAGTCGGTGATGCAGTGTATGTTCACGCTATTGTGCGTAGATGAGGGTCGACAGAACTCTTTGTGGTGAAGTTGATGGGTGCTTTAAGAGTAGGTGTTTCTTGTGGCTAAGTAATAACAGCCACACGGGTCGATCGATCAGGTTAAGCTACGCTTGCCGCGGTTGGTCCGTCAATCAGTGATCATCTTTACATATCAAGACCCCTATGTGCTTCGGAAAGAACATTAAGCTGTTGGTCCCGGCTATCATTCGTGGATCTTTGGCAGTCCTTACGGGTCGTCAGAAGTCCGAAAGTCTGACAAACAGTCTTTCCAAGGGGTATCGTATTACCCAGTAACTGGGTTGTGGTGGTCAGATAGGCAGTCGCTTCATGTATAATATTGGTATTTGGCTCCACCCGGTTAGACTGGAAACTGACCGCAACATATTTGGGAAAAGGCTAGGTAGATGATGTTTGGTTTGAGGGTAATAACGATACTATTGCAACGACAGTCTGCACAATGATTGATAAGTCTTCACCCACATGGCAACGATGACAGATCGAGTTATTTTTTAAGTATGGATATATATTTTTTTCTTAATTATTCGATTATCTGCTATCGATTCGCTCTTCGATTATTCAGGTATGAAGACTTATCGATCATTGTGCCGATTATCGTGTAGCTAAAGGCAAATAATAGCTTTCTTCAGGCTGTTAGGTACTGGGTAATCGCGTAACACTCATAAAATGACAATCGATAGCAATGGGTTTCATTTTGACGGTTCACACACGTTCATTGCGTTATTTAAGTTGCTGAGCAGACGAGTTTTTCAAACTGGAGAAGCAATGGATTAGCAATATAACTCCAAATAACTCCCAGATTGTGATTGAAAGTGTGTTACGCAATTAGGGTGCTGGTTAATCATAAACTGATACTTATTTGTACTTTACTATAAAATATGTAAGTGTCTTGTTAGTAAATAAATATTTAAAAAATACAAGTTTCAGAGCAAACTAAAAAAAAAGAAGCGAGACCAGTCCCTCCTCTAGTTTAAAAAATAAAAACGTATAAAGCATTCCCTTTTTAAATTAATTTCTTTGCCTGGTCATTTTGTAGGCAATTAGTGCACGGACACGCATTACGACTAGTCGCTGCGTTTTTAATTAAAACAATGTCGCGAGTGTGCGTGACTTTTAATGGAACTACAGTAGAGATGAGCCAAATAAGAGTTGTGATTGTGACGAAGACAAAGTTCGGTTTCGGCAAATACCTATACATATATTCAAAATTTTTTTATGTTTCAAATTGACGTTATTTCAAGTTAAACAAATATCAACTTTATATTAATGGAAATTAAGTTGATTTCAGAGTGACTAGCACTATTGAAACAGTTATAAAAATGTTTGAAGTTGTAGCGTAAACTGAACTTTATTATGTAGGAATTAAAGTTATTTTTCGATAAACTTATATTTGGTTAAATTTTTGGCGATTATGTCGTGATATTAGATTAGTTACTAAATTCGGCTATCAGTGGGCCCTCTGCCACAGGCCCCTATTACATTGGAAATAAACATAAATAACGAGCAAATAAAGGTAATTACTTTCTTTTCTTCTGTAGCTCTGGTCCAAACTAAACAAAGGCATTATTATCATATAAAATTCAAAGTCCTGACTGACTGACTGAGACATCAACGCACAGCCTAAACCGCTGGTCCTAGAGACATGAAATTTGGAAGGTGTATTCTTCGTCAAGAGTAGGTATCCACTAAGAAAGGGTTTTTCGAAATTCCACCTCTAAGAGGGTGAAATGGGGGGATTTTGTTTGTATGAAAAATCTTATTCCTTGAGTTAATAAACTTGAAACTTGGCACGAATACGTATATAAGTAAATTATGAAGTTGGGCATTTTTAATTTTCATAAACCACCCCCTAAAAGGGGATTGGGGGGTTTCAAAGTTTGTATGGAAGAATTTTAGCGCGCCGTCCGATTTAATCGAAACTCAGTATATATACCTAAAATTGAAAGGAAAGAATAATGTGTATCAGGGTTTTTCGAAAATCTACCCATGACGGCCTGAAAAGGGGTAGTAAATTTTACAGGGGAGGATTTTACAGCGTGGCTTGATTAACTCTAAAATTGGTATAAATAATCTTTGAGTCAAGTTATGAACACATCCCAAATGATTTTTCAAAATACCCTGTGGGGGTGAAAAGCAGTTTACAGTTTATATGAAAAATCTTATTCGTTAGGTTAATAATCTTGAAAATTGGCATGAATACACGCCTAAGTAAGCAATAAAGTTTATCATTATTAGTTTTTCAAAACTACCCCTAAAAGGGGATATAGGGGTGTTAAAGTTTGTGTGAAAGAATTTGAACGCGCGGTCCGATTAACTCGAAACTCAGTGTACTGTGTGTGTACTTAAGACTAAAAATAAATAATAACACGTATGAGGGTTTTTCGAAAATCTACCCCTGACGGCCTGAAAAGGGTAGTCAATTTTACAGGGGAGGATTTTACAGCGTGGCTTGATTAACTCGAAAATTGGTATAAATAATCTTTGAGTCAAGTTATGAACACATCCCAAATGATTTTTCAAAATTCCAGCCCTTTGGGGGTGAAAAGCGGGGATACAGTTTATATGAAAAATCTTATTCGTTAGGTTAATAATCTTGAAAATTGGCTAATAATATAAGATAATACTCGCCTAAGTAAGCAATAAAGTTTATCATTATTAGTTTTTCAAAACTACCCCTCAAAGGGGATATAGGGGTGTTAAAGTTTGTGTGGAAGAATTTGAACGCGCGGTCCGATTAACTCGAAACTCAGTATTGATACTTGCGACAGAAAATAATTAATAATAAGTATGTAAAGTGGTCGAAAATTGACCCCTGACGGGGCAAAAAGGGGTAATTCGGTTTTTAGGGGATGATTTGAACTTGAAACTGTATGTTACATTTTCACGCTTAGGCCACTGAACTTCTGATTTGGCAAAGAGATAGATGGCATCCTGGGGAAGCACATACTTTTTATCCTGGTAGCACGTTCTCGTGGGATAACTTCCGACATCAACGCAGGCGAAGCCGCGGGCAGAAGCTAGTAATAAATAATATGTATTTTATTTATACCTATTTCAATGTATAAATCGCATTCGAATATTTGGCCGAAATAATACACTGAAAGCCGAAACCAAGCCCACATTCAGCCCACCTCTAGCACTCGAATTTATTAAGGCTTAACTAAAATTATGGTGGCACTGACACTATAGTAATTAAGTTAATTGCTATGATAAATCCTGAGACCAATTATATCAACATATAAAATGTACAGTTCCTGTACTACATCTGTGACATCAAGGTTTGTTTCGCATAATAATCAGTCTATAATGTTCCCACTAGAATCATTTTGAAGGATATTGCTAATTCATTGCTTCATATGTTCGAAAAACTTGTTTGCTCATCAACGTAAATTACGCAATGAATGTTGTTGAACTGTCAAAATTAAAGCCTTTGCTACTGATAGTGTGTTACGCAGTTACGCCCCAGGCCTCCTCTCAGAGGGAGTGGGCACATGTCTTCGAATTTTTCGGTTCTAGGAGATGCCGGATTCCTCACGATGTTTTCCTTCACCGTTTGGCACCGACACTATAGTAATTAGCTGAATTTCTATGATAAATCCTGGGACCTATTATATCAACATAAAATGTACAGTTCCTTTACTTCTTCTCATTCGTGTTGATGGCACGACTGAATTTTAAATCTTTTTGTCCCAAAACTTTACCACTTCCACGGCGTCGTCATTGGCAGAGGTCACTTTGACTGCATGTTTTGGGACACAGAGGGCAAGATAGGAGGTGGATCATGGTTTGCGACATAGCTCCACAATCACACCCTACTGCCGTTCCGTCAAGGTAGCCCCACTTTACCAGGTTGGACTTACATCTTCCCACTTGTGTCCGGAGACGGTTCAGGGACTTTACTTTCAGTTCCTTTACTTTATTTGTGACATCAATGTTTGTTTATTTATTTACTAGCCTGCGTCTTCGTTCGCGTGGAAGTCGTGAGACACCACAAAATACTAAAATAAGAGTCACATTTTTATAAAACCCACTCGGCCCCCGTCATTCGATACCTATTATCTATTTAGTTTTAGCTTAGCGTTCTTTCCGTTTTTTTTTTTCCTTTTTTCTCGGCTCTTAAGTATCCTAGCGTGATGTTAAATGGCCTATTGCCTTCCTCAAGAATTGGTTTATCAACGGTAAAAAGAAGTTTTTAAATTCGACCGGTAGGTAGTTCAAAAGATTAGCGTGTTCAAACCAACATATTCTTCAGCTTGTATTATTAGTAACTAGTATCTGCCCGTGACTTCGTACGCGTGAAATTTCTTGTGGGGTAACAAGACAGAACGTGCAACTTATGTCCTGTCCATTACGTTAACCGTTTTTTGACAGCTGTCTTAGAACGTAATTATTCCAAAGGGGTAATTCTCGTAATTTTAAGAACGTTCACAGTCTGATCTCAGTCTCAATCTGTCAGAAATATGTCTAATTTCCCTTCATTTTGACAAGTTTTTGACATTTGTTTGTCACCGAGATGAGACTGCGACTAGATTTTGAACGTTTTAAATTACGGGAATACGGACCCTGATTACGTAAAAGTTAACTTTAAAATGTGTACTAAAATAAATATATAAACTGCCTTATCTTAATTAAGACTTTTACAGACATTATAATACCGTACGTGTATCAATCAATGTATTGTGTGTTGCTGCAATCACTCGTTCCATCTGTCAAAAAACGGTTTACCTAATGGACAGGGTATAACAGATCAATTTATTCGTGCAGCTTTTATTCAGACACGAACGCCTCGAAAGTCGTTAAATCTAGATTTTTTCTTGAAAATACTGTTACAATCTAAAACATTCTAAATAAGCCTAACAAAGAAACTTAATATAGACAATTTACCAAAAGGTTTTGGACCAATGACGCCATCGAGTAGGCCGCAAGGCTTTGAGTGGGTTCCAAGCCAACTTTACATTGCCGCCCGGGAAATTTAAAACAGTCTTTATGTATTTAGCTTAAGGTTTAATTTAGTGTTTAGTAGCGTGTTGCCTTTTTCGGTCAGAAGGTCGAAAGTGGGAGTCGAAATTGTTCGAGTAACGAACACAGTTTTTGATAATGTTTTTTTTTGGGTGTGATTTTGTCACAAAAGTACTGAATGATATGACGCCTGTACTCCCCGAGGGAATAGGCAGAGGTGCGCTCGTAGTACACATTTAACCAGGAGGCCAATTTTCTTAATTATAACGTTCAAAATCTAGTCTCAATATCATCTCAGCGCCAATCAATGTCAAAAAATTATTAATTATATGTAGGTATTTTTGACAGATTGAGACTGACTTTTTAATTTTTTTTATGGTTCCGTACCTCGAAAGGAAAAAACGGAACCCTTATAGGACCACTTTGTTGTCCATCCGTCCGTCTGTCTGTCAAGACTCTTTTTCTCTGGAACGCGTGGATGTATCAAGCTGGATTTTATAATATGTTATATCAAATACTCAAGTCTACTAACCCTGGAGCTGTGAAAAAATCAAACTTCTAAGCCATCGCAATAAAAAAATACAGCCGTTTATGCCGCAAATTTTCGACACTCGCAAGGGAATCAAAACCTACAGGGTACCTACTTCATGTAAACTCAGAATCTTGAAATTTGGTACGAAGCAACGTCTTATAGCACAGATAATGGAAAAATGTCGACCGTAAATTTTTAGTTACATCACATAATAAAAATATTTTTAATAATTTTAAATTGTACGGAACCCTCGGTGCGCGAGTCCGACTCGCACTTGGCCGGTTTTTGGATCGGATCGGAACGACACATGGCCGAACCGAATATTATTGAAAAATGCGAAAAAAGTTCCGATCGGCTCAGTTGGGTCGGGACCATAGTCAATATTCGAAAGGGTGTAGGAGTGTAGGATCGGAACCGACCGAAACAAATAGTAACTTCGTAGCAGGAAACGGCCGAACATTCGGCCGATACTACTTCCGAGTAGACCCCCAGTACATTCCCGACGTCAGTGTATATTACGTCCCCTGTGCCGAAATTAGGGATATACCTAAATCCATTTTTCGGCCCATTCGCTCCACTTTCGTAAAATTTAAATGACGCGGAGCGGTCAAGCTCGATTTGGTTAAATGTAACCAAATAGGGCTCATTGCACACTGTCCGACCGCCTTATACGTAGGACCGGAACTGATGGTCGATATTTGGGTTAACCGTTGCGATAGTTCTGTTACAAATGTGGACGAGGCCTTATTCGAGTTTTTTTTTACATATTTCATGTTTTAAGGCTCTCTGCTAAAACTCGCAGCCAGTACTAGCTGCCAGTGCTAGCGCTGCCAGTACTAGCTGCCAGTGCTAGCGCTGCCAGTACTAGCTGCCAGTGCTAGCGCTGCCAGTACTAGCTGCCAGTGCTAGCGCTGCCAGTGCTAGCTGCTAGTGCTAGCGCTGCCAGTGCTAGCTGCCAGTGCTAGCGCTGCCAGTACTAGCTGCCAGTGCTAGCGCTGCCAGTCCTAGCTGCCAGTGTAGCTGCAAGTTCTAGATACCAGTACCTTCTTGCAAGTATTTGACCGTTAACATCCAATGCCGAATATAGGTCACATAACAAACCGTTATTCGGAAATACTAGTAACCGACACTTTCCGATAATTGGGTATAGGGTTACCACTTAAACCGTGAAACCCAAGACCACCTTCGCAACCTGTAGGTGTATGTGTGTCACTGTTTGGCGTTATTATCAGGAAGATTAAAACATTGTTTTGTATGTTTTTAGTTACTGGGGGGCCTGAGGCTAAATAAAAACAGCCCCACAGGTCGATCGATCAGGTTAAGCTACGCTTGCCGCGGTTGGTCTGTGGATGGGTGACCATAGGAAGGCAAGCTAAGCCGGTCCCGGCTGTCATTCGTGGATCTTTGACAGTTTTTACGGGTAGTCAGAAGCACGAATGTCTGACAACCAGTCTTACCAAGGGGTATCGTGTTACCCGGTAAGTGGGTTGTGGGGGTCGGATAGGCAGTCGCTCCATGTAAAATACTGGTACTCAGCTGCATCCGGTTAGACTGGAAGCCGACCTTAACATAGTTGGGAAAAGGCTAGACAGTTGATGATTTTTGTAGTTACTGCAGTGACGTTAAAGGAGTTTGTGGCTGCTTAAAAGCTTTGCGAACGAATCTAAATTTGCCAGGTTAAGTTGCCATTGCCCCGGTCAGTACTTGGATTGGTGACCATCAGCTGGAGTACATAGTTTGCCGATGCATGATAAAACACCGAGTGATTTTAGAAAGTTAGAGTCTTACAGATTACTACACTACACACACATATACACGCTCCCCTCACTAAACTCTGTACAACGACTATAGTGTAATAACCTCCTCCATTCTGAGGGCAGTGGTGGTCCAGTCGTTTTGATCCAGACTTACGAGTTGTTCGTTCGAAGCCAGGCAATTTACTTTGTGAAAACATCGTGAGGAAACCGGCATATTATCGTAGAACCAAAAATGAAGAAGACATTTGACATTTACCAATTCGCACTGTGGCCGCTTAATGGATCACCGCCTACTCGAGATGAGGTGTGTCCCCGCAATGGGAATGTTTGGGCTGATTTTGCAACTCATGACCAGTTTTGGTTTGGTGGCGCAGTGGTTATGGCCCCGACTTTCGAGCTGTAGGTCGTGGGTTCAAACCTAGACAGGCGCTTTACTTTGTGTAACTAATTTCATCACCACTGCTCTCAAAACGGTGAAGGAAAACATCGTGAGGAAACCGGCATGTCTTAGAACCAAAAATTGAAAGACATGTGACATCTACCAACCCGCATTGGGCCCGCGTGGTGGATTATAGCCCACTCCCTCTCGAAGAGAAGAAGCCTGTGTCCCAGCAATGGGAACGTTGTAGGCGGATTATGCTTACGACCAGGTTTACCCAGGACCTTACGCTCAGCAGTCTGACTTGTAACCCCATTATACCAATAAGGCAGTTCTAACCAACTTCAACACAGTTAGGCAAAGGCTAGAGTATGATAGATACGGTCAAAGATAATGAATAACAAAGGGGACTACGGTCAAAGAACTTTTGTAGTAAAAACAGACCTCAGGGCACCAAACGATACCTATACCCTGTCTAGGGCTGTCACTGACGACACAGTGTCGTCATCACCATCTACCTAGCCTTTTTTTAAATTGAAACTTACAATTCAAATTAAATATCATCTGAAATTGGTATTTCAGTAACCATGCAAATAACAGAAGGCCAATTCTCGTGATTTAAAACATTAAAACTCTAGTCGCAGTCTCATCTCGGCAACAAACAAATGTCAAAAATTTGTAAAAGTATAGGGAAATTTGAGGTAATTTTGACAGATTGAGACAGAGATCAGACTGTGAACGTTCTCAAAGTTACGAGAATTGCCCCTCTGGTATGCATGACATGTAACTTAAAAATATTAGAGACAATGGAGAAAATAAAAAGTATGTATAGTAGATCATAATCTAGAACACCACAAAACAAACCAATTTGAGCTACATAGACGTGCACTCTTCTATGTTGGGGTCGGCTTCCAGTCTAACCGGATGCAGCTGAGTACCAGTATTTTACATGGAGCGACTGCCTATCTGACCTCCACAATCCTGTTACTCGGTAATACGAAATCCCTTTTCAAGACTGGTTGTGAGACTTTCGGGCTTCTGACGACCCGTAACGACTGTCATTAGATCCACGAATGACAGCTGTGACTAACGGCTTAACGTGCTTTCCGAGGCACGGAGGGGTCTTGGTATGTATAAGTGGTCACTCATCCACGGATCAGCAGAAGTATAGATTTGGGAAACACAAAAATATTAAAATGTGTTATGTAAGTTAGTCTTCATTAATATTTTATATACTTATTCTGTATTTTAGGTATTCCTCTCGCCTAGATGGAACGATGACCTAAAGAAGGTGGCTGGCACAGACTGGATACGGAAGGCGGAGGACAGGGTGTTGTGGCGCAGTCTGGGAGAGGCCTTTGTCCAGCAGTAGACTGCGATAGGCTGAGTTGACTTAGTTCATTATACAGAATACTTATAAAATGACTCAGTTGGCAAAGTTTTGTTTTGGTCTTGAATATTTTATTTTTTGAAGTTTCAAGTTCAGTTAATACTCATAAAATCAAGACATTAATTTTAATTCATGCTCCCGGAAATTGGATCCAAACCTCTGGCCATTGTAAACAATTTTACTGTTTTCCTCAAAACGTTTTGTTTTATGTACAAATGTAAAATTAAATTAGTCTCGCTTTTGGATCTAAAACTTATTAAAACAGGTTCATAATAAATTCACCAGATTACCACAATTTGAATACAAGATTAATTAATTTTAAATCCTGCTAATAATATGAACGCGAAAGTTTGTGGTGATGGATGGACGTTTGTTACTCTTTCACGTAAAAACTACTGAACGGATTTGGATGATACTTTACAATAATATAGCTTATACATAAAAAAAAGCCTTACTTTATTTTTAAACTAGCTGCGCCCCGTGGTTTCACCCGCATAAGTTTCGATCCAGTGGAATTATCGGGATAAAAAGTATCCTATGTGGTAATCCTGGTTATAAACTATCTTTGTACCAAATTTCATACAAATCCGTTCAGTAGTTTTGGCGTGAAAGAGTAACAAACATCCATCCATCCATACTTTCGCGTTTATAATATTAGTAGGATGAGTAACCGTGGAGTTTCTTGCCGGCTCTTCTCCATAGGAAACGAGCAATTGGAACCGCGCAACCGCGCATCTAGCTTCTGACGTTTCTTATGTGCCCATGTAGGTTTATGTGAAATTAAATATTTTGATTTTGAATGATACGTGAGTCTGTTAAGCCGTTGGTCCGGGCTGTCAATCGTGGACCTTTGACAGTCGTTACGGGTCGTCAGAAGCCCGAAAGTCTGACAACCAGTCTTACCAAGGGGTATCGTATTACCCAGTAACTGGGTTGTGGAGGTCAGATAGGCAGTCACTTCACGTAAAATACTAGTATTCAGCTGCGTGCGGTTAGACTGGAAGCCGACCGCAACATAGTTGGAAAAAGGCTAAGCAGATTATGTAACGTGCGTCTGTTATTATTGAGACGATCACGACGAAAAATGTCGATAAAAAGTACAAGAAGACAATTTCTCTAACGTGCCAACCATACAACAACTTCATTTGAAACCCAATGCTACAACTCACCAAAATTCGTGGACAAAAAAGATCTTTGTCCGTACCAAGTAGAGCGTGCTGGGACTAACGTATCATAGCCGAAATTATAGCCTTTTGTGGAATTAAGCGGATCAAGATTATAGAGGGCCATAAATTGGGGGACAAAAAAGGGGGGAAAAAAGTTGAGTGATTGAGTGAAGACGGATGTTTGAGGAATTAGCTGATTTTGTGGTTTGTGGCGTTTGTTTTAGCGCGTTTCCGGGGATTCTGGTAAAAGAATAATCTCAGATAATTTACATACCATCGCGACTTAATCAGTTATAGACTACTTTAGTGAAATGTATCCTAAGTTAATTTTTGAATGACCATTTGTAACAAAAAGGTCCTTAAGTTTTTGGTTGCAATGGAATTTGAACTTTGTTAAGTGTGACATTCAGTTTGTTGTTATAGATATCGGTACTCAAGACATCTTCAGAGTTTCGGTAGGTAATTTGACCCTGCTTAACTAGTATATTGTATATATTTATGTATCTATTATTTTGAATATTTATACAGGGTGTCCGGTAATTGATGGATAACCTTGAAATGGCTTATAGCAGAACTTATGGCCGTTCAGACATAAATACAAAAAAAAAAATGTCCTAACTTGTTCCTACGATACCTATGTTTTTTTTTAAAAGACTACAATATTTTTACCTTATTTTACATTAAAATATTTACGTAGCCGTGTCACTTGCTTGGTCACTCATGTTTTCATACAGTTTTTTTATACCCAAGACGCATAAACTTTGTCAAAAATATTGTTTTTGTAAATTATTTCACTGATAAATTAATAAAAGTCCTTTTTTTAATGTCTATTGCTAGAGATAATTTTTACGTCCTATTTATCGGCATAGTTAGCGTATAATCATAGAACAACAAAAAACCGATGGAATTCATTCATTTGTGGTCGTAGCGTATAATAATGAATAATAACGCAAAAATATTGTAGTTAAAAAAAAAACCATATCTGAGGTACTACTTAGGATGTTTCTTTTTTGTTTTGTTTTCTGAAATAAGTTCTGCTATAGGCCATTTCAAGGTTATCCATTAATTACCGGGCAGCCTGTATATCTGTGTATCTATTTTAGTAATTTTCCTGGACATAGGAAAATTACTGTCCGTTCCAAGGTTGCCTGGGAGAGATCGCAGTCTTTGATGTATTTTTGCTTTGTATTTTTGTAATACAACAAAGTATACTATAAATAAATGCTGCAACTGAATACCAGTATTTTACATGGAGCGACTGCCTATCTGACCTCCACAACCCAGTTACTGGGTAATAAGATACCTCTTGGCCTTTGGTAAGACTGGTTATCCGACTTTCGGGATTCTGACTACCCGTAACGAGTGTCAAAGTTGTACGAATGACAGCCGGGACTATGCTTTTCGCACGGAGGGGTCTCGGTATGTAAAGATGGTCACCCATCCACAGACCAACCGCGGCAAGCGTAGCTTGACCTGATCGATCGACCCGTGTGGCTGTTATTACTTAGCCACAAGCCCCTCTTAGATAAACAAATAAAATCATTTACTGAGAATTCAAAAGGGTCATTCCCGTTCCCTTTAAAACAAACATCATCTTACCTGCCTCATTTCCCAGTTAATTGTTTCTGAGACACCCAAGTTGATAGAACGCTGACAGAATACATTAATTGATTCAGAATGAAACAGCTTTTATGAAACGTTTAGCGAATTCTTGGGATTTCAATCTGAAATTAAACATTTATTACCGTAATGAAGTAAAGTATGAGTTTTAACAGGAATTCATTTATTGTTAATGAATTCACAGAATGTATAATTAATGTCATTAAAATCTATATCTACGAGTATAAAAGTCTATACTAATAATATTATAAAAAGGTAAAAGTTTGTTTGTTTGTGTGTATGTAGGGGTTAATCTCCGGAAGTACCAGTCGGATTTGAAAAATTATTTTTGCATTTGATAGCCCAATTCTTGAGGAAGGCTATAGGCTATTTAACATCACGCTACGACCCTTAGGAGCCGAGCCAAAGGAAAAAAGAGCCAGAAATAATGCTAATTTATTTATTTATTTTATTTATCCATTTATTTCAGGCATCGAGGCCCATATAAACACATACAATACAATATTAATATAACTTAAAAATACTATAAATACATACAACATTATAATTATACTGAAAACTAACTGTGCACACGAAGTGTCTGCGTCGTGTTTCGCTGACTGGTGTCATGTAGCCGGCCGGGAAAGCGGCGGTACACAACACCCTTCGGCCAGAACTCTTCCTTGAGGAAATTCTCGAGATGATGTGTCGGAACACGCACCACGAACGACTTGAAGTTCGTGATGTGACGCGACTCCAACTTCTTGACCCTCAAAGTCCAGTTGCTAAGCGAAAACGAAGTAGTAGCACAGGCGCGCGTTGCGAAGCGACGCGATGGGTCGGGGATCGAAATTTCACGCGGTCGAAGTCCCGGGCAGAAGCTAGTATGCAAATAAAATTAGTAACCACTGCCTCGTTGGTCTAGTGGTCGCGATACTGCCGAGTATGAGGTCCTGGGTTTGATACCCAAAGTACCCGGATAGTTCCCGGATAGTTCCATAGTTCCCGGGTCGGACAAAGTGTTATAGGGTTTTTCCAACTGGAATTTCTTAGTATTAACCTGGAGCCTGGATTGGTGCCCGGTTGATCACAATAGGGTCACCCCTATTACATGGGACTTAAACATAACTGGCAAAATAAGGGGGAAATTACGTTTGAATATTTATGTATGGAAGAACTATCCAAAATTCTAAATTATTCCTCCCGATGGAATTATCTGGGGACGGGGGGAATCAGCCCTTACTTAGACGATGAAGGAGTAATATATTTTTGTAATTAGCAATTTAGTTATATATTACTGTTATTATAATGTTATTAGTCTGTAAGCCTTTCGAAAATAAAATAAATAAATAAATATAAATAAATAAATAAAATGTGGGCGTACTATAGATGCACCTCTGCAACCCTTCCAGGATTGCAGGCGTGATGTTAAAGTGCACGATTTTCTACATCGTTCTCACATGGTTAATTTCAACAAGAATGATGTAATCAAATATATTGTAACAATTTTATGGTTTAAAAGAGTATCCGTGGAGTTACTTGCCCGTTCTTCTCCATAGGTACCTACGCTTTGGAATGGGCCAATAGCTTCATCTTTCTGACTGACTGACCCTTTGACAATTCAAAAGTGCCTGTAATTGGTTTACTTGAAATAAATGATTTGAGTTTGAGTTAGTTTCTAAGACACCACCCAAGTTAATTAACGCCAATGTTTTACAACCTTTTGCATGGCGTGGCCCCCTTAGTACGGAAAATATTTCGCGACCCCCTTCCCTCCGCTGCTTCTTACTTGGAATTGAAGTCTGTCACTTTGGGTACCTTTTGGTTAAACAGAAAAATAGAATTCCCACAATCAACCACTGAAGCTTTGAAGTGTTTGATTCCATTTGGAACCTCCTACAAGTTTAAAGAAACGGCGGCCCCATTAAAGAGGATTGGCGACCTGCTAGGGGTCACAGCTTTATGTTGAATCGTATGCTGCACTAGTAGACGTCATCATGTCAACGCCCAAACCAGCGCTGGGCTCTGTCTCGTATAGGGTCTTAGCATTATGCTGAGCGATGGCCGTTTTGCGTGGATGACACGCATGTTTATCCCTTACTTGTTATTTTTTTTTGTGATTGTGTTCTTTTTTATGCGTCATGTTTGCCGTACCTAAATAAATGTATTTTCTTTCTTTCATGAAACGTTTAGCGAAGTCTTGGGTTTTCAATCTAAAATGAAACACTTATATAATGTAGTAAAGTTTGAGTTTTAACGATGATTCAATCAGTGTTGATGTGATCACAGAATGCATAATTAATGTCATAAAATTATCTAGTAAAATGAACAGCCATTTTAATTATGTCTAGACTCTAGCCTCTAAATAGGAATGATTACTAAGATTAGAAATGTTCAAACAAATTAATGTAATTTCAAAGAAGTCATAGATATGTAGCGGTATCTACAACGCCACATGCGAACAACGCGTCATACTGACGTCACGCAAATCCTGCATCTCGCAAGCAGAGTTTACCGTGCAATTAGCATAGATACAATTTCCCAATATCAAACATTGGGCAATTACCCGCCAGACACAACATCCGTCTGGTAGGAGGATCCTCCCTTTTCAATGGAGGATGAGTGAACTTCACACCCTGTTCCTCATACCTCCAAAGATATATGAGATACTTAAGAGAAAATGCGGTTGGTCCTTTCTCCATAGAAAAGCTCTCATCTGTTTTCTTTCTGGTTAATGAACATAAAGCAATGATTTTTTACAGAATAATAAATATTAACTACGTCTATGTCCATATCTTGATAATACATTATTTTTATAAGCACTAGAACCCTCAAAAAATGCCCAAAATTCGAAAAAAATCTGTAAAATACATGAAAGTATGTAGAAAATCATACACGCACACTACACGCTTTAAAAAAAGTAAGAAAATTTGCAGGTCAGTGTCATTTTATTATGTTGATTAAAATATGATTTGCCAGCGCAACAAATATGACTTTACATAATTATTTTTATTAATTGATATTTCATTAAATAGGATTCTATGAACTTAGAGGGTTGCATTGATGATTATAATTCTACAAATACTTAGTTGTAACGGTCGCGAATCATACTTTTTACAACATACAACCTGCCACTGATATGAAAATTGCAGAAAACGTAATTTCACTTTCATTTCGAAAATAATTTCACTGGCCACCTAGCTTCCGTCCCTGTCACGCGGTACGGACAATGTATGGCGTCAGTATGAAGTTACATAGTCGTGACGTCACTTCTGTGACAGTTCCGACTTTGTCTAGCAGTTATTTTAACAGATTGAGAGAGCCAGGTAGACAGAAGCCCAAAAGGGCTTCTGTCTACCCAAAACGATTGACAAAGATTCACGAATGACAACCAAGAACAACAGCTTATCGTGCTTTCCGAGGCACGGAGAGATCTTAAATTCTCGATATCTAATGAACGGTCACCCATCTACGAACCGACCGCAGCAAGTGTAGCTTAACCTTCGATCGACCAGTGCGGCTGTTATCATTTAGCCATGAGCCCATCCAAACATATTAGATAATCAAGTTGCAATAATTCTACGCCTAGGAATGCTGCCCAGTAACTAACTCGCCTACATAATATTTAGAATAGTGAACCATTTCTGACGTAGGTCGTCCTAATCAAAATTCGGATCACCTAATGAACAGTGTGCAGAATAGAATAATGATGTAGAAAAAACCATTCGGTAGGTATTTGAATAAGTGGACATTTTTATTTCGCGTTTGTTAGCATTATTATTTAAAATTCAAATCTCGTGCAAAAATGTTGCACGAGATTTGAATTTTGGCGTTCTAAGTTCCCGATTGGCGGAATTCTCAAAGAATTTATGTGAGCAAAAAAGGTTTTATTATTGTGTTCGTGTATTTTGTAATTTTATATGAAACTAATTAAGTTAAACTTTTGCTTCGATTTCATTTCTGCTGGTTGGGCAGTTTAAAAGTGCCGTTTGGATCCGTCTTGGGAAAGACCGGTTCCTGCCAAGATGTAAGTAAAACCTGGTAAAGTGGGGCCACCTTGACGAAACCGTGGTAGGGTGTGATTGTGGAGCTATGTCGCAAACCATGATCCACCTCCTATTCTGCCCTATGTATCCGAAAACATACAGTCTAAGAGCGCTAACACACTGGGACGCAATGCGACGTCGCTGGTTACGTAGCCATGGCTATCTCTGGCTACCTACCGTAGAAAGAAAAATAAAGAAAATACGTTTATTTGCGGCAAACATGACGCATAAAAAGAACACAAAAAAAAACAAGTTGGGGGAAAACATGCGTAGCCAAATGACAACCTCATTTGGCCAAGCTTGTTTTACCCCGAATGAGGTTTCCAAATAAGTAGCCAGTCGCTCCTGACTCTCAGTCCTGGCGATCAGTCAGCCACTGAGTGAGGGAGGCGTTACTTACTTGTATTCAAAATACTGGCGACTGGAAGTGGAAAAGTTTTTGGCCGACAGTATCTAAACTTCTAAACACAATCAGCCAGCGACACACAGAAGGGTAGTTTGCCACAGAACAGGGAATAAGAAAATAATGAGACTTATCTGTTCCCTGTCACAGAGAGGAGGCCTGTGTCCCAGCAGTGGGAACGTTATAGGTTGATTAATGTGATGATGTGATATTATTTCTTTTTTTGTAGCGTGAATGCTGTGTTTTTTTTTCTCCTCTTTTGTTGTGAATGCTGTGCACGTCTGTAATTGACGTAAACACTAGTCCATGTCTCTGTTATCTGTTATTTGTAAATGTTTGTGTTGTTGATTAGTCTTAATAATAAATAAATAAATAGCGGCCGTCAGTGGTTATTCCAACCAGCCCACCTCCCTCCAGAAGTTGATTAAGTCTTAGTTGATGTACAGTCACTAAAAGAGATAGGTAACCAGGGTCGTCGAATAAAGTTGAAGTTGGGTAAGAAACCGATAGATATTTTCGAATTTTTAATTTGATAAATGAACTGGGGGCCTAAAAAGGCCATTTTGGCAGAATCATCATTGGATAACAATATGAATCATATTAAAAATCGTTAAATGGTCACAAACTGACAATTCATAATAATGATCTGTGTGCAATTCATATCACGCAATTAACCTGTTTGACAGTTTTGTATGGAAATTCGTAAAATGGTCCACCAATGTTTACACCAAATATGATTGATATGAAATGATAAAACTATTATGTGTAACCATTTAACGAAAATTAGAGGAATTGCTAATGATCTGCTGGGAATTCAGGAAATGAATAGCTTTTAGAGGTATTGCTTAAAGTGGCCCTTTCTAGGCCCCCTGTTTTTTTTCTTCTATTAATTAAACATATTCGAAAACATCCATCGGTTTCTTACTAAACTTCAACTTTACCCGACGAGCCTGATTACTTATCTCCTTTGGTGACCGTATCTTACACCCAGAATAAAAAATACTCGTTTAATCCATCGCACTATCATTACTCTTCATCAAAATTTAATTTCACAAAACTAATCACTATAACCTTCAAATAACCGTTAATAAATGGCACTGGTGACGTCACGAACCCCACCCACTTATCCGCACAGTGGGTGCACGATCATGTATTGTGTACAAAATTCGCCAAGTCACCGACCGTTTAGCACGGTGTGCCAAACCAGTTAGTTAAGTGGACAAAAAATTCATGTGCTATGTTTGATTTGTGGTGCAATAACCTTGGTAGACAGAAAAAGTTTACTTAATAGTCTATCGGTCTGATAGTAACCGTTATATAATTAATCTCTACCTACTCATCATCTGCCTTTTCCCAACTATGTTGGGGTCGGCTTCCAGTCTAGCCGGATGCAGCTGTATACCAGTATTTTACATGGAGCGACTGCCTATCTGACCTCCACAACCCAGTTACTGGGTAACACGATACCCCTTTGTAAGACTTGGGCTTCTGACTACCCTTAACGACTGTCTAAGATCCACGAATGACAGCCGGGACCAACCGCTTAACGTGCTTTCCGAGGCGCGGAGGGGTCTCGGTATGTAAAGATGGTCACCCATCTGTGGACCAACCGCGGCAAGCGTGGCTTAACCTGATCGATCGACCTGTGCGGCTGTTATTATTGAGCCACGGGCCACGGGTTAATCTCTACTGTAATAATATTATAAGGAGGTATTTTTTTATGTAGGGCGTAATCTTTGGAACTATTGATCTGATTCCGAAAATTTTTCACTAATGGGAAGCTACAGCATTACCGAGTCATCGTCTCTATGGCACTCGGTAATACTGGTATTCAGCTGCATCCGGTTAGACTCGAAACCGCACCCTAATTGCGTAACACACGATCAATCGGAATCGGTTTCATTTTGACAGTTCAACAACATTCATTGCGTTATTTAGCAGACAAATTTTTCGAACATATGAAGCAATGGATTAGCAATTTGTTTCAAAATGATTCAGATTCCGATTGATTGCGTGTTACGCAACTGGGGTGCCGATCCCAAAAATATTTCGGAGAAGACTAGGTAGATGATTAATCATCACAATGGTGTGAAGGGCTAGTAATTCATGGATGGAAGAACATTCTTTACAATTTGAGGCCGCTGCGTTAAGACATAGTACTGGTCACGTAGGTCAACAATAAAACACTTATAATCAGACTTAAGAAATCTAGTCAAACTTGCGGCATACTAGAGAAAGGGCCGGGCTGGATGCCATACCTACATAAATTCTGAAGAATCTAGTCAAATCTTCAATCTCGGAAAGCAACTCATCATCTGCCTAGCCGTTTCCCAACTATGTTGGGGTCGGCTTCCAGTTAGACTGGAAGCCGCTAAAACCAGAATTTAACATGGAGCAACTGCCTATCTGACCTAAACAACCCAGTTACTTGTTGACATAACTTCTTAGGGGTAGTTAGTTAGAAAATGTCGACTCCGTCTAGCTTATTTTTTTTTTGTAAAAGTGATTCTGTTATCTTATTTACAGAATAAACAATTTCGTTTCATTGCATGACAAATACCACTCGAAAAACAATCAATCTAATCTCTACTAATACTAAAGCTGAAGAGTTTGTTTGATTGTTTGAACGCGATAATCTCTGGAACAACCACTCGGATTTGAATCATTCTTTTCGCATTTGATAGCCCAATTAAGAAGGCTGTATATAGGCTCACATCACGCTAGAACCTTATGGAGCCGAGCAAAAAGAAAAAAGGCAGAAAGAACGCTTAGCAAAAACGAAGTAATTTGAGCATTACCTTTCCTCTGTACCGTGAGTATTTATATATTATTGTATTAAAGTGAGTATTTATTTATTATATATTTTTGTATTATGTATTTATTTAAGTATACTTTTATATATATTTTTTTAAAATTATATGTGTAGGTATATTTAATATCTTAGTTTTAGACTTCACAAATTCATATTTTTCTCTTCTTATTCTCACACACTATTGTCTACATTTCTTTTTTTCTTCTCCTTTCGCAGGTCTGCTGGACGAAATTTCTTAAGAAATAAGCAGTACCTTTGCACTCATATTATAACTATGTCATATCATTATGTATTTTACTGTGTGTACATAAATAATATTATTATAAATAAAGTAATGGCACGAGTAGGCGATGCGATACGACGGGGTGGGTCGGGAAACAAAAAATTTCACGCGGCTGAAGGCGGTACAAAATAATTATGAAAAGACAGAAAAATCCCTTTGATAAAACCACTGACTTTAATATTAAGCCCGTGGCACCGCATCGCAACTAATTAACAATATCACAACTAAGTTAGGCGACATTAAAATACATAATTATACCCCAATCAAAGAAAGTTGCGACATTAACTGGAAAACTCCGCCGCTCCACAAACGCTTCAGAACTTCTAATGAACAACTTTGGGATTACAAAAAAGTTTTGTACGACGAAGTTTGTATTTCGTTACTGCTGACTGACGCAAAAGGAAATGATAAATATGAAAAAACTGGGAGAAAATAATGAAAGAAGATACAGTGATATAACGATTTTGCTTCACCGTGCCTCAGTGATGTCTAAGATTTTGAAAATTTATGTTAGGACAAAAAGAGCGTTTGCCCCTTGGCTTGTGGGTGATATCGACTCTGGCTAGCTTAAATAAAATACGTGTAATAGTAGATTATACAACTAGTGTATAGAAGAAGCCATTTCACGCCGAGACGTTTATATCTCGAGACGCAGGCGATACAGTCTGCTTTTCACTTCGATTGCGACAAAATTAAACAGGCCTTTAGTATATAACAGTATTTAATCAATAAAAACTGTTGCAAAATTGAAGAAGAGAATAGCTAATTCCCGTCACGAAACGATAGAAAACACGGAAGTGATATAAATTAAAGCAAATGAAATAAAATAATGGCTTTAATCTGCGACGTTTTATTGTGCGTGTGGTTGTTGGGCCTGATTATCTTGGTCATAGAAAAAAAATTACTTTGTATGCACTAGAGCATAAAAAGCGACTTTATGTCACCTACGCACCACATAGAGCATGAGAAGTGAAAAAGATATTTTAGTATCCTAATCACAGCTGAAATATTTTTTTTCACAACACTAATAATATTGTAGATATAAGTACCTACCTCTATCAAAACAGTTCGTTTTATATTTATTTCTAAAACGCACTGGCATTTAACCCACGGCTGAGGTATTAATAAAAGATAACATGTTTTTTCCTCGCCCACGCGCGCTCGGCCCACTGTGCGGTGTTAATCTTCTTATTACCTATTATATTAGATTGATTGCTGTTTTTTGTTGGTGTTGTCTGGAGTTTAGTGACTTCTAAAGAGGGCTTTCGTATTTGTTTGTTGTATACACTTGATATTAAGTTGCCTACCTAGTTGATCGGGACGCCTTAGTTTCGTAAGCAATTACTTAAATAAATTCAGGTTTCATTTAGCTTAACTTTTCGTATATATTTTTAGTTTGTAAGGCTTATGACCGATTTTTTCATCCTTAGTTAAACTCAACCAATTGTTAAAAATAGTAAGTAATGGTTAAATTTTTGCAAAATATGTTTTTTTATCAATTGTTACTTTATGTAATGGTCACTAACAAAATTGACGTCTGTCTGTTTTTTGATCCGTAGTTAAACTCGACCAATTGTTAAAAAAAATTGTAAGTAATGGTTTTTCTAACGACAGGTAATTTTCGATTGAAAAATCAGCCCTAACTGTATTTAATACTAGATCTAGAATGAAATCTAGCAAGCGTCATTAAGAAAATAGCAGATTTTGCCAGACGAAAACAGAAATGGCGTGAAGGGTCAAGCGTCGGCATAAAAAAATATATTAAATATTTTCCCCAACTTGTTATTTTTTTTGGGTTTGTGTTCTTTCCCTGAGTCATGTTTACCGCGAATCTATATATATAAAATTCAAAGTCCTGACTGACTGACTGACTGACTGACTGAGACATCAACGCACAGCCTAAACCGCTGGTCCTAGAGACATGAAATTTTGAGGGTGTATTCTTCGTGAAGAGTAGGTATCCACTAAGAAGGGGTTTTTCGAAATTACAACCCTAAGAGGGTGAAATGGGGGGATTTTGTTTGTATGAAAAATCTTATTCCTTGAGTTAATAAACTTGAAACTTGGCACAAATACTTATCTAAGTAAATTATGAAGTGGTGCATTTTTTGTTTTTATTAACTACCCCCTAAAAGGGGATTGGGGGGTTTCAAAGTTTGTATGGAAGAATTTTAGAAATTTTGTGAAGAAGAAAATGGAAATTCAGTATTTATACCTAAAATTGAAAGGAAAGAATAATGTATATCAGGGTTTTTCGAAAATCTACCCCTGACGGCCTGAAAAGGGGTAATCAATTTTACAGGGGAGGATTTTACAGCGTGGCTTGATTAACTCGAAAATTGGTATAAATAATCTTTGAGTCAAGTTATGAACACATCCCAAATGATTTTTCAAAATTCCACCCCTGTGGGGGTGAAAAGCGGGGATAAAGTTTATATGAAAAA
The DNA here is from genome assembly GCA_949629185.1 of Apamea crenata. Taxonomy (NCBI): domain Eukaryota; kingdom Metazoa; phylum Arthropoda; class Insecta; order Lepidoptera; family Noctuidae; genus Apamea; species Apamea crenata. The sequence goes on along the minus strand of OX451379.1, from coordinate 8,659,079 downwards.
TCTTATTCGTTATTGGCAAGAATACTCACCTAAGTAAGTAATAAGTTTATCATTATAAGTTTTTCAAAACTACCCCACAAAAGGGGATATAAGGGTGCTGAAGTTTGTGTGGAAGAAATTGAATGCGCGGTCCGATTAACTCGAAACTCAGTATTGATACTTTCGACAGAAAATAATTAATAATAAGTATATAAAGTTGTTGAAAATTGACCCCTGACGGGGCAAAAAGGGGTAATTCGGTTTTTAGGGGAGGATTTGAATTTGAAACTGTATGTTACATTTTCACGCCTAAACCACTGACCTTCTGATTTGGCAAAGAGATAGATGGCATCTCCTAGGGAAGCACATACTTTTTATCCTGGTGGCACGTTCCCGTGGGATAACTTCCGACATCCACGCGGGCGAAGCCGCGGGCAGAAGCTAGTAATAGTATATTCTTTCTTTCTAAATTAATCATTTGATTTGAAGTTAACACAGAAAAACACTAGTAACAGATACTAAGAAAAAAAAATACGTGCTACTCCCAGCCCTTCGAGTGCTAAGGAACCCACGGGTTTCAAACAATGATGTAGTAGGTACCTACGCTACAATTATTTCACAATGGGTGCCTCCAACCATATATGGTCTCCAGAATGACCGCGAAGAATGAGTAACCGATGAACCAAAAAGTCCCGTAAGGTTGCAAAAACTTTATTGATTTTAATTACGATTCTCATGTGGGCGATATATTTTTATGGTGTGGGCGGTTTCTTTGAACTTCGCTGTGTTTTTTTTATAAAAAAAAACAGTTATTATCGTTGGCATGACTAAAGAATATCATTATAACGGAGTCGGGTGAGACTGGTACCTAATTGTTTTTGAAAATCAACTCGATTTTTTTCTTTCTTCGTTCTTTCTTTTCTTTCTTTCTTTTCGTAATGTAAAATCTCTGCTAAAGCTACTTTTTTGGTGATTTTTGCAAATCAGAATATAACATCAGATCTGTATTTCTTGAAGAGTTAGGTAGAGATGTTCCTTTAGAACACCTGCATTTCGGACCCACCTAAAAAAAATTGCGACATATTCGCCAAAAACGAAAACACATATGAGTTTATGGAATAATAAATTTAATTGTTACACACTAAAGTTCAGTTTACGCTACAACTTCAAAAATTTTTCAAACTTTTTCAATTTTTTTTTTTTTTTCAGTCACTCTGAAATCAACTTAATAAAAATTGAAATAAAGTTGATATTTGTTTAACTTGAAATAACGTCAATTTGAAACATAAATAAAATTTGAATATAGACTCCCGAGGCCTGAGAGCAGTGGGTGCTCAGTGGTGACGGCACCGGCTTACGAGTCGTAGGTCGTGAGTTCGAACCCGGGCAGGCTTTACTTTGTGTAAATATTTTCATCATCACTGCTCTTAAAACGGTGAAGGAAAACATGTGAGGAAACCGGCATGTTCTAGAATGAAAAATTCAAAGACATGTGGCATCTACCAACCCGCGTTTGTCCCACGTGGTAGATTACAGCCCACTCCCTCTCGAAGAGGAGAGGCCAGTGTCCAGTGATCCATAGCTAGACAAACTTTCAACAACATAGCCAACATACCCTTTTTTTATTTTTTGGTTTCGCGTTGGAAATCTTAATGGACTTCCTCCATCGTGGGGGTGACGGAGGGGTATGCCGGACTCATACCGGCTAAAACTACCGCGGTGTTCCATCTCTGCCTATGGCCTGAGGTGCGGGATTCGCATAAGCATTCACCGCTCCCCCGACAGGCAGCCAACATACCCTGAAGGCAATACATGGAAATGTCACGTCGTGGGTTGACACAACATTATATAATAAAATGGAAATGTAGCTTGATGTGGCGTCGTGTGTATCTATCTATTTTATAAGAGAAAATTGTTGTCCATTCTTTTGACGCTAACCTTCAGTCACCTTTAAACATATTTTGCTCATAGGTATTCTAATTATGTCCATATCTGTGTGTGTGTTTGCGTGTGGTGTGTGTGAGTACGTGTAGAATATTCTATTCTATATTCTACGTTTCGTCACAGAGTGGGTGCCTGAAGACGGGCGTTGTCACCGACGCAGGCATAAGAAACGGTGGCGTGACGATTTGGACTCGTTCGTAACCGATTGGACGGAGAAGGCACAGCACAAGGAAAGGGAGGGAGTCCTTTGCCCAGTAGTGGGAAAACATAACAGAAAAAAGCTATATATGTATGTGGGATTAGCTCAATTTTCCTTGAATAAAACTGCTGATTTCTTCTTAATTATTGTATTTATTTTTCCGTCTTTACATCGAACCTCTTTACACTCATTTCTTCACCCTAGTTCCCTTTACATTCATCTCTGTCACTCGTTTATGCTTTACATCTGTTATTCATCTTCACGTCGCAATTCACTATCCTGTCATAACGTTCCGTACCTACTTGTATGCTAAGCTTGGCCAGCACCCTAATTGCGTAACACACGATCAATCGGAATCGGTTTCATTTTGACAGTTCAACAACATTCATTACGTTATTTACGTTGCTGAGCAGACACATGACAAATTTTTCGAACATGTGAAGCAATGAATTAGCAATATCCTTCAAAATGATTCAGATTGAGATTGATTGTGTGTTACGCAATTAGGGTGCTGATTATACTTTGCAGGCTGCGGCCACACACAAAATGAGGTAAGTCCCAAACATCGACACATACCATTAAGTCTCCGACTCTATAATCATACACCGCTATCTTCAATTACAATCAAAATACATAAATTATAATATTAATAGCTCTCTCATCAGCCACATTTTACACAACGTTAAACAGCAGTTTGAGAGTTAATGTTTTCACACCAAAATCATATTATACGGCACTCATCATCTGGCTAGCCTTTTCCCAACTATGTTGGGGTCGGCTTCCAGTCTAACCGGATGCAGCTGAGTACCAGAATTTTACATGGAGCTAAAGCCTATCTTACGTCCACAACCCAGTTACTGGGCAATACACCACGGCTATATGACACCAGTCAGCGAAACACGACGCCGACACTTCGTGTGCGTTAGTTAGTTTTTAGTGTGATTATAATGTTGTATGTATTTATAGTATTTTTAGGTTATAATAATATTGTGTGTTTTATATGGGCCTTGATGCCTGAAATAAATGGATTAATAAATAAATACGATACCCCTTGGTAAGACTGGTTGTCAGACTTTCGGGCTTCTGACGACCCGTAACGACTGTCAAAGATCCACGAATGACAGCCGGAACCAACAGCTTACCGTGCTTTCTGAGGCACGGAGGGGTCTTGGTATGTAAAGATGGTCACCCATCCGCGGACCAACCGCGGCAAGCGTAGCTTAACCTGATCGATCGACCCGTGCGTCTGTTATTACTTAGCCACAAGCCCGTAATATAATATAAATGCCTTTAACGGCACTATTACTGTAAAATGTATGAAAAGTATTAAATTACACGGTTCTGATTTTTGACCACGATTTTACGCGAGTTGGCACACTGGCCGACTAATACAGTGCGATGGTCTTTTAGTTTAGTGAACTAGATTTTGAACGCGTAATGGATTAAAATGGATACAATCCATTTTAATGTAATCTGCGTTTGCGATTTACTTGCCAAACATGTAAATAAATATGAGTTTTTAGAAAAATAACTCTAATTTCTACACAATAAAGTTCAGTTTACGCTACAACTTCAAACATTTTTATTATTTTTTCAATAGTGCTAGTTACTCTGAAATCAACTTAAACACTACTAAAATAAAGTTGATATTTCTTTAACTTTAAATAACATCAATTGGAAACATACATTTGAATAGACCTTAGGTTCATTGTACTTTTTCATAGGACGATTGTGCCAAATCAAAGTAAAAGCATTAATCAAAAGTATAATAACTTTATCGGAAATTATATTTTCGAGCCGTTTGGGGTTGAAACCCTCGGGCCGTGGAGTCCGAGTGCTCATGGTCTTTTTAAGAAAACGAAACGGCTGGTTGACATTTCCCGTGACCCAAGGGCTGGCTTTTACCTTGGCCAGAGCACAGATTACTGAATAGTTACTGCCAGAGGCTAAGCATAGCCATACAACGTAGTAATGCCGCCAGTGTCTTGGGTACATTACCAGTCGACTTGAGTCAACAGCGATGCGGATGAATTTTGCGACGCTATATTTTAGTTTGTGTATAGTTTTAGTTAAGTTAGGATTCAATCAAATAGTTACATATCAGGTACTTTTGAACAAATATTAAAAAAAAAAAAAACTTTTTTTTGTTTTCGTAAATAGAGCCTATCCGTACAGGTTGTACACTGAAACAGGCTTGTCTTTACACCAACGTGATTTTCGTAAAACTTAATAAGTGCTCTAAGTATATAATTGAAGGATAATTTACTCTGATCATGCGCTCTAAGAACCAATTTAAATTTTTAATGGTTTTTTTTTGGAAAATGGGCCAAACTTAGGTGAAGTGAGCGTGGAGTGAGCTGTCATTCCAACTAATTGCCACTATTGACAGCTCACTTCACTTAACTTTTCACGGTGAGATTTTTACAGAATCGATCGGCTGTTCTTGACCTCGATTTCGCCCGGTGGAAAGCGATGGATGAGGGAATGAGTGTGCCCAGGAGATGCCTGTTCACTCTTGCTTTGAAGGCTGATGGATTATAATATGTGGGAACACATATTTATAATTCATTGAAGTAAAACAAGGACTTACCTTTAGCCAAAGCAGCATGTATGAAGCATAGACACAGGAAAAACTTTAGAGCCGCCATTTTGAATATTTTACAGGGTTTTTGTTTATGGAAATCACAAATCACTTGACACTGTATATACCTGAAACAAGAAAATAAATAATTAAATAATATTCTTGTAGCAACTATCCTTCTCTGTAGGTTGGCATTTGGACCTGCACCCTAATTGCGTAGCACACTATCAATCTCAATCTGAAAAATTTTGAAGGATATTGCTAATCCATTGCTTCATATATTCGAAAAATGTGTCTGCTCAACAACGTAAGTAACGCAATGAATGTTGTTGGACTGTCAAAATGAATTACCTGCATTACTGGCTACTTTACATACACAAACTAACGCCTTCTTGGGAAGAAGGCGTTAGTTTATGTATGTAATGTACGGGTATGCAGAAACTACAGAACGCCATCTGGTGCGATCCTTACATACTCCTTTTGCTTCGTTACGTTCATACATCTGAGGGGCAATTTATTCTCGTAATTTTAAGAAAGTTCACAGTCTGATCTCAGTCTCAATCAGATTTATTTTTGATAGATTGAGACTGAGATCAGAAAAATGAGATCAGAGACTGAAAATGTAGGGACATTTTCGACAAGTTTGTGACATTGATTGTCGCTGAGAAGAGATTGCGACTAGATTTTGAACGTTTTTAATTACGGGAATTGTCCACACGCACGCCGGTGGCGAGTACTACGCACCTGACCTTGCCGAAGAGCAGCGTTCATAAGGTCACAAATTAATGGCTATCATTTATAATAACTTTAGCTGTAAGTAGAGCTCTTTCACAAAGATCTCTCAGAGGTAAAACTCTTCCGAGGAAGCACTTTTTTTTGACAACCGACGAAATATTTCTACCCACTTCTAGTCTATCATACGTGCTGAATTCATGGTCGCACGTCATGTCCCTGCCACACTGTACAGCGAAAGTGAGCACAAAGGAAGGTTTAAAAAAAATCACGTCCTCAAAGGGGATGGTAAAAATTTGTATGGAAGTTCGTCATTTTGGCCGATGAGAAACCCCATCGGGCACACGACTTGTAAGTGTAACATAAGAAAACCGAACCACGGAAGCCCTCTTTCCGCCTTCCGACCGAGTTTCTTTCCAACTTAACGAGTTTACTATTCCACTATCTCCGTATGTCCGTCTGTACGGTTTAAGTAGTACCGTAAATTGTTCAGCCTACGCATCGCTGGCTGCCACCAGAGCGTGGCGGGTTCGATTCCCGGGCACTGATTGATAATTAAAATAATCATTACCTTTGTGTGAACGAGTTAGTTTATTAGTTGGATACATGTGATGTGGTTTTGATGTTAATTGTTGAAGTTCCGGGTCAAGTGAGGGTAGACGAATGTTTCCTTTATGTCATTCATCGTCTGTCTAGCCTTTTCCCAACTATGTGGGGGTCGGCTTCCAGTCTAACCGGATGCAGCTGAATACCAGCAATGCGATTCTGTAACCATCTCACCGTGAAAACTTAGGTGAAGTGACCGTGGAGTGAGCTGTCATTCCAACTAATGCTAAGGGATTAAAACTATTGACAGCTCACTCTAAGCTCACTTCACCTTACTTTTCACGGTGAGATTTTTACAGAATCGATCAGCTGTATTTTACATGGAGCGACTGCCTGTCTGACCTCCACAACCCAGTTATTTGATAATACGATACCCCTTGGTAAGACTGGTTGTCAGACTTTCGGGCTTCTCACGACCCGTAACGACTGTTAAAGATCCACGAATGACAGCCGGGACGGCTTAACGTGCTTCCCGAGGCACGGAGGGGTCTTTGTATGTAAAGATGGTCACCCATCCACGGACCAACCGCGGCAAGCGTAGTGATCGGTCCATGTGGCTGTCTTAACTTGGCCACAAACCCCTTAATGTCATTATGAAGTCCCATTCCGCTGGCCAGTACGTGTTCGAAAAGTTTTGGTTTCCTTTTGTAATTAGATCTTTAAGACACTTACTGCCGTTCCATCGAAGCCTCACTTTTTGAGGTTGTAGGTACATCTTTCCACTTGGGTTCGGAGGCGGTTCAGAGACTTCCAAGTGTGCCACGGAAGGTTAGACCCTGCAGGAAGATCCTCGCTTGGTGGTAAGTTTTGAGTGGGTGGAGGGAGACTGGCAAGGGTCGCCCTTGCTGGGCTTATTCCGGCAAACCAAAAACACAGCTGTTGTGACAATATTCACTTAATAGACTTCGTAAGAGATTACATTGTTTGCGATCATTTGAATGAGGTTTCAAGTTTTTAATGAAACCACATTTTGTCCGTGTTACAACCCATTTTAATCCACTACAAAATCAGCCTATAATGTTCCCACTGCTGGGACACAGGCCTCCTCTCTGTGAGAGGGAGTGGGTCGTAATTCACCACGCGGGCCCAGTGCGGGTTGGTAGATAATGTAGATATCACATTTGTGGCCAATTTTTTTTTGTTCTAGGACATGCCGGTTTCCTCACAATGATTTCCTTCACCGTTTTAAGAGCAGTGGTGGTGAAATAATTTACACAAAGTAAGAACCTGTCTGGGTTCGAACCTACAACCTACAACTGGGAAGTCAAGTTCGTTACCACTGGGCCACCAGCAGTGCGATTTTGTAACCATCTCACCGTGTAAACTTAGGTGATGTGAGCGTGGAGTGAGCTGTCATTCCAATTAATGCTAGGGATTGACACTTTTGACAGCTCACTCTAAGCTCACTTCATTAGGTGAAGTGAAGAAAGAAGACCGCATTCCAAAATATCAAAAATGCACAACGTTAATATTCAAGTTTTCACTTCTGCCGGCACTCCCCCAACCCGTTTTTTCAGCCATTGAGCATCCTCTTTCACCTCCACAAAATAATTGCTTCATTTATTTATCGCGCCTTGTCAGAGCAACATCGCAGGGAGGAGGTACAGACGCCAGCACATCAAGCTACTACAACCTGTCAAATTTCTTTAATAGATTTTCAACTTTATCGCTAAAGCATTAGGTTCAAGGTTGATTGGGAAAATTTGACAGTTTCGGGTAGCTTGATGTGCTGGCGTTTGTACATCAACAAGAATTTATTTGAGTGTCCACAATCTTTGTTATATCATTTGGTATCATCAATGTGTAGCCACAAAACGTAATTATAGTAAACTCATCTAATTCTGTGACTCGCCTAATTCGGTGATATTTGGTTTGAGCGCTATCATAGGGCTATACGAGTGAAATCAATGGTTTGAAATACAACCTTAAGCCTCTGAGATAAAGTTCAAATTCAAAACCAAATATCACCGAATTAGGCGAGTCACAGAATTAGATGAGTTCACCCTACTGCATCGGCAAATAGTTCAAACACTCTTTAGCCCAAAATTCAGTTACGCGAACTCCGCTCACTGACGCAGTCATTCATAAGGTCATTACTCACTGGATTCTTAATTAAAGCTACACATTGGCGCCGATTCCCTTGTTTACAAATTAAACTAAATTTAAGTTCAGTGCATCTTTTTCTTTCTATATCATTAGGAATAGGACACAAGATAAATATTAGTTTAGTCCTGTCAAATTAGTCAGCGCCTGACATAAATTGACGTATTTTTAGTAGCCATGTTTTTAATCACGTCTAAAATTGCTATGGAGTATCTTAATTTGACAGCACTAAACTAATATTTATCTTCTGTCCTTTTTTTAATGAAATAGAAAGAAAAAGATACACTGAACTTAAATTTAGTTTAGTTTGTGAACAAGGGAATCGGCGCCATTGTAGTGTTAACCTTAGTCTGTAATGTAACTACTTATACTATTTTCAAAATTATAATATATTTATTAATATTATAATAATTAGTTGTTGTAATTGTGCGTTTTGTTTGTGCAGAATAAAATATTTTTCTTTCTTTTTTTCTTTCTAGTTAGTACTGTAATATTATTCTTAAGTAATTATGTACTATTATCTGTGATAATATGGACTGTACATCGTAATGTGTAACATTGTCTGAAATAATGATTGATTTGATACAGTATTATGGAACATACATTGTAGACAGATACATGAATTCATGAAGCCAGAAAGTCTGACCACCAGTCTTACGAAGAGGTATCGTGTTACCCAGTAACTGGGCTGTGGAGGTCAGATAGGCAGTCGCTCTTTGTAAAATACTGGTATTCATCTGTATCCTGTTATCAACTGCGTTGTAACCACAACGTAGTTGGGAAAAGGCTAGGTAGATTTATTAATATGAATTCTTGACGATGTATAAGTACATCTTTTTGAAGCTGACTGTACTTGAATAAAAATAAAGAATATAAACTTGAGGTCGTGTTAAACATAGTACTATCAAATGAGTAACGATTATGAGTACCGCGGGAACAGCTGCTCCTTAGAGCTTGTAATTGAAATTATAAATAAGACTGGCTGACTTTGCATCACGCCTGTGGGCGTGTGTTCCTTGAACCTGTTGGCATATGAGTATAGTATATCCATATGTATATTGCCAAAGACCAATACAATAGGCAGCTACGTTTTGAATGCCCCGTTGGTCTCGTGGTCGCAAGCGCGACTGCTGAGCATGGGGTCCTGGGTTTGACTCCCAGGTCGGGCAAATTGTTATTCAGTTTTTCTATTAGGAATGACTCAGTAACAGCCCGGAGTTTCGATGTTGGCGTTGTGATGACCCCGAGCCTCGTAAAGCACTTTAAGTCGTTGGTTCTGTTCCTGAACTCTCTCCAGTCGTGACGGTTTGCCGACCCTCCTTCGGACTGTGAGAGTGAGGGAAGAGAGAGTACAGCTGCAATCTCTCTTCCCTCACACAGGCGCAGGCACTTGTGCACTATAATATCTCCCACGTCAATTTTGTCCAACTATATTTGTTAACTGCCTGCAGCACAATAAACGATATTCTATTATATTCTATCCTGTCGCGGCTTCCTCTCGATGTTTTACTGCACCATAAGTCACAGCAGCTATTTTACACTCACTGAGTAAATTGCCATTTTTAACCCATAACATCGTTCTCAAGAAATCCTACTATGTAATATTATAAATGCGAAAGTTTGTATGGGTGAGTGGATGGATGGATGTTTGTTACTCTTTCACGCAAAAACTATTAAACGGATTTGGATGAAATTTGGCACACAGATATTTTATGGCTAGTGGCTGCTGAGATTGGCCACCATGACCGAAATTCAGTCTGGAGGACTATATTAGTTGCCACCTCTACCTCACAATTTTTCTGCCCCAACCCTTGCTCGAGCCAGCCCGCGCCGCTGAGCCTGCAGTTTTAAATCCGTCCCTAAATAATTCCGATCTAGCCTGTCCCTTGCTGCCCTCTCTCAGCGACGCCCTAAGCCGAGGTTCGTACCCCACAGGGGGTGCCCTTAGCGTGTAGTCGCTTAGTTTTTAAGTTTTATAAGCTTTGGCTGGAGGTCTTAATTTATTGAGGCACCCATAGGCATGCCCGGTTAAGCTGACGACAACCTCATAGGTTGAACAGCGAGGACATAAAAAAAAACTCTCAATTTTTGTGTTTTTCTTTTTATTATTATTTTCCTCTTTAAATTACGTCCCACCGAGTAAAATCTATTTCGATTTTTTTATATATCATTGACACTTCATTTCGCGGAGATTGTTATTACCTACTACACTGCTAATCTGTGAGAGGATCTATTAACCGATTAATAAGTATTGCAACTGTAATTAAATTCTAGAATATATTGGACACCACGCATATTTTATGACGTTCGGAAAAAAGAAGTCATTTGTTATGAGTAACGCCGCAGGGCGCTCTCTGGCTAATCGAAGTTGCGTTTTAAGAATTACGATGTTTTTCTACATGGCGTAAAATGTGTGGAACTATTCATTTTAGATTTTTATTTCTTTAATAAAATTAATATTGTGGAATAAGGCAAGATTAAAACATCTTCGAGGCCTTATTTATAGACATACTAGCAGCAACTCGCGGTTTCACCCGCATAAATTTCGATCTCGTAGGAATATCGGGATAAAAATATCCTATATCTTAATCCTGGTTATAAACTATCTGTGTGCCAAATTTCATCCAAATCCGTTCAATAGTTTTTGCGTGAAAGAGTAACAAACATCCATCCATCCACACTTACTTATCCATACAAACTTTCGCATTTATAATAAGTATTAAATAGTAGAATTTCTTGAGAATGATGATAAGGGTTAAAAAATGGGAATTTACTCAGTGAGTGTAAAATAGCTGCTGTGACTAATGGTGAAGTAAAACATCGTGAGGAAGCCGCGACAGGTTAGAATAGGTGTAATAGAATATCGCTTATTGTGCTGCAGGCAGTTAACAAATAGGTACAGTTAGACAAAATTATAGAAGTAGATATTTCTACAACTTACATAAGTTGATGAAATAAACAATTATTATTAAAATATATATATATATATATTATTATTAAATTATTATTATTCAGTAATAAGAAAATAAATAAAAAGACGTTGGCGCCGATTCTCTTGTTCACAAACTAAACTAAATTTAAGTTGAGCGCACTTTTTTTTCTATTTAATTAAGAAAAGGACAGACGATAAATATTAGTTTAGTGCTGTTAAATTAGTCAGCGCCTGACATAAATTGACGTATTTTTAGTCGCCATGTTTTTAATCACTTCTAAAATGTCTATGGAGTATCTTAATTTGACAGGAATAAACTAAACTAATATTTATCTTCTGTTCTTTACTTAATGTCAATAAAAAAATAAAAAAAAATAACTTGAAACGGAACGTCATGTACAGGGAATAAAACAATATCGACACATTTTTACTTTAAATTAAATTCCCTGTTCAAAATCACATCCCGACGCGTAATGTGGTAAAAAATTATGAAAATAATTACTATAATATTTTGATCTTGATGCATGAGAGATGCTCTTTGGTACGACTTTTGGTCATAGTCTTTTGGTGATGAAGTAAAAAATGACCTTTACTGCAATAAGCACCTAACATTCATACATTTAGTTTTTCTACACTACAGTGAAGCGGAAATGGTTTTTTGTGGTAAATAAATACTTCTTTGTATGAAGATGAGTCTTAATATTTCGAACTTAGGGTTGCCACCTTGCCATAAAAATGTCAAAACCGGGAGTAAGTTTTAACACTGGAACCGGGATTTTTCTGGAGTTCCCCTGCTGACGCGAGGTTTTTCGAACACTTATGAACTACAAAGTCTATGAGTTATGCATAAACTCACGCATGCATTTTCCAATGGGGGTGGCAGAAACTACAGACCGCCACCTGCTACTATTCTAATATACCCTTTTTGCTTCGCTTACGTGCACATACTCACTCACACACACTTGTAAGTCATGTACCTAATGAAGCTATGTATAATGAAAAATTCTTCTAATCTTAAGCTTAGCTTACGTATATGAAAAAGTGCAAGATATGAAGACGTTCATACATTTATTTATCGCAGTCAAGCACTAGTTTATATAATTTAAAAAAAGATACTAGCAGCGCCCCGCGGTTTCACCCGTATAAGTTTCGATCCCGTGGGAATATCGGGACAAAAAGTATCCTATGTGTTAATCCTGGTTATAAACTAGGTGTGCCAAATTTAATTTAAATTTTTGACAGATTGAGACTCAAATCAAACTGTGAACGTTCCTAAAATAGAGAGAATGGCCCCTCTGGTTTCTTTGATTGCAAATGTCACCATTTTAATTACTAATAAGTTCCACGACGGCACGGTTGGCGCAGTGGTTAAGCGATTGACTGCTGCGCTGCGTGTTGCGGGTTCGATTCCCGCACGGAACAAATATTTGTATGACCTACAAGTAGCTGTTCCGGGTCTGGCTGTTTGTGTATGTGAGTTTAAATTTTTGTAAACGCACCCACGACACAGGAGAAATTCCTAGTGTGGGGCAAAGTTATCATAAAAAAAAAAAAAATGTTGTAGGTATAGCTTATAGCTGTGGTTGCAAACGCTAACTCCGGAGCATGAGGTTCTGGGTTTGATTGCCAAGTAGGGCAAAGTGTTATTGGGTTTTTACACCTGGAATTTCTCAGTACCAGCTCGGAGTCAGGATTTGTGCCAGCTGATGGCAATAGGCTCGCCCACAATTTTTATTTTTATTAGCCGTTAGTATCCCACTGCTGCGCAAAGGCCTACCTACTCTCTTTCCACCTCTCTCTGTCCAGAGCTGCCAAGGAACAATTTTCCAGCTCATCCCGCCATCCCATCATATGACCCACCCGTATTCCTTCAGTTGCCTGTGCCAGGGGCCACGGTATCTCTTTCGAACAACCCGCGGCCCTGGCAGGCATCGGCCCTAGCGGACCCCGGCAGTTCGTGCTGACAGTTCTTTGAGGCGCGCGTGGAACACAACGCGCCGTCGAACTGCCCATTGCTCACCCGCAAGCCCGCCGGAGGCCGTGGCCGTGAGTCGGCTGTTGACTTCCGACGTCCAGGGCGTCTCCTGCGGCGACTAGGGGCGTGAGGGCGCAGAGAGACGTGATGTCGTATGCCATTAAGCGGGACCCGTTGGGTCGTGAGTTTGGCCCATTTGGTTGTCTGACATGCGGCTGATGTGTCCAGTCGCCCCCTAGTACATGGTACCTAAACACGATGTCCTTATTTATTTTGCAAACCCTTTTCTGTTTATGATCTCCGCAGTCCTGCGAAAAACATGTTTTTAACCGAAATAATTACCGTAATAACAAACATGTAAAAATGGATTATATTTAATTTGTTTGTCTTTTATATTCTAATGAAGCTTTGATTTAATTTGTCTGTATTATATTTAGATTTTGGGAACCAAAATGTGTTAACATAGAATTTGAGTCATATTATTTTAGTACGGTTCGTAAAGGCTGGTTGAAATTCACTTGATATTTTAATATTTGAGCCCATTTCTGATCTATATATAGGATAATTCTATTTATAGGAGGAATATGCTTATATAGAGGGGCTTGTGGCTAAGCAATAACAGCCACACAGGTCGATCGATCAGGTTAAGCCACGCTTGCCGCGGTTGATCCGTGGATGGGTGACCTTCTTCACATACCGAGATCCCTCCGTGCCTCGGAAAGAACGTTAAGCCATTGGTCCCAGCTGTCATTCGTGGGTATTTAACAGTCGTTACGGGTCGTCAGAAGCTCGAAAGTCTGACAACCATTACCAAGTAAATCACTTTCCCTCATGCCGTGGACGCGAGGGCCTAGACAAGTGACAATCGCTTTCAAAGCATTTCGTATTTCTACGACGAATTTAGTCCCATACATTTTTGATTTTTGCCCGTCTGTCTCGTTGGTTCAGTAGTCGCTACAGCAGCTGCTGAGCACGAGCTCAGCGACAAACAAGGCATATTCCTGCTCATCATCTGCCAAGCCTTTTCCCAACTATGTTAGAGTCGGCTTCCAGTCTGACCGGATGCAGCAGAACTGACCTCCACAACCCAGTTATTGGGTAATACGATACCCCTTGTTAAGACTTGCTGTCAGACCATCTTTCCTTGTCTAATCCTCTTATAAGTTCGATTATAAAAGTTCATTGTTAGCTTGCAACAAGCCTATCATTATATCCTTTCTATAATAATTATGAAAATTAATAATATTGTCACGTACGAGTACTTGCAAGGTGAACAATATCCCATGAAATTAATCTCTTTGTTATTAATATTCAATATGACCGGCCTCCCATGTATCTCTAAATACGTTTGTACGGTGTTATATTGTGTCATGTCTGAGGGGCTTGTGGCTAAGTAATAACAGCCGCGTGGTTCGATCAATCAGGTTAAGCTACGTTTGCTGCGGTTAGTCCGTGGATGGGTGACAATCTTTACATACCAACACCCCTCTGTGCATCGGAAAGCACTTTAAGCCGTTGTTCCCGGCCCACGGTTGAAACCGTGCTGTGGACTAAAGGTCGTCGATCTATAATGTGGTCGTCAATCTATCTGGTCGTCAATATATCTGGTCGTCAATCTATCTGGTCGTCAGTCAACTACCTCTAGTATGAAGCTACGAGTATTGTCTAATAATTATCACATATTACGACTTTTCCATTTCGTAAGACTTTATTTAACGTTTTCCGGCTTGCTAACAAAGACTTTGTAATTAAACTCCAAAGTATAAAAGATTCATCAATGAAATAGTTAATAACTATAAGAAATGACGACTTTTGATGGGTACTTTCTCATAAAATTTATGATTGCAATGTTAAACTTTATGACAGACACTTGGTTATCATTTATGTTATATTTTCAACTGTATTTTATGTTCTGTATACAATGTAGCGCAAAAGTTGTCATCCGATATTCATCATCTGCCTGCCTTTTCCCAACTATGTTGGGGTCGGCTTCCAGTCTAACCAGATGCAGCTGAATACCAGTATTTTACATGAAACGACTGCCTGACTGGCCTCCACTACCCACTTACGGGGTAACACGATACCCCTTGGTAAGACTGGTTGTCAGACTTTCGGGCTTCTGACGACCCATAACGACTGTCAAAGATCCACGAATTACAGGCTGGACTGTCCACTGGAGTGCTTTAAGAGGCTCGGAGGGGTCTTGATATGTAAAGTTGGTGACCCATCCACGGACCAACAGCGGCCAGCTTAGCTTTACGTGATCGATTGACCCGTGTGGCTGTTATTACTTAGCCACAAGCCCCTCCATTCAAGTTTGAAACGTTTTATGCGTATACGTAGATTTGAGTTGTAGGACGTGTAGGTAGGTTGGAAACAAGGGGGTCAATTCCGAAGTAGTATCGGCTGAATATTCGGCCGTTTCCTGTTACGAAGCTACTATTTGGTTCGGTCGGTTCCGATCCTATACTCTTACACTTTTTCGAATATTGACTATGATCCCGACCCAACTGAGCCGAACCGAACGTTTTTTCGCATTTTTCAATAATATTCGGTTCGACCATGTGTCGGTCCGATCCGAACATTAGCACTTTGCACTTCGGAGTAGAGCCCCAGGCAAGGACTTGTCTTCGTGTAAATTTTTTCTTCACCACTGCTCTCAAAACGGTGAAGTAAAACATTTTAAGGAAACCGGCATGTCCTAAAACCAAAAAATCGAAGTCATGTGACATCTACCAACCCGCACTGGGCCCACGTGGTGGATTACGTTCTGCTCCCTCTCACACAGAGAATGCCTGTGTGTGCTTATATGTGCTCCTTCGTCGATTGTATCATTGCTGATTTTATAGTTGATACAGTGATCAAACGAGAGTAACGAGACACGAAGTTTTTTAAGAAAATGCTTCAATGAAAAGGTTCATTGAAGCCTTTTCTTAAAAACTTCGTGTTGTCTAGGAATCATCTAACATGCATAATTTCAAAGCATGACCGCGAGGTGACATCATGAACCGGTCACCGGCATTTCCTTATTACCAGTTCAACTATTGACTTATGTGGATATTGTGTGTGTGTGGTAATGCTAAACGCGACGGTCGAGCTGTCGATATTTATAGTTAGAAACTTCCGTTTAGCCAGGACTTTAAATTTTTTAAATCTTTAAGGTGCAATATTGCGCCATCCCATCTTCCTAACACGGTGGGCTGTGCTGGGGCGGCTGCTGCAGGTGCAGAAAACCTCAATTGGCGAAAATATTCCAACCTGATTGGGAGTTATATGTTCGAGCCGTTTGGGGTTGAAAAACTAGGGCCAGGGGGTCCGAGTGCCTACTTAGTTTTTCGAGATATCGCCAAGCAGTTAGTCGACTCTTCACGTGACCAGAGGGCTGGCCTATTTCTTTGCCAAAGAATTAGCATCGCCATACAACGTGGCACTGCTGCCAGCCCTTTGGGCACTGTTCCTGTTGACAGCGATGCGGACGTATTTTATGATAAATAAATAATAATAAATAATAAATCCCTGGACATTTCACACAGCACCATTTGTCCCAAGCTAAGCAACCTAATGCTTGTGTTATGGTAACAAGATGGCTGATAAACTACTTATATACAATTTTTTTTTTTTTGTAAATACATACATATTATAGATAGAAAAACACCCAGACTCGGAACAAATACATGTAGGTCATACAAATATTTGTTCCGTGCGGGAATCGAACCCGCGACACGCAGCGCAGCAGTCAATCGCTTAACCACTGCGCCAACCGTGCCGTCAAACGGCACATAATAAAATAAATACAATAATAAAACAAATAATCATGCAACGGCAATAATCATGGGCATGATGCCCATGATTATTATGTTTCATATACAATGGTTCAATTGAATTAAATGCTTTGAGTTGGATTTCTCTTTACCTCTTCATCGGACGTTTTCTACCTGCTCTTATTTCAAGTTTCCTTACATCGATGAATTATCTTTTTTCTATCATTCTCCCCCATCAACTGTCAGCTTTCAATACATATTTCATTCCTCACACAAACCATTCCTTCCTTAGTCTCCCTCTCTGTTCACTAACATCATTCCCTCTCCATTCGTCACTCTCTTAGTCACAAGTGTTTCTGCTGAACATACTCGTAAGGTGGGCTCATTAAACAGGTTTGCAGATTATGGTCATGTATGCAGATTGCGTGGGAGACAAATACAGCAATCACGATGAGTCACCTTGCCTTGAGCAGATCTCATGACTTGTAAGCACATAAGTATTGAGGTCATTTCGAGGTCCATTCTTTTGTACAACCACCGCTGCCTGTCCACAGCTGGACTAGGTAACTTTTGTTTTGAAAATTGAATTGTAGGTTTTGTTAAATCTCCTCTCGTGTAATATAAATGTCGCAGCCAACTGGTTTAATTAGCCGTTTAGTTAACCATCTAGCCTTTTAACTAAACGGCGGCCGTTCAACTAACGGCCTGAATGATATTCAATAAAATATTTATCTTTGAACTGTAACCAATCACGTGCGAAGCGAATTGGTCGCAGTAATTAAGCCAGGGCACCCCGACCAAATGGGTTAGGTTAGAACTGTGATCAAACGCGTGCGAGCCGAGAGAGCGAAGCGAGGCGAGCACTACTTCCAAAGGCCAGGCGGTTGATTAAACGGCTTATTTAACCAGTTGCCTGTGACATAAACATAACATTACGCCTGTTATACTGAAGGGTTAAGCAGATTGCACTTATAGTACACCCACATTTTGCCAGATAAGTTTAAGTCCGATGAGATTGTGAGCCTATTGCCAACTGTTTACGCATATATAATATAATATAATATCCCTGGACATTTCACACAGCACCATTTGTCCCAAGCTAAGCAACCTAATGCTTGTGTTATGGTAACAAGATGGCTGATAAACTACTTATATACAATTTTTTTTTGTAAATACATACATATTATAGATAGAAAAACACCCAGACTCGGAACAAATACATGTAGGTCATACAAATATTTGTTCCGTGCGGGAATCGAACCCGCGACATGCAGCGCAGCAGTCAATCGCATAACCACTGCGACAACCGTGCCGTCGAAACCATATATATATATACCAACCCAACTGTGCCCGCGTGGTGGATTACAGCATACTCTCTCTCACAGAGAGGAGGCCTGTGTCCCAGCAATGGGAACATTATAGGCGGATTATGTTATTGCCGTGAACTGGGCACATCCAGACCATGTGGTGCTACTGAAGAATTATTACTATTCTTGATGAAAAAACTAAATAACACTTTGCCCAACCTGGAACTCGAGCATATGGTCCAACATGTCGACTGTCATCGTCGACTGGGCAGGTTGCGTAAGACGAAGACTTGGTGCCTTCACTAGTGGAGGCTTTTAATTGCATGTAATTATTATTATGTCTCAAGCCATTGGTGTAAAAAGGCTTGAGATTCTTCTGGTTGAAAGTGGACCTTCACCCTTCATTTGTTTTTTAATTGTAATAGGTATTCTGGCCTCGTAAGTCAAAAATGGGCTATGCATATTTCTCTTAGAGGTTTTTTAACTGTCTATATGATGTAGAATGTTACAAGCTATCAGAAGGCCAATTCTCGTAATTTAAAACGTTCAAAATCTAGTCGCAGTCTCATCTCAGCCACAAACAAATGTCAAAAACTTGTCAAAATGTAGGGAAATTAGATTAAGTATTTTTTGACAGATTGAGACTGAGTTCAGACTGAACGGTCTTAAAATTACGAGAATTGCCCCTCAGATACAAATAAAACTGTTATTTTTTAGATCTCGTTTGTTGGCTTACGAGGGCTGTATCCCCTTTATTCATAAACGTTGCTTAGTTAAGTAGTGATTAGCGACTGTTTAACCAAACATTTTTGACGTTTAAACGTCACTTTACTTTAATAATCCTAATAATAATAAAAATGCAAAAGTTTGCATGGATGGATGGATACATGTTTGTCACTCTTTCACGCAAAAACTACTGAACGGATTAGGATGAAATCTGGCACGTAGATAGTTTATAACCAGGATTAACACAGTACTTTTTATCCCGAAATTCCCACCGAAAATTAAGCGCGTGATATATAGGTTGAGTTGTGATTTGACTCTTGGGATAAAAACGCTGCACCAGCTGATTAAACTAGTTAAAAGTTAAATTTTTGCCTAGTTTTTGACTGGCCTGTTATACTGACATATACAATGCTATTCAACATCATTATCACTAAATCTGAGGGGTAACTTCCATATTTTCAAGAACGTCTGCATTCATAAACGTTGCATAACGTTAAGTAGTTATTTACAACTGTTTAACCATACATTATTGACGTCACTTAACTTTAATCATCGTTTATAAATAAACCCCCTAATCTAACTCGCAATTTGTCAAAAAGATTGTATTTTTGACAAATTTTCATACATTTTTGACAAGTATTTGACATTGAGATGGATTGCGACTTCAACTTGAACGTTTTTTTTTAAGTATACGAGAATTGATCTTAAGGTCTTATTAATTTGATCCATTTTCATGTGAAATAGATTGCTTTACAGTTTTCACTTGCACTCAGTTACATTAATAGTAGCAGATTAAAACTATACTATCGTTCTCCCTTTCACTCTCACCCGTTTCATCACACCTCTCTTTCTCCCGCATGTTAAAAATTCAACAAAGTTCCTGGAACGAATCGTTAGACAGCTCGATTTCTTAAAAAGTTCAAATAAAGAACAGGAAAGGTTATGTTTAGAAACTCGTTAAAGCTTCAAGTTGAAAATTAAAGTTATTACTTTAATTAAAAAGGTTTCGTTAATCCACTTAAAAGTTAACAAACTTTGGTGAGTAAGGTTTAACGATAATACGGCTAAAGTGTTCACACCTCAAAGTTTATATGTCATTAGAACTTTGCTTGTAGGAGTTAACTTAAGTAAGATAAGCTTAGCACGAAAGTCCTTCAAACACATTTTAGTCTCCAACCAAATTCTTCTACACTTACGTAATCTGAAACAGGTAAAACCACGAAAAAAAACCAAGAAAATACTTACAAACAGACTAAAACATTCACATCACTCGCACTGCACAAAAAAGTTTAGATAACCTCAAAATTTTGACAGCTGATCAAACAGAAATCTAATTTGGAACTAAATTAAACAGATTCTAAGTACAAATACATGTTAGACGTATTTTCATTACGTTTTTCGGGCGTGTTTTTGTTGTTCGACGGGAGCACACACGTCCGTTCCGTGCGGCAGTTGCAAGGCGACTGGCTTTTCTCCTTGACTTGAATGCTTGATTGAGTTAGGCTGCGTTTACGCAGGTGGCTTGGCTCTTGGGTGTTATGTATAAGGAATGCGCTAAGGCATATGCAGGTTAGGAGCTGTTTATTAGTCATTTGGGTCCAGTTTTAAAACCTATATTAACTATTTTATGTGTGGTCTTTGAGTTTAGTTTTAGTATCGTATGTACAGATAGTGTGATTGCTTAATTTATGTCGTCGTTTGAATGATTTTTATAGAGTATAGAAGAAAAAGACACGTTGCGCCGACCTGAAATAAATTAAGATACGTGCAAGAGAATTATAATGTTGATGGTGATTTATGTTTTCTTTCAGGTTGGCAGAATGTAGTTTTTTTTTCTTCTTTGGCAACTGAGGCGATGTCGACAATTCTGCTAGCGAAGACTCATCGTGTTGAAAAATTTAGCGGTGTCATTTACCGACATAAGATTAGGTAGAGTCCGTCTCACGAGAGAAGAAATTAAATGAAATTAAATTGTTTATTTTGTAGTTAGGATATCGGAATCAGTTTTACACGTCATCGGTCGGTTTCCAGTCTAACCGGATGCAGCTGCAGTATTTTACATGGAACGACTGCCTATCGCACTTCCACAACCCAGTTACTGGGTAATACTATACCCCTTGGTAAGACTGGTTGTCATTTTATTAACCAGTGCAGTGCCCGTAATATAGTGTTTAGGTAAATAAATAAAGGCATATGGAGTATGCAAGACTTCTATCGTGT
The DNA here is from genome assembly GCA_949629185.1 of Apamea crenata. Taxonomy (NCBI): domain Eukaryota; kingdom Metazoa; phylum Arthropoda; class Insecta; order Lepidoptera; family Noctuidae; genus Apamea; species Apamea crenata. The sequence continues at coordinate 8,638,014 of OX451379.1, read as the reverse complement.
GACGGACTCTAACTGATACAATACCTGTCCAAAATGTTTCCAGGTTTTCTTCGTATTTTAGATAGATATTGTTGGCCCAAAACTTTGCCAACTCCACAGCGTTGTCGGTGGCAGCACAATACTAGGAGATTGAATTTATATAATGCAAAAATTGTATTTTAAAATCTTCAGCAGCTCCAACAGTATGTAGGTAGGGTTGGCGTGTGTGAAGTATTTTCAAATGCTAATCAATTTATTTATGCGTCCTGTAGAGCGGGACCAGCGTTTAGCCAAGCATTTTTGTCAGCGATGTAATCTCCCAACTTATAATATCCTTGGCTTCATAGTATGCGTTTTATGTAATATTTGAATTTCGTTTCATTATGTTGGAGTATGTGGGGAGGTATTTTACTGTAACATTAAAACAGTACCCCATGAAGGAAGAGTCTACTTTAGCCAGTCTGAAACCTGGTTGAACTAATTGGACCCTATTTCTAGTTCTTTAAGTGTGTCTGTCACCTCTTTTACTGAAAAGATTTAATTTTTTTCATACGTACATGATGTTTTCATAGATATATTGATAAGGTACCGTCATGATATTAATATCTTTAAACAGCTACCTTAGAGAATCGCGCGTGCGGAGGCCATATATTGCTCTTTTCTGCAGAATAAAAATAGAATCGATATCGGCAGCCCGCCCCATAGTAAAACACCGTAAGACATGATACTATGAAAGTAACTGAAATAGACTAGCCTCGCGGTATCTACATTAGTAAATTGACAATTGACAATTAGTAAATTGACGGATTGTTCTTACAGCATATGCTGCTGAACTTAGCCGTCCTGCGAGAGATGTTAAATGAGGACCCCATTGCAGCCTTGAGTCGAGTGTTATCCAAACTTTCACTTGTTTTTCTTGAGCGATCTCTGATCATTTCATTAACACAAATAGTTAATGATCAAATTTTTATTCGATTTGACATTAACATTTAAAGTAAAAATCAAAAATGCGTGAAAATTTGAGGTATCTTCGTAATGTTTTTCTGTCTAGAAAATGTATTATTTCAGGTTCCCCAAAAATTTTGGAATGTCCAAAATTTGTTCCAAAATTTGTTTTTAAATCTTGTCAATTTCATGAAAAATAGATTGGCCACTTTCCTTTAGGAGACTAAAGGAAAGTGAAAACTCTTAAAATAGCCTCCACAGATGGCGATACTTATGTACTAACATACTATCATTAGCATAGCTTCCGTTTTGACAGTTCAACAACATTCATTGCGTTATTTACGTTGTTGAGCAGACATATTTTTCGAACATATGAAGCAAAGGATTAGCAAAATTCTTCAAAATGATTCAGATTGAGATTGATAGTGTGTTACGCAGAGTGCAGGTTTCCTCAAGGAGTTTTTCCTTGTTGACTGTCAAATATTTTCACCAGCCCAGTGCTATTCTTATAACAGTTAGTGCCAGTTGGTACGAAAGAGGAAGATAGTAAAATAAATCAACGTGACTACATTATGTAATCACCTTTATTTAACACGATTGCGTAGTGAGCCTTCGAAGTCTGTACTTTAGAACAAGTCTATAACAGCCTTACTTGAGACTAGACACAAATGAAACACAACTCTATTTCTTGGTAATGAAAGTAGGATTTCGTTTGCTCCTTTGCTGTTTTCACATGACAATGGAAATAGGACTGTGTCTTTTGAACTTCAAGGTTGGTTTTGAGTTGTATCACGCTATAGCCGCAAAAGTGTTGATAGCCACCGCGTTATTACAAGCCTCCTTTGGTTTACCGACTTTAGAAAGAGTGGTAATGAGTGTTACACGGTTTCTTTCTATTTTTATGGCGGTGTCGAAGGTCGCGGTTTCACGGAGATGTGGGAATTTGTAATGTAGGTGTCTGGGTGAAGATCGGGGACTCTCGGCTGTGTTCGGGTGGATTCGGGTATAGTATTTTTGGATTTTGAGGGCAGAACTTCGCAGAAGTTTTAATTATTGATTTGTATTTAAAATCAAAGCGTCCATGGCTTAATAATAATAGCCGCACGAGTCAGTCAAAGGTTAAGCTGAAATATGCTCATAATAAATTAGTGCCCTTTACCATCAACGATTGCATCACTGCTTTCCATCAGGCGGGATCGCAGTCAAGCACTAGTTTATATCATTAAAAGAAAGCTACGCTTGCCGCGGTTGGTTCGTGAATGGGTGACCACCCATTAGATATCTAGACCCGAAAGAAAAAGAAAGTACCGTAAAACGGGGTGAATCGGGATGCACGGGTGAATCGCGACGAAACTTTAAAATGGATTTTAGCGCTTAAATAATTATTTTAAATTTGACGGTGGTAGCCATATTGTTTAATTGACATATCGAAGTAATATTGAGGAAATGTAAACTTATTATTTTTAAATTGTTGATATAATTTATGAAATTCAAATGTAATTAAAATAATGTTTAATGTTGTTTGTTGTTGTTTAATGTTATTAATTTTTTTTTTGTGTGTATACTGTGGTTGTGTAATTTTGTGTGTAAATTCCGATACAAGTTACTTGTTTAGGAATAAATGACTACGACTATTTAAGATCAAAGCGCAATTTGACAGTGCCCAAAATTTTAGAACGGGCAATATTATTGTCCTTGTAAAGTCATCTTAAAAGTACTTAAAAATAATCTAGATTTACGACATAAAATAATTATTTTACTTTGACAAAGATTTTTCTACTACTTCGAATATTTGCTATGAAAAAGCGGACAAGAAACTGTTTTAATTTAACTTTTAGTACTAAAAAAACAAGGAGGTATATATTATACTTACATTTTGATAAGCCTGGTACTTAGAAAGTTGCCTGGCCCTACAGGCTTAGTAAAAACTTTTTATTTGATAACCTTCTTGCAAACTTTATGTAGGCCAGAGGCTTATGGATTGAGTTAGTCGCCATGTTTCCGCCCTTATCTGAAATTAGGATCTAGGATATCACTAGTAATATCATCATGATAATCAGCCCGTAATATTCCCACTGTTGAACCGAATGATAGACTAGTATTGGTAATATATACATCTGCTCTTGTGTATATCCTATGCTTGTGTGCAATCTTGTGTGTAGATGATTATTATCTCCTTTATTTCAATATAAATTATATTTTTAAATATTAGAATATAAAAAGTATAAAAACATATAAAAATATAAAAAATAATAGCCCACCGGTATCGGGAACAGAGTCCAAGCTACCGGTGGTCAGGACTCCAGAGAGAGGAATATCCTGACAATGCGAGCCGTGTCCAGAAGTACCGCTTTCTGAATCAAGCCCTTGATCCAGCTGCCCAACGAGGGCCTTCTCAGGTGTTGGTCGAGGCTCCTGGCTATTAAGCCATTGGCTGTAATGACTATCGGCACAATGATCGCTGAGTCCACACCCCACATGTCGACCACCTCGTGAGCCAAGTCAAGATACTTGATTTGTTTATATTTCTCGGCTTTTAAGAGGTTCTCATCATGCGGGACGGTTACGTCAACAATCATTGCACGCCACTCTGATCGATCCACCACCAGTATATCAGGCTTATTGGCAACAATAGTCCTCTCAGTGATGATGTATCGATCCCAGTACAATGTGATATTTCCATTTTCGAGAACTGGGTCGGGCACATACCTGTTGTACGGCACCTCAGATTCCACAAGGCTGTATTTCAGAGCAAGTCGCTGATGGATTATCCTGGCTACAAGGTTGTGTCTATGCAAGTACTCTCCGTTAGTTAGACGAGAACACCCGGAATATGCCTGACTGATTCCCCCGGCCGGTGGCATGCCCGGCAGATGTCAACCGTGCCTTTTACAATAAATCTTCGATAATTGTTCGTCATCATAATTTTGTCCATAATTGCACAGACCTCCGAGGTAAAGGTTTCTCCAAAGAGGTCACCAAAATGTAGCCAGGCTACAGATTATTATTATTTTTTATAGCTCTGCCGCCCCCTTCGGGGAATAAGGCGTGATGTTATGCATGTCATACCATACACGGCATTACCGCATTAAATGCTAAGTTACTGTGTATTCATGCATTCGCAAACGTTTTACCGAACTTGAGAGATTCGGAGGCATTTGCATAATGTATGGGAATGGGGCCACATACATCCTTTTTACTTGAATCTACGAAGAGTTACGGAAATAGCCGAAGACAAGAGGGCTTACCGAAGATGATTTGACTTCGTTCGTGCGAAATCTCTTGTTCCCCCGCTGCGTCGCATCGCATCGTCTGCCCTGAATTCTGACTGTTTTCCTTTTGCTCGGCTCGTAAAAGTCCTAACGTGATGTTATATAGTCTTTCTCAAGAATTGGGCTACCGAATGCAAACAAAATATTTTTAATCCGACTGGTAGTTCTACAGATTGGCGCGTTCAAATAAACATACAAACAAACTCTTCAGCTTTATTTCTATTATAGATAGATAGATAAATAAAAACTATTTAATACACTAAGGCCTGATCATTTTATCGGAGGAAACATTTTGAATTTTTTACAGTTCTTCCATAAAAAATCTGTCAAACGTCAATTTTATTCCACGAATAAAAATTATCTTTCGATTGAAAAATCAGCATACGGCTAACTTTACATGAAGAAAACAGTTTAAAATTAAAATTTTCATTAAAAAAAAAATATAAATACTGATTCAGATATTCTCGAGAATTTTTTGGCTCTATTTGTGCCGAGCTTAGAAGAGTCTATGGTAACTGTAACCCCCCAGAACTGTGGTGTGTAGTGGTAATTTTGATAGCAAATAAAACGGGTCTTTATCGTCTTAGCGTGTCGATAGCAATCATAATGGACTCGGCCTAGAATTCGGCTACAGTATTTTTATCTCATGAAACGACGCGCTCTTTACTTGTGGTAACGTGTAGCGTCAGCACATAAACACACACTTCTGATTTCGCCATTGTCTCCGTGCTGAGAGCTCCTGCGTTTACACACGCATTCGCAGCGTGTTTGTACACTTGGTAAACACAAGTAAAGCGCATGTCGCTTCGTGAGATAAAAATACTATATTTACGTGTTTGGCGCCTTCGCTAGCGTCCATCTGCACCCTAATTGCGTAAGACACTATCAATCTCAATCTGAATCATTTTGAAAGACATTCCTAATGTGTGTGTTCCAGCTTTTATTTATAAGATTTAATGTTTAAGATTTAGTGTTCCAGCTTATGCCGTGATCTAAAGTACAGCTCGTCATCAGATTGAAGGTGCGGCTGACTGGCCAGATTGCGAAGGACGAACACTTGGTGCCTACATTCTTGGAGGCTTCTAATTGCATCTAAGTATTACTATGTTTCGAGCCGTTGATGTAAACGGGCTCCGGGCTGCAAAACCCAATAACAGTTTGCCCGACCCGGGAATCGAACCCAGGACCTCATGCTCAGCTGTAGCGTTTGCGACCACTACACCAACGAGGCAGTGCCTTGATATTATTCAAATGCAATCGTTTTAAGACGACTGTGTGAATCTGTTTGGGTTATCCTAAAAACCTGTTGAGTGCAATGACCTGCGGAGTGGTTTCACAAGCACAGACAGTGTCGGTAGGTAATTAAACTGTCTGTCGGTTCCCATGAGGGTAGGCAGTGAAGATGGTAGGCGAAATTTTGGAATAACATGATAAATAATAAATATTTTCTTAGGTAAGTAATAGTTTTGAAAGTGGCGTGTATTCGGTGTATTCTGGATTCTGGCCGTGAAAATTTTGGGATAATTCTCCATTTAAAGATTTACATAAAGAGCGTAAAAATAGAAAAGTATAGTGTCTGTCAGAAGTGGTCTTTCCGTGCCTCGGAAAGCACGTTAAGCTGTTGGTCCCGCACCCTAATTGCGTAACACACGATCAATAGCAATTGGTTTCACTTTGACAGTTCAACAACATTCATTGCGTTATTTACGTTGTTCAGCAGACACAATACATGATACATTTTTTGAATATATGAAGCAATGGATTAGCAATATCCTTCAAAATGATTCAGATTGAGATTGATTGTGTGTTACGCAATTAGGGTGCTGGTTGTCCTTCGTGGATCTTTGACAGTCGTTACGGGTCGACAGAAGCCTGAAAATCTGACAGCAAATCTTACCAAGGGTTATCGTATTATCCAGTAACTGGGTAGTGGAGGTCAGATAGGCAGTCGCTACATGTAAAATACTTGTATTCAGCTGCATCCCGTTAGACTAGAAGCCGACCCCAACACAGTTGGGAAAAGGCTGGCAGATGATGATTCAGATGATGTATTTTGACGCACTTAATGTATTTTTTTTAATGGAGAATCATCATCATTTCCTGCCCTTATCCCATGTTACTTGGGGTCGGCGCAACACGGATATATGTATATGGCGGATATGGCGTATTTTTTTTTAATGGAGAATCATTGACAAGATTTACATAAAGAGTGTAAATAGATATAGTGCCTATCAAGAGTAATGCTATGCTCTATTTTCGATTCTTTAACGTTGGCTCAGAGTAGAAAAATAACTTGATGTTGAACTTGCCTTTATAAAGGCTTCAGTAACAATTTACCATAACTTGACATATTTGCCAACTCAAAACTCAAATAATAGAGATCATCCTTGCCTTTTCCCAACTATGTTGGGGTCGGCTTCTAGTCTACCCGGATACAGTTGTTGAGCAGATGGATTTTCAAACTTAGGAGGCAATGGATTAGCAATATTCTTCAAAACTCTTGGATTGTAATTCAAAGTGTGTTCCGCAATTAGGACGCTGGTCTGTGCGAGTCTCATCCCGGTCCATCCAGATCTTCTGTAGCTCGTACACCCCCCGGCTATTGGTCCGCCAATGCTCCTCCAGAGTCGGGATACCTCACTACAATTAAAAAGTCTCATTCTCGCTTCTTTTTCATCCGATCAAAACCCAATGAATTCAAGAATAAAACAAAAAAACGTCGATTGCGCGCAAAGGAAGTATTACTTCAACCAATATAGTTTAACCAACCAGTATAATTTGACACGCGGCCATTTGTGGAACTAAAGTGCAATGGACTGAATCTGAATGGATAGTTGCTTTGTCTTTGCTAGTGGCGCCACTCCGAAGGCTCAAGATTTATTGGTCTTGTTATGTGCAGCTCGTGTTTTTGTAACATAAGATGAGTTGCATTACCGGTTGCTATTGATACAGCCCATTCATAGTTGTTTTTCCTCTGATGTTGCATCACTGTCAAAACCCACAGTTATCTTTATACTCGTTAGAATAAGATTGCTTTTGGGTAACTGCCCAGTGGTTGCAACCTAAAAGCAACCTTATTTTGACAGACTTGTCAGTACAAGTCTGTCAAAATCACAGTGATCTTTATTCTCGTTACTGTAAGGTCGCTGTTGGTTTGCTCCTGTCAGAGGTCCAATACCCGTGAACGGACTGAACCTTTGTGGTGGTAACGTTGTTTATTTTTAAATGTGTGTATTTTTAATCACAGTGGTGTGTAAGGCTAAGTTACTCGATGAGTTGATTGGCACAGTGAATAATAATTGCGATTATTTTTTGGGTAAAAATGGCTATCAAATACACTATAAAGCTATGGTTTCGTCGAAGAGTGCTAGCCGTCCACAAAGCATAATCAGCCTACGTTCCCACTGCAAGGACACATGCCTCCGGTGAGAGGAGTGGTGTCACATCACATGTCTTCGAATTTTTGGTTCTAGGACATGCGGTTTCCACACGATGTTTTTCTTCACCGTTTTAGGAGCAGTGGTGATGAAGTAATTTACACAAAGTAAAGCGCCTGCCTGGGTTCCAACCTACGACCTACAACTCGTAACTCGCCGTTACCACTACACCACTGCTCTACCGGCGTATGACGTCACATTATCACATAAATTGCGCATATTAGAAAGCAATCTGAAACTTATTTCAAATAGAAAATTACTTGCCCTGAAAAATGCAAGAAAAACTATACAACCTTTCCATTTTTCTAGAAAAAGTCTAATCTTACAGCTTACCTAAGTAGACTAAACTCTGAACTTTAAGATTCCAAGCAAACAGAGGCAGATTTTCATTTAATTTTCAGCAACAAACCTCAAGGGCTTGAAACCAGACGTTTTAAATTATGCACCATTCGAAGAACCGGAGTACATATGTAAGTATGAACAAACACAATTATGTTTGTAGCGCCTACTGGAAATGTTATAGCAAAAATATGTCACGACGTGATTAGATTCGTTGCTCGTGGGTAATGTGTAGGCGGTTAAGTTAACTTTAAGTTACAGTTGTAATCAATAATTAATTGTGCTTGGCTAGCAAAGGATCTTCGTAGAATATTGACTCAGATCACTGTACCAGCTGTCATTAGTGGATCTTTGACAGTCATTACGGGTCGTCAGTAGCCCGAAAGTCTGACCACCAGTCTTACCAAGGGGTATCGTATTACCCAGTAACTGGGTTGTGGAGGTCTGATAGGCAGCGCTCCATGTAAAATACTGGTACTTAGCTGCATCCGGTTAGACTGAAAGCCGACCCCAACTTACTTGGGAAAAAGCTAGGCAGATGGTGATGACTCTGCCCGACCTGGGAATCGAACCCAAGACCTCATGCTCAGCAGTAGCTCTTGCCACCGACGAGGCAGTCTTGTAAAAAACCTTCGTATTACCCTATTTACAGTCTAGGTACGCTATAAAATGTCATTCAACCTATACAAATATCCACGTATTTCATCGCAAATACCATCCGAGCATACATCCTACGCAAATAATTCGATGTCCTACCCCCTTTCCTGTCCCCCACCCATCCTCCTTGCTCACCTAGTGACGTAAGCCGGTGTCCGGGGCCCGGGATCGCTGCATTGATTGCACTGGCGCACTGCAGATGCGCTAGATGTAATGTTGCGTTGTAGGGATGGGATAGGGTCGGTATGGGATGTAGTATCGATAGTTGCCCCGCCCTTGCTTGGGTGTTTTTATATTTTTTTATACAGGTTGGAAGGTTAAACAAGGGATATACGTTTTGGAATGTAGGACTCATGCAAATTGTCATAAATATTATGTACTAAACCCTTTTTAAGTATGACTCTAATTTAACCTAACATCCTGTATAAAACTTATAATCACTAATAATAATAAAATTATACAAAATATTTTTACACCAACTGGGGGTTGTCCTTAGATGCACTTGTATAGTGCATTCAGGGATAAGCGTTGGTTTATGCCTCATTGGTGATCACACGAATAGACTGCCTATCTGACCTCCACAAGTTACTGGGTTATACGATACCACTTGGTAAGACTGGTGGTCAGACTTTCGGGCTTCTGACGACCCGTAACGTCAACATGGTCACCCATCCACGGACCAACCGTGGCACCCATAGCTTAACCTGATCTATCGACCCTTGCGGCTGTTATTACTTAGCCACAAGAGCTAAAGGTAGTTTGGGTAAATTATTCTTTGTTAACTTCGTGTTATCCATTCCCAATAAGCATCTTTGACTTTGATAGTAGATTTATGCCAAATAGAGCCTCAACTAACTTCATAAACAAAATAAACTATCGATAGTTTTCCAAGAACATCACTATTCGTCCTGCTTACGTCATCGCTTTTCCTGACCCCGTGGCATCTAACGGTGAATCTAATCAAAGCCCTCATGAATCCAAACTACACCTTACACACCTGCTATAAAGTCCAATTCCGCTTGACAGAATTTTTGTTCAGTAATAATTTTCAATATAAATGAGACCTTTATGATAATGAATAGGGTTTATTCTCCTGTGGCAGATATTATGCATTCAGTGGGTAGTATGAACACATAGTAGGTTTAATTTAACTAGTTCAGTGTATTTCAGGAATAGAAAATGCTGGTCTTTAGTTAAAATGTCAGACGTTGGGGTTGTTTATATAAGGCAAAGAGGTTGCATGAATAATATCAGTACCTTTTCTCCTGATAATAGACGGCTTCTTTAGTAGTGGTTCTAATGGCAATCATAATATCATTTTTTGGTTTAAATTGATTGTTAGTTATAGGCATATTTTATGATTTATTACTTTTTGATAGATTATTTTATACTAGCTGCGCCCCGCGGTTTCACACGCATAAGTTTCGATCCTGTAAGAATATCGGGATGAAATGTATTCTATATGTTAATCCTGGTTATAAACCATCTGTGTGCCAAATTTCATCCAAATCCGTTCAGTAGTTTTTGCGTGAAAGAGTAACAACATCCATGCACCCATCCAAACTTTCACGTTATAATATTAGTAGGATTTTGTGAATGCAAGAACGTTGTTAGGCCATGTAGACTGTAGATTTGTAGACCATTTTCTATTTTATTGAGTATCCGAAACTGGTTTCTCAGGCCTACACTGTCCTCCCGTACCCATTACACTTTATTTTGAAATTTTTGTAAAAGAAAATTATTTTTAAAAGAGTAATCGTGGAGTTTCTTGCCGGCTCTTCTCCATAGGAAACGACCAATTGGAACCGTGCACCTAGTTTCTGAGGTTTCATAAGTGCCCATGCGTTTACATAAATGTGAAACAAAATATTTTGAGTTCGATTTTGGTATTAAATGGTTTCTATGCTATTTATCTTTAAAAATAAACTTTATTTTAAAGCTATTTCATATTTATCTCAATCACGAGAGACTAATTTAATTTTAAGTAAGCATATCAGAGAACATCGTGAGGAAACCTCCTGGGGCACAGTCCTCCTCTCTCTGAGAGGGAGTGGGCCATAATCCACCACGCGGGCCCAGTGCGGGTTGGTAGGTGTCACATGTCTTCGAATTTTTAATTCTAGGACATGCCGGTTTCCTCCCGATGTTTTCCTTCACCGTTTTGAGAGCAGTGGTGATGAAATTATTCACACGAAGTTGAAGTTGTTGTTGTTGAGTTGAGGTTGTTGTTTGAGTTTGAACGCATGATCGGACTCGTAAATCTGAGCCGTTACTACTTTCTCAGAATCCTTGGAAATTTTCAGAAATACATAAAAATTGTGTTTTTTCGAATCCCATGAATTTTCGCCCAGGCTTCATAGGGTGCTTAATTGTTGCAAATGAGTTCGACTATCACGTCCTGTCAGGACCACGTCGAATTAAAAGTCAGCCTGTGTAGGCTGTGTAGGATGATACTCAATACTCAATACTGATAAGAATGCACCCACGACACAGGAGAAATTCCTAGTGTGGGGCAACGTTTTTTAAAAAAGAAAAAAGAATGGCATGACATGGCCTTTTGGTTTGACCGTAGTCGGTGGTTAAAAACCATTTCTTTACAAATCTCTTGTCTTTCCGTCGGTAATTTACAGTTATTCACCATTTCCATGTTCCTCTTTATCAGAAATCAATCAATGTTACCGCCATGTTGAATCAAGTAGTTGTTGAAATTAATAACTGTGACGGTGAATTAGGGTTTATTAGCTACATTTTCTCATGCATACATATTGCTGAACATAGAATGTACTTACACGAAATAACATGACTTTACGCCTGTTTTCCTGAAGGGGTTAGCAGAGGTGTAGTCATCATTACAACCCAAAGACGTCCACTGCTGGACATAGGCCTCCCCCAAGCACCTCCACTTCGCCGGTTCTGTGCTTCTCGCATCCAACGGGTTCCTGAGGCCTTCACAAGGTCGTCGGTCCACCTTGTGGGAGGCCTTCCAACGCTATGTACTCGTACGTCTTCCGGAAAGCGATTACTCGACTCTTTACGTGGCCAGAGGGGTAATTCCCATAATATTAAGAACGTTCACAGTCTGGTCTCAGTCTCAATCTTTCAAAAATGCTAATTCCCCACATTTTTGACAAGTTTTTGACATTGATTGTCGCTGAGATGAGATTGCGATCGACGATTCTGTAACCATCTCACCGTGACAACTTGAGTGAATTGAGCGTGGAGTGAGCTGTCATTCCAAATAATGCTAGGGATTGACACTACTGACAACTCACATCAAGCTCACTTCACTTGAGTTTTCACGGTGAGATTTTCACAGAATCGACCAGCAGATTTTGAACGTTTTTATTAACGGGCATTGGTCTTCTGAAGGCCGTCCTTTAGTTAACCTAAGATTCTGCATTGCCATACGACGCGGTATAACGTGACAATGCAGATAGCGCGTCCACACGTTTTGAATTAATCATCCTAACTGATATTAAAAATGCGAACGTAAGTTTGTTACCATTTCACGCTTAATCCATTGAACCGATCATCATTAAATTTTGCATATACGTTGTTGTCAGGGTTATAGAAAAGGACATAGGGTACATTTCATTCAGAAAAAAAAACTTTTCCCGAGGAAAATAACGATAATAATTGCTTTAGGAGGCTAGATGGCGCCACGTGTCTTTCGAATCGTGATTGAAATATGATACTCCGAAGTGGTATCGGCTGAATGTTCGGCCGTTTCCTGCTACGAAGTTACTATTTGGTTCGGTCAGCCACGATCCTACACTCCCACTCTTCGTATTCCACTCTTCGTACTCGTATTCTAATAATCGGAATTCGTATTTTTGATTTTTCGAGTTATCATTAAGTCGGAATTTTTGTTATTCGATCTATTGAAACTCGGTATTTTGAGAATATTAATTATAAACGTTAGGAATATTAAAATTTAGAACCATTTTATTCGGAATTTTGAACCATTCGGAATTATGAAAATCGGTATTTTGAAATTCGTATTTGTGACTGACGGAATAAAGTTTTTCGTATTTATGTAGTGTACTTATAAAAAAACACTTAAAATATAAAAAAATAGTAGCCCACCGGTATCGGGAACAAGGTCCAAGCTACCGGTGGGTGGGATACGGTGGTCTTGGCTCCAGAGAGTGGAACCTCCTGACAATGCGAGCCGTGTCCAGAAATACCGCTTTCTGAATCAAGCCACCCAATCCCGCTGCCCAACGAGAGCCTCCTCAGGTGTTGTATTATTATGTTTAGTACGTGATAAAAGTGAATTTTTTAGTTTTTTCTAAATACACATTTTTATTAATTAGTTAACTCTTCACTGGAAATTTCTAAACAACTTTATATACTGTCCATACAATATACCATATACATTTAAGTACTATTTCTCATATAGATCAGCCAGATAGGTAAAACATCTCCAAAGGAACAGGGAAGCGTGGCACAAAAAATGGCATTTACTCTGGAATTGGTGAAACAAGGTTGTCAATGCTGACTAGGGAAGGCTATTTTAATTAGTGAACTACGCCAGAGATTTCTTAACAACTTCATACAGAGTTGGGGTCTACAATATTTTTATATCACGAAGCGACATGCGCTTTACTTGTGGTAAGTGTTCAAATATGTTGTGAATGTGCGCAGGAGCTCTCGGTACCGTCCGAGACAACGGCAATGTTGGAAGTGTGTGTGTGTGATAGGTGCTGACGCTACTCATCTTTACGCACACCTTTAAAGCTTGTTTGTACAATTAGTTAACACAAGTAAAGCGCGTGTCGCTTCATTAGATAAAAATACTATATACATAAAAGACCAGGGAAGAATAGCATAAAAGTAGGGCTCAGGAACGGGTGGAACAAGGCTATCGGTTTGATGACTCGTGCAGTTCTAATAAGTAAAATACACCAGTGATTTTTAAACACCTTTATTTACAAGTCACACAATCTATCCAGCGCGCGGGGGTCTCCACCTCACGGATATGGGCCTCCTGTTGTAGAACGAGCGAGACACCAGTGAGTTGGGGACGTAGCGGTTGAAGTAGGCGCGGTCTTCTATACTAAACACTGGGTAGTCCCCCCATTGGGCGTCTATGTTCTGAAAAGGAGAGAAAAAAATAATATTAGGTGCTACCGGCGAGATGCATAATCAGCCTATAATGTTCCCACTGCTGGGAAACAGGCCCCCTTTCAGTAAGAGGGAGTGGACCGTAATCCAGTTGGTAGATGTCACATGTCTTCGAATTTTTGGTTCTAGAACATGCCAGCTTCCTCACGACGATGTTCACAGTTTTGAGAGCAGTGGTGATGAAATAATTTACACAAAGTAAAGCGCTTGTCTGGGTTCGGGGTCCCCCGACGGGACAACGTTTAATCAAAAAATTTCATACGTACTTACGTAGGGTCATAATTTCAAGGTATTTTTTTTCTTTTTAAAGGGTTTCACGTTTAAACCTTTTTTGTTCTATTTGTGGCTATTTTTTCAATAGGTTTTTAAAATTGTGTTAGGCTTTTTACATTCATACTATTTTTATTATTATTTTGTTTCGTGGGTTTTTTAAATTTGTAATTGAATTTTTTATTTCATGCTTTTTGTAGTGACTCCTTATTATTTCATTTCTTTTAGTTTCTTACGTTTTATGATTTGGTGTTTAATCAGGTTTTTTGTAATTCGCCATTTTGTGGTGGCGGCCATCTTGGATTTGAAATTTATCATAGTGGATATAGTATTCTACTAGTCAAGCCCTATCATTTGATACCCATATTGAGGGAGTTGTGGAAAAATATGTAATCCGCCATTTTGTGACATATTGTACACCCCGTCGTTTTTGCGTCGGGGGTTAAAAATACTGATACCTACCTATTTAGCTGTATCGCGTAAGAGGCTGACAAAATCATAGTTGGGAAAAGGCTGGGCAGATGATGATTAGCAGATATTGCTATTTTAGTGTTCATAAGTCTTGTGTTTTTTCTCCATGCAAAAATGTATATTTTATATCCCCTCCTCTAAAGAATGTTGAAATTAGGTACGGACAGCACATCAAGCTACTACAATATGTCAAATTTCTTTAATAGATTTTGAACTTTATCGCTAAAGCATTAGGTTCAAGGTAGATTGGGAAAATTTAACAGTTTCGGGTAGCTTCATGAGCTGGCGTCTGTACCTACTAGTGAAATTATGTATTATATTCCCGACGTTAAAATTACTTTTAGGTAAGTTCTGAAACACATTTTTAGGGTTCCGTACACAAATATTGTTTTATATTATAAAAGTTTTTGTATGTACCGCTGTTGGTGTTGGAATATCCTACTAATATTAAAAACGTGAAAGTTTGTATGGATGGATGTTTGTTACTCTTTCACGCTAAAACTACTGAACGGATTTGGATCAAATTTGGCACACAGGTGGTTTATAACCAGTATTAATACATAGGATACTACTTTATCCTGATATTCCTACAAGATCGAAACTAAACCGCGTGGCACAGCTGCTGCTAGTATTAAATAAATAAACGGGCGTCTACCTGTGTCACAAGGCTGTATCTTTTTAACAATAAAAGGTAGCCAGTTGAAATTTTCTCGGCCTCTATCATGGCAATTTTTTTTTATTCTTGTCTATTCCCTCGTACCCTCTGGGTCGTAAGTTTGGCCCATTGATCGTCTGACCTCAATGGACCAACAGACGACCAAATCAAATTAACAGAAGGTAAAATATAACGTAAGAGAAGAGCGATGGAACGCAGCATTCTGGGTGTTTAAAGACAGGACAGAATTCGGAACACCACGCTGCGTTCCAAAACGGGTGTACTTTATGTAGGAAAGAAGGCTGCCAGGCTCAAATGGGATTGGGCGGGTCACATTAGCCGTATGCACGATGACCGATGCGCAAAAATCTCCACACAATGGGTGCCTGAAGATGGACGGCGCCGCCGAGGCCGGCCCAGAAAGTGATGGCGAGATGACCTGGGACGCGTATCGCGAGTGCTGGTTTGAGGTGGCGCGGGAAAAGAGCAGTAGCAGCAGTATAGGCTAACAAAAAAAATAATATATATAACAGCTTTAGTGGCGTACGGAACCATAATCCGCGAGTCCACACTTTGCCGGTTATTCTTTAAACCTGCTTTCAGAGTTATTCTATTAGCTTTAGTATTTTTGTTAAAAGAGTGTAGGTGCTGAAATCCTAAGTATTTCTTTTCAGACAGGCTTACGCTTTACGCTTGAAGAATAATGTAAGAAAATTGTAAGGTTCGCTTAGAATTTGTTCGAAGTTCTTAATATAAAGTTGTTACACTAGCTGCCGCCCGCGGTTTTACCCGCATAAGTTTCGATCCCGTAGGAATATCGGAATAAAAAGTATCCTATGTGTTGACCCTGGTTATAAACTATCTGTGTGCCAAATTTCATCCAAATCCGGCTATCTAATTTGTGGTAACTTAAGACTAACCTTGCACTTAGTAGTGAATAATTTCCTACAAAGCTAATAAATACATACAAACTTCTAACTCTTGTATCTCATTTCGGTCTGAGTTTAGCTATATGCATGTCGAATAAGTTTCATTTGGTACACTATTCTATCGTAGTAAAACAAGATGTGGTTGATGGATGGTCGCGAGAAAAATAAACGTGTGCGTCTCGGGACGCCCGACAGAAGTGATAACTTAAACTAATCATATTATGTCTATTGCACACTAAACACTGAGTAGAGAGAGGGGGAAGCGTCTGTCCGAAATAGGCGACCAGCGCTGTGGGTTAGAGTGAAAGAGGAAGAACCTGCCTACCGCTGCCGTATGCGTGAGAGAAAGGGAAGCCAGACAGACTGGCGCCGTAACGCGTTACGTTACGAAGCGGTTTACCCTCCCATAAGAAGTTATAACTTCAAAAAAAGACGCCAATTTCAGGCATTTCCTTTTTTAACCCCCGACGCAAAAACGACGGGGTGTTATAAGTTTGACGTATCTGTGTGTGTGTATGTATGTCTGTTTGTGGCGTCGTAGCTCCTGAACGGATGAACCGATTTTAATTTTGTTTTTTTTTATCGAAATCCGTTCAGTAGTCTTTGCGTGAAAGAGTAACAAACATCCATCCATCCATCCTCACAAACTTTCGCGCTGAGACACAGCGCCAACAAGGCACTCTTTTTTGTCTTGTAATACAAAATAAAAAAAACGAACCTGAATCAAAGCAAGGACACTCAGAATGAAGCCTAAAACTTTTATCACAGACGCCATTTTCGACCGAAATACTTTTAAAATGGCGCGGAAAACACGCTCATTTTCACATTTATACCAAAAATAACCGATTTAGACTGGAAATTGGTGAAAAACCGTGGCTTTTACAAGTTAATCCTCATTACAAAGGCATAGAGTTTATAATTAAATGGCTGTAGGGCATCGAGGCTATGATGTTAGACTAATCGTATTAATGTACTTGATTTAACATAGGTAAACCTACAAGTAAATCGTTTTTTTTTAAATTAAAATAGAAACAACTGACTGACTCGATTCTCGTTCCTGCTTTGTATGTATAAAGAGCAATTTTTCCTACTCTGGGACCATGGGACATTAACTAGCAAGTAGGAGCTACCTCAGATTTGATGTGACATGTATAAAAAAAAAACGTGTGCGTCTCGGGAAGCCCGACAGAAGTGATAACTTAAACTAATCTATGGTATATGTCTATAGCACACTAAACACTGAGTAGAGAGAGGGGGAAGCGTCTGTCCGAAATAGGACTAGCGCTGTGGGTTAGAGTGAGAGAGGAAGAGCCTGCCTACCGCTGCCGTATGAGTGAGAGAAAGGGAAGCCAGATAGACTGGCGCCGTAACGCGTTACGTTAAGAAGCTGTTTACTTTCCCATAAGAAGGTATCACTTCAAAACTGTGGTGAGAGCAGTGGTGGTAACGAGCTGTAGGTCATAGGTTTGAACCCAGACAGGCTCTTTACTTTCTGTAAATTATTTCATCACCACTACTCTCAAAACGGTGAAGGAAAACATCGTGAGGAAACCGGCATGTCCTAGGACCAAAAATTCGAAGACATGTAACATCTACCAACCCGCATTGGGCCCGCGTGGTGGATTACGGCCCGCTTCCTCTCACTGAGAGGAGCCCTGTGTCCCAGCAGTGGGAACATTATAGGTTGATTATGTGTAAATGATAAATTATTTTATTTTGTAAGTAGGTAGTGTTGTACAAACACTTTTACACGTCAATCATATTTTAAAACTAGATGAGGTCGGCGTTTCCTATCTGACTAGTCTGAGAAGAAAGGCCGAAACAAACTCAGAGGTCACAGTCTCTTTTAAAGTCCAGACATAATCACGGTCAGATCATTATGAAGACCATGTAGATCGATGTCTCTCAGACATCGATCTACATGGTCTTCATAATGATCATGGTCTTTTGAGGAGAGAACCATATAAACTGTATAATATCTATACAGAAAATATACAGTAATAGCTTCTCGCTGCGGCTTCATTCGCGTGGAAGTTGTAAGACACCACAATAAACAAATTAACAGCCAAATTTCCTGCCCGCGATATTGCTTCATTTTCGCTTAGCGCTCTGTCTGAGTTTTTCCTTTTTGCTGGCTCCTAAGGGTCGTCGCGTGATTTTAAATAGACTATTATAGCCTTCCTCAAGAATTGAAGAATTCCAGAGATTAGCGCGTTCAATCAAACATAAAAACTCTTCAGCTTTATTATTAGTATCACACTAATGTTATAAAGGCGAAAGTTTGTGAGTGAGGGTGTGTGTGTTTGTATGTTTGTTACTTCTTCACGCTCAAACGGCTGAACCAATTTTGATGAAATTTGGTACGCAGATAGTTTATAACCAGGATTAGAGCATAGGACACTTTTTATTCCGATATTCCAACGGGATCCAAATTTATGCGGGTGAAACCGCGCGGTGCAGCTAGTTAGTATATATACCGAAAGCACTAGGAAGTGGTGAAGGGTGGGCGTTTTAGGGGACTGTTTTATGTAATTTTGACGTTTTCTTAGTGCTGATTCTCAGCCTAATTTGAATAAATGACGTTTTATTTGATTTGATTCACTATAACCTCTTCAGGCCACCATTACTACTTATCCTACCAATATTATAAACCCGAAAGTTTGTATGGATGGATGGATGGATGTTTGTTACTCTTTCACGCAAAAAACTACTGAACGGGTTTGGATGAAATTTGGTACACAGATAGTTTATAACCAGGATTAAAATATAGAATACTTTTCATCCCGACATTCCCACGGGATCGAAACTTATGTCCATGAAACCGTGGGTCGCAGCTAGTACCACTATATGATTGACAAAGATCTTCCAGTGTAATTCCCATAAGACAAATAATCTTGATTTATTTGAAACAAAAGGAAAAAAAAATCTGCTTCAAAATGTCATTCAGCTAATAAGACCTCTTTTAAACGTCGGTTTGAAGACTCTCCGTCTTACTACAAGACGTAGCCGTTGAAGTTAATTCAAGTACCAACTGTCAAGAGATCTTCAGGGTTGTTTAATTGTTTCTAAAAGTCAGGGTTTGCTGTTTGAAGTATAATTTTCCATATAATTTATCAAGAAGAAATAAGACCACTTGATCTCAACCAGCAAAGTGAAGTCTGACAACCAGTCTTACCAAGGGGTATTGTATTACCCAGTAACTGGGTTGTGGAGGTCGGATAGGCAGTTGCTCCATGTAAAATACTGGTATTCAGCTGCATCCGTTTAGACTGGAAGCCGACCCCAATATAGTTGGGAAAATTCTAGGCAGATGGTAAGATTATTTGATCTCGTCCTTTATGTGTTGTGAACAGGCCCGCTACACTAACTCCCAACCTCAGCAACTCCTGAAGACCGTGTCCACCAACCAACGTCTTTTGTCTAAATAATTTAAACTTTATTGTTCAGAAAAAGCATTCCAATATTTGAATAGCACTAGCCTGCACACTAGGATTCCCTGTGTCGTGAAGACTAGTCTCCTTCGTCTTACAAGATTATTAGGTGCATGATAGGTAGGCTTCATATATAGCATCGGTCGGTATGATTTCTGAGGCGACAATAATCGGGTGTTTTTCAAACAAATACATTAATTAAATATAAGTATGTATGAGTAGTTAACTTATAGGTGTATAAAATTTAAACTTGTAAAGTGTGTTGTATACGTGTGTGGTGTGGATGTGTGCTCAATGAGTGAGTTAAGGTGAATGGACCCTGTAGGCCTTCGCTCTGTTAAGTTCTATGTCTCGTGTCATACGAGTGGATGCAGTGGTAGCCCAGTGGTAACGGTCACGATTTCCGAGTTATGGTCGTAGGTTCGAACCCAGACAGGCGTTTTACTTTGAGTCAAACTGTAGTCATCACCACTGCTCTCAAAACGGTGAAGGAAAATATCGTGAGGAGACATGTTCTAGAGCTAAAAATTCGAAGACATATGACATCCACCACTGGACCCGCGTGGCCCACCCCCTCTTGAAGAGAGGATGCCTGTGTCCCAGCAGTGGGAACATTGTAGGCTGATTTTGCTATGCTCATGTCATACACCCCACATGACAGGTCGCATTGTATGCAAAAGAAAATATTTTCGAAGAAAATAATTATGTCGAATTGTACAGACACCATCATATCAAGCTACTACAATCTGTCAAATTTCTTTAATAGATTTCCAACTTTATCGCTAAAGCATTAGGTTCAAGGTTGATTGGGAGAATTTGATAGTTTCGGGTAGCTTGACCTGCTGCGTCTGTACATTGGGGTATTGCAAAACTCGTAGGGATAAAATGACTGGACTTAACAACGCTTTATTTTCTTTAATACTTTATAATTCAACGAGGATTTTGATAAATTATCAAATTTTCTTAGATTTGTCAAACAGTCTGACGGTTGATATCAAAGGTTGGTGTCGGTAAAATACTATCGTGGCTGTTTTGTAATTTTCCTATATTATAATGCTAGATTCTGAAGTGGCGACCGCGTACCGGAAGACGTAGCGTTGGAAGGCCTCCCGCAAGGTGGACCGACTACCTTGTGAAGGCCGCAGGAACCCGTTGGATGCGAGAAGCACAGCACCGGTCGAAGTGGCGGTGCTTGGGAGAGGCCTACATATGTCCAGCAGTGGACGTCTTTCGGCTGAAACGATGATGCCAGATGGCGTCACTGTGACATGGGGTCACAGTTTTTCTACTATATGAAATTTCTTCTGATCCCCTCTGTCTCTCTAGTATCATAGATACCTATGGGAGCGACTATTTTGCTATTCGTCGTTCAGAAACAGTGAATGGATTCAGTGCCTACAAAATGGTTGAGCTGGATGATGCTAATCTACGCATCATGTTCGTGAACGGGCGCCGTTGGTTAACCCTGGTCAGTGGTCACCTCTTAACTGCCGGAGCTTATTTTTAATCTTATATTTTGAATTGTATCTTCATTTAATTTTTTAACGTTATTCTCACATATAGAAGCAACAACAATAATATACCCCTTATTTGTAATATCTTGATTTACACAAAGAGTGTCCTTGGAGTTTCTTGCCCGTTCTTCTCAATAGAGATCTACGTTTTGGAATGGGCCGTTTCAACTTTCTAACTAACTGATCGACTCTTTGACGATTCAAAAGTGCTTGTAAATGGTTTAATTGAAATAAATGCTTTGAGTTTGAGTTTATTTTGCGTAGGTTGGTATATGAAATTTTGCTTAGATTTGGTTTTTCAGATGTAGATTCAAAGGACAGTGGGCGAAATAATAACGACATTGCTGACATAATTTATATAATTTAACACATATTCAATACACAAGGTACATATAATGTAGTCTTATGATAGCTATAACAACAGTACATTTAGAGACGTTAGGCCATCAACATAAAACAATCGGAGAAGATATTTCATATCTTTAACAAATGTTATGGGCGAAAAAATATCTCGACATATCATTAAATAGTTTCAGAAAATAGGTACACATCACAGTATTTAGGCTATATATTTTATTTATTTTGACAAACATCAACGGATTTGAAAACAGTGAATATACGATAAAAATGTGATAACAACTAGATTTTTTTATTTAAAAAAAACTTTTTTTTCATTTGATATGTATTTCTAGGCACCTAGCATAGTTTGAGAGTTTCACTAAAATTTAAGCGAGAAATTAAAAAATATTTTCTTACGATAATCTTATTCTAAGACTAGCCATACGTGATATGTTTAGTAATAGATTTTTATTAATTTTAACATCAATATTTACTAATATAAATGCCTCAGCCAGTAAGATATGTATTTGTTTCATTGAAGACTTATTTATTAATGTTATTTTTAAATCTATTCATAATATTTAGAGATTAAACACTTTAAAATTGTCTTTAATAATAAGATGTGACAACTGTCACCATAAATACTAATTTTTAAATAACATTCATAAGTATTTAATATTGAAACATTAATCTCCGTACTTCTAAATCTACACAATAAATTAAAAACTAAAAATGATATGTCTCAGCTCTGCCTATCCTTCTTTTTGTCTTTTTTTCAAAGCGTCTTTTATACAAATAAAATGTAGCGTATCGATTGACCGTTTTTCGAAGCGAAATTTCATATTTTTTTCTCCATTTTTTCATTTTGCAATTACGCTCACAAAAAAAAACGAATAGAAAAAGTTTTACCTAATTTATTTACCGAATTAAAAGTAGATTAAAAATAAAGGGTGAACTTTGAAAAGAAAGAGTAAAAGTAATAACAATTTTGATTTATTTTTATGAAAGTTATGGGCGTAATTACAAAACTCGAGTCGTTAATGAGTTTGACATAAAACTTTACGAGTACCAGTTCGTAGCAATGGAGAGCCTCGTAAAAGATTTGTTATCTTTTTTACTAATAAAAATCCAAAAAGATTGTTTGAAGCTTTGTTTTTGCAAATTATAGAGGTTCTGTAATATTAACTTTTATTAGTAAAAATGATGTATTTTTTTTGTCACATTGCGTAAAATGGTATAACATCTGCCAACTTTTATAATGGTGACGCAAATATTTTTCCTTCACACCATCTTTTACCTTTTATCTTTGGTAAAATAATTTCTTTACATTTAATTTCCAAAAAAAAAACCTCCAGCCAACATTCAAGACCACACTCAAAAAACAAAGACAAAAAACAATTGATGCACTATACTTTGTACCATTTCACGCAACGCAAAACGTAAATAAATTAATGAAGTCGGTAAACGCCAATGCGTTTCTCCCCAGCGGTGTGCTGCACGAACTCGCGGATCTGGTCAGTGGCAACAGGTCCGATGCATACCAGGGGTTCCTTGAAGTAACCGCAGCTCTGTTGACAAAAAATATACATGATGTCATGTCACCTGTCAATATAAAGTCTGAAGTCCGTCCCACGACAGAAGTCCAGCGGCAATAAGTGATATTAATTTATACAGGGTTTATTTTCAAAGACCAGCCTAATTTAAGGGTGTGGTACAGACTATCGAGGTATGAGGAACAGGGTGTAAGGTTCACTCATCGTCCATAGAAAAGGGAGGATCGTCCGACCAGACGGGTGTTGTGTCTGGCGGGTTACTGCCCAACGACTGATGTCAGGACGTTGTATTATATGTTAGTTGCGCGGTAAACTCTGCGAGATGCAGGATTTGCGTGACGTCAGTATGACGCGTTGTTCGCATGTGGCGTTGTAGATACCGCTACAAGACCTTCAAACTGAACCAATAACTCCATGGGACCCGTTGGCTAATCCATTGATCATGTAGCGACCTTAGCGACGCGATTTTTGATAATTATAGAAAAGGAACTCGAGCGCTGTGCTCGCCAGTCGCTTACATACCATCGCCCTGCCACGTTCACATATACTATAATAAGCAATTAGAGTTATATTTAACCTTTATTAAATATATTAACAATTTCAGTATAAAACTGTTTCGCGTATCATTTATCTGGACCTTATTAATAACACGCACAATAATCCCATGGAGAAAATTGTTCAGTCTGATGGTCGGTACCACACCCTTAAATTTGGCTGGTCTTTGAAAACTAACCCTGTATAGATAGAGTGGCGATAAGGTCATCACATTAAAATAGTACAGTGGGTATAGAAAGTTGTTGTCCGTCTTAAAACAGTAAAATAAACAACTTTAACAACTTTGTTTATTTTTTATATTATTAGCATGGGGACTAACCCTAAATAAGTAGTTTCTGTAATGGCAGAATATACTGACTATAATAATATCACATCAATAATTTATTTTAACAACTATAAATTAATGTCCTACAATCAATGTCATTATTGTTTTTAGATTTAAACAGAAACCACAAGTTCTACAGGCATTAGGAAAAATAAGTATTGCATGGTTGTAAATGACTTTTCTTCACATCAAAAAGCGTGTATCTTTTCTGGTCCAAACGCTCATCAAATACTCCGGACATGTCTCGAGGTGTGAGGGAGACTCTATAGAGTGCCTTGTCGTGCAGGGTAGAGTGGAGGGCACTTGAGATGGACTGACCAAATTAAATCCGCAGTGGGCGATCCCTTGTATGAGTGCACAAAAAATACCATAAATCGGAGTAGGTGGCGAGAAATCGTGAGGCGAATCACATCAGCTCCTAGACAGGAAACTATATTAGGACCACGACCGCTCTGACAAGAGTGTTACGAAAAAGAAATTATTTTTATTGAATGGGGCAAAGTTCTATAGAGTTTCTGGCATTGTCCTTTTAAAAATATAAAACTAAATTTTTCAAACAAAATAAATAGCGTAGAAATAGGCACGAAATAAACCACCCTTAAGGCTCTACAGACGCGGGGCGATGGTATCAACAATTAAACACAAACTTTATGGTATTGTCACCAAATAATCACAAATTAAGTTTATTGTTATAAAATACTACAACGAAAAAAAGGCCCCATGGCTTGAATGTTAATTGTTATCAATTATTTTGTGCATCTATGTTTAAAATACGTTATTAGAATACGCGGTTTCAATTAATGTGTTAACGTTATCGCCACACTGTTTACAACATGGCCCGGAATTAACGCACTCCACCAAACACCTTAATTATAATATTTTGTTATAACCATAATACATACACTGATTTTTTTTTACAAGAGGGCTTTTTGCTTAGAAATAACGGCCGCATGGTTCGATCACTCAGGTTAAGCTACAGTTGCCGCGGTTTGTCCATGGATGGGTTACCATCTTTACATACCGAGACCCCACTGTGCCTCGGAAAGCACGTTAAGCCGTCGGTCCCGGTTGTCATTCGTGGATCTTTGACAGTCGTTACAGGTCGGCAGAAGCCCGAAAAAATAACAACCAGTCTTACCAAGGGGAACTGTATTACCCAGTAACTGGGTTGTGGAGGTCAGATAGGCAGTCGCTCCATGTAAAATACTGGTATTCAGCTGCATTCGGTTAGTCTGGAAGCCGACCCTAACATAGTTGAGAAAACGCTAGGCAGATTGAGTTTTGAGTTTGAGTTTGATCGGCCATGTCTTAAAAGGATATGAAAAAAATCACGGCGAGTATATCCCATGAAATCGACATAGGTATCATACGATTTATCATAACGGAAAGACGGAGAGGTTGAAGCTAGGAACCTAATATGTAATATTTTTCCTCAAATATCCTCAATCCTCGATATTTTCCTCAACCAAGTGATTTCATCATATTTTTTCCACTAAACCGACTTGAATTTTCCATCTCTGATATATTTTTTTCTAAGAACCAATTACTGATTTATGAAACTTTTGACAAAAGTACTTGGAAAACGATTTCTGGTTGAATGGCTTTTAAATGAATTAGGGATGGTTTAATTAATTCAACTTGGCAACTTCGCAAGCATTATGTTATATATAGAAAAATAATGTCTTTACTTAAACTTGAGAAATGAAAAAGTGGCCAAGTGCGAGTCGGACTCGCACACGATGGGTTCCGTGCCACCGTACAATATTTAACACTAAATATTTCTTTAACACTCCCACAAGGTGGACTGTCGACCTTGTTAAAGCTGCAGGAACCCGTTGGATGCGAGAAGCACGGAACCGGTCGTAGTGGAGGTGCTTGGGGGAGGCCTATGTCCAGCTGTGGACGACTTTCGGCTGAAATGATGATTTCTTTAACACCTTTTTTGTATGGGGACCCCCTTTATTAAATTTGTTAACTTTGTTTTATTTGTTGTTATAGCGGTCATAGTATTACTTACAATGTAAAAATTTAAAGTATCTACCTAGGACATGCCGGTTTCCTCACGATGTTTTCCTTCACTGTTTTGAGAGCAGTGGTGATGAAATTATTTCCTCAAAGTAAAGTGCTTGCTTGGGCTAAAACCCTCGACCTACAACTCGTAAAAAAATGTACCTAGGGTTTATCCCGATATTCTTACGGGATTGAAACTTATGCGGGTGAATCCGCAGGGCGCAGCTCGTCCTACTAATATTATAAACGTGAAAGTTTTTATGGATTGATGGATGGATGGATCTTTGTTACTCTTTCACGCAAAACCTATTGGAACGGATGTGTATGAAAGGAACACAGATGATTTATTACCAGGATTAACAATATAAAGGATACTTTTTATCCCGATATTCCCACTGGATCGAAGCTTATGCGGGTGAAACCGCGGGGCGGAGCTAGTAATATTATAAATGCGAAAGTTTGTGAGCATGGATGGATGGATGGTTGTTGCTCTTTCACGACAAAACTACTGAACGGATTTAGATGAAATTTGGCACACAAATAGTTTATAACCCGAATACATAGGATACTGTTTATCCCGATATTCTTACGGGATCAAAACCTAAGCGGGTGAAACCGCGGGCGCTGCTAGTAAGAGAATAAATAACCTTCCAGGACATAACCACAAATGGTCTTCAAGAAAAGATATTTTTCTTGTGCCCTATATTTAAAACGTCCCGAGTTTTTCGACTTAATATTTTTATTAGACTTGGACGTCCCCTAAATGTATTAAAGACTACGCGTCTTTGTTCCAGAATTTTATTGAGGAAAACGAAGTATTTCTTTAGGTTTTAACAAAAACAGTACCGCTTCCCATTTTATTATTTATTTTGAGGAGGAATTTGATAAACGGAAACTGTTTCGGTAATGAAAGTTCTGGATTTTTTTGAGAAAGTGGAGGATTGGAGTTCGTAATATTTTTTTAGGCAAATGACTTTCGTGTTTTTGATTTCGGTTATTTGGGGAGCTTTCAATTCAAGCCTGCGCGCCATTTATTTAACTTGCAAATGAGGCTATAAAAAAAAACGATGGTATTCCAAACGCAAACCTAACTTTCATAAATACCTAACGTTTCAATGACGTCATTCGCCGGTAAAGTGAGGACGCTATGTGGCGGCCAGTCTTAGGAAACCCTACCTTAAACGAAAACAAAGTTGACCGCCATACGATTACCACCGGGATGTGAAAAAGGTGAATATTCAGATTAGTGGAATAACATCTTTTTGTGTCTTCACAATCTCATCGCATTCCGGTCTCCTATTCTTCATTTTGCACGTAATTAGTACATTTTATCCTCTTGTTACTTACCGTACCAGATATAATGAATGTATACAAGATATTGTAAAACATTTTAAAAGAGTAACGGTGGAGTTTCTTGCCAATTCTTCTCCATACGAAAACTCCCTTTTGGAAGGTGCGACTAGAATTTATTCTATTTAATTTTAAATGTTGACGTTCCTTTTATGTGCCTATTTGAAATATATGCTTTGACTTCGACTTCGAAGCTTCGTGGGCTAACAGTCGAAAGACAAGTTTTCTTGCAAATAGAACCCTACCAACAAAAGATCGAACAAATTGTTTCACGATCGGAAACACTTTAACACAATATTCTTTCTTCCAAAATAGAATCACTACGAGTATACTTATTCTTACAAAATCCCTGTTCAGTTATAGAAAAAAATATAAGTACAAAAAGAATCTTTTGTATTCATGTTTATTTCCGCGCCTAAGTAAAAGCCTTTGGCACAAGATCTTTTTCCCAAAAGTATGTTTGAATATAAATCATATGTTTCTGAATCTTAGATGGTTTTCTTATGTCTTTGCATACGATATTTTACTTATTTGTTTGAGCGAGTTGATCCGGCAGGGAACCAAAGTTGTATAGCTCATAGAATAAGCTAGCTGATGTGGCAATGGGTCGGCCATTATCCGTAGAGCCGATGACCGTTGGGATACTACGTGTTCTTGAGTGAAGACCGCGAATCGGTAAACGCAAGGTGGGACGCCCTCAGGCTAGGTGGAGCGACGATTTTCGCAGGATGGCTGGTAGCAGCTGGATGAGAGTGGCCGTAAATCGAGTTGAATGTCGTGCAGTAGGAGAGGTCTATGTTCAGCAGTGGACTGCTATAGGCTGATGATGGTGATGTTTGAGCGAGCAGTGGGGGTCCAGTGTATATCGGGCCTGACTTAGGAGTTGTAGGTCGAACACAGGCAGGCGCTTTACTTTGCGTAATTTACTCCATCACCACTGTTCTCTAAACGGTGAAGGAAAACATCGTGAGGAAACCGGCATGTTCTAGAACGAAGTTCGAAGACAAGTGACCTCTACCAGCCCGCACTGGGCCCGCATGGTGGGCTACGGCCCAGTATCTCTCACAGAGAGGAGGCCTGTGACCCAGCAGTGGGAACATTGTAGGCTGATTATGCTTAAGCTGCTGCTGGGGAGTTTGTTGCGCCACTTCTTCTTCCCAGCGAAAGCACTGGGAAGTGGTGAAGGGCGGGCGTTTTTGGGGGACTGTCTTTTGTAATTTTGACGTTCGAAAAGTGCTGATTCTCAACCTAATTTGAATAAATTACTTTTGATTTTGCTTCTCATTTGTTTTAGTATTTCATGTAAAGTAGAATCACAGTATAAATTTATTATTATCTGCCTAGACTGTTGCTAAATATGTTGGGGTCGGCTTCCAGTCTAACCCAATGCAGCTGAATACCAGTATTTTACATGGAGTGACTTCCTATCTGACTGATTTCTTGATAAAACTGCATGTCAGACTTTCGGGCTTTTGACAACCCCACTCCCCAATCTGTCTGTCAATTGTGACGTTTATGGTAATTTCTTCTTGAACATTTGTCGGGAATTTGGAACTATGAGCGTTTATGGGGTGAGTCACACCTTTTGCCCTAAGGCTTACAAATGACAGCCGGATCCTACGGCTTAAAGTGCTTTTCAGGGCACGGAGGGATTTCGATATGTAATCGATGGTCACCCATCCACGGAACGACCTCAGCTTTTAACTCGTAAGTTCTTTATTATTAAATTAAACACTCGTACACACGGAATCAGTTTATATTTTGCCAACTTGCCAGGTGACCATTTAAAACCAAGACATGCACATGGAAATTATCGTTTTACAATCGTCCAACAGATTCTCATCTCAATCGAGCCGGC
This sequence comes from Apamea crenata, assembly GCA_949629185.1. NCBI lineage: Eukaryota > Metazoa > Arthropoda > Insecta > Lepidoptera > Noctuidae > Apamea > Apamea crenata. Next base: position 8,608,998 of record OX451379.1, on the reverse strand, counting down.
AATTGTCTCGTGCGGCGCGCGTTCCGTCGACTAGTGTTGCCACTAGTTGCGAGAAATTTCTGAATCGCGCGTTAGAAGCTAGCGTTGTTTAACCAGCCAGACGACGTGAGGCGTGTTATAATTTAGCTCCGAGCCCTTCAATCACAGTACAAATCTTCATAATCATACATTCAGTTGGACCCGAGAGAGCGATTGTGTCAGCGCCGACCTTACACATGAAATTACAAGATAAATAATATATAAACATAACCCCGGAGTAGATTAGGACACATAAGGGTTCTCTTGGGTGCCTTTTTTATGATAGGTACTTGGCTTAACATGGGCGCTTAAAATAGTCGCGGGTTTGAAATTATGGAGTTATGAGGAACAGGATGTAAAGTTTAATCGTCCTCTATAGAAAAGGGAGGATCGTCCGACCAGACGAAGGTTGAGTCTGGTCAGCTACTGTCCGACGATTGATGTCAGGACGTTGTATATATGCTAGTTGCGCGGTAAACTCTGCTTGCGCGATGCAGGATTTGGCGTGACGTCAGTGTGACGGTTTGCTTTATAAAAAATTAGAACTAAAATTTTGCCAAAAATTACGGTAGAATAATGAAGGCTTCATGGGCTTCTTTTAGTAAGCTGCAAAAATCAAGGATATCTCACCTTCCTAGGCTTCTGCCGGTGTCGCCGCTGCATGATGCAGCACAGGCCCCTGGTGACGTCACATTCGCTGGAAGAGTTGCAGTCATCGTTGTATTGCTTGCGGCCGGCGGTCGGTGGGCGGCAGACGTGCATCTCGCCTGGGTGGTGAGACGATTATAAGTTGGTGTTTTACTATAAAAAGCTGGTCTTTGAGGTGGTCGAACAAGAGTGACATTGGATGAAAGCTAAACGAGTCTTGCCATATTTTGGATTTCTTTTATCTTCGGGTCTGTTCAGTCAACATAATGCTAAGCTGAAGATCACCCATGTATTCTGTAAAAAAACTCACAGTGACAGCTTAGGTGAAGTGGGTGATCGATGTTAGGGATTACCACTATGGACAGCTCACTTCACCTAAGTTACAGACTAAGTCGGCATGATAGCAACAATTCAATCAAGCAGTTCAAATATCCAATTTAGAAAGAAGAAAGAAAGAAAATACATTTAAAAAAAAAATACATAAATACTTTTATTTATTTTTCTTCCTTTTTTTATTTGGTCATGAAATTATTTTTAGGGCAAAAGTGTAAGATCTATCCGGCTTGATCTTGATTTATTCTGCAGACAATACATGATTGAATTATGACATGAGAAGACACTCTTGCAAAAGTAAGAATAATCAGACTGTGAACGTTCTTAGAATTATGAGAATTGCCCTTCTGGTTTGCCTGGCCATCGACTGCAAACAGCTGTCGGAAGAAAAGCGGTCGTCTATATGGTTTAAACTGACAAAATTTTCGGGTGTTGTACTTGTGAACAGCGTTTAGAGGACTGCTACGATAACATTGATTGATGTTCTGAGTAGATCGGATCTATATAGGTACTACGGCAAAGGGCAAAGTTTACTTACCAGGTACCACCTCCTCGCACACTAGTCCAGCATCGCATTGATTTTCTCGGTTGCAGATCTCGCCCAGTTTCCTGCCGGCGAAGGCTGGCAGGCAGCGGCCTCCATCCTCTGAGAACAAATAATTTGTATTAACATTTTGTCCAATATAATATTGCTATTCTGTAAAGTTCATTTGGAACCTCACTCAAGTGAGCGAACACAATTCGATAGAGAACTCATTTGTTTTTAAAGTGGTGGTCGTGGATTTACAACGAGACACCGTTCGAATTTCGAAGTGAGGGTTTTCGATATTGCATGACATGTTTTGCCAGCGATGATTTTTTACCAGCGACGACTTTTACCAGCGATATTGTTTTAACAACAATGAAGACAGTTCCAAAATAGTTCACCAGTTAAACCAATTGGTGTCAAGGATGAAATATCACTCTACAAAGAATCCTATACTTATCCCTAAACGAGTAATTTCCGACACTAAAAGCTTTTTCCTGAAACGCCAATGTGTGTTGAATTTCAAATAAACTATCGGAGAAACGAATTCGTATTTATATTAGAAATATCCATTCGGTAAAGGAAAAAAGGGCGCCATTTTCGTGAAGGACGTGTTAGCTAAGGTAATGGAAAACAGCAATGTCTTGTCTGTTTGTCACTAGCAGCGCCTCGCGGTTTCACCCGTATAAGCTTCGATCCCATGGGAATATCGGGATAAAAAGTATCCTATTTATTAATCCAGGTTATAAACTATCTCTGTGCCAAATTTCATCCAAATCCGTTAAGTATTTTTTGCGTGATTGAGTAATAAACATCTAAGCATCGGCAAATTCGATCCCCAATCTGTCTGTTAATGGCAATTTCCTTTTGAACGTTCCTTGGGAATGGCATGGCTATGGGCGTTTATAGAGTTATAGGACGATTTGAAATAGCTAGCTAGCATAGCTTCTGCACGCGACTTCATCCGGGTGAGATTTCTAGCTCCCCAACCCGTCCAATCGCACCAGCTGCCCGTTTTATTACTTCGCTTAAGCTCAGCGTTCTTTCTAACTTTTCTTTGTTTTTGCTCGTCCTTTAAGGGTCCTATTGTGATGTAAAGTAGCCTATAGTCTTCCTCAAAAATTGGGCTATCAAACGCAACAAGAATTTTTCAAATCCGACTGATAGTGCCAGAGATAAGTGCGTTCAAACAAAAAAAACTCTTCAGCTTTATTTTTAGCATAGATATTATAGATTACATACATAATTATGTAAATATAATATGTCTTTGCTTTATGCCCATGAAGAAACTAACGAACGCCATCTGCTACGATCCTTAAGGACCTACTCTTTTTACGTGACTAAGTATGTAGTGCTTACGTATATTTCATTATTAGATTCCTTCCGCGGCTTCGTCCGCGTGGTATGTCATGTCAGCATATCCTTCCCCAGAGTTCGAAGTATCCTCATACCACATTTAATCAAAATCGACCCAGCCGTTTCGGAGATTAGCCAAAACAAACAGACTTGCGTGTGACATGCGTCCACTTGACGCACGCGTATACGTCAAAAAATGGCATTAACTATCGTCAAACCAACAAATGCGTTGTTTTACAAAATTATAGCTTTGACGTCGTATGTCAAATAGTAACGATTACGTGATCGATATTATTTGACGTACGTATGTATGTTACGTTAACTAACCGTTTGAAACAACCCGCCCTTAATAAAAAGCTTTTATTTTGACATTACAAACAGACCCTTCAATTTTATTTATTTGTATAGATTGGAGATATTGTCCTCCATAAGGCCACCCTTATGACGAAGGACATCCCCAATCCCCAATAATAAGGAAATGTAATTCCCGATTTGAAGAGGGTTCGAGGGCTGAATAATACATAGTTGTAGCAGAATTAGATTCCGGGAAGGGTTTTCATGTACGGTTTTGTTTCTGAATTTCCTATTGGAATTACCGGACTTATAATGTAAATGATAAATGATTTGATTTTGTAAGTAGGTTTGTACAAACACTTTTACACGTCAATCATATTTTAAAACTAGATGAGGTCGGCGTTTCCTATCTGACTGTAGGAAAGTTAAGTACCTACTGTAAAGGTTGTCAAAGTAAAGTCGACCTTATGTTGTGCAGGCAATAAAATAACTTTTTTTATGTTTCCTCGGGCATAACTCCGTCATATATTGACGGACGGCACGCACAACGTAACATAGTACATAGACGGATTTGCAAAATTCTGGTGTAGTGTATCTCAAATCATTACGATATGAGGTCAACCTCGAAAGGACAATGCTCATGGATGTATGGAATCCCGTAAGCATGCTGCATCAAAGTCAAACTTTGTTTTATAAACACTACTTTTATCTGTTGCAAAAAATACTACATAGTGGGTACATATAGAAAATTACTTAAAATACAATTATGTTAAATACCCTACATGCTGATATTACCTGTGAGGACTGAGGATGATCCATGGTAACAGAAGGTCAGATCCCGTAATTAAAAACGTTCAAAACTTAGTCTCAATCTCATCTAGGCGACAATCAATGTCAAAAACTTTACAAAAATGTAGGGAAATGAGAGGTATTTTTGGCAGATTGAGACTGATTAGACTACGAACGTTCTTATACCCTGTCCATTAGGTAACCCGTTTTTTGACAGATGGAACTAGTGATTGCAGCAACACACAATACATCATTGATTGATACACGTACGGTATTATAATTTACTAGCTGCGCCCCGCGGTTTCACCCGCATAAGTTTCGATCCCGTGGGAATGTCGGGATAAAAAGTATCCTATATGTTAATCCTGGTTATAAACTATCTGTGTGCTAAATTTCGTCAAAATCTGTTCAGTAGTTTTTGCGTGAAAGAGTAACAAACATCCATACATCCATACATACAAACTTTCGCATTTATAATATTAGTAGGATGTCAGAAGCCATAAATAAGATAATTCAAAAAGATATTAAGGCAGTTTATATATTTATTTTATTACGCATTGTAAAGTTACTTTTCACGTAATCTGGAATATGTACATACTAAGACAACATTAACACAGCAGAATTTAACATGAATTAACCCATATCAATTAATTTCAACCCCAAGAAACAGCCTCTCCAAATTCACCCCCACGAAAATTTGAAAAATTACAACCCCTTAAATCACTAATGAATTAATAATTATCTCGGGGTATCCTATAAGCGTTCGTAATTATTCACTTAATTTATTTACACGAAAACCCTTTTGAGGTTATTTATTTAAACCATACATTTTTGAATGTAGACTCTAATGAACGATGAATACTTTATCAAAAGGGATGAACCAGTTCCACGCTGTTTAGACGAGATGAATATTATGTGAGTCAGTTGCTTCCTGCTGAATTTTTCAGTACCAGGGTAGACGGAAAATTTAATTATGTACGCCTTTGAGCGTAGTGTGGTAAGCAAAGTTTGTTTATTACGGGAATTAGGAGTGCTCAGAGGGCCTTGTTGTTTGAATAATATGTACACGGACTGTGCTTAGTAAAATTCTTCTTAATATTTAATTAATCTGAGTCCGTAATTGCAAAGGGCAATGCCCTCTTCTCATGTTTCTTCTCAGGGTGTCGATGTCAATTTAAATGGACTCGGCCCAGAATTTGGCGTCATCACTAGCGTCCATCAGTTCCTGTAACGTACAGATGCCAGCTCATCAACTACTACAATCTATCAAATTTCTTAATCGACTTTCAGCTTTATCGCCGACGCATTAAGTTCAAAGTTGATTGGGAAAATTTGACAGTTTCGGGTAGCTTTACCTGCTGGCGACTGTACATTTGACAGGACACGCAGGAAATGATAATAAGTGTCCCATCGTTTGTGGAACTGCATAAAATACTCCAAGGCGGAGTCGTCTATGAATCTCCATCTGAACAGCACCCTAATTGCGTAACACACGATCAATCAGAATCGGTTTTATTTTGACAGTTCAACAACATTCATTGTGTTATTTACGTTGCTGAGCAGACACAATCATGACACATTTTTTGAACATATGAAGCAATGGAGTAAAAAAAATAAAAAATACATTCATGTAAAATACTGGTATTCAGCTGCATCCGGTTAGACTGGAAGCCGACCCGGAAAAGGCCAGGCAGATGATGATGATGATGAAGCAATGGATTAGCAGTATCCTTCAAAATTATTCAGATTGTGATTGATTGTGTGTTACGCAATTAGGGTGCAGGTTTTAATTGTTTCGGCCAACCTGAGTCCGGAGTCTGATTAAAGACTTCCAGGTTACCCGAGACCACTTATGTCCAGATCTTCAGTGGTTTGGGTAAGGAAGCACTGTCTCGCCAAAGCTTTAGTCTTCCTTTTGATCGTTCGCCAGCTGAGAAGGTTGATCATTAGGCTGAGGCTACATTAGGCCGCAACGCGACGTGCGACACATGAGCGATTAAAACAAATAAATGAATGCTCACGTATATGGCTACACCGTACATCAAATATTACTAGCGATCTTTGATTTCTTTCTGCGATAGGAACAACATTCCTGTAATCACAACATCGGCTACATCAACGTATCAGCGAAATTGAAGAGAATTTATTAGATAATTTCTCACTTGCACGACTAGTTCAACAGTGCTACTAAATGTAGCCGCATGAATCGCTCTTGCTGATTCGTTGTGTAGCATGTGTACTGTAGCCAGGTCATCGCCGAATATACGGCGGATTTTCGCTTATAATGTAGCCATACTATGTTTATCTCGTTTCGCTCTTCCAGTCGCATCGCAAATCGCTGACTACTGTAGCCGCAGCCTTTTAGGTACGTTTGCTCGCTGCATGTTGACAATAACATAATCAACCTTAATGTTCCTTCTGCTATGACACCGGCCTCCTATCTGTGGGAGGGAGTGGTCTGTAATCCACCACGTGGGCCCAGTGCGGGTTGTAGATGTCACATGTCACACATCGGTCAAACATTGGTAGAGGTGACAAAATGCCACTTTCCTCACGATGTTTTGCTTCCTCTGACCAAGATTATGTCTGGACTTTAAAAGAGACTGTGACCTCTGAGTTTGTTTCGCCCTTTCTTCTCAGAATAGTCAGATAGGAAACGTCGAACTCATCTAGTTTAAAAAAAAAAACATGATTGTCGTGTAAAAGTGTTTGCACAAACCATCATATACCTACATGAAATAAATCATGTACGCACATTCACGCATTTTTTTTTTAAATAATATGATTGTCTTGTAAAAGTGTATGCACTAACCTACATTAAAAAAATAAATCAATTACACACATTCGCGCATTTTTTTTCACTGCTTTGAGAGCAGTGATTACGAAATAATTTACACAAAGAATTGTGTCTGCTTGGGTTCAAACCCACGACCTACAACTTGTAAAGTAGGAGCCGCCGGTACAACTGGGCCATCACTGCTCTCCCCTTTCTAACCATATCATCTTTCACACACTCCATCCATCGTTTCTTTGATCTTCCTCTTTTCTTATAGCCATCCACATTCATACTCAAAAACTTTCCTCCCGACATTTACTTCACCTAACCTTTACCGCAAACCAGTCCACCGTGAAAGTGAACTTAATAGATTCCTTTTCTTTGATCCCTCAACAGAAATATGCTTGGAAAATGTCCTAATTTATTTTGCAAACCCTTTCTGCTTATGATCTCCGATATTCTGCGAAAAATATCTGCCTACACAATGTAATTACCGTTATAACAAACATGTAAATATGGTTTAGATTTAATTAGTTAATTTGTTCCTTTCGTGTAAAGTATAATGAAGTTTTGATTTAATTTTGGCCTTTATTTTAATTAGATACATTAGAGGTCTGCCGAATTATTCTGTAAAAATCTCACCGTGAAAACTTAGGTGAAGCGACCTGTCATCCCATCTCTTGCTACGGATTGACAGCTCACGTCAACCTCATTTCACTACAGGTGCTTAGTACTCGAGAGGTCACGGCCGCGGCTTACCTACAACTTGTCGGTCGTAAGTTCGAACCCAGATAGGCGCTTTACTTTGTGTAAATTATCTGATCACCACTGCTCTAAAAACGGTCAAGGAAAATAACGTGAGGAAACCGGCATGTCCTAGCACCAAAAAAATCGAAGAAATGTGATATGTACCAACCCGCACTGGGCCGTCGTTGTAGATTAAAGCTCACTCCCTCTCGAAGAGAGGAGGCCTGTGTCCCAGCAGTGGGAACATTATAGGCTGATTATGCATAGCCAATCGCCAGCACAGTCATCTTACATGGAACTAGTGACCTACATTTGTCTAAATAAATATCTCAGGCCGTAAAATGTGAGAAGTTTTAAGAGGAAGGAATACAGTTCATAGTATGTTCTGCTACACATCAAGCTATACATAACCAGTGTAAGCGGACTTCGGAAAAACTTATACTTATAATGTGAGGTCACAACAACTCTTAAATACCAAGACTTATTTCTAATTTTGTATTTTGAATTTTATGGTTTCTGCATTTGTTTTTTTTTACATTGTTCTCAAATATAGAAGCAACAAGAATAATGTACCCAGGATTTTGTAATAATATCTTGATTTAAAAGAGTGTCCTTTGGAGTTTCTTGCGCGTTCTTCTCCTTATAGATCTACGCTTTGGAATGGGCAACTATGTAGCTTCAACTTCCTGACTCACTGACCGACTATTTAATTTTGACATTTCAAAAATGCCTGTAAATGGTTTTATTGAAATAAATGCTTTGAGTTTTTGATTATGGAAACGTATAGCTTGTCATGTAGCCGTGCGTTCCTATGCTCTTGTTTGACAAACATGTAGTAAAATCTCCTTAGTCTCCTTAGAGTTAATCTCCTCTTTACCTATTCCAAGAACAAGTTATAAATATATTATATACAATTCTATAGAAAACTACAAGTACTAGGTAATCATATTCGTGGAAGCAGACTGTATATTCAAGGTATACATTCGAGACATGTTCCGATACAAAATCTGATTACGCCTGTCTATCTGAACATGTAGGTTTATTAGAGTTCCGTACCCAAAGGGTGCCTACGGAACCGAATAGTCCGAACAAGGGTTTTAGAAAAAAAAAAATGGAATATTTGTCCGGAATTTTGGAAAATTCGCATAAAACCATATTGAATTTTTGACAGGACAACTGTCAAGAGTCTGTCGGGTAAGCTAGTAAATAATAAATGAAAGAAACATACAAGAAACATGTCAAAGAAATATGTAGAATTAAATATTGTAGGGTGGTACGGAACCCTTCGTGTAAGAATTCGACTCGCACTTGGCCGCTTTTGTGGGTAAATGTGACCAATGTGAATAATATAGGTACGAGCTCGTAAAATATCTGTTTTATGTATACGACAGGTACATCCTACTAATATTATAAACGTGAAAGTTTGTATGGATGTATGGATGTTTGTTACTCTTTCACGCAAAAACTACTGAACGGATTTGGATGAATTTTGGCACACAGATGGTTTATAACCAGGATTAACATATAGGATACTTTTTATCCCGATATTCCAACGGGATCGAAACTTATGCGGGTGAAACCGCGGGGCGCAGCTAGTGATGTAATAAAATTGTTCTCCTGTACATAATGTGATGATAAAAAATGTATAAACCAATACGTGTTTCTCGTATTTTTTGTGTAGGTACTTCATTGTCTATATTACGTGACTCGGCACTCGACTCATCATCTTTAATCCAGCCCGGAATCACCCATTGCCGGGTAGAAGGCCTGCCTTTCTTCTGCCATACTTCCCTGTTTTAGGCGTCTCGACTTTGACGATATCGTCAACCCAATGCGCTTTTGGACGGCCCTGGCACTTGACTAATTACGCCAAAAAATGTGTATTGTCTTGTATTACTCGAATTTATAACAGAAGGCCGAATCCCGTAATTAAAAACGTTCAAAAGCTAGTTGAAATCTCATCAAAGCGACAATCAATGTCAAAAACTTGTCAACAATGTAGGGAAATTAGAGGTATTTTTAACAGATCGAGACTGAGATCTGGGGGTCTACTCCGAAGTAGTATCGGCTGAATGTTCAGCCGTTTCCTGCTACGAAGTTACTATTTGGTTCGGTCGGTTCCGATCCTACACTCCTACACTCTTTCGAATATTGACTATGATCCCGACCCAACTAAGCCGATCCGAACTTTTTTCGCATTTTTTAATAATATTCGGTTCAGCCATGTGTCGGTCCAATCCGAATATTCGCACTTTGCACTTCGGAGTAGACCCCCAGACTGTGAACGTTCTTAAAATTACGGGAATTGCCCCTCTATTAAAAGACTTCCAGGTTACCCAAGACATCTCATGTCCAGGGGGTCAACTCCGAAATAGTATTGGCCGAATGTTCGGCCGTTTCCTGCTACGAAGATACTGTTTGGTTCGATCGGTTCCGATCCTACATTCCTACACTCTTTCGAATATTGACTATGGTCCCGACCCAACTGAGCCGATCCGAACTTTTTCCGCATTTTTCAATAATATTCGGTTCGGCCATGTGTCGGTCCGATCCGAACATTCGCACTTTGCACTTCGGAGTAGACCTCCTGGTTGGAGATCTTCAGCGGGTGAATTATTCAATTTATTGTTATTACGTCAACCAAAAAGAGAGTCTTAATTTACAAAAGTGAAGTATTTATTCAAATCGCAGGGAATACATACCTCAAAAAAAAAAGGGTAGGGGAGGTCAGCTCAAAGCGGCCACCTTAACTTTAAATTAAGAAAAAACCTATAAAACGATTCATTTTTGAAAATAATTTTATACTAATAGGTAGAGAATTTATTTAATTTTTGTAATTTGCAATTTAAATTTCGCGCAAATTTAAATATAAGCCTTAGATTTGTAGATTACAAAAACTTGTCAAAAAACCGCTTTACCCGAGGGGTCGCCCAAAGCGGCCATGGTGGTAAAGGCATAGAGGCCACCCCAAAAATTCTTCGCAAATGTTTATTTTTTGTTGAAATATATCGTGCTAGACAAAATAAAAATAAAAAAATATATATTAAAACCATTATTTATTATTATTAAACATATTCTTAATAAAATAATCAACATTTTCTACCCGTTTTAATCACAATCGGTCTTAACAGTAATTTAACTTAACTTTGTATTATTTAGTTAACATTTTAGGAACTACTGCTACCTATTAGGTTGATACTTGACATTTTTATTAATCACAGTTAGGTTTCTAGTTAGTTAGTTAGGTTTCACTTCTATTACTTAAGTCTTTCAACAGTCTTTATCTTTTATCAAAATTAATCCTCTTTTTTAAATAAAACAATTAAAATTAAATTATAACAACAGAGATCAGATTTCTTGACAGTTATCACAGCAGTAAGCTCCAGTTCCGGAATATGTCGTACACGATTCATGAGCCCATAACTGGCAGTCATCACAGCGAATCCAGTCCTCTACGGGTGGATCTTCATATGGCTCCATGCAAAATCAAACAAAAATAATTTTAATTTTAACTTCATCCCAAGACGCCTGGGTAGTTTTACGTTTGTAATTGTTGACCATCTAAACAAAATAACTGAGCATATCAATCGAATCATAATATTTTAATAAGGGCAAAGCGGTCACCTGGCCACTTTGCCCGAGCCGCTTTGCCCTTATCGCCCATTTTGTTATAAAAAATTAACTACTCCCACATTATTTATCAAATTTTGGAGCTAATACTAAAGAAACAAAGTCAAATAGACAAGTAACAATACAAGTGTAATGCAAGCATTTAAACTTAAACAGATTTGACCAAAACAGGTTAAACTTACCTTGTATTATTTTAACAAAAGACGCGAAAACGTATTTTTCGTCACTAAGCGCCACCCGCTCGCTCCCACCGCTACCGAATGACTTATCGGCACGGGGCGAAGGTTTATTACGCGTGCAGAAAGGTAACATCGCGCTATCACTTCAAATATCCGAAAAATGAATCGTGGCCGCTTTGCCTTCTATGGCCGCTTTGAGCTGACTTCCCCTATACATACTCGTATAAGCCACAAAAAAAACTTTTGGTTTAAACAAAGAGGCTGTGCTCTAAGCTGTAGGTATTGTATGCTTACAAAAGCTTTTTCTATTTAAAAATACAGCCTGTTTTTCCATGACAAACGTCCAATTTAAATAAACAACCTGTTTATTCACAAATGAAACAAACACCAACAAGCAGGTTGTATAAAAAATATAGTAAACCTACTTGAAAAAAAACTCTCGATTTCAAAAGAGTCCGTTACAAAAGCTTGTTTTATTTTTATACGAACACACACAACAATGAAAAAAACATTACGCGTTTCCCTTTGAAAGGAAAACCAACGTGAAAGGAAAATAAAAATAAACATTTAACACAACACGTTCAATTAACGCTAAATGGGTTTCTAATAGCTTTTCCTACGTGCTGGTTACGTGTCTGCAAAAGTAAGTTTATAAACTGCAAAAAACGGTGATAATGGTAGTTCAGAAAAAGGGTCGTGGAGTTGGTTTCCGTGTATTGTAGGTAAGCTATTTGAATAGAGCGAGAAAAAATGGCGTTGAAGAAAAAAATAAAATACAATATGTCGTTTTGTAAAGAGGGCGCACGTCACGTCAAGCTTTATATAAAATTATGGAAAAAACCTATTAATTATAGGTGTAAAGAAGTCATTAAAAAAAAAGCGGTACAAAGGGTATTGTATTGAATTAAAAATGCAATAATATACCTTTTTAATTATGTACGTGATGGCTTCATTATGGAATATAAAAATAAAGCAAAACATATTTTTTCTAATATCGAGGGGCCTTTGCCCCGTATTGGGACCATGATAAGCTGGTATTTTTTTTAGTTTGCAGTGGGAAGGGCACATTTTTACAGAACAGCAGTGCGATTCTGTAACCATCACACCGTGAAAAATTAGGTGAAGTGAGCTGTCATTCCAACTAATTCTAGGGATTGACAGCTCTTTTGATGAGATGTTTACAGAATCGATCGGCAGATGGCCGATGGGGCCGAAAGGTTCTGGAGTGGTGACCGCATACGAGAAAACGTAGCGTTGGAAGGCCTCCCACAGGGTGGACCGGCGAACTAGTGAAGGCCGCAGGAACCCGTTGGATGCGAGAAGCACAAACCCGGTCGAAGTGGGGGTGTTTCCGGGAGGCCAGTATCCAGCAGTGGATGTCTTTCGGCTGAAATTATGGTGGTGATGATTTATTCGCGATCGATGGCAAGCATCGGGACGACTCGTGATTGGTCAAATTCGTGGACCCTACTCCAGAAGAACAAGTTGACTTCTTCTGGAGTATGTACAGTACAGTACAAACACAGGATTGGGCAACTGAGCTTTCAGGTGCGACTGAACCGACGGCGACGTGTACGCTCGCACCTCCATTCATGTAGAAATATGCGAGTATCAACATCGAGGTATCGAGATAGCGAGTATCGACATCGAGATAGCGAGTATCGACATCGAGGTATCGAGATAGCGAGTATCGACATCGAGATAGCGAGTATCGACATCGAGATAGCGAGTATCGACATCGAGATAGCGAGTATCGACATCGAGGTATCGAGACAGCGACCGCGATCGCGAGCATTTTTGGTATGTCTTAGAATTTCATTTGTTATTGGGCTGATTTTTCTAATATCTGATAGCTTTATAGAAGGAATAATTTTGACAGTTATTTCATACAAAAACTGTCAAACGTCAATTTTATTCCTCGAATAAAAGTTATCTGGCGATGGAAAAATCAGCCCTTATTATTGTAAAGTAAAGAGAAAAATAAATCAAAACATATTATGGTTTCATTGGAAAAGGTTCATGAAAGATTCAAGACGCTAGGGCTAATCCATAAATAATTCCTACTCCAAAAAACAACGTTCCACTTTTCCTAGAACGTCACTAAGTGGCTAGTGGCTAGCTATTAACTTTATTTGCGCAGTACCAATGTTGTTTACTCGATAAAAGTAACACGGAAAGTTCAAGGCATGTTTATTTTTAGCGAGGAAAATTTACTGCCCACATGAGGGTAGTGGTACCTAATACTCATGTTTGTTGTTTTAAATGTTAGCTACCTAAGTCTTCGAACCTAATCGGATTGTGAAAAAGAGAATATTAATTGATTTTTAAGACACTAAAAAAAGGAAGTTCTGTAAAAGGGAGACATGAAGCGTACCTAATAAAAGTTCTGTCTCTAATGCCTAATATCTAATATTAAGAAAAGAAAAGGAACGTTTAGACAAAACACAATCTGCCTAGCATTTTAACTATGGTGGGGTCAGCTGCCAGTCTAATCTAATGCAGCATAATCAGCCTGTAATGTTCCCACTGCTGGGACACAAACCTCCTCTATTCGAGAGGGAGTGGGGCGTATCTACCATGCGGGCCCAGTGCGGGTTGGTAGATGTCACATGTCTTCGAATTTTTGGTTCTAGAACATGCCGGTTTCCTCACCATGTAAGTAAGTATGTGGATGCATGCAGCTGAATATAATTTTAATATATTTTTTTTTTCTGTATAATTTTATACAGGGTTATTTGTAAAACACCGACAACCTCTTAAGAGGTCATTGTACTCATCATTATGAACAACTTTTACTATGGGACCAAAACTGAAATCGCGTATAAAAAATCAGCTGCTCCCTACATTTTGACGAGTTATGCGAACGTAAATGTAGGGAACAGCTGATTTTTTTTCCCTCCTAACCTCCTCCTCTTAAGAGGTTGCTGGTGATTGACAAATAACCTGTATAGAGCGACTTCCTTTCTCAAATTCAAAGTTAAATCGTCAATTTCAAATAGGTACATACTCGTAAAAGGAACTTTTGAACGCCAACAGTTGCAAGCAAATATAATTGATTCTAGTCGCCCCTTCCAAAAGGTAGTTTCGTGTGGAGATGAATGGGCAAGATTTTTTTTAGTTTTACAATCTTATACATTAATTATGTGATGCATCTGACCCCCAAAATCCAGTCTCTGAGTAACACGATACCCCTTGGTAAGTCTGGTTGTCAGTCATAAAATGACATAAACGTAAAATACACACATTTATGTGTCTATTTTGTGTTTATAACGCGCGTCCAAAGTAAATAATTTAATGTCTTTGCGCGCGTCTTATTTGTGCAAAATAAACAGATTCTCTTTCATTCTTATAACATATTCTTGCCAACTTTGAATAATTATATTCTTAAGAGAAGGGAATTAATTTTTTGTATGTATGTTTGTTACGCGTTCACGCTAAAACTGCTGACCGGATTTAGATAAAATTTGGCACATGGGTAGGTCATGACCTGGATTAGAATACTTTTTATCCTGATATTCCCACAGGATCGAGACTTATGCGGGTGAAACCATGGGGTACAGCTAGTTAGAAATAGCAACGATCCCTGGAATGAGATTCTGGATTCTCTCATTTCAGTAAACCCCCAAACCTATAAAAATGCTGATATTATTTTTCACACTTTTCCATTTCAGTAAACACAGATTGCTAGATTTTCCTGTTCCACAAATTCAGTGGGTAAATCACAAGAGACACAGAAACACTTTACATAAACATCAACATGAAATATGAGAGCTCTTCGTTAACTTATGTAAAGATGTTCGGAAGGGAAGTCCCCTACTATCTGTTTTAGGTGAAATCTACGGTGAGAAGTGTGTGAAAGTGAAAGTGAGATGTACGATTTTCTTGTCTGAAACTCTCTGAAAGTCTGAGAACTGGTAAATCGTAGGATATCAGAATTTTACGACGATGTTTGAGACGTTTTTCAGTCTTACTTAGAGTTAGAGCGCTAACACACTAGGACGCCATGGCGACGTCGCTGGCTACGTAACCATGGCTACCACTGGCTACCTACCCTATACGAGACAGAGCCCTAGCACTGGGGGTCTACTCCGAAGTGCAAAGTGGGAATGTTCGGAACGGACCGACACACGGCCGAAGCGAATATTATTGAAAAATGCGAAAAAAGTTCGGATCGGATCAGTTGGGTCGGGACAATAGTCAATATTCGAAAGAGTGTAGGAGTGTAGGATCGGAACCGACTGAACCAAATAGTAATTTCGTAGCAGGAAACGGCCGAACATTCGGCCGATACTACTTCGGAGTAGACCCCCTGGTTTTTAGCGACAGCCGGCGTTGACGTGATGACGTCAACCAGTGCAGCATACGATTAGATATGAATTATTTAATTATTATCATAATAATTATTGTTAACTATGTGTAGACGGTATTAGACATTACTTAATTATTATAACATTATATTATTCTCTGACATTGATTGATTTGTATTTAAGACATTAAATAACTTATTCATCTGAATTTATGGCATTGTATAGGGTACTAAATTGCATAACGTATTACTTAATCTGAATTTATGACTTGGTATATTAATTTTGATGATAATTTTGCATGTCTGAATTGTTGCAACACAGTGGATTGTGCATTTACTTGACATCTAGAAAGGTAAGATTATGTACTGTGTTGAGCAATAAACATATTTTGAATTTGATAAATAAAAAAAAAACAATCAAAAAATAAATAAATCATCATCTGCCTGGCCTTTTCCCAACTATGTTAGGGTCGGCTTCCAGTCTTACCGGATGCAGCTGAATACCAGCATTTTACATGGAGCGACTGCCTATCTGACCTTCACAACCCAGTTAGTAGGTAATACGATACCCCTTGGCAAGACTGGTTGTAAGACTTTCGGGCTTCTGACGACCCGTAACGACATACATACATAGATCCACGAATGACAGCCGGGACCAACGGCTTTACGTGCTTTTCGAGGCACGGAGGAGTCTTGGTATGTAAAGATGGTCACCCATCTACGGACCAACCGCGGCAAGCGTAGCTTAGCCTGATCGATCGACCCTGCTGTTATTACTTAGCCACAAGCCCCCTAAGAAATAAAATAAATATACTTTACAAAAAGGTGGTATAAATATGAAATATATGAAGTGGTAACATTCCGGTTTGCATTTAGCGTTAAATTTAATTTAATAATCACGAAAAATTAACAGAAATACGACGTTGCCAGCCCGCAAGAGATAAACGTTCTTAATGTCAAAATTTTTACACTGAAGTGAAAATTCATCGAGTTTCTCTGGTACTGAAAAAAAGAAATAATTTCAGCGCTTATTTTTGCGACACAAGCGTGCTACAGTTTTCTTCACAATTTTAATATTAATTTCACGCCACTTGACTGAAAATAAATTAGCTGCTGAAAATGCTGAAATACTTTGTGAGCTGTAAGAGCTGAAGGGAAACGAAGTAAAAGGAGCAAAGTGTTGAATGATAAATGATTTTATTTTGTAAGTAGGTTTGTACAAACACTTTTCACGTCAATCATATTTTAAAACTAGATGAGGTCGGCGTTTCCTATCTGACTAGTCTGAGAAGAAAGGACGAAACAAACTCAGAGGTCACAGTCTCTTTTAAAGTCCAGACATAATCTTGGTCAGATCATATGAAGACCATGTAGATCGATGTCTGAGATGGTCTTTTGAGGAAAGAACCACACAGATTGAGAGGACCTGTCCAGTCAGTGCTAGTGGTAGGTATTAGACTTTTCCATAAAGGATTTCTCTGGAACAGCTCGGAGTCTGGATTTATTCCCGGTAGATGTCACTAGGCTCGTCCCCTATTACATGGAACTTAAACATAACTAGCGAAATGTAGGTACGAGGTGTAACAACAAAAGTATATATGCACTCGGCTTTATTCCAAAGCGATTTACTCCTTTGTTGAAGTGAAAACTTCTTTAGCGGCGTTGTGCAGTTTTGTTGTGATGGGTAAAAAATGTTAAACTAGCGTCAGGACACGTGAGCTGATCGAAAATTCGTAAGACGGAGCTCGCGTCAGGACACGCGACCTGATCGAAATTTCGTAAGACGGAGGGAGAGTAGACCGCAATCCAAAATATCAAATATGCACAACGTTAATATTCAAGTTTTCACTCGGCACTCCCGGAGTGCAACCCGTTTTTTTGTTACGAACATAGCATTTTCAAACCCATATGCGTAATGTGTCGTATTTCAACGTTCCATTCGTTATTTCACGAAAAAATTGCAGTTGAAAGTCGCCAAGTGTAGACATATTGGTTTTCGTGACTCTACCTGCAGTACCCTAACCCTTCGGGGATCACAGGCGTGATATGTCATGTGTTATTATGTGCTTAAACGATTAACAGTTCAAGGTTATGCCTACTTCCTAGAATTACTTATTTATAGGAAAACATCAATCAATCAATCTGCTAAACTTTTTCCCTACTATGTTGAGGTCGGCTTCCAGTCTAACCGGATGCAGCGTAGTACCAGTATTTTACATGGAGCGACTGCCTATCTGACCTCCACAACCCAGTAACTGGGTAACACGACATTCCTTGGTAAAACTGGTTGTCAGACCTTCGGATTTCTGGAAACCGTAACGACTGTCAAAGATCTACGTATGACAGCCGGGACCAACGGCTTGACGTGCTTTCCGAGGCACGGAGGTGTCTCGGTATGTAAAGATGGTCACCCATCCACGGACTAACCGCGGCAAGCGTAGCTTAACCTGATCGATCGACCCGTGCGGCTGTTATTACATAGCCACGAGCCAAATACGTACAAGTAATTAATGGCCTGAATTACCATACATAACATGGTTCTCTCATTTACATTGCAAATTATTTTAATTAGATTACCTGCTAGTTTATTTAAATACTTTACTCACGGAACTGAAGTTTGATAATGCTGGAAACTACATAACTTTACATACATACATTATGTGAGAAAATAGTCGGAAGTAACTAATATACAAGGTGTAGTTTTGCATCCTCGTCAAATTCAAGGAGGTAACTATGCCTTTTTTGTTTCTAATTTTCGGAAATCGGCATGTGTGGGACACGCATTTTAAAACGCGGCCTCTGTGAGACCGCACTGTAACTGCCCTTTTACAGCTTTTACACACACAAAAACGCGGCCGCTTATACGATACCATAACGCGATTCTGTTCGTTGAAAGTGGTGTATTCTGAAATACTGTTAAACTTAATTAACTAAAAAAACAAGTTTAGTATGTATTCACTATTTACCAGGGATCGTAATTTTATTATTTATGTCTTTCATAACAGCCTCCTGAAATTTGACGAGGATGCAAAACAACAGCTTGTATGTAATCTGCAATCGCGACTTATTGGCCAATAATGTAAACAAATATTATGGAAAAATAACTTTTAAGCCTTCATAATTAAGTTCCGTTTACGCTAAAACTTCAAACATTTTAGTGCTAGTCACTCTGATATCAACTCAATCACCATTAAAATAAAGTTGATATTTGTTTAACTTGAAATAAAATCAATTTGAAACCTTTTGAATAGACTTTAGGTTATAATGTTTCTTCAGTAGGTAAATTGGTTTTAATTAATACGTACAGTTTTGTTTACACAAGAAATACTCAGATTAAAATAAGGTGAGTAAATAAAATAAATGTAAGCAATTTCGAATTGAATGGCGTGCAATAGGCTCCCCTATTGCACGCCATTCAATTCGAAATTGGTCCTGGCGATCGATTCTGTAAAAATCTCGCCGTGAAAAGTTAGGTGAAGTGAGCTTAGATTGAGCTGTCAATAGTGTCAATCCCTAGCATTAGTTGGAATGACAGCTCACTCCACGCTCACTTCACCTAAGTTTTCACGGTGAGATGGTTACAGAATTGCACTGCAGGACAACTCCACTATAGCAGGCTGATGATGATGATGCAATTTAATCCTGATTTTGTGTGCAAATATCTTATTTTTTTGTCGTTTTGCAAGATCTATTAATGTGTTTTTACGCCTTGCATCTAACGTGATGAAAAATATATTATCCCCAATAACTCTCAGGTCGCGTCCTTGTGTGTATACACATGAGCGACACGCGACACAGCTGTCGCAAATGATCATTCGCATAAATACGCGATCGTCACGTCCATAATAATAATGTGTGTGTATAACTCATAACTCGTCAAAATGTAGGGAGCAGCTGATTTTTTTTCGCGATTTCAGGTTTGGTCCTATAGTAAAAGTTGTTCATAATGATGAGTACAATGACCTCTTAAGAGGTTGCTGGTGTTTTACAAATAGCCCTGTATAGGTACACAAATACAGTGTGGCCAGCTTCCTCATATGTGATAGAATAATTCTACCTATGCCAATATTTAAGACATAAAAGCTGCAATCAAAGTTCCCAGTCTTAATTTCATATCTTTCAAACGAAAGAAGATATGATTATGTATTATAGATAAAAAAATAAGGCATAATAGCTGCCATTGGCAGCAAAATTTTCAAAGGTCTGGTCAAAATACTCTATGAGTTATAAAACCGATAAATAAATATGTGTAAGCTGGAGTGACGGCATTCCAGAGGCTCATGTCATATCTTCCCAACTAAAGAAGATGTGGTTAAGTGTTATAGCTCAAAAATTATGGCATAATAACTGCCATAAGCAGCAAAAGTTTTAAATCTCTAGGCCTAGTAGTTTCCACGTAATAAACAAAAAGAATTTCCGCGCCAAAAAAATCTAATTATTGCTTCGGAGGAAGTGGTTGGCTTAGGTAGAATTATTCTATCACATATGAGGAAGCTGGAGTTATACACACTAATAATGTTGCTCATTTGTTCGAAAAACCGGAAGGCGCAGTAAGTGAGTACGACCCCGCGTTTGGGTCAGTCACATCATTATTAGCTAATACGATACTTTTTCCTATGGAGAAGAATGTAGCTCCTCATGGAGAAAATAAACATTTTGAAAAATAGATAATTTACGAATATTCCACATGACAAGACGTGATAACATAAACAGTACTTCGAAGTCAGACTCATACAACCATTATTTTTAGTTATATTGCATATTTTAACTGATATTACAATCATGAACATTACCTTTATAAACGACGCACATCAATATTTAAATATTAAAAGGTAGGTACTATAGGTTTAATAACTTTTTTTTTTTCAAACATTACAATTTACATTAATCAACACTGAAATAGTCTTAAAATAATAATATGTACAAGTATATAAAAAGGAAGGGAATCAACTGGCATCAAAAAAATCGTCCGCATCGCTGTCAATGTCAATAGGAAACGTGCCCAAAAAGCTGGCAGCATTGCCACGTTGTATGGCAATAATAACTTGATACATAATAAAATAAAAGAAAAGGAAAAATTACATTTCGTAACAATAATAATTTACAAAATATTGAATACACGATCATTCTAGAATGGACTAAGTCAGTAGAGATTTTCTTCACCATCTTCACTCTTCGACGTCTGTTGTACGCGCTAACATAACTAGATTTTTTTGCGATAGTGCATAGTATGTTCTATTATATATGCAAATCGCAAAAGAACTAGCTACATTAGCATTTTTGAAGACGTAGGTACCTACATAAATGTTTTTATATTTTTTTAAACCTAAAAAAGGTAATAAACTGCGTAATAGCGCTGATTCCCTTGTTTACGAACTAAACTAAAATTAAGTACAGTGCATCTTTTTCTTTCTATTTCATTAAAAAACGGACAGAAGATAAATATTAGTTTAGGCGTGTCAAGTTAGTCAGCGCCTGACGTAAATTGACGTTTTTTTAGTAGCCATGTTTTTAATCGCATCTAAACTGTCTATCTTAATTTGATAGGGCTAAACTAATATTTATCTTCTGTCCTTTTTTTTTTTAATGAAATAGAAAGAAAAAGATGCACTGAACTCAAATTTAGTTTAGTTTCTAAACAAGGGAATCGGTGCCATTACTTAGTAAAAGAAAAATTAAACAATATACCCTGTCTAGTGATTGCAGCAACACACAATACATTGATTGATACACGTACGGTATTATAATGTCTGTAAGAAGCCATAAATAAGATAATTCAATAAGATAAGGCAGTTTATATATTTATTTTATTACGCATTTTATAGTTAACTTTTACGTAATCTGGAATAATTATGTACGTTCTAAGACAGCTGTCAAAAAACGGTTAACTTAATGAACATGGTATAGTTGACATTTTGTCAAATTAATTACACACACCTTTTACAAATAATAAATGATTGATTGATTGACCTTTTTATAAAATGACATAATTATGTCAGCTAAGATTTTTTTCATCACCTTCATTCTTTGACGTTCGTTGAATGCACTAACATAACTAGTTTCTTTTGCGATAGTGCATAGTATTTGCTATAATATATGCAAATCGCAAAAAAATTTGCTACATTAGCATTATTGAAGAAGAGCACGGGTTTTAATTTTGGGTTTAAAGAACTTTATTTCTCTTAAGAACATAAAATTATATAATAAATATACAGGGTGGCAGGGACATCGACGCGCAAACTGTAACCATGGATTCAGCACATGAGTTTAGACCCCATAGCGTCAAAATTTTTCGTCACAGTACAGAAACTTTACGCAATGCTGCTGCTGGAGTAATGACATTAACTTTGTTTTGATATGGTTGATGTGCAGTTTCCAAGTTAGTTTGTCGTCTACATGTAATCCCAGATATTTTTCATAAGTTGATCGCTTGAGAACTTCTTTATCTATTGTGAGTGGTGTGAACTCTGGCAATGGTCTGTTTTTGGCGCAAAAAATCATGAAAGTTAATTTTGCGGCGTTAATAGTAAGTAAATTACATTTTAGCCATTCGTTCAGCAGGTCAAGGTCGTTTTGCGCGTCCGTTATAATGTTATGAATAGATTTATTAAAATAAAATATACATGTGTCATCCGCGTATAGAGTTATGTGCCCTTTAAGCCCTATTTTATTGATATTATTAACATAGATTAGAAAGAGTAGTGAGCTAATAACCGAGCCTTGGAGCCATACGTAATGATATGAACCAAGCTAGTGAAATTGTCTCTTCTTAACCGTTAAAAGTACATGAATGAATAATAGACATTAAAGAATCTCGGTGACTAATTTGATATTTATTGACTTGTGAGTTTGTGACTTATTTGACAATAGCGCAGCGCGGCAAAAATAAAGTTCAAGACAGCGATGCGTTGCGTTTGATGTCAATTGAAACCAACAAAATTAAATTAATTAAGCAGTTCAGGCTCAGTGGAATATTTTTAAAGTATTTTTTTAGTTGATTACAGCATAATCAGCCTATAACGTTCCCACTGCTGGGACACAGGCCTGCTCTGCGAGACGGAATGGGCTGAAATCCACCACGCGGGCCCAGTGCGTGTCTTCGAATTTTTGTCTTAGGACATGCCGGTTTCCTCACGATGTTTTCCTTCACCGTTTTTGAGAGCAGTGGTGATGAAATAAATTATACAAAGTAAAGCGTCTGCCTGGGTTCGAACCCGCGACCTACAACTCGTAAGTCGGGTGTTTAGTTGAATTGTATTCCCTTCATTATCATTTCATAAAATATGATAGTTTATGCTCAAAATTTTAAGAATTATGAGACAAAAAAAAATTGTTGAGCTTTGTTTTAATTTTTTTGGCAAATCGGTCACCAAGATTACACACATACAACATAGTATATATAAAATAAATCATGACAGTAAAAAATCTCTTCTTTTTTCACACAATCCTCGAAGCCCGTTGATTTGAGCTGACATCACTATTTTTTTTGCGATAGTGCATAGTATACCATCAATTCAATCATGCAAATCGCAAAAGAAGTAGCGACATTAGCATATGAATACGAAGACCAGGGAAGTAGTATTTAAGCTGTAATAAACATATTATTTAGAAATAAAGACAGATGACGCATAAAAGGTACACAAACACAATAAATAATAAGTTTGGAGAAAACATGCGTCACATCCACGCAAAACAGCCATCGCTCAGCATAATGCTAAGACCCTACACGAGACAGAGCCCCAGCGCTGGTTTTCAGCGACAGCTATTTACATGATGAATTCGTGAAACAATCAGTCTGTCCGGCCTTTTGCCAACTAGTCGGCTTCCGGTTTAACCGGATGCAGCAGAATGACAGCCGAGCGAGACTAACAGCTTAACGCGCTTTCTGTGGCACGGAGGGGTGTCGATATGTAATGGATTGACCCATCCCACCGACTCCAACATACCTGGGAACAGGCTAAATTGATGATCGCAAATGGAGAAAGGCGTGTTCAACTGTGTATTTTACAGAACTTTATCATCTTAAGTAAATTTCTTCAATACGGCTGCAGTGTTGTTCCCTCGAAGTTGAAGCCTGAAGTCTGCAGAACCTTAAACGCCAATAAAAATCCATATTGGACATGGACTTTTATTGGGGTCTACGGATCTGACCGAAGATAGCTCCTTCATGTTCAATCTTCTTTTGTATTTTTTCAATTTGTTTGAAAGGTACTGTTTCGCTATTTCCGTCCTGTGTGTCTGTCTGCGGTTTATCTCATACACTTCTAGTACTAGAAAGCTGAAATTTGACATGGGAATATATAGGGTACCTCTCCTACACGTAAGGTGGGGCTTTTTTTTTAGTGTTACTAGTTGGTTAGAATGTATTGGAGAACATGTTTTTCCGCTAAAATGTTTTGTTTATTTTGGGGATAAATTCATCCCAACTACGAAACCCTTCATTGCGCGTGGTCCGCGACATGCACTCCGTTTTCTGAAAAGGTACTGCTTATTTTTTTTTGTAATTTTGTTTCAATGATGCCAATACGGAAATATATCAGAAATTGTTTTTTTAATTAACTACTTCACTACAAACTTTTACTTCCAAAAGTGTGAAAATGTGCATTAGAATTTTTTTTAGTGCTTAATATCTAAAATAAATTACACGCTAAAGCGTATACGCATATGAGTTTGAAGTAACACAGAGATAAGGTAACTCCGATAGAACGAAAAAATAGAGTTTCTTATCTCCAGTCTTCTCTATAGAAAACGACATTATTATAACATACACATTTGGAGTTTCTTGCCCGTTCTTCTTTGGAGTTTCTTACCCATTCTTCTCCATAGAGATCTACGTTTCGGAATGGGCTATTTATTTTTTTATTCGTCCAATCATGGGCTACATACAGAAAACCGGTTGTCATGGCATGGGCACGTGTTACGGAGGAATGTGGAAAATGTCGTGAGGAAAGTTTTGAGTATGAATGTCGATGACTATAAGAGTACGGGAAGACCAAAGAAACGATGAATGGACTGTGTGAATGATGATATGGTTAGAAAGGGGGTGACTACCGAGATGACGACTAATAGAGAAATATGGAAGAAAAAGACATGTTGGGCCAATCACGAATTAATTGGGATAAGGGCAGGAGAATGATGATGATGATGGGCTACATACAGAACATCACCAGCCTACCGCAGTCCACTGCTGGACATAGGCCTCTCCAATGCACGATATTCAGCTCGATTCTCTGCTACCAGCCACCCTGCGAAGACCGTCGTTCCACCTAGCCTGAGGGCGTCCTACCTTACGTTTGCCAATTCGCGGTCTCTACTCAAGAACACGTCTACCCGAATGGTCAGAACAGAATATACCTTATAATGATAAATGATTTTATTTTGTAAGTAGCTTTGTACAAACACTTTTACACGTCAATCATATTTTAAAACTAGATGAGGTCGGCGGTTTCTTATCTGACTAGTCTGAGAAGAAAGGCCGAAACAAACTCAGAGGTCACAGTCTCTTTTAAAGTCCAGACATAATCTTGCTCAGATCATATGAAGACCATGTAGGTCGATGTCTGAGATGGTCTTTTGAGGAAAGAACCACACAGATTGAGAGGACCTGTCCAGTCAGTGCACGCATTTGTCAGAAATCGTGCAGCTCAACTCAAAACTTAAGGAGCTCAACGATTCGACGAACGATACCAAAGTAAGGACATTTGGGTAGGCCACATTAATTACTCAAACTGCTTATACTAAGTACTTACCGGTGTCCAAACACAGTAGACCGCGGCAGCAATCTCCGTTGGTAGTACAGGGGGCGCTGTAGCAGTGCCCCGGTTCGTCGATGACGTCATCAATACGGTTGCCTTCCAGAGCTTCAGCGTACACCTCCTCGGGTTCCTGGCGAAGATTGGATGGTTAGAAAATGGTTGCGAGACAATCAATCTACATATTCCTGACTGGGGTGGAACGAGTATTGATCACCACACTTGCTCAGTGTGAGTAATAATAGGTGGTGTGAGTACTCTCATGACGTTAACATTATTTCTAGTTAGTTATGCAATATTTGTGGCTGATGAAAGCAGTGGTAGTCCAGTGGTATTGGTCCCTTACGAGTTGAAGGTCGCGAGTTTACTTTGTGTAGTTAAGTTCATCACCACTGCTCTCAAAATGGCGAAGGAATACATCGTGCGGAAACCGGCATGTCCTAGAACCAAAACTTCGAAGACATGTAACATCTACCAACCCGCACTGAGCCCTCGTGGTGGATTTCGGCCCCTCTCTCTCACCGAGAGTGGGAACATTATAGGCTGATTACGTTATGCTATGCAATTTGCAGCTGAATGTACTCTCTAAGCTATGTTAAGCAGACAAGTGCTACGACGTCCTTTTTTTTTCGTTTCGTTTTTTTTTGAGCATTTTTTCATAGAAGGCCAGCCCCTAATATTGAAATTGGAGCTATTTGACCCGTTTAGTATGAAACTGAAATCTACACACCAGCTGTTGTGATTGGTTGACATAGGATTTGATAACCGATTTAATTGGATAGGGTGTAAGAAACTGGCTGCTAGTTCGGCTACTGCTTCCGTGTCTATAAAAATCTCCGTTACGTAATGTCATACATTCGTCACAGCTTCAATGAGAATTTCATCATCAGCCTACAGCAGTCCACTGCTGGATATAAGCCTCTCCAATAGCACGTCACTAAGCGCGATTCTCGGTAACTCTCATCCAGCTGTTACCAGCCACCTTGCGAAGATCGACTCTCCACCGAGCCTGAGAGCATCCACCTTACGTTTGTCGATTCGCGGTCTCCACTTAAGAAAACATCTACCTCAACGGTCATCGGTTCTACTAATATAGCCGGCCTGATGCCACTTCACTTGCTTACTCTGTGAGCTATGTCGGCGAGAATTTATCTGAGCGTTATTAAGCAACAAATCACAGTTTATTGCCTGCTAAATCCATTGTACCTACTATAAATACAAATTAGACAGGCTAACATTTATAGGCTAACATTTATAGGACCTTTACGTCAGTTTAATGCGAAATGACCCGTAAAGAGCCACGGATCAACGCGTCAAACTGCCACGGAATTACGCTCGTAATTACTTTTTTTTTTACCCAAGAGGTTGTCGTCTATTTAACCGGCCTTGCCTGTGGATGCCTCAATAAAATAAGGGCTCCAGCCAGGGCTTAAAAAACTTAAAAACTAAAGCGACTACACGTTAAGGGCACCCCCTGTGGGGTACGGACCTCGGCTTAGGGCACCGCTGGGAGAGGGCAGCAAGGGACAGGCTGGATCGGAATTATTTAGGGACGGATTTAAAACTACAGGCTCAGCGGCGTGGGCTGGCTCGAGCACGCCCGCGCCGCCCCGACCCTTGCTCGAGCAAGGGTCGGGGTGGGCACGTAATTAGATGGTATGAATTGAATTTATGTGTTTTTAATGTAGGTGTTTTAGATGCTATAGTGAGCTAGAAAGAGAGGATAATGTTTTAAGGAATTGAGCTCGAATTAAGAGCTTAACTTACTTCGTCAGCTCAACGCATCCGCGCTTCCACAGCGCGCATCGGTGTGAAGCGTGGAGTGGTCGTTTTGCTTTTGTTTTTCGTGTGAGTTTCTATGGTGTTACTACAATGATAAAATATTCCAAAGAAAAGTACCTAGCAATACTTATGCGATCAGCGAAACAGTCGCGTGTACAGTATTGTTGTGTCATGTATCTACAGTGTATTCACTAGTGTGATTAATTTGTTCGTAAAATTATAATCTGATTTGAACTGCAAACGGTTTTTCTATTGCGCATTAACCAACACTACCCATAGTACGCCCACAATAGTTAAATATGGCTGATGATAACGCTACACGTACCTTCTCCGTCATATACAAATATACGTTTAAATTTATCACTATGCGGGACACTAAACGCCCCCAGATGTAATCACAATAAATCACTTATTGTCTTGTTCAGGGTCCTTCAACTGATTAATGTGTCCAAAAATGTATAAAACATAAAAAATTAAACGACGACAATATATCGACACCTGAAACTGCCATTATATAAATGACTAGCTTCTGCCCGCGGCTTCGCCCGCGTGGATGTCGGAACTTATCCCACGGGAACGTGCTACCAGGATAAAAAGTATGTGCTTTCCCAGGATGCCATCTATCTCTTTGCCAAATCAGAAGTTCAGTGGTGTAGGCGTGAAAATGTAACATACAGTTTCAAGTTCAAATCCTCCCCTAAAAACCGAATTCCCCTTTTTGCCCCGTCAGGGGTCAATTTTCGATAACTTTACATAGGTAGGTACTTATTATTAATTATTTTCTGTCGAAAGTATCAATACTGAGTTTCGAGTTAATCGGACCCCGCATTCAATTTCTTCCACACAAACTTCAACACCCCTATATCCCCCTTTGAGGGGTAGTTTGAAAAACTTATAATGATAAACTTTATTACTTACTTAGGCAAGTATTGTTGAAAAGTTTCAAGTTTATTAACTAAATTAATAAGATTTTTTATATAAACTGTATCCCCGCTTTTCACCCCCACAGGGGTGGAATTTTAAAAAGAGCATAAAAATTCATAACTTGTTCAAAGATTAATTATAACAATTTTATAATTAATCAAGCCACTTATTATAAACCCCCCTGTAAAATTGACTACCCCTTTTCACCCCGTTAGGGGTAGATTTTCGAAAAACCCTCATACGTGTTATTATTTAGTTTTAGTCTTAAGTACACACACAGTACACTGAGTTTCGAGTTAATCGGACCGCGCTTTCAAATTCTTCCACACAAACTTTAACACCCCTATATCCCCTTTGAGGGGTAGTTTTGAAAAACTAATAATGATAAACTTTATTGCTTACTTAGGCGTGTATTCATGCCAATTTTCAAGATTTTAACCTAACGAATAAGATTTTTCATATAAACTGTATCCCCGCTTTTCACCCCCACAGGGGTGGAATTTTGAAAAATC
This sequence comes from Apamea crenata, assembly GCA_949629185.1. Taxonomy (NCBI): domain Eukaryota; kingdom Metazoa; phylum Arthropoda; class Insecta; order Lepidoptera; family Noctuidae; genus Apamea; species Apamea crenata. The sequence continues at coordinate 8,580,426 of OX451379.1, read as the reverse complement.
ATTTGGGATGTGTTCATAACTTGACTCAAAGATTATTTATACCAATTTTCGAGTTAATCAAGCCACGTAAAAAAATCCTCCCCTGTAAAATTGACTACCCCTTTTCAGGCCGACAGGGGTAGATTTTTGAAAAACCCTGATACACATTATTCTTTCCTTTCAATTTTAGGTATAAATACTGAGTTTCGATTAAATCGGACCGCGCGCTAAAATTCTTCCATAGAAACTTTGAAACCCCCCAATCCCCTTTTAGGGGGTAGTTTATGAAAATCAAAAATGCCTAACTTCATAATTTACTTAGATAAGTATTCGTGCCAAGTTTCAAGTTTATTAACTCAAGGAATAAGATTTTTCATACAAGCAAAATCCCCCCATTTCACCCTCTTAGGGGTGGAATTTCGAAAAACCCTTTCTTAGTGGATACCTACTCTTTACGAAGAATACACCCTCCAAATTTCATGTCTCTAGGACCAGCGGTTTAGGCTGTGCGTTGATGTCTCAGTCAGTCAGTCAGTCAGTCAGTCAGGACTTTGAATTTTATATACATATATAGATATATATGAAAAAATAATAAAATACATTAGCTATATAAACCGTAGAACTTTAAGGACATTTATAAATTGGTGGGGCATCTGGTAACAATGTCGTCGAGGTGAGTTTTTAGTTTTAATTTTTTTTTTTTATTCGAATCGGTTATACAGTTACATTCAATATAAAAATGCACTGAGAGTACTGCTGCGGTTTATTTATTTATTTATTTATTTATTAAAAACTTACACACACTATCTTTACAGGATGAGCCCAATGCAATAGTGGTTAGGAAATACACACCAAATAAAAGAAAAACAACTTACACCTAATACATAAAAATCGAAATTAAAAAAAATAAAAACGGTTGCGTTGTAAGGCATCAGTGATGCTTGCAGATAATAATATTAATGGTTTTGCCGCCATCATTAGGAAGAGATGAGCATCACTGATGAAGTGATGACACGTGTTCACGGCAGCACCAACAGTATTCTCAGTGTGTTAGCAGATCGGTGGGATTCTCCGATGTTGCGGAGGTAGATGCAGCTCCACACTAAATTTTAAATAAACATCTGTAGCCTACTAACACTACAAGTTAAGTAAAATAGTTACTAACCCTATGGACTCCTGTCTGAAATAAAAGTTTTTCTATTCTATGCTATTAAAGATGTTTGTTCCGTTCGTAGCTGCAGCACAGGAGCATGCCTATCCCCAACTGTGGGCGTTGCTCCTCAGATCTTTGCAGAGGCTCTGCAGTTCTTTGCAGCGGCGCAATGTCTTCTACCACGGCCCTTACTGCCAGAAGCTAATGTATCCGGTAAGTCAAAAGCTTCATCTGCCTAGCCTTTTCTAGTCTAACCGGATGCAGCTGAATACTAGCATTTAAATAACGACTGCCTATTTGACGTCCAGAATCCAATAACTGGGTGACACTGTTGTCATACTATCAGAACTACCCGTAAGGGCTGACAAAGATATACGGATGTTCTATGTTCTATGATACGGGTTTGGTTTCCGCACTTAGTCCTACAAGTGGACCATTGTGCGTGGGCCATGGCGGCCGTCGGTGGTTATTCCAACCAGCCCACCTCCCTCCAGAAGCTTATTAAGTCTCCTGGTCTGTTGAGAACATCTGTGTAAGATCTGGGTGTCCCGAGGGTTTGCGACCTAATCTGGGTGACGCCTGTGCACTCAAAGAGCACATGCGCGACGGTTTCATCAGCCTCCATGCAAGCTCTGCACAGGGGGCTGTCCGTTATGCCTATCGTGTGGAAATGTTTGTTTAGTGAGCAGTGTCCCGTGATGGTCCCCGTCATCAGGCGCAGGCCTTTCCTGTCCAGAAGATATACGGATGTGAAATGAATATAGTCAGTCACCAATCCACGAACTGATCGTGGCAAGCGCAGCATCAATCAAACAGTGCTATTTCTTAGCCACGAGTCCTTCATAAGACTACATATTACAAATAAAATATGTCCGACATAACATCGACGACCCCGAAATCAAAATTTGTCTGGCAAGCAGTATTGACGAATATATAATTTATATAACTTTTCTTGTTTCAGACTATGAATGTTTCGACTTCATAGTAGTTGGAGCCGGTTCAGCTGGGAATGTGGTCGCCAACCGGCTGAGCGAAGTTAAGGAGTGGACAGTATTGCTCATAGAGGCAGGGTCCGATGCCCCTATAGAAGCTGATGTAGGTTTTATCAAATTCAAAAGTTTATTAACTAGTATAATTAGAATTCAGACTTTTAGACAGATTTGAGTTCATCACCACTGCTCCCTAAACGGTGAATGAAAACATCGTGAGAAAACTGATGTGTCTTAGAACGAAGAAGACATATTGTGACATTAGTGAACTAACCAGGACTGGGCCCACGTATCCACTACGTGGGCTGAGAGTAGCTGAGAGTAGGATTGTGTCCAACATTATACACTGATTAGTGATTATGCTATTTGGAATGAAACTCATAACTTTTATTACGTGACTGAATTGTTTTCAATCGTTCCAGATTCCCGGAACCGAAAGTGCTTTAGTAAACACAATGTACGACTGGCAATATTTGACAGAAAACAACGGAATATCAAGCCAAGGCCTCATCAATGGTTCCATAGGTTGGCCAAGAGGTAAGATGTTTGGCGGCTGCAGCAGCATTAACGCTATGATTTATGTGAAAGGAAACGATCAGGATTACCAGAATTGGTATGATGCAGGCAATAAGGAATGGAGTGTTGATGAAGTACGGAGGTGCTTCAAAAAAGCTGAAAGTCTACAAAACACAGCCATGTTGGAAAATTCAACAATCAGTGAAAATTATGGCCGCAATGGACTGTTATTTATAAACAAATATAACAGCACTTACATGAGATATTTAGAGAAGGTAGTAGATTCCTGGGATGAAATTGGCTTTAAAAAGGTTCCAGATTTAAATACAGAAAACGTCATGACTTCTGGGTTTGTGACTGTAACAGCAGCTAACGGAATACGACAGAGTACTGACAGAGCATATTTAATGCCAGTAGCAAGTAGAACTAACCTTAAAATAATTAAAAGTTCCTTAGTGAAAAAAGTTCTGATAAATGACGATTTAACGGCATATGGAGTTGAAGTTGAAAAAGATGGTGAGAAGAAGACATTCTATGCTTCCAAGGAAGTTATTCTTAGTGCTGGACCTATAAATTCTCCACAGCTTCTGATGTTGTCTGGTGTTGGTCCTGCAGAACATCTTCAAGAGAATAACATAACCTGTATCGTAGATTCACCAATGGTTGGTCAAAATCTTAGAGATCATAGTTTCGTTCCAATATTTACATTTGCTGACGTGCCCGAACAACCTAGTGAGGCTGATATATCTTTTAGTGTTATCAACTATCTTTACAACCGTGAAGGTGCTTTATCTGATAGTGATTTTGCATCAAATGCTGTGGCATTATATTCTACAGAAACTAACCCAACATTTGCCAACTGTCAGAACCATGTTTCTGTCTTTCCGAAAAATACGACGACACTTAAACAAACCCTTAGGACAGTATTACGATATAATGAGACTATTATAGATTCTGTAGCTGAAATGAACAAAGACCATGGTATTTTCTTTTTTATGTACAACTACCTACACCACCAGTCGAAAGGTAATATCTCTCTGCGTTCCAACAATCCTAAAGACGCATCTCGTATATTTTTTAACTACTTCGAAGATCCAAGAGATTTAGAAGATGCAGCAACAGGAATCAAAATGGCGACAAAGATACTCAACACGAAATACTTCAAATCAATTAATGCTTTCTTAGGAAGAATGAACGTGCCTGCTTGTGATGACTTTGAATTAGATAGTAAGGAATATTGGAAGTGCATTAGTGTTAACTTAGTGACTACAGTATTTCATCCTGTAGGCACTTCTAAGATGGGTAGCAATATAAGTATGTCTGTAGTTGATAGCAGGTTGAGGGTTCACGGAGTAAAGAACTTGAGAGTGATAGATTCTGGAGTAATGCCTGGTACTGTCAGCGGCAACACAAATGGGCCATCCATCATGATTGGAGAAAGGGGAGCGGAACTAGTCAAGGAAGATTGTTTAAAAGTATCTTAGTACAGGTAGGCCACACATCATTGGAAATACCTCAAGCTGCCCTCGTTCAAAGTTTATTTTATTTATAAGAGAATACAAACAGTAGTATATTAAAAATAAATGGAAGTAACTTAACAAATATACTACCCGCCACAATTTCCACAAATTACAATTTTTTTTGTTTACTAACTGAAAGCAAACGTTACTGAAGTAAGGGTCAAATTAATAATATTAACAAAACAAACTAAACGTAATAAAACTAAACTCTGAACCTCTCTCTCTCTCTCTCTCTCCTCTCTCTCTAAATGGTGCTGTGTGAAATGTCCAGGGATATTATTATTATTATTACTCTTATTACTGTGTTGTGTCATACGGGTCCTACAATAACAATAATAATTCCCTCATAAAATTTGAAATAAGGAAACCATATTTTATACTATTTATAAACTTAACGAATAATAGAGGCCCTAAAATTGAACCTCGTGGAACTCCTGAAGTGACTTTAATGCAGCTAGACTCGAAGCCATTAATAACAACCTTCAGAGTTCTGTTTGTTATGTAGGAGACAAACTAGCGAAGAAGATCCATTCGGATACCATTGTATGAAAATTTATCGAGCAGCAATCTATGATTAACTTTATTAAATGCCTTCTGAAAATTAGTATATATCGCGTCAGTTAGTTGCCTGGTATCAATATAATCGAAAAGATGTGTTGTAAATCGACGATATGTTGACGACACGGTTGTTGCGGTGGCTGAGCGATCGACTGCTGCGCTGCGTGTCGCGGGTTCGATTCCCACACGGAACAAATATTTGTATTGCCTACAGGTACTTGTCCCGGGTTCGGCTGTTTGTGTATGTGAGTTTAAATGTTTGTAAACGCACCCACGATACAGGAGTAATTCTTAGTGTGGGGCAACGTTTTTTTTTTAAGTATGGATTGAACTGCCATTCCAACTAACGCCCCTAGCGTTAGTTGAAATGACATTGACACTATTGACAGGTCACTCTAAGCTCACTTCACCTAACTTTTCATGGTGAGATTTTGACAGAATCGATCAGCTGTACCTGAAGCCCAATAGCCATAAGATTTATAGCAGTAGAAAGAAATTTTCAAGTAGAACCTTTGCTTCTAACAAGACTTATCAATTGATAGCTAGATCGGAGTTAATGACCTAAATAAGTAACCACATAAGCACCGAAATTAAGGAGTTCTTGGTGCCCAATAGCCATCATTAGAAAGAGATTTAGGAGAACCTCTGCTGAGATTTAGGACAACATTGGGCTTGAAGGCAGATTTTTCCAATCTCTTTTAATGATAGTTTGCTGTCGTCCCCACTGCTGGGACACAGGCCTCCTCTCATGATAAAAATACTATTCGTCAATTTATGTTAACCTATTGTCTGCCTGCGTCTGCATTCCCGAGTTCATACAATCCTAATCTCTTCAGGGCGAGAGTGAATAGGCTTCTTCTGGGCAAGCTCGTTCCACCGTAGATCTCATCCCTGCCTCTGGGCTGGATTGAGGTCAAGAGTGAGCCCATTGTCAATAAAAAAAACCATTCTGCACAGTTTTAATCAAGGCTATCCAAGATAATTTAGCTAAGCATTACTACGTAACAAATCACATACTAACTCCATTGTAGGTACTATAAATACAAATTAAATAGGCTAATGTACTTTACATCATTTTAATGCGCAATGACCCGTAAAGAGCCATGGATTAACGCGTCAAACTGCTACGGAATTATGCGCGTAAATACATGGTAAGAATTGAATTAATGTGTTTTAATGTACATGTTTTAGTGTGTTAGAAAGAGAGGGTATAGTTTAAAGAGATTGAGCACGAATTAGGAGCTCAACTTGCTTCGTCAGCTCAACGCGTCCGCGCATCGCATCGGTGCGAAGCTTCGAGTGGTCGTTTTAGGTTTGTTTTTTGTTTGGTTTTCTATGATGTTACTACTATGATAAAATATTCTGCTTTGGTTTCATAGAAAACAGCAATACGTTCGCGGTCAAAATGTTTTTTTTTAGGGGTCCGTACCTCAGAAAGTCAGTCTGTCCATCCGTCTGTCAAGACCCTTTTTCTCAAGAACGCATGCAGTTATCAAGTTGAAATTAATATCAAATACTCAGAGCTACAATCCCTTGAAGCAGTAAAAAAATCAAAGTTTACGTAAACGCAATCAAAAGATACGGGCGTTTATGTTCCGTTCATGCCGCATATTTTGACACTCGCAAGGGAATCAAACCTATAGGGTACTTCCCGTTGTCCTAGAATCATGAAATTTGGCAAGAAGCAATGTCATGTAGTAAGTACAGGAAAAAATCAGAAAACCGTAAAGTGTACGGAACTCTCGGTGCGCGAGTCCGACTCGCCCTTGACCGGTTTTTTTTATAACCTACCTAAAATTTCAACGCAACCGTTCAGAATCATATACTCAACAACGCAACACGTTTAAGTTCGTTTAAATTTTAGGTAAGGTATCAAAATCATACTATTAACACTAAACTAAATATAGTAATTAATTATATTATCTTGTTTATAAACTAAAAATAATTATACTTTGCGGGACACTAAACGCCCCAAGACGTGATCACAATAAAACTTCTATTGTTATGTCTGGTTCAGTGTCCTTCAAAATAATTAAACGATGACATCGATGGATTCCGCGGTAAAATATCGACACCTGCCACTGTTTGTATGTAAATTATATGAGATAGTTTATTTATCTAATGTATTTTATTAAAATACAGCAGCTATATAAACCGGAGAACGTTCAATAATATGTACATTATAAATTGGTGGACATCTGGTACAACAATGTCGTCTAGGTGAGTTTTCAGTTTTAATATTTTAATCATTTGTTTTATTCTAATCGGTTATATCTCTCTTAATAGTATGAAACCAGGTCACTTTTCATGTCGATGTGACCGCTCAGTTTTTCTGTACTTCACAATGGATTTGATGCGCATTTCACCATCACTTAGATAATTAATTCCGGAAGGATTATCTATATTTTCTTTATTTGTTCTATTTTCTTTATTTGTTCTTATGTTCTTTTGTGCGTCATGTTTACCGCAAATAGGTGTATTTTCTTTCTTTCTTTCTTATATTTACCATAGCTATAACCACAGAAGTCTCGATGTTTTGACATGTCGGTGCATCGGTAGATCGCCCTGCGAAGTACGAGTTTTAAATGCCGACTGTTCGAACCAACTGAGTCTCAATTTCGTGCCCGAACCCGATATCCGCGAAATCCTATCACACCAATATACCCAACGTTGCGCAGAACGATCCTGGGGCTGCACTCTGGACATTCATAGCGATCGCTTGGCGACCGAATTCGGTCGCAAAGTCCCGTCACTCCATACATTACACCTGTCAATTCAGGACTTTGCGACCGAATTCGGTCGTAAAGCGATCGCTATGAATGTCGAGACTGCAGGCCCTGGGTGCTAACTCACCCATTTGACGCGTGTGTAAAAATGTAAACATTTGCAGCGATATTACGGATATACATATACCATGATAGCATTGGAAAATTTTATAAAATAATTATTGAGCATTATTCTCACAATTAATGATCTCACTATTAATGTAATAATTGTATTTTATTACGAGTATGTATTTGAATTAAATTTTAATGTCAACTACCAAATTATTTTATTTTTTAAATATTTAGAAGGTAATTGCTGTTATTATAATTGCTATGCATGGATTACCAAAAAAAATATTAAATAACTAAAGTAAAACCATTATTGGTGCATGTTGTGTTAGCCTGTAAGTAATTGTTGCACTTATAAATGTATTAAGAAATGATTTGTTAAATGTATTGTGTAAACAATTGTTGGCTAACCTAAATAAATGAATAATAAAAAAAATAATAATGATGATGACTTCTTCCTAAACACTTTATTTTCAACCAGATTCAAAGGCAATGCGATTATTTCGTTCCTTCCTCGTGGTCTAACTTAGTAGTCAAACTGATTTGACCACGAGGAATTTTAACATTCTTCGTGGTTAAACTATTTTTCCTATTTCTTTTTCATGTACTTCTTTTTCAACTGTTTTTTTAAGCGTTATGTTTTTTGGAAGTGAAACAAGGTCACCAAAAGTTATATTCGTAAGTAACCAGGGTTTTCGAATATATTTGAAGTTTAGTAAGTAACCAACCAAAGTTATCGATTTTTTATTTGATAAATGAACTGTTTGTTTTCTAATAATTAAATGAAATTTTATTCGAAAACATCCATCGGTTTCTTAACAAACTTCAACTGTATCCGATTTGCTGGTTACTTATCTCCTTTGGTGACCATACACGCAGTAGTTTTACTTGCCAGCGACTCGCTGGCGATTTCAAAATCACTAGCGACAAATCAACTGTCAAAATCTGAGTGTGAACGTAAGATTTTGAAATTGCCGGCGACTAAATTCGCTACGAGTGCACATAGTATCACTAGCTAAACTATCCGTCTGCCGATCACTATTAAAGATGGTGGGTCTGTTCTTAGCTGCAGCACAGAAACATGCCTGACTCCAACTGTGGGTGCTGCTCCTCAGATCTTCGCAGAGGCTCTGCAGTTCTTTGCAGCGGCGCAATGTCTTCTGCCACGGCCCTTACTGCCAGAAGCTAATGTATCCGGTAAGTCAAAATCATCTGCTTAGCCTGTTCCGAAGCTATTGCTTACCTGATTTCCACAACACAGTTACTAGGTGACACTACTGCCATACTTTCAGGACTACCCGTAACTGCTGTCAAAGATCTACTGATCATCATCTTCTGCCCTTATCTCGATTTATTTGGGGTCCGCGCAATGTCTTTTTCTTCCACACTTCTCTATTAGTCGTCATCTCGGTAGTCATCCCTTTTCTAACCTTATCATCATTCTCTCTTCCCCTACTCTTATAGTCATCGACTTTTATACACAAAACATTCCTTACGAAATTTTCCTCATTCCTCCGTATCACATGGCCATATCATGTCAAAAATCTACGGATGTGAAGTGTATATGTATTCATCCATTCACGAAGATCATGGCAAGCCTGGCATCAATCGAACAGTGTGGCTACTACTAATCCATGTGTACACACATGTGTCACATAACTAAATATATATTGCTACTAGAATATGACCAACATAACACTGACGACACAGAAATTAAAATTTGTCTGGCAAGCAATATTGACCAATATTTAACTTTTCTTGTTTCAGGCTACGAGTGTTTTGACTTCATAGTAGTTGGAGCCGGTTCAGCAGGGTGTGTGGTCGCTAACCGGCTGAGCGAAGTTGAGGAGTGGAAAGTATTGCTCATAGAGGCAGGGTCCGATGCCCCTATAGAAGCTGATGTAGGTTTTATCAAATTCAGTAATGTATTACCTATTATAAAGAATTCACACTTTATTTTGAGTTCATCACTGCTGCTTCCAAAACGGTGAATTAAAACATCGTGAGAAAACTGAGATGTCCTAGAACGAAGAAGAGATGTTACATTTACTAACCCAGGCTTGGCCCACGTAGTGGATTATGGCCCACTACTTCCTACAGAGATGAGGCTTGTGTCCCAGCAGTGGGAACATTGTAAACTAATTAGTGAATAAGCTATTTACAAAATAATAACTGAATTGTTTTCAATCGTTCCAGATTCCCGGAACCGAAGGTGCTTTAGTAAACACAAAGTATGACTGGCAATATTTGACAGAAAACAACGGAATAACAAGCCAAGGCCTCATCAATGGTTCCGTAGGTTGGCCAAGAGGTAAGATGTTTGGCGGCTGCAGCAGCATTAACGGTATGATTTATGTAAAAGGAAACGATCAGGATTTCCAGAACTGGTATGATGCAGGCAATAAGGAATGGAGTGTTGATGAAGTACGGAGGTGCTTCAAAAAAGCTGAAAGTCTACAAAACAGAGCCATGTTGAAAAATCCAAGAACCAGTGAATATTATGGCCACAATGGACTTCTATTCTTAAACAAATTTAACAACACTTTCCAGAGACAATTAGAGAAGGTCGTAGATTCCTGGGATGAAATTGGCTTTAAAAAGGTTGCCGATTTAAACACAGAAAATGTTATGACTTCTGGTTTTTTGCCCGTAACTGTAACTAACGGAATACGACAGAGTACTGACAGAGCATATTTGATGCCAGCAGCAAGTAGAACTAACCTAAAAATAATTAAAAAATCCTTGGTAACAAAAATACTGATAAACGCCGATCGAAGAGCATATGGAGTTGAAGTTGAAAAAGATGGTCAGAAGAGGAAATTTTATGCTTCCAAAGAAGTTATTCTAAGTGCTGGACCTATAAATTCTCCACAGCTTCTGATGTTGTCTGGTGTTGGTCCTGCAGAACATCTTCAAGAGAATAACATAACTTGTATCGTAGATTCTCCAATGGTGGGTCAAAATCTTCGGGATCATAGTTTCGTTCCAATATTTACATTTGCTGATGTGCCAGAACAACCCAGCGAAGCAGATACATCTTTTAGTGCTATCAAATATCTTTATAACCGTGAAGGTTCTTTATCTCATGGTGATTTGGTATCAAACGCTGTGGCATTATATTCTACAGAGAGTAATGCTACTTATGCAAATTGCCAAACACGTATTTCAATCATTCCGAAAAATACAACGACACTTAAAGAAAGCTTTATGTCAGTATTCCGTTTTAATGAGACTATAATGGATTCTATAGTTGAGTTGAACAAAAAACATAGTATTTTCTTTTTTATGTACCACTACTTACACCATCGTTCAAAAGGTAATATCTCTTTGAGTTCCAATAATCCTAAAGACAAACCTCGTATATTTCTGAACTACTTCGAAGATGCGAGAGATTTAGAAGCTGCAGCAACAGGAATCAAAATGGTGACAAAGATACTCAGCACGAAATACTTCAAATCTATCAATGCATTCTTAGGAAGAATGAACGTTCCTGCTTGTGATGTTTTCAAATTAAATAGTAAGAAATATTGGAAATGCGTTAGTGTTAACTTAGTGACTACAGTATTTCATCCTGTAAGCACTTGTAAGATGGGCAGTGATATAAGTACATCTGTAGTTGATAGCAGGCTAAAGGTTCACGGAGTAGATAACTTGAGAGTGATAGATTCTGGAGTAATGCCTGGTACTGTCAGTGGTGACATGAATGGTCCGTCCATCATGGTTGGAGAAAGGGGAGCGGAAATGGTCAAAGAAGATTTAATAAAAGAATATTAGTACAGAAGGCCGTATGTTGATGGTAATATTTTGTACTGGAGCTGGTCTAGCGTTTTACAGTTTCAATAGGATAAGGGGCCAGCTTGTGCTGGTTTTTATACTACTAACATAAAGCCAACCTTACGGTGCTTACGTAAAGAAGCGTTTTTGGTCCCAACTCCCGATACATATCACTGCAGGCTTATCTTCGGAAGGAAACGGTTACATGTTTTAGCTGTTTCTTTATGTGTGAGCGTATAAGTTAATGTGGGACTATCACTATTCAGTCGCACCTATCGGTACCGACTATTCTTTACTGGGAACCCGCTTTTTTATGCAAGCAGCCGTACTAGTGACCCGAACCTGCTTCGCACTGGTGCAATCTACTGAAGGTCAATTCCCGTAAACGTTCAAAATCTAATCGCAATCTCATCTCAGCAACCATCAATGCCAAAAACTTGTCAAAAATGTCGGGATTTTAGAGGTATTACTGACAGATTGAGACTGAGATCAGACTGTGAACGTTCTTAAAATTACGAGAATTGCCCCGCTGGTGTGGCGACATGTCAAAGCATCGAGATGTCTGTGCTATATACCGGGTGACAGGGACATCGACGCCTAAACTGTAACCATGGATTCAGTACATGAGTTGACGAGACCCCATGTTGTCGAAAGTTTTCGTCGGTTATTAAAAAAAAATATTGCTGTTCCATACGTTTTGACCGCGTAGGTATTGCACTTTTCTATGAAAGTATCTTAAATGTTAATCCTGGTTATAAACCATCTGTATGCCAAATTTAATCCAAATCCGTTCAGTAGTTTTTGCATGAAATAGTAACAAACATCCATCCATCCATATAAACTTTCACGTTTATAATACTCATATTAGTAGGATATATATATATATATATATATATACTAGCTTCTGCCCGCGGCTTCGCCCGCGTGGATGTCGGAAATTATCCCACGGGAACGTGCTACCAGGATAAAAAGTATGTGCTTCCCCAGGATGCCATCTATCTCTTTGCCAAATCAGAAGTTCAGTGGTTTAGGCGTGAAAATGTTACATACAGTTTCAAGTACAAATCCTCCCTTAAAAAACCGAATTACCCCCTTTTGCCAATTTTCGACCACTTTACATACTTATTATTAATTATTTTCTGTCAAAAGTATCAATACTGAGTTTCGAGTTAATCGGACCGCGCATTCAATTTCTTCCACACAAACTTCAACACCCCCCTTTGAGGGGTAGTTTGAAAAACTTATAATGATAAACTTTATTACTTAGGTACTTAGGCAAGTATTGTTGCCAAGTTTCAAGTTTATTAACTAAATTAATAAGATTTTTCATATAAACTGTATCCCCCGCTTTTCACCCCAACAGGGGTGGAATTTTAAAAAATTCATAAAAGTTCATAACTTGACACAAAGATTATTTATACCCATTTTCGAGTTAATCAAGCCACGCATTATAATCCTCTTCTGTAAAATTAACTACCCCTTTTCACCCCGTTAGGGGTACATTTTCGAAAAACCCTCATACTTGCTATTATTTATTTTTAGTCTTAAGTACACACACTGAGTTTCGAGTTAATCGGACCGCGCGTTCAAATTCTTCCACACAAACTTTAGCACCCCTATATCCCCTTTGAGGGGTAGTTTTGAAAAACTAATAATAATAAACTTTATTGCTTACTTAGGTGAGTATTCATGCCAATTTTCAAGATTATTAACCTAACGAATAAGATTTTTCATATAAATTTTATCCCCGCTTTTCACCACCACAGGGGTGGAATTTTGAAAAATCATTTAGGATGTGTTCATAACTTGACTCAAAGATTATTTATATCAATTTTCGAGTTAATCAAGCCACGCTGTAAAATCCTCCCCTGTAAAATTCACTACCCCTTTTCAGGCCGTCAGGGGTAGATTTTCGAAAAACCCTGATACACATTATTCCTTCCTTTCTATTTTAGGTATAAATACTGAGTTTCGATTAAATCGGACCGCGCGCTAAAATTCTTCCATACAAACTTGGAAACCCCCCAATCCCCTTTTAGGGGGTAGTTTATAAAAACAAAAAATGCCAAACTTCATATTTTACTTAGATAAGTATTCGTGCTAAGTTTCAAGTTTACTAACTCAAGGAATGAGATTTTTCATACAAACAAAATCCCCCCATTTCACCCTCTTAGGGGTGGAATTTTGAAAAACCCCTTCTTAGTGGATACCTACTCTTTACGAAGAATACACCCTCCAAATTTCATATCTCTAGGACCAGCGGTTTAGGCTGTGCGTTGATGTCTCAGTCAGTCAGTCAGTCAGTCAGTCAGGACTTTGAATTTTATATATATAGATATATATATTATATTTGTATCCACGGCTTGATTCAAAACTAAATTAAAGAAAACGTAAAGTCCGCTTTTATCTTGGTTAAATATGTTGTAAGTAGATTGTAGTTATTTGAAGTGTCAATGTTTATGTCCAATTTTAGTCTTTCAATTTACAAAAAAAAAAAAAATGCAAATAGAACGTATAGGCACTTTTTTAAGAGACCGCGTATCACTGGTCAGTCTCCCTCAATCGTCAGTTTCGTTGATTGGTCAGTTTTACCGATAAGACAGTTGCAGTTTGAAAATTATACAGTGTTTGCCAGTTTTCGTCAATAGCTAACTATGAAATTAAGACCTTGAGAGAAACAGATGCGACGAGTCAGATGTTAAGATAATTACGCAAAATAAGGCAAATAAAAAAATTCCTTTTAATTATAATATTATTCTGTCTGTTTTTATTATACAGTGTTTATCAGTTTTCGTCAATAGCTAACTATGAAATTAAGACCTTGAGAGAAACAGATGTGACGTGTCAGATGTTAAGATAATTACGCAAAATAAGGCAAATAAAAAAAATCCTTTTAATTATAATATTATTCTGTCTGTTTTTATTATACAGTGTTTGCCAGTTTTCGTCAATAGCTAACTATGAAATTAAGACCTTGAGAGAAACAGATGTGTGTCAGATGTTAAGATAATTACGCAAAATAAGGCAAATAAAAAAATTCCTTTTAATTATAATATTATTCTGTCTGTTTTTATAATTAAATGACAAACAAAAAATTATTATTTCCAAACATGTTTTAATGCTGTACCTACATACTGCAATAATTGGGGCATTAAAAAAAATACAATTTCTAATATCTAAATCTGATGGCAGGAAATGTTTGAAAAATGGATCCCTAATTTGTAATTAGAAACACATACGAATGAGACGCTTATAAACAGTGCAGTTATAGAGGTATGAGGAACAAGGTGTAAAGTTCACTCATTATCCATAGAAAAGGGAGGTTCCTTCAACCAGACGGGTGTCGTGTATGGTGGGCTACCGCCCGACGATTGATGTCGGGACGTTGTATATATGCTAGTCGTGCGGTAAACTTTGCTTGCGCGATGCAGGATTTCTGGTGACGTCAGTGTGCTGCGTAGTTTGCGTGTGACGATGTAGCTACAGTAACATGAAAACGCTTTAAATTACTAAAACACTCACCTGTCCATAAGGATAGTGGCGGTAGGGCGAGCGGTTGTACCCCAAGTTGGCCAACATATCGGAGCTGAACCGGTTGAACAGGCCCCCCCAAGCGTGGGCCGCACCGGCCACGCTCAGCACCAGCACTGCGGTCACAGCCATCGTGGTGCTGTGGACAAGGGAGAAAAAGTTAGAGGAGATAAGATAAAAGATCTTATAGGAGAAGAGCGAGAAAGAGTAGCTACGAACACGCTTTAATCATCCTATTAATCAACACGTACGAAATCTGTACGATCATTCCTTATTTTATGCTACCGCGGCACTACTCGCTTGGCTCGCTCGGCTCGCGCGCTTTTGTCACCGTTCTAACCTAACCTAAACCAATTGGTCAAGGTGTCCTAGCTTAGTTATCGTTCCGGCATTAGAAGCCACCCCAAATGCTCATTGTGACTGCAAATAAGCCATTCTGCATTACGTCTAAACGTCGGTAGCAGCTTGTAAATCGTAACGCAACGACGATCCAGCTGAACGTTGTTCAGTAATTGTTTTAAATAACGGAGCTGTTTTGTTAAAGGCTAGCGGTTATGTAAAACAGCGGATTCGACAATTCATCTGCGATATATCTACTACTAGCTTTTTCCCGCGACTTCACCCGCGTGAAGCTACTTTCTTACATTTTTTTTCCGTAAGAACCATGCTGGTACTTCAAGGAATATTCTAAAAAAATAATTGGCGAAATCGGTTCAGCTGTTTTCGAGATTTGCGCTTAGCAACACATTTGGCGATTCATTTTTATATTATAGAAGATTATAATCGCAAGAACACTTAATTGATATCCTGGATTTAGTCTAAAGATGTTACAAATGCCAAAGAGCCGGGAGCCTATGACCCCGAGCTATGTTGACATACAAAAATAAATAATAGTAATAATTGTTTTTTATTCGACCTTGAATAAAGGACGATTGACGAAGGTCAATGCTGTTGGTTCTTAGGATAACAATGGCACTATGCTACGCCAGCACATAAAGCTACTACAATCTGTCAAAGGACAATGAGTAATGGTGGGCCCACCTCTCAATAGAAACAGAATACTAATTATGAATGAATCGATATTTTTATGCAGAATAAAACTTAGTATGTACATATTACAAAGGTACTTTCGAAGTTACACTACCTATTTACTGCCATAAATGTGATTGCAATATAAGCAATTAATGATCGTAGTTTACTTATAAGATAAAAATTTGAACACTACCCAGACTCAAACCGGACGGCACGGTTTGACTGCTGCGCTGCGTGTCGCGGTTCGATTCCCGCATGGAACAAATATTAGTATGACCTACAAGTAATTTTTCCGGGTCTGGCTGTTTCTGTATGTGAGTTTAAATGTTTTTAAACGCACCGGGGGAGGCAGTCTTAAAGAAAAAACGTGTATTGCATAACTCCCGACCTGCTCCCCTCTCTGCCCGAATTCAATTAATTCCAGGATGAATAATAAATATTTTTTTTGGTTTTAAAGTGAAATACATGTATTATTATATATAATAAAGAACATGTTAGATTGAGACAACTTTAAGACGTCATATCTCCGAAAGTGCTAACATTTGACCATACCTTTATTAGTAACTAATGTTCCGCTTAAAAAGCCCTATGCAACGGTATATCAAATGTTACTATTGAAGGGTGGGCCCAGACCCCATACATTTGTTTCCCACTGCCCTTTCTTTAATAGATTTTCAACTTTATCGCTAAAGTGATTAGATTTTCAACTGAACCTGAGAACCAGCCTTTATTTATTTCAAAATCAAAAGTCATTTATTCAAATTAGGCTGAGAATCAGCACTTTTCGAACGTCAAAATTACAGTCCCCCAAAAACGCCCGCCCTTCCCAACTTCCTAGTACTATCGCTGGGAAGAAGAAGTGGCGCAACAAACTCCCCACCAGTATTTTAATTCAGTCAACCGAATTTAATCAAATGACTTCAATTTGTTAGATATTAATTACCCCAATCAAGTATAAATGGGATTCTAGTAATTGGAATATACATAATTCATCGTTTGAGAAGGGATGCTAATAAATTGCAAACTAGGAACGTTTCTATTCTGGATGACAGCCTGCGGGGTAATTTCGTAACACACTAACAGCAGCAACTGGCTTTCATTTTGACAGTTCAACAACATTCATTGCGTTATTTACGTTGTTGCGCAGAAAAATTTTTCGAACGTAAAAAGCAATGGTTTAGCAATATCCTTTAAAATGATTCGTATTGTGAGGGTTTGTGGATGTTAGCGATAGCATCACTGCTTTCCATCAGGCGGGATCGCAGTCAAGCACTAGTTTATATCATTAAAAAAAATATTACATATCTTCGAATTATTATTTTTTTTTTTTAGTTTCCTCACAATGTTTTCTGCTGCCAATGTTCACTGCTCAATAATGCTTCTTAATAATGGTTGCGAAATACGTTAAATTAATATTCAAATATCTTCAGATTCAACCCACACTAAATTGTTTCGCCCCCTCAGCCAATTTTAGATCCCTGTTAATAAATTAACAAACACGACTTTGTGAAGATGGCTCGTGTTCGGTCGCCCCTGGGGTCTATTGAACTAGATTTTAATAATTAAATACGCACGTTTCTTTAGTAAATGTTTGTTGAACCCTTAGGGGTTTTTCTAATTCAATTATCTTAAAGACAAGTTACTGGTACACAGGGGCTTGTGGCTAAGTAATAACAGCCGCACGGGTCGATCGATCAGGTAAAGCTACGCTTGCCGCGGTTGGTCCGTGGATGGGTGACCATCTTTACATACCTACCAGGACCGCTCCGTGCCTCGGAAAGCACGTTAAGCCGTTGGTCCCGGCTGTCATTCGTGGATCTTTGACAGTCGTTACGGGTCGTCAGATGCCCGAAAGTCTGACAACCAAACTTACTAAAGGGTTTCGTAGTACCCAGTAACTGGGTTGTGGAGGTCAGATAGGCAGTCGCTACACGTTTCGTCACTGAGTTTGATGAACGCTTGGCTAAGCTACGAAAGAGCGAGTCTCTTTTTAAGAGTCGTGGTACACGCTCGAGGCCCGAGTTCAAACCCAGCCTAAACAAAAGTTCTTTTTTCTATTCTTTCTCGACCTTTATCAGCAACAAAAATGGATTTCTTAGAAAACATTACGTTTCGGATGAGAAAACGTGCCACATCACTGTCAAACGACACAATAAACGATAATACGCTTAATAATTCTGCGAACTCACCGCTATATGGCACATCTAGTAGCCTACCTCCTAACATATCCGATGACGAAAGCGACGAAGAAATCTTGCAGCTTAAACATGAACTACAAAAAGTTAATTTACAACTAAGAAGAAATTAATAACTTATCATTAGAAAACATGAAGTTAAAACAAGAAATTAAAAATCTGGATGCAAAGCACAAGTTTATGAAACAAGTTACTAGTAAATTAACATCAGAGATAACCGTTACCCCAAAGAAAAAAGCAAAAAACATACTGGCAAAATCATGTGCAAATGTTCCTACTACTTCTCCACAAATTGACATTCCTTCACAGTCACCAGCAACCAAGGAAAAGCTCTCTGTACAAAATAGACACACTGAGACACTTCAATCCCAAGAAACAGGACTGTCTATCAAGCCTAAAAACGCCAAAAAGCTATGTATTGTGAGTGCAAACAAAAATAACAAGATTTTGCCTATAGCCGAGAATACATTTCAAAACTATGAAATCTGTCATTATGTTTCCCCGAATTGTGGCATGGAGCAGCTTATCAACAACTTGGAGAAGAAATTAATAGAATATACAATGAATGATTTCTGCATTATTTTAATTGGAGAAAAAGACTTCCAGAAAACTGAAAACTATGTGGATATAATTATAAAACTGAGAGAAAAATTGCAGAAAATACAGCACACGAATATTATAATATGTGTTCCTACTTTCAAATTAAGTGATCATTCAACAATGTTTAACTGGCGCATAGAGACCTTTAATAATCTACTTCATTTAGAGTTGCAGACGTACAACTATGCAACGGCGTTTGACTCTAATTTAGATTTGCGTTACGATTTTACAATGTTCTCTAAGTTAAATAGGAAAATAAACGATCGTGGTATCCGAAATGTGTTTTATAATCTGTCGGAAACTATAGCTGATTATAATTCATTGTTTCAACAAGAAAACATAGTTGACAAGCAAGTAAGCATATCGTCTCCACGATGCGATTTTTTTCTTTAATCATATAAATATAATGCATCAAAATATTGCCGGTCTCTTAAGCAAATCCGATTTACTGGTTATTTATATACAGGTATTGTTAAGTAAACAAATTAATTTAGATGTTATATGTATAACCGAACATTTCATAATGTCTGGCCAAGAGAAACTTTTACATATACCAAATTATAAGCTAGCGGCATGTTATGCTAGACAAAACATTAAGCGCGGTGGAGCCTGTATCTTAGTTAAAAAAGGCATCGAATACAAAGAACTGCCTGACATTGTGAGACATTCGATAACAGGAATTATAGAATGTTGCGCAATTGAATTACCTTCACAAAAACTTACAATTCTATGTGTGTATAGACCACCAAAAATCACTAATCTACACCAATTCTATGAAAACCTAGATATTATACTTAAAAATATTTCCAAACCAAACAAAAAAATTATTATGTGCGGAGATTTTAATGTAGATATTCTGAAAAAGAACAGAATTAGCATGGATTTTGAATATTTTCTTATGAACTACGATTTGAAGCTAGAAATAAATAAACCGACCAGATTTCACAGTCAAACCTGCTTAGATAATTTTGCGCACAATTCAAAACAAAGCTGCCAAAGTGAAATAATAGACTTCGGTTTATCCGATCATACGGCTCAAATATTTACAATGAAAGTTAGTAAGTTTAGTCAAATTAAAACATGGAAAACATCAAGACGAGACATATCTGAAGAAAATCTAATTATTTTTAGAAATCATCTCCAAAACTTATCGTTTTCGGATATATATAGCACAGAGCTTCCAAATGAAGCATATGATAACTTTTTAGAAATATTTCAACTCCTGTATGAACTATGCTTCCCCTTTAAAACAGTGATATTAAGGTCTGAAAAAAAGATCAAATGGGTATCTAGAGGTATTAGAATCTGCAGCAAAAAACAACGCCAATTACTTTGGAAACAAAGACTTAATCCTACTAGTGAAAATAAAACGACATTTAAAGAGTACTCAAAAAAATTTAAAAAAATTATCAAACTGACCCAAAAAGCACAGAACAACTTTCTAATTAAAAATTCCAAAAATAAATCTAAAACATCCTGGCAAATAATAAATAATACAAAATCCACCCACCCAGTGAACCCATAACAAGAATAAAAAAACATGATTTAATATTAACTGACCCTAATGAAATAGCTCAATCATTCAACGACTTCTTTATTGATCAGATCTCAGATCCACCCTTGAACACAACTAAAAATAGTGTAAGAATAACGTATAACCCTCATTCTATTTTTATGGCCCCTGTTGTCATCAAGACATTACAAGGGTGATCAAATCTTTAAAGAACAAGAAGAGTTATGGATATGACGGTATTTCAACAAACGTTATAAAATTTGTCTGTTCTACTATAGCTCACCCTCTAAGCCACATTATTAACACAAGCATATCCGCTGGAACATTCCCCGATAGTCTAAAAACCACAATAGTTAAACCACTTCATAAAAAGAACAATAAAGAAGACATGGCTAACTATAGACCAATAGCTTTAATCCCTGTATTTTCCAAAATAATTGAAAAAGTAATTTATGAGTCATTTTATTCATTTCTGTCCAAATATTTTATATTATGTGAGGAACAAAAAGGTTTTCGTAAAAATAAAAATATAAACATGGCCATATACGATCTAATAAATAAAATAATGGTTAATGTGGATAAAAAAATACCAATTTGTGCCATTTTTACCGATATGACCAAAGCTTTTGACTACGTGAACCATGAAACGCTTTTGGTCAAACTTGACGCTTACGGTATACGAGGGAATGCTCTATGTCTAATAAAATCGTATCTAAGTGGACGTTTTCAATATACAGAAATCTCTAAAATATGCGTCAAATCAAAACGTGAGGTTAAATATTTATCTGGCCATAGGGAAATTAAATATGGCGTTCCGCAGGGCAGCGTTCTAGGACCATTATTATTCTTGCTGTATATAAATGATCTACCCCGACAAATCCCATACCCTTGTGTGTTATTTGCCGATGACAGTACAATCCTAATAGACTGCCTCAACAAAGAGCTTTATGAAGAAGAAATAAATAATTCTCTCAAATTAATAATAAACTGGCTTAACGACAATAATCTTATCATAAACCTCAATAAAACAAATATAATGCATTTCTACCAAAAAATTCTTCCTTTAAATCTAAAAATTAAATATAAAGGACAAACTATTGATAGCGTTAACGTGGCAAAGTTCTTGGGTATATTGATTGACAGTCAATTGACTTGGAAACCGCAGGCTGAAGAAGTTTGCAAAAGATTAAGCACGTCTGCGTATGCTCTCTACAATCTATCCAAGAAAGTTAATGTTGATACGTTAATGGTTGCATATCACGGTTTGGTGGTCTCTGTTCTAAGGTTTGGTGTAGTATTCTGGGGTAATTGTTCCGAAAGAGAGTCTATATTTAAAGCCCAAAAACGGTGTATAAGATCCATTTTTGATCTCAAGGTTACAGATAGTTGCATTCCTTTTTTCAAGAAACACAAAATACTAACTTTTCCTAGTATATACATTCTCGAAGTAGCTATGTTCGTTAAAACTAACAAGCATCTATTTCCTGCATTGAATGATACGAGGATGCGAACTGCTGCCATGAGATCAAAATATCAGAGTCTATTGTGTACTGGTAGATATAACACTGCTTTGCTTAAAAAAAACATTATTGGTATGGCACCTATCATATTTAATAAATTGCCAAATTGTATTAAGGATCAGCCCTTAATTAAATTCAAGAAACTCCTATCGTCGTTGCTGACAGAGAAATGTTATTACTCTGTTATCGATTTTATAAATGATAAATTGTAATATTTGCCTCACTTTATCTCATTTATTATGTTGTTAAATAATTTTAGACTTAGCTGATTCATGGTCTCATTTTGAATTTAAGTACCTAGATTCTAAATTATCTGTAAGCTAACCACTGTATTTTTGTATGCCAACAGGCAGAATGTACTGGGAATATATTATATGAAACTAACACCATTATTGTAACACCTGCATTCTATACAAATAAATAAATTATTATTATTATTATTATTACATTTCAAAATCAAAATCAAAATCAAAATCAAAATCAAAAGTCATTTATTCAAATTAGGCTGAGAATCAGCACTTTTTGAACGTCAAAATTACAAAAGACAGTCCCCCAAAAACGCCCGCCCTTCACCACTTCCTAGTGCTATTGCTGGGAAGAAGAAGTGGCGCAACAAACTCCCCAGCAGCACAGCTGTCTGTTCAATTTAAAAAAAAATACTTGAATGTATACAATACTAGGTACAATAATATATACAATGTTCGGTAATTAACATTACAAAACCAGAACATAAAATTTAATTATTTGCCATAATATGTCAGCTAGCCACGCCAATATACCAACAAATATAATAATAACTATACGTACTCAAGCTAAAACATAATTAATTAAAATGTAAATAAAAAAACTTACTACCCAAATAAAAGCCTCCAGGCATAAAGGGCGTGACAGCTTACACATTTATGCATTGCTGGGTTCTGCAGTAAGCTAATTCTGGAGAAGGAACATAAACATTGTCTTGCGTTAAACTAGGGTGACCAACTATTCTTATCGTCTAAGTAGTCGTTGATAGAATAGTATGCCTTTGAACAAAGGTTGGATTTTAGTTGAGCTTTAAACGCATTAAAAGGCAAGTCTAGAAAAGAAGAGGGTATCTTGTTATAAAAGGTTATACCAAGCCCAACAAATGAGTTATGAACCTTATGAAGCCGGTGAAAGGGGGCACGTAGTTTGTCCTTATTTCTAGTGTTAACACTGTGAATATCACTATTTTTAGTGTACAAGTGTAAATTTTGCCTAATATATAAAATGTTGGCAAGGATGAATTGTGATGCAACCGTGAGAATACCAATATCTTTAAAGAAATCTCTTAGAGAAACTCTGGCACCTAGCTGGTAAATTGCTCGAACAGCTCGCTTTTGAAGGACAAATATATTTTGTATATCAGCGGCTTTGCCCCACAGCAGAATACCGTAGGACATAACGCTGTGAAAATAACTAAAATAGACTAAACGAGCTGTATCAACGTCAGTATATTGTCTTACTTTCCTGACGGCGTAGGCAGCCGAACTGAGCCTTCCTGCTAGACTTGATATATGAGGTCCCCACTGAAGTTTGGCATCTACTGTTAGTCCTAGAAAAATTGCCGAGCCTACAGTTTCAAGCACCTCTTTATCTAAGACGATGTTGGGTCCTAGGTTTCTAACATTCGGTAAGGCGAACTTTACACATTTGGTTTTCTTGGCATTGAGAACTAAGTTATTTGACGTAAACCAATCTGTAACTATTGAGAGTGCACTGTTTACGTCGTCAAAATCTTGTCTATTCCTGTCTACTTTAAAAATAAGAGAGGTATCATCTGCAAACAGTACAACATCACAGATGCCCGTCAAATGGAATGGTAAATCATTAATGTAAACTAAGAACAAGAATGGACCCAGTATTGAGCCTTGCGGAACACCTAACTGAACTGGTAGCCCGGATGATTTCACACCATTAACATCTACACATTGGACCCTATTATGTAAATACGAAATAATTACGTTGAGAGCTTCGTTTTGGACACCGTAATGACGTAATTTACGCAAAAGCGTGTCATGGTGCACGCAATCAAAGGCTTTGGAGAGATCACAGAAAACTCCAATAGCATTCTGTGATTTCTCCCATGCGTCAAATATGTGTCTCAACAGAGCAACACCCGCATCTGTAGTTGAACGACCTTTTGTAAAGCCATATTGCTCATTATGGAGGAGGCTATTTAAATTAAAATGTCTTAGCAGCTGCTTGAGTATTAACTTTTCAAATATTTTGCTAAATGCAGGTAAGATAGAAATAGGCCTGAAATTGCCAACGTCATTCTTATTACCTGATTTAAATAATGGTATGACTTTACTACTCTTCATGAGGTCAGGAAAAGTTCCTAAATCAACACATTTATTAAAAGTAACAGCTAGATAGGGGGCTACGATGTCTATTATATTACTTATAAGTTTAGTGGAGATGCCCCAATAATCACCGGTGTTTTTAGACTTAAGTGTATTAAAAACATTAACTACATCACGCGGGGTTACATGTTCGAAACTAAATAAGGGACTACATTTAGGTACACTACTGTGCAAAAGGTTTTCAGCTTTAGACGAGGACGAATTTAAGGAGCGAGTCGTAGTTATCGGTATGTTGGCAAAAAACTCATTAAATGCCTCAGCTACGTCAGCTGCTTTGTTAACTAATTTGTTGTCGACCATAATCTCAAGTAGTTTTTCTTGTTTAACCGATTTTCCCGTTTCATTATTAATAATTTTCCAAGTGGTTTTTACTTTATTAGTAGAATTTTTTATCGTATCGCCTAAAAATTTTGATTTAGCAAAAGCACTAATCTTTTTGAATAATTTTGAATAAGTTTTGACATACTCTAGGAAGGGAGTATCAAACCTGTATTTTTTCAAACCATATAACTCGTATAGTCTCGCTCTACTTTTATAAATACCGGGAGTAGCCCATTGGTTAAAGCCAACAGAGGATCCATTAATGTTAATAGTTTTGGTCTTGAAAGTGGATTGGTATTCTTTTTGCACAACATCAAAAAGGGCACCATAAATTTCATTAGGATTCTCGTGTTCTACTATCGATGGTGTAATTCTATGAGCTATATTATTTTTAAACATTTTGCAACGACTAGCTGTATAAGGCCTGCATTCAAGTCTATGTGGCTTTTTATGTAATGGCATGGGGAAGCTAGCTAATAAACCACAGTGGTCGGACGTTAAGTCAGTTAACACTAATTTATTTTTGGCATCACAATCACTAAATATATTATCAAGACAAGTTGACGAAGAAGCTGTGATCCTAGTTGGTTCAAAAAACAAGTTAATTAAATTATAAGACCTCAAAAGATTGAGAAGTCTAATACTTAATGGAGTAACATCTAAAATATTAATATTGAAATCTCCACATAAAATAATACTTTTGTTATTTGATTTTAACCTATTGAGAGTATCTTCCATTACCGATTCGAAACTAATAAAATCCCCAGAGGGGGGTCGATAAACGCAAATTATAACATATCGCTCAAGTTCAACACAAGACAACTCTATAGTGCGCTCGATTGAAAGATTAACTAAATCTAAACGTTGTTTACATTTCAACTTGTTTGAAACAAGAACTAAAGAGCCACCGCGAATAGCACTTTTTCTCACAAATGCACTCTGTACGGTAAAGTTTTCATCATTTATAAACACTACTTCATGTTCCTTCAACCAGTGTTCAGTCAAACATAACACCTGAACCTCATAGTTCTCCATAAATAAACTTAATTCTAGCTCTTTGCCGGACAGACCCTGCATATTTTGATGTACAACATTCAACATATGTGGCTGACCCGTTGTCGCACCTAATAGTTTAAACTACAAGGCGTATCAAAAGTAGTATTAGTATCAGTACTAACAGTAATCGATGGTACACTACAAGTACCAGTGTCACTGAGTATATTGTATGCTAAAAGATTAGCAATTTGTCTCCTACAACTAGGTGGCAAATACATAGTATAATTTGTCAGTTTGTAATCAGTAATGAATTGATTACAATCAAAATATAAAATAGCATCACTGTGACGACAAGTCCTATTATAAATGAACATATTTAAATTATAAATATGCTTATTTTGCTCATCAGTTAAATAATGGGAATAAGGCAAGGCACAAAAAATAAATTTACAATTATTAGTCTCATTAAGATGCAACATCAAATGGACACATTCAATTAAGTCCTTTTTCCTTACATTTAAGCTATCCCCATATAATAATATAACAGTTGAACTGGGGTTTATTTTTGTCAATTTGATATTATTAATTAATTGGCTAATACTGGCACCGGGTAAACAATGATTAATTGCATATTGTTGCGAACACTGATTTAACAAGCTACCAAAACCTTGACCAAATTTATCAGAAAAAATATAAGTAGTATTAATCAAATTATTCGTACTATTGCTATCATCACTAATACAGCTACCTACTGGTTGAGCTACTGAGGGTGTGGGTGTAATAAGTTTAAAATACTGGTACTCAGCTGCATCCGGTTAGACTGGAATCCGACCCCAACATAAAGGCTGGGCAGATGATGAGTTACTGCAGGTACACACGGCTACGGCATTTCCAATTTTAGCTGACCTCGCATTGTATAGGTTTTTCGTACAATCAGAAGGTAGCTTATACTGGTTATGTATAGCTTGATATTTAGCTGTGCGTACTTACATAAGGCTTTATGTATTCATAACAACATTTTGTAAAGGTGGTAACTTACAAGTTTATGTGAATAAAAAGGTCTGCGTATATTTTGGAGCAAATTTTATTTAGGGGTGAAAGTATGCGTGAAAAAGAATCTTTCGCCCCTAGGGGTTGATTCAATTTAGCTCTTCACAATTTAGTTACATGTTTTCAAATGTCTTTTAAACATGTTTGGCAAAGGATTTGTTTTTTCAATTTGCTGTTAGGTATACGCATGTAAAATATTTATAAAAAATTACATTTCAACTTGAATGATGTCCTTTACATCATTCAAGTTGAAATGTAATTTTTGGCATATTTTCAATGGCTAATAGCAGCCGGGGGGCTAATAGTAGACTCTCTTTGTAATAGAGACTAATAGTAGACTCTTTGTAAGAGGTCATTTCCCATAAGACAACAGTATTTTTTTCCTAACTTTAATTTTTGGATACGAAATGAATCCAAAAAACCTTCCTTCCCTTCCTTTGTTTTTAATAAAAAATATGACATTGCAGACAGTAAACTCAAACTTTGTGAGACAATTACATAAAACACTAGCTGCGCCCCGCGGTTTTAGCCAAATAAGTTTCGATCCCGTGAGAAAATCGGGACAAAAGTATCCCATGTGTTAATCCTGATTATAAACGATCTGTGTGCCAAATTTCATCCAAATCTGTGTACACGAAAAAACTACTATGGATGTTTTTTTTGGATGAAACGTGAAAGTTTGTATGGATGGATACAAACTTTTGCGTTTATAATATTAGTAGGATTATGTCACATTTCATGTAACATATCAATTAACATTGCAAAACATCACACCTGTATACTCCGAAGGGTAATGCAGAGGAAAAGAAGAAGAAAGGAAATACTTAGCACAGACCAAAAGACACACAATACATCAGATAGCAACTAATAAAAAAACAAATAGAAGGTATAATAAATACCTATGTAAGAAATTAGCAGGAAAGTGTGCCTCACGGCTGCACCAAAAAGGCCCTGTTCAGCAAAAATGCCAGACAATAGTGCCTGACGCTGGTTTTCAACTGAACCTGATAGCTATAGCACATCCACATTTTCCCATGTAATAGGTGAGCCAATTGTCACAACACCAGACTTAGGCCTGCTACTGAAAAAATCCAGACAGAAAAACCAAACATCCCCTTGCGCGATCCAGAATTCGAACCCAGGACCTCACTCTCAGCAGTAGCGCTTACGACCACTGGAAAAGTAAGGCGGTATTAAACTCCTCCACAGAGAGCAGTGCTACGAGTTGTAGGTTGTGGGTTCGAACCCAGGCTTTGCATAATGTAAACTATTTCATCACCGCTGCTAAAACGAAGAAGGAAAACATCGTGAAGAAATCAAGAAACCGGCATGTCCTAGAACCAAAAATTCAAAGACATGTGACATTTACCAACCCGCACTGGGCCCACGTGGTGGATTATAGCCCACTCCCTCTCACCAAGAGGAGGCCTGTTTCCCAGCAGTGGGAACATTGTAGGCTGATGATCTTTTGCTATGCTAAATCCCTCCACTGAATTTTGCCGGGATCACCGAGCGTTGGAAGGCCTCCCACAAGGTCGAAACACGACCTTCTTAAAGCCGCAGGAACCCGTTGGATGCGAGAAGCACAGAACCGGTCGAAGTGGAAGTGCTTGGGGGAGGCCTATGTCCATCAGTGGACGTCTTTCGGCTGAAATGATGATGATGACCCCTCCACGCGCTACATTTTTAGATTACCTACTTAAGGTCGTAGCACACATATCAACTCGGAAAGGGATCATCACCGTATCGACTCGAGCCATTCAGTATTTTTTGTATGAAACTCCCTACTACCGTACTGTAACGCACACTAATCGGAATCCTAACGTAATCGCCTCGCCTCTGGACAAGCATACGAACCGCGGTGCGGTGCGTGCTGGTCAACTTGCAGTTCCAGCATTTACGGCTCGTCGTCCCCGCGCTTACGTCTCTTCGTCGTGTGCAATGGCTATGATAGCCATTTCACGTATTGTGACCCGGGACATAACCGTGCGCTACACTTCACTTTCGGATTCAAACTGATCTGGTGCTAGCCAGGTCAACCAGCGGTCGGCAAGCCGTAAGCGCCGCGTCGCCTAGCCGTAGCCGAGTCGACGTATTGAAGCTGCTGATCCGCTTTGTGCTTACGTTAGGTTGACGCCTGTTTGGCGTCGAGGCGAAAGGCGATACGGTGACGAACCCTTTCCGAGTTGATATGTGTGCTACTACCTTTATTATCTACACCCCCTTGAGATTAAACCGGCAGTATTTTACTTAAGTCTGTGTAACAAGTACAGAGTCCCTAACAATAGGACCCCAAGGGGCCTTTACGTATGCCAAGTGTTACTAAGGGAAGTAACAAATAGAAGACACTTTATAATGCATGATATAACAATATACACCGTGTTCCGGATGATATACACAAACTTGAACAATTTGTCTGCTCAACAACGTAAATAACGCAATGAATGTTGTTGAACTGTCAAAATGACATGTGTTACACAATTACCCTGCAGATTAACACACTACGTTGAGTTGAGCACTACTGTTGAGCAGATAAATTTTTCGTTCATATGAAACAATGAATTAGCAATATCCTTCAAAACCTGCAATTAGGGTGGTGCACAACAATCCACTTGTCCGACTGTATAATCCCTCACAATTCTAATTACAAATATGCAACAGAAAAAAGTTTCAACCCGCTTCCGCCATTTTGAATTTAGGAGACTGTTTTTAAATTAAGAGGTAATGCGGTGTTTGCGGTACTCAGCACATCAAAGCTTCATTAGAAGGCGGTTAATTATAGAAAGAATTAAAAATAACAACATGTTGGTTTTCAATTAAACGAGAAGCAACAGGTAAAGCTGTTGAAAATATATAGGTTTTTGTAATTATTTTGTAACACGGAGCTTTCCAGCGGCTTGTGTAAGGTACACAATATTTATAAGGAGATTAAATATCTATTTTTATCTGTTTTCCAATATTTTTTGGAATTAATTATTTCTAAGTATTTCAATGTTTGAAATTCTTTGAATTAATTCATTCCAAATAAATATTATTGGGAGATCAAATATCTCTTTTTTATCTGTTTTTATTGGGTGATTAAATTTTTTTTTATCTGTTTTTATTGGGAGATTAAATATCTCTTTATCTGGTTTTATTGGGTGATTAAATATCTTTTTTATCTGGTTTTATTGGGAGATTAAATACCTCTTTTATCTGGTTTTATTTGGAGATTAAATATCTCTTTTATCTGGTTTTATTGGGAGATTAAATATCTCTCTTTATCTGGTTTTATTGGGAAATTAAATATCTCTTTTATCTGTTTTTATTGGGAGATTAAATATCTCATTTTATTGGTTTTTATTGGGAGTTTAAATATCTCTTTTTACCTGTTTTATTTTTTATATAGCATTTTTGGAATTTTAGTAATTTATAGGTTTATTTATGTTGTATTGTTATTTGATAGGTTTATTTATGTTGTATTGTGTACCGAGTTTTTTGTTTTCGTTTTTATTTTCAGTGTTTATCAGTGGAAACTTGTAAGCAGCCTTCAATTACATATTATTTAAGAATACTGTATAAATTAGTTGTTAGTTTTCCGAATAGAATAAAATAAAGTGGACTAATTAATTGAATTGCCATTCTTTTTGGCGAAAGTTTGTGCTCTTTCAAAGTCTGTTTAAAAAACATCCATCTAGATGTGCGCCAAAGAAAAAAAACATAACCTATATTTTAAAATAATAAACAATTTCATTATGAAAAAGAATTACTAATAAGAAATAATAAAATAATTTATTATTTGTAAAACTTAGGTAATTACATACAAAGATGTTAAAAATAAGGTACTTCGCTATGGTTTGCCAATATTGTCATACAATTGATTAATATAATTTAAAACTATTAAATGCAACTATTAAATTACAATGATAAAATCACGAAAAAAAAAAAAACAGAAAAGTCTATTAAGAAAGTCGTTGCCAAAGCATCGTATTTAAAAATGTTTCCGCTCACCAACGTTATTTCTATTTCCAATGATGTAACGTGATAATCTTCAAATGCAATTAAATTCAAGTCTGCGCACCTCTACGGACACTAGTTGCACACCTGACGACGCACTCCCAACTAACAGACCACTCCCGGTAAAATACTATCTAGGTACCCTGAACAATCATGCGTACTGGAGTCTTCGGGCCGCTCCCGTTGCAATATCGATCCACCATCTGGGACCTACACAGCCTAGGGTCATTGGTACTTTGGTAGAGCAGGACGGTATGACTCATCAAAATAACGAGGTACAATATTATATATAAATGTACCATGCATAATCACACGTACCTACTCTCTCTACTGTTCGAGTCCCTCCGATGCAATATTGATCTGGCATTTCAGACCTAGCTGGACAGCTCAGTTTGATGACCTGTAGTTATTGGTAGCTCAAGTACGATTCTTCAATTTAAGGCGAAAGCTACAAGGTGACCCGCGAAAAACAATTTTTATTATGTTTTCTTGCACTTTGCAGGTCAGCGTAAAATATGGCAGAAAAAAGGGGAGGCTCATACCCAGCTGTGGGTGATTCCGGGCTGAAATGGTGATGATGATTATCAGAGGGGTAATTCTCGTAATTTTAAGAACGTTCATAGTCTGAGGAGCAATCTCGTAATTTTAAGAACGTTCATAGTCTGAGGGGCAATTCTCGTAATTTTAAGAACGTTCTTAGTCTGCGGGGCAATTCTCGTAATTTTAAGAACTTTCATAGTCTGACGGGCAAGTCTCGTAATTTTCAGAAAGTTCATAGTCTGAGGGGCAATTCTCGTAATTTTTAAGAACGTTCATAGTCTGAGGGGCTTGTGGCTAAGTAATAACAGCCGCACGGGTCGATCGATCAGGTTAAGCTACGCTTGCCGCGGTTGGTCCGTGGATGGGTGACCATTTTCACATACCAAGACCCCTCCGTGCCTCGGAAAGCACGTTAAGCCGTTGGTCCCGGCTGTCATTCGTGGATCTTTGACAGTCGTTACGGGTCGTCAGTAGCCCGAAAGTCTGACAACCAGTCTTACCAAGGGGTATCGTATTACCCAGTAACTGGGTTGTGGAGGTCAGATAGGCAGTCGCTTCATGTAAAATACTGGTATTCAGCTGCATCCGGTTAGACTGGAAGCCGACCCCAACATAGTTGGGAAAAGGCTAGGCAGATGATGTTCATAGTCTGAGGGGCAATTCTCGTAATTTTAAGAACGTTCACAGTCTGATCTCAGTCTTCTTTAATTTCCCTTAAATTGATTAGGTAGGTATTTTTTAGGTAGGTATAACTTCTATCAGTCTTATTGGCACGTCTTAGCATTATGCTAAAATCTAAAATAATAAAAAAGCCATCAATCTACCCTTTTCGAACTATGTTGGGGTCAGCTTCCCGTCTAATCGGATGAAGCTGAATACCAGTATTTAACATGGAGCGACTGTCTCCACAACCCAGTAACAGGGTAACACGATACTCCTTGGTCAGACTGGTTATCAGAATTTTGGGCTTCTGACTACCCGATCTGGATTGTTACCCACTCCCTCTCACCGAGAGGAGGCATGTGTCCCAGCAGTGGGAACATTATAGGCTGATTATTATTCTACACGTAGGTCTTGATAGGTATTATTTAATTAAGCTCATAATTAACACGGCTAACTTTAGATTTAGTACACTACCTCCCTACACAATTTCCTACTAATATTATTAACGTGAAAGTTTGGATGGATGGATGGATGTTTGTTACTCTTTCACGCAAAAACGACTTTTTTATTTATTTTTTTTATTTTGAAATGTTGCCCTACACTAGGAAATACTCCTGTATCGTGGGTGAGTTTACAAACATTTAAACTCACATACACAAACAGCCAGACCCAGAACAACTACCTGTAGGCAATACAAATATTTGTTTCGTGCGGGAATCGAACCCGCGACACGCAGCGCAGCGGTCGATCGCACAGCCACTGCGCCAACCGTGCCGTACTACGGATGGTTTATAGCCAGGATTAACATTTAAGATACTTTTTATCCCCATATTCCCACAGGATCGACACATATGCGGGTGAAACCGCGAGCCGCAGCTAGTAATTAATATTCGGGAATGTGAGAGATTATATTAATTAGTGAAGATCTCTGTTTATTACTGCTCTTACCACTAATTAAGCGTAACTACATTAAATTAATATATACTTACTGTGTAGTGTCTATAGTGTTCTAATTTATTAATTAGTTCAGTAATATAGTAAAAGATTTATTATACAAATTATAACAAAGACAACTGTATTAATTAGTGGGTGTTGCCAACGAGTTCGTCTGTGTGTATTTTTTCATTCATTATTTTTAGGATTCCGTACCGCAAAAGGAAAATACTGAACCCTTATAGGATCACTTCGTTGTCCGTCTGTCTATCTGTCAGTCTGTCAAAATTAGTGAAGGTATCAAGTTGAATTAATTAATATAAAATACGTAGGCGTTCGGTCCCTTGGAGCGCTTAAAAAAATCAAACTTCTAAGTCAACGCAATTTTGGTATTTTGCGTTTCGGATTTTTGCATATTATATCTGGTATAATTATGGCGAATCCGGTGTTTTGAAAGAAAGAAAGAAAATACATTTATTTAGCACACAATACATCAGAGGGGCAATTCTCGTAATTTTAAGAACGTTCACAGTCTGATCTCAGTCTCAATCCGTCAAAAATACCTCTAATTTCCCTCAACTCAACATTTTGACAAGTTTTTGACATTTGTTTGTCGCCGAGATGACACTGCGACCAGATTTTGAACGTTTTATATTACGAGAATTGGCCTTCAGATACATACATTGCGAGTCTGGTAATTCACGAATCTAGTATTTAGCAATTAATGCGACAAATTTTGACACTCGTAAATAAATGAAAACGTCGTACTTCCCGTTGACTTAGAATCATGTTTGACAAAGAAGAAAGGTCTCGTAACACAGGTAAAGGAAAAAGAACATAGGTAGTTAATTTGTAGTTTTATCACATTTATTTTTTCTTGTTCCAAAGTTTTATTTGCAGTTGGAAGGGAGTTTAAGAGGGGCTCGTAGGTAAGTAACAACAGCCGCAAGGGTCAATCAATCAGGTTAAGCTACGCTTGCCGCAGTCGAACCGTGGATAGGTAACCATCTTTACATACCGAAATCCCTACGTGCCTCGAAAAATACGTTAAGCCGTTGGTTCCGGCTGTCATTCCAGTCTTTGACAGTCGTTACTGGTAGTCAGAACCCAGAAAGTCTGACAACCAGTCTTACCAAGGAGTATCGTGTTACCCAGTCTGGGTAGTGGAGGTTAGAGGCAGTCGTTCCATGTAAAATACTGGTACTCAGCTGCAACCGGTTAGACTGGAAGCCGACCCCAACATAGTTGAGAAAAGGCAAGCAGATGATGACGATATTTGCTGTTGGAAAATTGACCGTAACCGCATTCATATAGCAATACGGATGAAGACAGCTGTATCAACAAGTAACGAGTTTAACCCCAGTTTCCGCAAGGCACTTCACTTAAAGCCGTCCGCGCCCCGGTACATTAGAAACAGCGACCTTCACCGGGACCTCAAGATGGATGTCGTAAACACAGTTATACATAAATGTTGACGGCACGGTTGGCGCAGTGGTTAAACGATTGACTGCTGCGCTGCGTGTCGCGGGTTCGATTCCCGCACGGAACAAATATTTGTATGACCTACATGTATTTGTTCCGAGTCTGGGTGTTTTTCTATCTATATATGTATGTATTTACAAAAAAAAAAAATTGTATATAAGTAGTTTATCAGCCATCTTGTTACCATAACACAAGCATTAGGTTGCTTAGCTTGGGACAAATGGTGTTGTGTGAAATGACCAGGGATATTATTATTATTATTATTATTATAAATATACAGAAGCTCATGAACACAGACTTCATCATCACGTGAATGTCGAGGCGATCCAACTCCTTGACGACACTGAATTAGTGCGAAGACTAAAAAGCGTAAAACCTTTTGAGTCAGTTTAGTGCAGTGTAAGTGAACTCAAATGGTAGTGCAAGTGCTGAACCTTATAAAGAACACGTGAAACAAGTGTCTTCCCCATAACTTATAGTGAATAAGAAAGACGTTAAAATACCTATCATGAGGAAACCGGAATGTCTTAGAACCATAAATTCGAAGTCATGTGACATCTACCAACGTGACCCGCACTGGGCCCGCGTGGTAGATTCCGGTCCATTCCCTCTTACTGAGAGGAGGCCTGTTATGTGCAGTGGGAACATTTTAGGCTGATTATTATGTGTTGCCAAATTGAAGTTCTTATTTTACTATTTTTTTAAGCTGAAGAGTTTGTTTGTTTGTTTGGACGTGCTTATCTCTGGAACTAACAGTCGGATTAAACAAAATCTTTTTGCCTTCGATAGCCCAATTCTTGAGGAAGACTATAGGCTATTTAACATCACGCTATGACCCTTAGGTGCCGAGCAAAAAGAAAAAAAAGTATGAAAGAACGCTTAGCGAAAACGGAGTAATTACGCGGGCGGGCGATGCGATGCGATGGGGTAGGTCAGGGGAACAAGAGATTTCACGCGGATGAAATCACGGGCGATGATAGTATAAGGCCGCTCTTTGTATTTTTTGTATCGTTCGATCTACTTTTTGTTATGTATATTTGTGGTGTACAATAGTACTAATATTATAAACGTGAAAGTTTGTATGGATGGATGGATGGCTGGATGTTTGTTACTCTTTCACGCAAAAACTACAGAACGGATTTGGATGAAATTTGGCACACAGATGATTTATAACCAGGATTAACATATGAAATACTTTTTATCCCGGAATTGAAACTTATGCGGGTGAAACCGCGGGGCGCCGTAAGTAAAGTGTATTATAAATTAATAAATAGTATTTTTATTTATTTTTATTTTATTTTATAAAAGGAATCAGACCGTGCGCGGATGCATCTAGTCTATTACTACACATATAAAAGTGCGCTTACAGCGCCGCCCACTATAAGTTGACGCGCGGGGGATAAGGAACTAAATGCAATGTACTGGATTTGCTTTATACTGTTGCTAGTAACGCTACCCTGAGAGATCAAGTTATTTTGGACACAGTCTACCTTTAGATCCTCCCTCTCACAGAGAGGAGCGCTGTGTCCCAGAAGTGGGGACATTATTGGCTGATTTTGCTTATGCTACACATATACCCTGTCCATTAGGTAAACCGTTTTTTGACAGATGGAACTAGTGATTGCAGTAACACACAATACATTGATTGATACACGTACGGTATTATAATGTATGTAAGAAGCCATAAATAAGATAATTCAATAAGATAAGGCAGTTTATTTATTTTTATTACGCATTTTAAAGTTATCTTTTACGTAATCTAATCTTTTTCTTTTTTATTATTTTAAATAATATATAACTCAAAGGCGACTGACTGACTGACATAGTGATCTATCAACGCACAGCCCAAACCACTGGACGGATCGGGCTGAAATTTGGCGTGCAGGTAGATGTTATGACGTAGGCATCCGCTGAGAAAGGATTTTGAGCAATTCTACCCCCAAGGGGATAACATAGGGGATGAAAGTTTGTATGAAACTTTGTCAAACTATACTTCTTAACGCGAGCGAAGCCGCGGGTAAAAGCTAGTCTGGAATATGTACAGATGCCACCAGGTCGAGCTACCCGAAACTGTCAAATTTTCCCAATCAACCTTAAACCTTAATGCTTTAGCGATAAAGTCGAAAATCTATTAAAGAAATTTGACAGATGGTCGTAGCTTGATATACTGGCGTCTGTACGTTTTAAGACAGCTGTCAAAAAACGGTTAACCTAAATGGACAGGGGATGTTTTTACCTGCCATTTCTATATAAGGTGGTATATATTGGTTTGCAGGTGTTCAATGCAAATTTGCTTTTAATATCCATTTTTATTAAATACTAGCTGACCTTCGTACCGCCTCAGAGGGCATCATATCATCAAAAAAGACGTTCCATACGAAATGTATGAGGATATGACTGAATAAATTTTTTCCCATTGTTTTAATAGTCATTCGGGGCGGAGACGAATCCAGCAAATCAACTAACCCGAGTTTGTTTTATTTATAGGTAGTATGAATGAAAGACGTCTTACATAAGGTATTTAGTTTAAGGCAGATGTGAGTGGAAACGCCAGGAGGGACGCCCTTGGAGGTCATAAAGTGTGTGTAAGTGGTGATGTTCTTCAGGGATGTCCGTTGCGTAGTACTTGCAAC
The DNA here is from genome assembly GCA_949629185.1 of Apamea crenata. Classification (NCBI taxonomy): domain Eukaryota; kingdom Metazoa; phylum Arthropoda; class Insecta; order Lepidoptera; family Noctuidae; genus Apamea; species Apamea crenata. Next base: position 8,543,714 of record OX451379.1, on the reverse strand, counting down.
CAGCGTGTGTGTATGACCAGAGGGGCGATTCCCGTAATTAAAAACGTTCAAAATCTAGTTGCAATGTCATCAGTGTCAAAAACTTGTCAAAAATTTACCAAATTAGATGTATTTTTGACAGATTGAGACTGAGATTAGACCGTGAACGTTCTTAAAATTACGAGAATTGCCAATCAGATGTATGAACGTAAACGAAGCAAAAGGAATATGTATAGTATAGTTTGATTGTACCAGGTGGCGTTCTACTGTAATTCCTGCCTACCCCCATGGGAAGGTTTATGTATGTGCATTTGTTTACTAGGTTGATTATTCGGTCTGACGACCATACTTTGAAAAAATGATTTACATAATTCAACAAGTTTCCTACTATAAAAAGTTGTGTTGTGTATAAAATTTACGCGCGTAAATAATTATTTTAGCACCTATGTATTTTTCCGCACAGTATAAAACTGTCCGTGTGAAGTACAAAATCTTCATTTTCATAAAATTAAACGTACTTAGTTTTATTTAATAAGTTTGGAAGTGATTTGAGAACCAATCAAATCCGATTCAATAACTTTCTGGCGCGCTTTATATAAAAAATATTTTTAAACGGCTTTGTCACACAAATGTCAAAGGTAATTTTTGGCACAAAACGACAAAACGTGAAATAAACATAATTATTTGGAACATAACATAAAAAAATATGTTACGTCAACAATCCGAAAATCACGCGACTGCAAAACGTATTTCTAAATATTAAAAAATATATAGCGAAGAAATTAGTAAAAAAAATTAATAAACTTTTTGCATTTTACATAAATCGTTACCCAACCCAAAACTTTCTAAATTCAAAACTTTATCCTCAACACAAAATCCAAAAATAAAACCAAACTTTTTATCAAAATTTGAAATACAAAACCCTTAAACAAAAAAAAAACAAATGCATATAAAGAATCCCATTCACATAAATTACAACATCTTTAATAAAATAATGTTGAAAAATCAAAGTACAAATATGGAGAGGGCTACTCACCGATGCATGACTGCTGTGTTCGGCGTTCCGTGGAGAACTGGCGATCCATACCAGGCTTCCCACTGCGCATGATGGGGAGGGTATAGGGTGCGGCCAGGTGGGCGGGTAAGGCAGTGCGATTTACAGGATGTTCGCGAGATAGGAGCGACTTTTTTGTTAAAGGTTTTTTGTTTTTGGTTAGAAAAATGTACGATTTACAGGCACATGAGCCTGGGTTTTGTCTCCAGGATGGCAAGGGACTTGCTATGAGGCAGGCCACTTATCTGTTTACCACCCAATCATTTATGAAAAGTGTTATAATTTTATGTATTTTTGTAAAGTTTTCCCAGCCATCTTCTCCTCGTATTATGTTTTTAAGACCGCCATCACTCCGTGAGGAAGTGAATAATCTGTATGGAAATAAGCTTCTCACTGCAAAAAACTGCAATTTGGAAAACCCACACCAATACTCCAAAAACGTCACAAAGTAAGACGTTTGCACTTTTAGCGTAACCGAGCTACGCCGTAGCACATGTGGGCTACGCCGTAGCGAATAAAAACGCAAGTGATTCAACAATTTTTGGAATGTTATTAGAAATTAATAAAATAGTACAATGAATTCTTTAAAAAAAATGCTAGAAATGTAATTTATACCTAGTGCATGAGAGAGTACAATTTACCAAGTCGTATTTCAACCGATATTTGTTTTACCTCTGATTTTCCATTCCTGCCAAAATCACAGTTATCTTTATTCTCGTCACAATAAGGTTTCGTTTAGGTTGCTACCACGACAATACTGTCAAAATCACTGTGGTCTTTATTCTAGTTGCAATGCGGCTGCTGTTGGGTTGCGACGGTCAGAGGTAAAATAACTGTGAACGAACCAACTGTGAACGGGCTAAAAGCTACTAAGCTTTTAGCCGCAAAGTCGTATCGCGAAATTTTCCTGTATAACAGATTCCTTACTTATCAGTAATGGAGGAACAAAAATATACCTGACGTCAGATAGATGAGCGTCAACGTATGCTTCACGTCTTTTATATAACAGGGTGAGCAGAGATTTAGGTAATAGTAGTTATTTTTAGTGAAAGGCGAAAAGTAATTTCTTTAGAAATACTGTACCTTTGTATGCCAGAGTTTCTATTCTAATAGACATTTATTTTTTGTCTTTGTGTTTTCATAAATCTATATTTTTTTTAATTAATGGTCTCTGGTGCGCAACACTGATCTGCGATCTAATGAGGTTTGCAGGGCCAACATGGGCAGAGATCTCTCAAGATAGGGAGTTTTGGAAAGAAAAAGGGGAGGTTGCCCAGTAGTGGACAAAATATAGGTTAACGAATAAAGTGCAACACTTGAGAAGGCTGATGTGTATTTTTTTGTTCGTAATTTTTCGAATAAGGTTTTTAGGAAAAGACTCAAGGCTAAATAATAAAAGCCGCACGGGTGGATTGTTAGCGTCGTACCGTGGATGGGTGACCATTCTGGCTCATTAAGACCCCGCCGTGCCTCGGAAAGCGCGTTAAGCTGTTGGTCCCGTCTGTCATTTGTAGCTCGCCATTCATAACGTGACAACTGTGGCGCCCGTAATACGTAATAAGGGAAAAACTGAAGTTTTTTTTTCTTTGTGGTTTTTGTGTTTATTGTTAGGAAAGATTACGCCTGTCGGGTCAGCTAGTTATGAATGAATAAACTTGTTTTTTTTTTTAATCTTTTGGCATTTTTTTCCGTACAGTTAATAATCGTACGATGTGACATTACCACTGTCATGAAAGAAAGAACAGAAAGAAAATACATTTATGTGCGGTAAATTTGACGCATAAAAAAAAACACAATAACAAAAAAAAGGTGGCGGAAAACATGCGTCACATCCTCCCAAACGGCCATCGAAAAGATCGGAGACTACACTCGAAGTTGTCGATGATTATGTTTACCTAGGACAAACTGTACAGTTAGTTTATAGGTCCATTTCTACTTCATAAGCACAAAATACGTAGTTTCGCCTGAAGATACAGTCCTTTCATACTTCGTATGAACGAAAGAAAGAGAAAGCAATACCGTATCACATAAGGACTTAAGATTAGTTTGGGGCCCAAACTAATAATGAATGACAACATAATTTGACAGTTGTTCCTACTTCGTCTCACATACCGCAGTTTCCCTACATCAGTGTTTTTCAACCTTTTTCATGGCGTGGCCCCCTTAGTATGGAAAATATTTCACCGCTGTTTCTAACCAGCACGCGCGCTACCATCAGTGAGACATTTAAGTGAGCATGACATAATCTCAACTGCCATGCTCTTTCAAGTCAACATCAAATATCACACTGATATTATAAAGACGAAAGTTTGTGAGTGAGTGTGTGTGTTTGTTACGCCTTCACGCTCAAACGGCTGGATCAAATTTTAAGAAATTTGGCATGGACTTAGCTGACACCCTGGATTTACACATAGGCTACTTTTTATTCCGATACTCCCACGGGATCGAAACTTATGCGGGTGAAACCGCGGGGCGCAACTGGTATCATAATAAACGGATCCGTGGTTCTTACATTTACAAAATATCAATTAGATCACAACTGACTAACTGACTGTGAGAATCAAACCAGCGAAATGTGGGTGTATTATAGGTGCACGTCAGGCTAACGCTTCGGTGAATATATTATGCGTAATGTTCATGTCGTCACTAGCTGCGCCCCGCGGTTTCATCCGCATAAGTTTCCACCCCGCGGAAACATCGGGATAAAAAGTATTCTATATGTTAATTCTGGTTATAAACCATCCGTGTACCAAATTTCATCTAAATCCGTTCAGTAGTTTTTGCGTGAAATAGTAACAAACATCCATCCATCCATCCATACAAACTTTTACGTTTAAAATATTAAATATGATAGGATTATGAACCCTGCCTGCCACGGCATGTATATTTAAGTATCGAAACTCGTAAATAACAATGTTTTCAGGTTGAATGGCTATCTGTCACGTTATACGACGTCATATACTGAGTAATATTTATCTATTTTTGTATTCACATGCATATGACGTCAGAGTTATTTCAGCATATCTGTTGTATTTCACCATCATTGCAATTTAAACCTTATTCAAATGGAAATTAAGTTATAGGTTGCACGTTCGCGGGTTGTAATGGTTATCTATCTAGCTTCAGCCTACTTGTGACACGCTGTGACGTAGGACTTAAGTTATTTATACATTTGCTGATTGAGCTGATTGAGGAGGGGCCCGAGGCTTCATAACAGCCGCACAGGTCGATGGATCAGGTTAAGCTACGCTTGCTACGACTTTAAGAGTATTAACTGAACTTGAAACTTCAAAATATAAAATATTCAAAACCAAAACAAAATATTGCCAACTGAGTCATTTTATAAGTATTCTGTATAATATACAAAGTCAACTCAGCCTATCGCAGTCCACTGCTGGACATAGGCCTCTCCTATTGCACGCCATTCAACTCGATTTTCGGCAAATCTCATCCAGCCATCCTGCGAAGATCGGCGCTCCACCTAGCCCGAGGGCCTCCTACCTTACGTACAAAAATACAGTCTTAGTAAAGACATTTCCAAAGCTGCAAGGTCCACCGGTACATAAAACAAGAACAGCAGGATACAAAATAAAACAAAAATATACAACAACATTTTTTATTTATTTAAATAAAACACCCAAACTAAACTACAACAACAAACTCAACAACGCTTGCACAACCATCACGACCAGCTGCAGTAACCCTGGCAACAACGCCCCACCGATGCCTGTCAGGATATCATCTGTCAATTCTGTCACTGACGATATCAGAGTTGTCAACAACCCTTGTAGGTTGATTATGTTCGCTGGCGGAGAACTAGGGTTAGCTCCAACAGCATACTCGGGCAAAGACCTCAGGAAGTTCACAATAGCGAGGGCCTGAGAATACAGTTTTAGTAAGGAGGTTTCCAAAGCTCCAAGGTCTACAGGTATCATGCAGCTGATGTTCGCAGGTAGGGTGTCGAAGATTGAGAGCAGGGAGAGGAGGAGGTTGTATACGTTGTTCAGGAGTGGTAGGAGAATGTTCACGAGGGGGTAGACCGCTGGTAGTTGCACGCTGGTTGCTGATACTGGTTGCTGAAAAAAAATAAAGTTTTGGGCTAAAAAATGACAAAGATTCTGGCAGATTCATTTTGTATAAGCTTTTCTATAATTTCTAGCATTTAAATTAATTCTCTCAATTTATTATAACGGACACACAGTTCCCTATGCGTTTGTTATTCCAGCGTATGGCACTCGAGGGTTGCAGCTGAAAATCAGCGTCAGGTGGTACACTTGTGTTGTCATCTGACATTATGCTGAGCTGAGGTCTTTTTGGCATTATAATCTTTGTTTTCTGTTTTTATAGTTTTAAGGTGTATTCATTTTAATGCCAATAAACGCATTTTTCTTTCTTTCTTTCATTCAAAGTATATGACAACGCGTAACATTCACCATAAATTCACATTTTTCTAGACCCCCAGTATAGCAATTTTTCGTCGGCTATAAATAAAAACAGCAGCATAGAGAATCGCAAAACCTACGCGGTCAAAATGAATGGAACAGCAATTTTTTTTTAATAACCGAAGATAAATTTCAGGTTGCGCGTCACTACATGGCCTACCCTGTATATAAACACAGTAAGAACTCTACGACCCAGACGCTGGGTTGTGGAGGCCAGATAGGCAGTCGCTCCATGTAAAATACTAGTATTCTGCTGTATCCCGTTAGACTGGAAGCTGACCCCAACATAATTAGGAAAAGGCTGGGCAGATGATGATGATGACTTCCAAAGGGTACTAGTAAGGTAGGGAAGCTGCCTAATAGGGGGCATAGTGATCAATATTCGTATAGTGTTTGTATAGAATAAGCCCTGAAGGCCAATTCCCATATTTAAAAACGTTCAAAATCTAGTCACAATCTCATCTCAGCGACTAACAATGTCACAAACTTGTCAAAAATGTTGGAACATTAGAGGTATTTTTGACAGATTGAGACTGAGATCAGACTGTGAACGTTCTTAAAATTACGAGAATTGCCCCCCTGGGAAGCGCCAGAGTTACCCGCGCAATTCAAAATTTCTTACGTTTTTAGGGTTCTGTAGCCAAATGGCAAAAATCGGAACCCTTATGGATTCGTCATGTCTGTCTGTCCGTCCGTATGTCACAGCCACTTTTTTCCGAAACTATAAGAACGAACTGTTGAAACTTGGTAAGTAGATGTATTCTGTAAACCGCATTAAGATTTTCACACAAAAATAGAAAAAAAAACAGTAAATTTTGGGGGTTCCCCATACTTAGAACAGAAACTCAAATTATTTTTTTCATCAAACCCATAAGTACGTTTGGTGTATCTATGGATAGGTCTTCAAAAATGATATTGAGGTTTTCATTTTTTTCTAAACTGAATAGTTTGCGCGAGAGACACTTAGAGATCTAGTGAGTAGTTTTTTTTAATACGTCATAAATCGTAAATTGTAATTGTACGGAAACCTCGGTGCGCGAGTCCGACTCGCACTTGGCCGGTTTTTTTTGTAATTTGCCGGTCAGTGTCAGGTTGTTTGTTGAACAAAATAATATATGATTTGCGACCGTAACAAGCGTGTATTTACAGAATTATAATCATTAAAATCATCAATACAACCACAAGTTTATATAACCCTATTGATTGACTATTTCATGAAATATCAATGAATATATGAAGTTACAGGGTTGTGTTGATGAATTTTGTTCAACATACGACCTCATACTGACCTGCAAATGGCAAAAAGCGTAAAAAAAATTGTTGACTCTTCACGTGACCAGAGGGCTGGCCTGTTTCTTGGCCAAAGAATTAGCGTCGCCATACAACGTGGTAATGCTGCCAGCCTTTTGGGCACTGTTCCTGTTGACAGCGATGCGGACGAATTTTTTGATGCCCTATGATTCTTTTGCTTATTTTTTCACATGTTTCACATATTATTATTTTAAATTTAAGTTTATACGAGTATAATGTAAATATTACGATCTTTATCATTTATTTACTATGAATAAAAAACTGAACCTAATAAAAAATAAAAAAAAATATAATATCGCGGGCTACCCCGGGTGCTTCCCCTTAAGGTCTCCTCCCAAGTCCTATACAAGGACTGTACGAATATTGTTCACTATGCCCTTAACAAAAGATTTGAGATTTTTCTCTTCAGATGTAAATGGATAGTTCTAAGTTATTTTTTAATAACGCTACCTGTTAAATAATCTGTGTGTTAAATGATTTATCACTTCTATGTACGTGCGAGAATCAAAAGAGATCGAGTTTCGATATTTAGATAATGAATATTATTATCAACTTCATCTTTACCCATCCCCGTATAACCGTAAAGGCATTATACCCAGTAAAAGTGTTTGATAAATTAATCTCCCAATATTTTCAGATCTACTTGTATGTAAAAGGTTCTATAAAATGTATCGATGTATCTTTTCACTTACCGTAGCGAAAACTGCTGCAACGCACAGAAAAACTAAACCAATCTTCGACATTTTTCAAAAGAAATGTTTCACCTTTCCTTAAATTATATTTACAATGTTTATTTCTCGTAAAAAACAGTTTTATATACTTAAAAGTTACTTCACATATTTCCAATGCGCACACGATAATAGCTGGTAATCTTTATCGTTTAGTTACACAAAATAGTTACCTAATTATATAATCAAAACGAAATATTTTTGTGTAACACTTTTTCTAGCAATATACGATAAACAATGTTTCTATGCAGAAATAATGTTCATCACCATCCTTCTGGGCCTATTCCAATATTTATTTAGAGTCGGCGCAAAATATGTACAGGGTGGCAGGTGGCAGGTCGCAGCTAGCAGTGTCCTGGACATAAGCCTCTCCCAGGCTGCGCGACAACACTCTCTACTCTCTGCCTTCCGCTTCCAGTCTGTCTCAACCGCTCTTTTAAGGTCATCAGCAATCTAAATGACCTCGGTCCAGAATTAGGTAATGTGCTTAGCGCCATCACTAGCGTCCTTCAGTTCCTGTAATCTGTAGATGACACGATATAAGTGTTTTCAAACTCAAACTCAAAGTATTTATTTCAATTAAACCAATTACAGGTACTTTTGAATTGTCAAGGGGTCGGTCAGTCAGAAAAATGAAGCTAGTTGCCCATTCCAAAGCGTAGGTACCTATGGAGAAGAACGGGCAAGAAACTCCATGGACACTCTTTTAAATCATCGTTTGTGGAATAGTTGTGCTATTTCATTTACGCTCCAAGGCGGAGTCGTCTATTAATCTTCATCTGAACAGGTTTCCCTGGCTTCGGCCAACCTGAGTCCTGGGATTCAGTTTAAAAATTCAAAACTTTCCTCACGCCATGCGAAAGTTTCCTCGCTATGCCGAAATATGTTATTTTTCTTTATGTTGGCAAACAGGCTGACGTCCTATTTCATGGAAAGTATTCCCATTCATAAACTGTGAGAAATTGTAACCATTGGCATCTTTCCAAGGGGTGAATGTCCTCTTGAATGTAAACAACTTTTGCTATAACACGTAGGTGTTATACATTCACAAACGGTAACACGGCGGTGTGGTTTACATTCTTAAACAAACTTGTTTTAGCCAAAGATAAAATACAAAAAATAGGTAGTAGTATTGTGTTACAAAATATGCACGAAAATGGTGATCAATTATTTGTTGTTCGCTATTTTCACTAACACAGTCTTTTGATCTAGTGATGACTAGCGTGACTAAAAACAGAGTATCACGGGTTCATAGGACACGCCGGTTTCCTCACGATGTTTTCCTTCACCGTTTTGAGAGCAGTGGTGATGAAATGAATTTACACAAAGAACAAAAACACCCGTCTGGGTTCGCACCGCTCATGGTTGTACCAACAAAATAGTATTATCCCTATGGAATATGGCGTGATGTTATGTATTTACAGACACGCTATGATGACCTTCGTATTTAGAGTTGAATGACTTTAAAAGTAATACAACGAAAGTAACCAAATGTATTTTTGATGACAGGTAATTTGCCGAGTAGCCTTGGATTAAACTAGATTAACTTTATCACTGCCCCTGCCAAGGGTGGGGCTAGAAACAAACAATGGAATTATGGAATTACACGGAACTAGCTTTGTCCGCGGCTTATTTATTTATTTATACTAAACTTAGCTAAACTTAACTACGCTTAGCTCGCGTGGAGAATAGTTTTGCCAGCAGCAGTAGCAGCCAGGTATCATCCAATTACAAAAATAATGCAATTACCAAAGTATCATCGAAATCAATTGAACTAAAACTCAAACTCAAATAATTTATTTCAATTAAACCATTTACAGGCACTTTTGAATTGTCAAAATTAAATAGTCGGTCAGTTAGTCAGAAAGTTGAAGCTAGTCGCCCATTCCAAAAAACGTAGATCTCTATGGAGAAGAACGGGCAAGAAACTCCTGAATAGTAGGTACTCTTGAATAGTAGGTATGGGCACGCATAAGGGACAAATCAAAGAAACATTCATTTTTATTTATATAGAAGACTAGCAGCTTCCCGCAGTTTCACCCGCATAAGTTTCGATCTGTGGGAATATCGTGATAATGATGATGGAGGATGAAGGATAGATGGATGTTTGTTACTCTATCACGCGAAAACTACACTACTATGTATTTTCTTTCTTTCTTTCAACTACTAAACAGATTTGGGTGAAATTTGGCACACATATAGTTTATAATCAGGATTAACACATATGATACTTTTTATCCCGATATTCTTACAGGATCGAAACGTATGCGGGTTAAACCGCGGGGCGAAGCTAGTACATTCATAACCTTGAACTTGACCCGTGTTCAAAAGTGCTGTTTCTACAAGATTGTTGTTTATCTGAGTCAGAAAGAACAATGTTTCGTACAGCAGAATGTGCAGTTTTGATTGGTAAGCGATTATTTTATTACTAACCTACTTTTTGTCAAATGCTACTGTTTGAATGAGCAGATTGTAATGTTATATGTATATTGTCGACAAAAACTCCTTTTCCAAAAAATATACATAAATACAGGGTGGCAGGGACATCGACGCGCAAACTGTAACCATGTATCCAGCACATGAGCTTAGACCTTTTTCGAAATTTTTCGTCGGTTATCAAAAAAAAAATCTTCTGTTTCATAGAAAAGTGCAATAGGTACCTACGCGGTCAAAACGTATGGAGCAGCAATATTTTTATTTAATAACCGACGAAAAATTTCGACGCTATGGGGTCTAAACTCATGTTCTGAATCCATGGTTACAGTTTGCGCGTCGATGTCCCTGCCACCCTGTTGATTTATTCATGTCTCTTTCCCATAGGGGTAGGGCAGAAACTACAGAACACCACTTGCTACGACCCCTGCATATTCATTTGCTTCGTTTACGTTCATACATCTGAGGGGCAATTCTCGTAATTTTAAGAACATTCACAGTCTGATCTCAGTCTTAATCTGTCCAAAATACGTCTAATTTCCCTACATTTTGACAAGTTTTTGACATTTGTTTGTCACCGAGATGAGACTGCGACTAGATTTTATTTATTACTGTAATTGCCCGTGACATCACAGCGGGCTATCAGAATACCAGCGCTGCGACATTTATTTTTTAAATGTCGAAGCATTATGCTGAGATAGGAGCGTTTTGGCTTCGTACAGGACTTTCTGTTTCATTTTCCTTTTTTTAATTTTTTTTAAAATATAATTTGGTTCTGTTACTTTTTTATATAATTTGATTTTTTTTTTGTCTTTAGTTTAGTTTTATGATCTTTCTGTACGAGTCGCTATAAATACTTTTTCTTTCTTTCTTTTCTTTCTTTATGTCAGCTATAAAGTAATCAGCTTATTAAGTCCCCACTGCTGGGCCACAGACTTCTTCTCTGTTAGTTGGCCGTAATCCACCACGCGTGCCCAATACTGGTTGGTAGATGTCAGCTATAACATAGATCATCATCATCTGCCTAGCCTTTTCCCAAATATGTTGGGGTCGGTTTCCAGTCTAACCAGATGCAGCTGAATACCAGTATTATACATGAAGCGACTGCCTATCTGACCTCCACAACTCAGTAACTAGGTAATACGATACTCCTTAGTAAGACTGGTTGTCAGACATTCGGGCTACTGATGAGCCGTAACGACTGTCAAAAATCCACGAACGACAGCCGGGGTCTTGGTATGTGAAGATGGTCACCCATCCACGGACCAACCGCGGCAAGCGTAGCTTAACCTGATCCATCGACCCGTGCGGCTATTATTACACACCATTATTGCCACAAGTCCCTCAGTTATAATAACAGATTAAAATGAAATTATTATCAAGATATAAATTGTGACATATTTCAACTTTGACTACGATTTTCTGCGAAAAGGCAAAGTAAGGTAAGGTATGAGTAATTTGTCATTGTGTCCCTAGGTAACCGTCTTCAGTATAATCCAAGGATCTTTGGGATTTCTCGTCAAACTGCTAAGGGCCATCACTTTTCATCTGGAATATACAACATTTTGATACTCTAACAAAATATTTTTATGACATAACATCGTCGCTTGTATTCTCTGACGAGGTAGGCAGATGTGAATGATACACCCACGTATCGACAGTCATTTTTAAGACCTATGTAGTATAATCAGTCTACAATGTTCCCACTGCTGGGACACAGGCCTCCTTTCAAAGAGAGTGAGTGGGCCGTAATCCACCACGCGGGCCCAGTGCGGGTTGGTAGATGTCACATGTCTTTGATTTTTTGGTCTAGGACATGCCGGTTTCCTGACGATGTTTTCATTCACCGTTTTGAGAGCAGTGGTGATGATGTAATTTACACAAAGTAAAGCGCCTGTCTGGGTTCGAAGCTACGACCTACAGCTCGCAAGTCAGGACCGATAACGCTGAGTCACCACTACTCTTGTCCGGTCCTAATTTCAAAATTTTATTTATGTTTCAAATTGACGCTAATTCAAGTTACACAAATATCAACTTTTTTTTTAATGTTGATTAAGTTGATTTCAGAGTGACTAGCACTATTGAAAAAGTTATAAAAATGTTTGAAGTTGTAGCGTAAACTGAACTTTGTTGTGTAGGAATTATAAAGTTAGTTTTCCATAAACTCATATTTGTTTACATTTTTGGCGAATATATCGCAATTTTTATATAAGTAATAGCGGTTTCTTTACCAGTAACTGGGCACAAATCAAGACTCTTGGCTTCTACAGAAAAATCATGTCTAACTTTGCTTCATAATAAGAATGGATCAACATCCTTGTGCCACAAAGGCTGAAAAGCTGAAACTCACTGGCTACGAATACTGAGCTGTGGCGAGACAGTGCTTCCTTACCCAAACCATTCATTCCACCCGCTGAAGACCACCCGCCTGGACATAAGTTACGTCTTTAAACAGACTCCAGACCCAAGTTGGTCGAAGCAAGGAAAACCTGTACAGCGTACATAAACGACTCCACCTTGGAGTGTAAATGTGGTGCGGTTCCACAAGCGATGGGACACTTAACATCGTGTCCTGCGTGTCCTGTCAGCTGCACGTTACAGGAACTGATGGACGCTGGTGATGGCGACAAACAAGTAGCCGAATTCTGGATTGAGTCCATTTAGATTGCAATCGAAACGTTTTTTTTTTAATAATATAATATCCCTGGACATTTCACACAGCACCATTTGTCCCAAGCTAAGCAACCTAATGCTTGTGTTATGGTAACAAGATGGCTGATAAACTACTTATATACAATTTTTTTTTGTAAATACATACATATTATAGATAGAAAAACACCCAGACTCGGAACAAATACATGTAGGTCATACAAATATTTGTTCCGTGCGGGAATCGAACCCGCGACACGCAGCGCAGCAGTCAATCGCTTAACCACTGCGCCAACCGTGCCGTCAAAACTTTAATAAGTTAATAAGATAAACGTTAATAAGAAGGAGAAGAATGGAACCCAGGTCCCTATGCTCTACAGTCACACTATCGACCAACAAACCTCACCAAACATGACATAACATTTCTCCACACATTAATCGAGTGCTAACTAATATAATTACTTAACCAATTATGTAAAACAATTGCACATAACGTTTTTTAAAGATAACAGGTGTATTTATAAAGGCTAACCTCGGAAAAGACAAATATAATTATTATATAGATTTAGTGTTGACATTCAACATGCGTCCCTCTGTTGTTGTCTTTGGATTGTCCGTGGCTGTGTTGGTTAGTATACCTTCTTTGGTCTTTTTGGAAATAGAGGGTTATGGATTAACCACACTTATTCAGCTCTGTTCAGTTTTTGTCCATAGAAAACAAAGATTTTGTATGGAGATGCGACAAAAGCTGAACAGAGCTGAATAAGGTGTGGTTTTATAGTCCCTTATTCAGCAAAGTTTTTTTAGAAAAAAAGGCCTGAAAATACTTTTATACGTATTTTGAGGCTTTTTTTTCGAGAACCCCAAAAAAAAAATTTCGCGATTCCCGTAATTAAAAACGTTTAAAATCTAGTCGCAATCTCATCTCAGCAACAATCAATGTCAAAAACTTGTCAAAAATGTAGGGAAATTTAAGATATTTTTGACAGATTGAGACTGAGATCAGACTGTGAACGTTTTTAAAATTATGAGAATTAGCCCTCAGGAGTGTTATAGAAATCCCAGTCCTTTTAAATTTTCAATTAGTCCGGCCGTCTCGGGCCTGTTTTTAACCTTAAAACAAAAGATCTATTAATATACTTGTAAAAGGTGCTTGAAAAAATAAACAATTTCCGTTTAATTACAAATTCCATTTTTAATCCTAGCTAAAACATCCGAGACAGTTTTTGTACTTTGAACTTTATTCTTGTTACTGTAAAGCTTTTAATACAAAAACAGACTCTAGACAAAATGGACAGTATCCTTTTGTTATTTTGGTAAATACCGTTTATTCTTTTGTTTTACAGATCGGCCAAACCCACGCAATGATTCCAGCATATTCAGTCTCCGCTCTCCGGCTAGCCTTTGACGAAATCTCCACCGTTCTACCAATAGCCAACCAACTCGCTTGCCTTCTCTTACCATTCTTGATAAACCTTATAAATAACCTGAACAATTTGTCCAACATCGTCCAGAATTTGACACCAGCATTGCTGCCTTACTTTGGGTGTACCTTACCTTTACTTTACGCGACTTTGACAGATCTTGCATCTGTGTTGTTCTTGTATATAAGTGTACTAATATCGCTTTTTAGATCCAATGTCTTGGCAGCTCCTGGTTTGTTGCTTGGATTAGTTGCTCAGGTCCTCAACCTAGTGCTCAATTTATTGAGCAGTTTGACAGACGGGACCGGATTGTTGAGCAGTCTGATCAAACTGATCACTAGTATCGTTGTTGAGTTGGAAAAGTTGTTGGTTTAGTTGTTTCTTGTTGTTATGTAAATAAACGGTTTTGAAAATTATGTGTAATTTTTTTTCCCGAACATCATAATCAAAATGAGACACCTCTCCTCACCTCTCCTCACCTTTGTATGTTACCTACCTATATTACCCATTTTCGCAATAAATGAATATGAATACGAAAATATTTAATTTCACATTAAACCTACATGGGCACTTATGAAACGTTAGAAGCTAGGTGCACGGTTCCAATTGGTCGTTTCCTATGGAGAAGAACCGGCAAGAAACTCCATGGTTACTCTTTTAAAAATAATTGGCTTTTACAATGTTTTCAAATTACAGTATTAATATATATAGGCCTAGGACGGTGTAGGCCTATCGACAAGTACCAGATACAGACGCCAGCACATCAAGCTACCCGAAACTGTCAAATTTTCCCAATCAATATTGAACCTAATGCTTTAGCGATAAAGTTGGAAATCTATTAGAGAAATTTGACAGATTGTAGTAGCTTGATGTGCTGGCGTCTGTATTTAATAAAATAGAAAATGGTCTACACGGCTAATCGTAACGTAAATTTGAACGATTTTAAAATACGTACAATCTTTTGCACGTGTCTTGAGCGACAAAATCGTTGATAACTAATTGCTTCCTCATTAGCGGTGACTTAGCATTTGAGAAACCTGAGGGGTAATTCTCGTAATTTTAAGAACGTTCACAGTCTGATCTCAGTGTCAATCTGTCAAAAATACGTCTAATTTCTTCATTTTGACAAGTTTTTGACATTTGTTTGTCGCCGAGATGAGACAGCGACTAGATTTTGAACATTTTAAATTACGAGAATTGGCCTTCGGGTGTTAGCCTTATCACTACAGCACTAAACATATACTGGTACTGGTACAGATACTCTGAATCATCCCACTGCTGGGCAAAGGCCTTTCCCCATTCCTCCCACTAAACCTATGTATAACAATACTATAGCTATACTAACTCAGGAGTCCCTAACTCCTGTCTCGTTGGTTTAGTGGTCGCATTCCCGACATCCCCTCTACGATTACACCACGACCCCGGGTAAGCTTATAAGTCGTAAGAGCTTCTTACGCTCTACGCAGTCCATCCAGAACAAATCAGCTAATGAGAGAAACAAATTTATGGGTAGAAAAGCATCCACCACTTTCGTTCAGCCCCCGGAACACCTGCCTCTCGGCCGTGATCTGTAGTGGCCTTTAAGGAAAGCCCTCAATCGGTTGCGTGCCCAAGTAGAACGCTGCAGGCACTATTTGTCGAAGTTGGGGGATTACTGACCCATCCAATATCCAGTGCGAGTGCGGTACCTCTAATCAGACCATACCCCACTTGCTGGAGGTGCCCTAAGTGCCCGTTCACCTGCTCCTTGGATGACTTAATGAATGCCACTGATGTCGCAATCAACGTGGCCACCTACTGGGCTCAAACAATATAAAATATCGAAGAGGAGTACCATCAACCTGGAAAGAAAAAGAATAAGTGGTCGCAAACGCTACTGCTGAGCATGAGCTCCTGGGTTCGATGCCCACGTCGGGCAAAATGTTCTTAGGTTTTTCCATCAGCTATTTCGCAGTTGCAGCCCGGAACTTGGATTCGACAATGGCAATGGCAACAGGCTCGCACCCTATTACATATGGGACTCAAACTGGCGACATATGGGTGCCTCTCTGCCTAACCCATCGGGGATTACAGGCGTGATGCTATGTTATGCTATTTTAACTTACCAGACTAGCTTCTTGTTTCCCAAGAGTGTTAAAGTTCTAAGCGAAAGCTAAGTGCCAACAATCAGAAACAATGAATTTTGTATGAGAACTCAACAGGGCGTAAAAGCATGATTGAATAGCATGTGATACCACTTAAAGAAAAAACATTAAAGAAACCATTAGTTAGCCAGATGTAATTTGTACGCTTTCATTTCTGAATTATTGAAAAAAGACTAAAGCTGTATTGAAAACTAATGGTTTATCAATAGAAAAAAAAATGTCCTCCAGACCGTATTTCGGCCATGAATATCCTTCGGTACGGGAGATATTATAGTGCACAAGTGTGTGCGCAGACACAGATGCACTGTGTTCTATGTTACGGGTTTGGTTTCCGCACTTAGTCCTTCAGGTGGACCATTGTGCGTGGGCCATGGCGGCCGTCGGTGGTTATTCCAACCAGCCCACCTCCCTCCAGAGGCGGTCAGTTGAGAACATCTGTGTAAGATCTGGGGGTCCCGAGGGTTTCCGACCTAATCTGGGTGACGCCTGTGCACTCAAAGAGCACATGCGTGACGATTTCATCAGGCTCCATGCAAGCTCTGCACAGGGGGCTGTCCGTTATGCCTATCGTGTGGAAGTCTTTGTTTAGTGAGCAGTGTCCTGTGATGGTCCCCGTCACCAGGCGCAGGCCTTTCCTGTCCAGGCGTAGTAATCACAGATGCACTCTCTCTTCCCTCACTCTCATAGTCCGATGGGGCGGCACGCAATCCGACACAACCGGAGAGAGATCAGGCGCAGGACCAACGGCTTAGCATGCTTTAAGAGGCACAGGAGTGCCACACCGCCAACTTCCACACTAAGGGCTCTTATTAAGAAATTCCTAATGGAAAAATCAAATAACACTTTTCCTGACCTGGGAACGGAATCCAGGGTCCCAAGTTTCCACGTTTCCCAGGTGTTCCCAACCATTCCCGTAGCCCCCCAGCCCGGGGGGCATGCGGGACCCGCCTACCAAGAAGCCTATAAGATTATCATGTCTGACTAAATTAAAATTTTATTTGTATAAATTGACGTTATTTCAAGTTACAAACATAAACTTTATTTTAATGGAAATTAAGTTGATTTCAGAGTGACAGTACTATTGCAAAAGTCATAAAAATGTTTGACTTTTTTGTTTCGTAAACTGAACTTTATTTTGTATGAATTAAAGTTATTTTTCCATAAACTCGTAGATATTTGTTTACATTTTTGGCGAATATGTCCAGTTTAAAGACATTTTATTTCTCAAAAAAAAAGAACATTACGGTTCACTTACATAATGAGAAATGTATAGAAAATATTAATAAAAGTAGATACAGTCTCTGTGATCACATACAGTTATACAAAACACAAAATTAAAATATTCAATAGGTGACATTCGGTGTTAGTACTTCGTTCTAACGTATTCTTCTAGAGCTTTTTTTATGTGTAGGTATACCATCTGTTACTGATGAACACATCATCAGGTATTTCATTATAAAGTTTTGCTCCCTCATATAGTATATTTTTCCTACCATAGTAAGTTCTAGGTTTTCTTAATTCTATTTTGTCTCGTCGTCTTGCGTTGTCGCGATTGTGCTTTGTTACGTTCCCGATGTCGGATCAATAGTGCAACGCGTAGATCCGAATTAATAATGACGTCTTGCTCCCTTGGTCTTGGTCCGACGCGGTCCGATCTGACCCTTGACATTAACCGACTGTATTTCTATAACCGTCTGCGTAGGTGTAGTTGACCTTTTGAATGACATTTAAGAGGGATGCGCTCAGGTACTGCGAATTTCAAATTTACTTATGGTATTTGCAATTTACATGTCAGTGACAGGTTGTATGTTGGATAAAATATGATTCGCAACCGTAATAAATATAGCTTTAAAGTATAATAATTATTGGAATACAACGTAGGTACATACAGACGCCAGCAGGTCAAGCTACCCGAAACTGTCCAATTTTCCCAATCAACCTTGAACCTTAATGCTTTTGCGATAAAGTTGAAAATCTATTAAAGAAATTTGACAGATTGTAGTTTTTAATTTGGCTTTTCCATACATTTTGACCGTGTAGGTATTGTACTTTCCTATAAAGATTTATTATTCAGCTGATTTTTTTGGTTTTTGATAACCAACAAAAAAAATCTACGCTAGAGAGTCAAGAACCAAGAAAGCTGAATTCATGGTTACAGTTTTGTGCGTCGGTGTCCCTGCCAGCCTGTATACACTTTTTTTTTTGTGGATGTGAAATCATCAAATGACCCCTCCCGCTCTGGGTGGAGCGGAAGGGAGTGTCAGACTCTTACTGACTAAAACCCACCCGTGTTCCTTCCTTAGCCCTTTCTGTTCCAGGGCAGCGGTAACCCTTTCGGACTATCCCGCCGCCCTGACCCTGTATACACTACTACAAGGATCTTCAGGCACTCGAGTGACGTTGATAGGGGGCGTTGTTGGTACACATTTGTGAAATATATTGAAAAAGCAAGATGGCCACGGGGCAAAAGATCCCTGTGCAGGCAGAATGAGATTCTTCTTCTTCGATATTTTATATTGTTTGAGCCCAGTAGTTGGCGACGTTAATTGCGGCATCAGTGGCATTCATTAAGTAATCCAAGGTGCAGGTGAACGAGCACTTAGGGCACTCCAGCAAGTGGGGCATGGTCTGATTAGAGGCACCGCACTCGCACTGGGTGAATGATAAAATGATAAATGATTTTCTTTTGTAAGTAGGTTTGTACAAACACTTTTACACGTCAATCATATTTTAAAACTAGATGAGGTCGGCGATTCCTATCTGACTAGTCTGAGAAGAAAGGCCGAAACAAACTCAGAGTTCACAGTCTCTTTTAAAATCCAGACATAATCTTGGTCAGATCATATGAAGACCATGCAGTACTTTTCGAATGGAGTACTTTGTCGTTTTATGACGTGTAAGTGATATTCCACGTTCCCCACATTTCACACATTACAGTCTAACCATTCAGGTGTTTAGAAGTGACCATAGTGTATTATAGCACCTATAAATTCAATGTTACATTAAAGCACAAGGTAGAGTGCTTCTAGACGTTACTAGACCACGTAATGGGTCATAAAGATTTCATGGAGTACTTAGCAGACGACCGCACATCAGCCGGTGGTAACACTTTTACTTTGAGCTGGCCTAGCGTAGTACGGATCATCTGCCTAGACTTTTCCCAACTGTGTTGGGGTCGGCTTCCAGTCTAACCGGATGCAGCTGAATACCAGTCTTTTTCATGGAGCGACTGCCTACCTGACCTCCACAACCCAGTTACTGGGTAATACGATACCCCTTTGTAAGACTGGTTGTCAGACTTTCGGGCTTCTGACGACCCGTAATGACTGTCAAAGATCCATAAATGACAGCCGGGACCAACGGCTTCCCGTGCTTTTCGAGACACAGAGGGGTCTTGGTACGTGAAGATGGTCACCCATCCACGGACCAACCGCGGCAAGCGTAGCTTAACCTGATCGATCAACCCGTGCGGCTATTATTACTTAGCCACGAGCCTCTCAGGCTAGCGTAGTACGGATGTTTAATAGAATAAAAGGCGAATAAATCACTGTCCATTCCAAGGTTGCCTGGAAGAGATCGCAGAAAGCGATAGGGCGCCCATTGTATATTTTTATGGTATGTATTTTTGTGGTGTACACTAAAGTATATAATAATAATATAAATAAATAAGAAGTCAGCTTATACTGGGTTTGTTACCACTAATCTGTGGTTAACTGTACACATAAACTACATTAGGGATCGTCCATTAATCATGTGAGGTTTGAAATGGGGGGGAGGGGTTCGAAAAAAATATTACAAGGGGGGAGGGGCGGTGTAGTGAGACATCACGTGTTTTTATATTTTCGTTGGATGCGCGAATTTTAAGTAGAAAAACATGAAATACAAATGTTTTTCACATGATTACACCTTTCCTTCATTAGTTTTATGCCTGTCAGAACAACCTTCTTCCACCGTAATGTCCGTCTCAACTAAATTAGATTATAATTACCTGTATTTAAAGATAAACAATTCTGTTTTTTTAAGACACTTTATGATTTTGATTTTGGGTGGGAGGGGGAGTCTTAAAACTCACCAGGGGGGAGGGGGGGTTTAGTCGCTAAAAACATCACGTGATGAATATAGACGACCCCTTATTATCATGAGGGTAGTTAACCGTAGTACCGCACGTCCATTTTAACAATTTTACATTAGTACTTAGCAAGGGTGGATTCCGTAGTTTAGGACGTGTTAACACTGACGGTGACGTGCGGGTGCGATTCTAATGACTATCTTTGTCTGGGAAAGTGAGGGGTGCTATATATTATGTTCGAATATCGAATGGCGAATTCGATTTGGCAGTATTTGTATGTTTTTTTATTATTTACTTATTTGATGAGTTACTTGTATATCTCATATTAATAATATGTTTGACTGAACTGTTTTTGTTCTTTATGAGAAAAGTCGGCCCGAAGCAATTGCTACACATATCAATTACTTCGGGCCGAGTTTCGGGTTGGGTATCAATCGGCGCGTGCCGATCAGCAAAGGTCATTCGCCATCTACTCGTACCTTAGCTTAATTATGTTCGAATCGACACAATTCGAGCTAAGCCAAGCGGCTTTTTTCCGAACATATATACCTTCATTTTGTATACTACACTACATAAATTCGATTTCACCGGCCAGACGTGTGTGAGCACCCTTGAGTGTCTCCTCATAATAAAGTTATATTGATGTAAGCTGTTCTTTCAGCCTACGCTCTTAATACAGACCTAATTAAAAACTTGATTCAATTAATAATCAATACCGGTAAAACTGTATCTTCCTTGGTTGTGTAGACTATAGGGTGCGAGTGGAGAGTTATTTTTAAAATAAAACTGCCAAGGTTATTACATAATCAAATAATAATGTTCCATTGCTGGGACACAGGCCTCCTCTCTGTGAGAGGGAGTGGGCCGTGATCCACTACGCGGGTCCAATTTGCGTTGGTAGATGTCACATATCTTCGAATTTTTGGCCTTAGGACATGCCGGTTTCCTCACGATGTTTCCCTTCACCGTTTTGAGAGCAGTGGTGACGAAATAATTTACACAAAGTAAAGCGGCTGTCATGGTTCGAACCTACGACCTACACCTAGGTTAGTTAAGACAAAATCATAACATAAAGTTTATGTATAACTACACGACAGTCTTAAGCTCATCTCAAAATACTGCAGACATACTGACAAAATCTTCTTCCATTCGTACGCGAGCATCGCAGTCAGGCTTAGCATCTAAGAGAGCGTTGAGTGGAGAGAGTTTGCAAGGGAGTGTGAGAGGTCCATCTCAAGCAATGGAATGCTACAGATTTGAAAATAGATTGATAATGATGGTGACAATAACTTCGTGTGATAACTTTGTCATCATGAAAAGCGACTTTGTTCTATACTATGTATTGATAAAGCATTCGTTTTCAATAAATCAGAGATGAATGTGTACATATTACTTGAGACTAACTCATCATCTGCATTGCCTTTTCCCAACTATGTTGGGGTCAACTTCCAGTCTAACCGGATGCAGCTGAGTACAAATATTTTTGATGGAGTGACTGCCTATCTGACCTCCACAACCCAGCTACTGGGTAATACCCACCCCCCTTGGTAAGACTAGTTGTCAGACTTTCGGGCTTCTGCCGACCCGATTCTGTGTGATAACGATGTAGTAAAAGTGATAGTGCTAACAAAAGTATTACGTAATAATTGAGAAAGAAATCGAATAGTGAGAAACTGATAACTGCGTGCCTAATCGAGAAAAATTATCCATCATTGACAGTCGGTATCATTATCATTCGATTTTAATTGATATAAATACAATACTATATGACGGGCACGTATTTGAATATTAGATTTTGTTACAGAAAGTGTATTTTTTATTTTTATTAAAAGTGTTTTAATGTTCGATTCGAGATTTTGTGAATAATGATTAAAAGAGAAGATGATTTTAAGAATTGTTTTGTTTCTCTCGTACGGGATGTTGGTACGTATATTGATTTTATTAATTTTATACAAGCACTAGCTTCAGTCCTCGACTTCGTTCGCGTGAAATTTCTTGTCCCCTGACCCACCGCGTCGCATCGCATCGTCTGCCCGCGCTATCACTTCGTTTTTGCTTATCGTTCTTCCTGATTTTTTCCTTTTTGCTCGGCTGCCAAGGCTTATAGCATGATGTTAAACTACCTATGGCTAAAAAGTTGGGATATCAAATGCAAAAAGGTTTTTTTTTTTTATCCGCCTGCTAGTTTATACCTCTTTATAATAATATTAAATACACATAACGCCTTCTTCCCATGGCATGGGCGTAGGCAGAAACTACAAGCTACGATCCGTACATACCTACTTATTTCGCTTAGTTTACGTTCATACAATTTGCAACCTAATCTGTACCCAATCTGATTTTTTTTGAAGGATACTGCTACTCCATTGCTTCAAATGCTAGAAAAATTTGTCTGCTCAACAACGTTAATAAACAACAACAACAATGAATATTAATAATTATAAATATTAATAATAAATAATAATAATATTGTTGAACTGTCAAAATGGAAGTCATTGCTACTGTTAGTTAGTGTGTTACGCAATTACCCCATTGGTAATGCATGCAGTTTTATCGATAGGTATTTTGCCTTTAGGACACTAGAAGTACCGGATCAGCATTTTTGATGCTATACTATAAATTAACTAAAACTATTTACAAACTAAAATACAGGGTGGCAGGGACATCGACGCGCCAACTGTAACCATGAATTCAGCACATGAGTTTGGACCCCATAGCGTCGAAATTTTTCGTCGGTTATCAAAAAAAAAATCTTCTGTTTCATAGAAAAGTGCCATAATGTTTTCATAGAAAAGTTTCATAGAAAACCTACGCGGTCAAAATGTATGGAACAGCAAAATTTTTTTTAATAACTGACGAAAAATTTCGACGCTATGAGGTCTAAACTCATGTGCTGAATTCATGGTTACAGTTTGCGCGTCGACGTCCCTGCTACCCTGTATAGCGTCGAAAAATTCATCCGCATCGCTGTCGACTGGTAATGTACCCAGGACACTGGCGGCATTGCCACGTTGTATGGCAATGCTTAAACCTCTGGCCAGCCCTTGTTTCTGGGTTTTTCCTTTAGAGAAACCCTGCGCCTTAACCAAAAGCGATCGTCGCGCGAATACGCGATTATGCGATCGTTGTATGTATGTATCTAGTACAATTTATTTTTATTTTATTTATTTTAGGCAAACATCTTCACTCACACACACAAACAGATACAGTAAAATAGTTTATACAAAATATGGCCAATTGCAAGTTTCCACTTGTAGTTTATAAATCATATTATGAGACAAAAAATAGAAACACACTACATATAACACAATTCAGAAAAATGACTATTTACGCTCAAAGAAGCAATTAGATGAAATTTTCTTCAATTTAGCAACAGGTGTTAGTATTGAAACTGTCGATATCAACTTCCTGGCAGGTTTCGTTGTACATACGACTTGCTCTCATCATGCTAACAATGACGGGGAGTACAATTAGGGAATCTCGGCTTCGTTAAGTGTATTTTACACCCGTGTAGCCTTGTTTTTTTTTCAGGTGACAGTCAACTTTCACTTGTAACGCAAAAGTCTATTATATTTTAAGCTTTTAACGTTGTATTTCTTTTACAAAGTTAATACAAATAAGGATATATTATTTGTACGAAAAATTATTTGTTCGTTTTTACCTACACAATACAATTGTTATAATCAATCATGCTTTCATTCCAGGTATCGTCCAACAACGGATATCCGATAATACCTACTCAAACATATCCTATTTACCAACAGAATGGGTACGCGAATCCCTCTGCTAACCAGCCAAGCGATATTATGCCCTATTTACAAAGCATGAGGGTTCAAAATCAATCCCCGCCATTGGACTTATCACCTTCTAATATAAGGCAAATTTTATTGAACAGAATACTATCGAGTGAACCAATTCAAACGATTTTCAACCAAAACTCAAGAAGTTATGGTTCAAATTTGGTTGATTTTCCTAATAATGCGAATGTGCCGAATACTGAAAACAATTATTTTGCGACTCCTATTGTAAATGAGTATGTAAATAATCAACGAACTGGTGCAAATAAAGAGGATAAAGAAACGGATAATAAAACAGAAGGAAAACGAAAGAAGCATAAAAAGAGAAAATCTAGAAGACATCATGACTCTGAAAACAATCAAATTAATACAAGCAAAACTGTTAAAACCAACAATTTACAAGGTGACGATAGAGAACTCAGTAAAAAGTCCAAAAAACGTTCCCGCAAACCCAAACCAGAAGATTCTTCTCACGACAATCACACAAAAACTATTGAAAAGGAAAGCAGTAAGAAAACTAAAAAGAAAAAACGAAAAAAAAATATGAAGAATACTGTTGTAGAAGAAACTAAAGTTGAGGAACATAAACCACGGAGACGTCATAAGAAAAAACCAAAACAAGATAATTCAGAGAAAGTTGATTCAGTACAACAAACAACGGCTAAACCTAACCAAATACAAGAAGGTATAAACTTGGCCCACTTTTACGAAGGAATTGTTGAAGAGAATAGAGTACCAAGAAACCCTATACCAGAAGGCAATGATTTATTCAAATCAATATCTAATCTTCCTGAAAATATTGCTAACAATTTTAACTTTAAAGGACTGCCGCAATTTAACAATCCTGCAATGGTTAACTTCTTTGCTGACTATGAAAATATCTACCAGTCTATGATGGCTAACACTAAGGGTACTAATGATCAGAGAGAAGTAATCAGGAGAAAACCCAAGAGAAAAAACAATAATAAAACTAAAATTGAAGTTAAGAACAAAAATTCTACTGTCACTAAACCTACTGTTCAAATAAATCCTACAAAACCAACCGTCAGTTCAAAGATCAACGTAGTAACTACAGAAAAAACTATATACATTATAGAAAAACCACGTACAAATATCGACCCAATACCAAAAGTTGAAGGTTCAAAATCTATTGATAAACCATTAGAAGTGAAAGAAACTATACATGAGTTTGAGAATGAAGAAATCAAAGATGTGGAAACAAATATAAATCATCCTGTTCTCAACTATGGATACATAGATGACTATTATCCGCAGTTTACAGACAGTGCAGCGTATCCTACTGCAAATAATAGAGAAGTTTATATTAAAAACTTAGGTGATACTAAATATTATTATGCAGTAGATAAAGGAAACCCGGAATTTATAAACAGAATGCGCTTCGAAGGCTTTGGACACCCCGAACGTTTTACAAAAGATTATGAGGTTAGTAAAAAGTATGATGATGTGGAACAAGAGAGTAAAAGAACAACTTTCAAACCCGACCTCAAAAATACAAAAGAAGAGGTAATACAATTTCGCAGTCCACCACTACTAGAAATACCTGATTTCCAAACTAGGAAAATTGAAAGGAGCGAAATTAACCCACAACCTTTCTACGATTTTGATGATAATAACGACTTTGATCCAAGATTTCTAGGAGACAAGGCATCTATTTATTCCGAAGCTAAAGTGCCATATTATGCAGGAACTAAAGACAATAGTAAAAAGGTACAGAAAGATAAACTTAAAGACATAGAAACGGTTTTCGCAAGATCGAAAGTTGTGAATTACGGTCCAGTGTACAGCCCAGAAGATAATTCTACTTCAGCAGAAACTATTAATCAAAATTTGACAGATGACAGCAACTTGAAAGATGGCGGCATTACGTATGTTATGGCAACTTCTTTGCATTACCCAGAGATGTTTTCGTAAAGAAATTTATTAGGATTTGAAATTAATTATGAACAAGTGAAAATAATGTAAGAAAACTTAAAATTCTAAGGTTTATTTTTTTAAGTTATTTATTGCAATAAATTATAATGTGAGTATTAAATTATTTAATTACTTTTTCTTGATTTATCTTAATAGGTACTCGTACGAGTATACATAATTCTTCTGTGCGTGTTTGTCACCTAACTCCACCTAAGCGGCTGCACCGATTTGGATGAAATTTTGTGTGTATATTTCAATGGGTTCCTGGATGGTTTGAAAACACAATTGGACCCGATAGGTGGCGCTGCTTTTCCGGGCAGGACGACGTCAGCCGGGTTCGCTAGTTTTATTATTTATATTGCTGTGCAGGATGCGAGACGCGAATGCGTGCGGCCATTGTTTTAATGATTATAAGATGACATGCGACTATTCAGTAGTTTGTTGTGTGTGTTTGTTTGTGTATTTGTTTTTTTTACAAGTTACAAGTTGCAAGGGGCTTGTGGCTAAATTATAACAGTCGCACGGGTCGATCGATCAGGTTAAGCTACGCTTACCACGGCAGGTCTGTGGATGGATGACCACCTTGACATACCAAGACTCCGTGCTTCGGAAAGCACGTTAAACCGTTGGTCCCGGCTGTCATTCGTCGATCTTTGGTGGCAGTCGTTACGGGTCGTGAGAAGCCCGAAAGTCTTACAATCAGTCTTACTAAGGAGTATCGTATAACACAGTAACTGGGTTGTAGAGGTCATATAGGCAGTCACTTCATGTAAGACACTGGTATTCAGCTGCATCTGTTTTGACTGGAAGCCGACCTCAACATAGTTGGGAGAAGGCTTGGTAGATGATGACATAATAGTATATAAATGCGAAAGTACTCGTAACTCTGTCTTTAGGTGTTTGTATTTTTTACCAAATGTACGTCATAAAAATGATTCCGATCTATATTATCAACCCTCTCACATAACACATACTACTCCTTTTTGGTCCAATACTCCTTTCACCTGTCACTTTTAGACAGAGGGAGTGACAACATCAATATACAGTTCCATTTCCCTAATATTTTTATAGTCTTTTTAGAAATGATACGACCTTCGATATATTTCTGACGGCACGGTTGGCGCAGTGGTTAAGCGATTGGCTGCTGCGCTGCGTGTCGCGGGTTCGATTCCCGCACGGAACAAATATTTGTATGACCTACATGTATTTGTTCCGAGTCTGGGTGTTTTTCCATCTATAATATGTACGTATTTAAAAAAAAAAATGTATATAAGTAGTTTATTAGCCATCTTGTTACCATAACACAAGCATTAGGTTGCTTAGCTTGGGACAAATGATGCTGTGTGAAATGTCCAGGGATTTATTTATTATTATTATTATTTCACCTTCATGATACAGACTGGAAAAAAATGTTCATAGCTATTATAATGTACCGAATTTTTTATTAACTATATCAATATACATGGGCACATATGCAACGTCAGAAGCTAGGTGCACGGTTCCAATTGGTCGTTTCCTATGGAGAAGAGCCGGCAAGAAACTCCACGGTTACTCTTTTAAAAATAATTGGGTTTTACAAAATTTTAAGTAACAGTAGGTATGGTATTTAACCCTCCGTGGGTTCAGTATGGTAGGATAGCGTAGGCGTGTCAACAAATACCAGGTACTTAATCAAATAAAAAAGGGTCTCGAGATCTATGTACAGTCTACAAGGCTTACAAAGTCCTCACATTTACAAAATATAAAAGAATCTATCAAAAGGATAAATAGAAAATAAAATATAAAAACCTAATAAAACACCAAATAACTCAAACTATTTATTTCAGGTAAACCAATTACAGGCACTTTTGAATTGTTAAGGGTCGGTCAGTCAAAAAAAGTTAACACAGAAGTTATCAGCGGTACCTCATAACCTACCTCATAACGTCAATTTATTTAACACTAGCTTCTGCCCGCGGCTTCGCCCGCGTGGATGTCGGAAGTTATCCCACGGGAACGTGCTGTGCAAAGTATGTGCTTCCCCAGGATGCCATCTATCTCTTTGCCAAATCAGAAGTTCAGTGGTTTAGGCGTGAAAATGTAACATACAGTTTCAAGTTCAAATCCTCCCCTAAAAACCGAATTACCCCTTTTTGCCCCATCAGGGGTCAATTTGCGACAACTTTACATACTTATTATTAATTATTTTCTGTCGAAAGTATCAATACTGAGTTTCGAGTTAATCGGATCGCGCATTCAATTTCTTCCACACAAACTTCAACACCCCTATATCCCCCTTTGAGGGGTAGTTTGAAAAACTTATAATGATAACCTTTATTACTTACTTAGGCAAGTATTGTTGCCAAGTTTCATGTTTATTAACTAAATTAATAAGATTTTTCATATAAACTATATCCCCGCTTTTCCCCCCACAGGGGTGGAATTTTAAAAAATTCATAAAAATTCATTACTTGACTCAAAGATTATTTTATTTATACCAATTTTATAATTAATCAAGCCACTTATTATAATCCTCCCCTGTAAAATTAACTACCCCTTTTCACCCCGTTAGGGGGTGATTTTCGAAAAACCCTCATACGTGTTATTATTTATTTTTGTCTTAAGTACACTGAGTTTCGTGTTAATCGGACGGCGCGTACAAATTCTTCCACACAAACTTTAACACCCCTATATCCCCTTTGAGGGGTAGTTTTGAAAAACTAATAATGATAAACTTTATTGCTTACTTAGGCGAGTATTCATGCTAATTTTCAAGATTATTAATCTAACGAATAAGATTTTTCATATAAACTGTATCCCCGCTTTTCACCCCCACAGGGGTGGAGTTTTGAAAAATCATTTGGGATGTGTTCATAACTTGACTCAAAGATTATTTATACCAATTTTCGAGTTAATCAAGCCACGCTGTAAAATCCTCCCCTGTAAAATTGACTACCCCTTTTCAGGCCGTCAGGGGTACATTTTCGAAAAACCCTGATACACATTATCCTTTCCTTTCAATTTTAGGTATAAACACTGAGTTTCGATTAAATCGGACCGCGCGCTAAAATTCTTCCATACAAACTTTGAAACCCCCCAATGCCCTTTTAGGGGGTAGTTTATAAAAACAAAAAATGCCTAACTTTATAATTTATTTACATAAGTATTCGTGCCAAGTTTCAAGTTTATTAACTCAAGGAATAAGATTTTTCATACAAACGAAATCCCCCCATTTCACCCTCTCAGGGGTGGAATTTCGAAAAGCCCTTTCTTAGTGGACACCTACTCTTCACGAAGAATACACTCTCCAAATTTCATGTCTCTAGGACCAGCGGTTTAGGCTGTGCGTTGATGTCTCAGTCGGTCAGTCAGTCAGTCAGGACTTTGAATTTTATAGGCGCGAGAGTCGAGACGCGTCGAGCGTGTTTCAGTATTCACGCGCGATGGCTTATTATTAGCGTATTTCATGTATAACTTTGGTGTTTCTATACCGATTTCTATGATTCTTTTGTATGGAATAGTTAATAATGTTAACTTTTTTAATTAAGAATGACTGAGAGTGTTATAAATGTAAGAGTAGACAAATATAATCAGAAAGCTTCGAACTGCTAAGCTATCGGGAGTTACACGTGTTATTGTGAGTCAACCATAAAAGATAGACATATGCTGTCGTGGGATATTTTTTATATAATTTTAAGGAGAACATTTCCGTCATACATGATTTCTGTGTAGCTTTAACCATTAAGGTTGCACACGCGACGGAAGCGTAAAAAATGGAGTAACTTCTCCCGTTTTCCCAACATTTCCCTTCACTGCTCTGCTCCTATTGATTGTAGCGTGATGAAAAGTATACTATAACCAGCTCAGGAGTATGAAAAATAATTGTACCAAGTTTCATTAAAATCCGTCGAGTAGTTTTTGTTTCTATAACGGTTATACAGACAGACAGACAGACAGACAGACAGACAGACAGACAAAAATTTTACTGATTGCATTTTTGGCATCAGTATCGATCCCTAATCACCCCCTGATAGTTATTTTGGAAATATATTTCATGTACAGAATTGACCTGTCTACAGATTTATTATAAGTATAGATTACTAACTTACTATGATTGATCGAAATTACTAATACTAACCCAGAGTTGAGCGACTTACCTCCCACATCGGTGGGTTTAATATTTAAAAGTTTAACTCTAGGTTTACCTCTAACTCTTGGTGGCGCAAGATGAATTATTTGATAAACCCTCAGGGTTTAGCTGCTAACTCAGAGTTATATAGGATAACTCATAAACACGCAAGCGGGCCTTATAACTATACTAACATTACATTACATTTATATATTTACATACATTTAACAACAACAACATAGTTTAAGTAATACTAACAAAATTGTGATAAACTAGCTTCGCCCCGCGGTTTCACCCGCATAAGTTTCGATCCCGTGGGAATATCGGAAATTCCTATCTGACAAGTCTGAGAAGAAAGGCCGAAACAAACTCAGAGGTCACAGTCTCTTTTAAAGTCCAGACAATACATAATCTTGGTCAGATCATGTGAAGACCATGTAGATCGCTGTCTGAGATAGTCTTTTGAGGAAAGGTGGGTAATGTGTGCCAGAATTAAAGTTATTTAAATAAAATGGCAGCGACTTACAAGTTGTAGGTCGTAGGTTCGAACCCGACAAGCGCTTTACTTTGTGTGAATTATTTCATCACCACTGCTCTCAAACGGTAAAGGAAAACATCGTGAGGTAACCGACATGTTCTAAAACCACACATTCGAAGACATGTGACATCTACCAACCCGCACTGGGCCCGCGTGGTGGATTACGGCCCACTCCCTCTCACCAAGAGGAGGCCTGTGTCCCAGCAGAGGGAAAATTATAGGGTGGTTATCTACAAAATGGGTAATGTGTGCCTAAATTAAAGATAAATAAATATGGAAGCTAAACTCGTAAATAAAATATATTCGTGTATTTATCATTATTTCTTGGAATTCTATGGATGAATAGGTCTGACCTAACCTTATAGGTAAGATAAATATTTATCTTGTTAAGTAACTGTGGCAGCCATGATTGTTTAGTATTTATTTTTTGTTTATTTAGGATCTACTAGCTGGCTGTTAGTATGCTTACGCTTTTATTCTTGTGGTAAGTTAAGTAAATATAGGTACACGAGATTATATTCAGTTATAAGTCCGCGCGGAACGAGTTGGCGCCTTAGGTATGTGAGCGGTGGGACGGGAGGGACAGCGGGGGTGAGGCGGCGGGTTGCAACGCACGTACGTAGTGTGCGGGGCCCCTCCGTCCCACCGCTCACCTAACTAAGGCGCGGCCAACTAGTTCCGCGCGGACTATAATACAATTGCAATAATTCTAAGTAATCTGATAACACATTTAGGGCTGTTTTTTCAATCATCTGATAACTTTACTCGACGTTTTATTCTGGGCCGAGTCCCTATTGCTATAAGACTTTACTCGAGGAATAATTTTGAATTTTTGACAGTTATTTCATACAAAAAGTGTCAAACGTCAATTTTATGTCTCAAATAATAGTTATCTGGCTATGGAAAAAACAGCCCTTAGTAAATTAAACAACATAATAATGTTGACAGAACGATTTTATTAATCTGCATATGTTCTACTTAACTTATGTCTAAAATGGATTTACAAGCCTTCCAACGTATACCTTAAGATGTGTGTATACTACAGCATTTCTTACAAATGGCACAATACAAACAAAAGCTCAATTTAAAAAAGCATTTCCATTTATAATGTAACGCTCCTGCGAATGCTCGACTCCGTTTTTTGAAGTAATGTTCACGCCGAGGCGAGTGAGTGTTCACCTGTATTCCACATCGCACAGTTTGCCTGCACGCGTGTCTTTGCTCGATGAAATGTTACACACATTGACCCGTTTGTTTGCAAAATCAATTTGTAACAAAGCGCCGAGTGTCGTGCTCTTTGTTCGGTTTGTAAAAGGGTGATACAGCTAGAGGTATAGTACAATAGAATGCTCAAGTCTATACTCGCTTTTAGATTCCATTATTATTACTTCAGTTGATAAATTACAAATTGCAACTTTAGCTGACAGATAAAAATGCTAACATCGTATCCAAGTCGTCCCAATCAAAGCTCTCATTATTATTTAATATTTCAGCCAATAATATCAATTCTATTAGTTTTTGAACATCTGAATCTTTTTTCGATGAACTTATTTTAATAACGGGAGCCTCTAAATAAAATGGTGATGATGTAGTAGGGTTTGAAGGTAAAGATGGTGATGGTAAGTATGATGGGCAGAGTTGAGGTGATGACAAGTCAATTAATGATGTTGGCGGTATAACAGTAGCTGTAGGCAGTGATGCAAACATGAGTAACGGTTGATTTGAAGAAACATCGAATGCTGGTGTTTTACAAGGTGCTTCTGATGATAAAACAGTGGAAATTTCTATAGCTGGTGGATTAATGCAAATGGGTAATACTGGTTCAGTTATTACTAGGTTCCCTTGTGACATTGGCAAAATTGGTAATGTTTGTTTAGGTATAAACTCTAGATTATCATAAGGATTTGATTGAATGGTATAAGTCGGTCTTTGAGGTACATTTGAAGAAGTACAATCTATGTATGATTTATATGAAGATATTATATTTTGTGCTATATTTGACACCAAATCGTTAATAGAAGATACCATATTTGCAATAGGTTGAGCAATGGAAGAAGAAGGAGGCTGGTTTATGTAAGAAATAGAAGGAGTTTGTGACGGAAAATAGGTAATTGGAGAGCAGGCAGAAAACCCAGAAGAAATGTTGGGTATTGGTACAGGTGGAATTATTGGCGGCGAATACGAACGTGGTTTTGTAACACATTCTTCAATGAATAGTGGATGTTGATATGAGGCTAATTTAGGTGGTAATGGGCTGGAAAGATTTATTCGTTCCAAACTAGCGACATCTTTGGAATCAACCCATGTTTGACAATTGCAACTAGGACCATGTGTATTTTTTTCTTCTATAGTTTCTACGCAAGCACCTGTGGTAGGAAACATGTCAGGTGTGTTAATACTTTTTGAATAGTCGAAATTACTCAGCCTGTTTGACAACACATCAACGATAGGAGAAGATGGAGAAATTTGCACCAAGGACGTTACTGGAGAATTTAAAACGTTTGATTGTGATTCAAATGCCGGAGGTGTAATTTTAAGAGGAGTACAAGGTTTCAGTTTGAAGTCAGGTGTGCTATTGACCATTAAGTATGGCATAGGAATACGTAGCATTATCTGATCAGTACAATTTTTTAAAGCTGGAGGTGACAAAAACTCTGGTTGTTTAAATCTGGATTCAAAAACCACGGAAGCTGAGCCAGAATTTGCTTCTAAAGATTGCCATTGATTTTTAGCTGCTGTGTTTTGTGCTGAAAACACGGGTTTAATTGAAATGGGTACATTTAAAGGTGTTTTCGGTAGCTGTATTGTATTTATAGGTTTCGAGATCTCTGCAGTTTTTATTGGGTCCAAATATGTTGACAAATAAGGGCCATTTCTGACAGGGAGTGAATTTAGACTGGAGTCAGAAGTAAAGGTTTTTGGGTTTAATAAATTAAGGGAACCAGATTGACTTGGAAACTCGATATTATCAGCTGCTTTATATGAGATAGGTCTGAAAATTAAAGGTACAGAAGGGGTCCCTACTCCAGGTAAATACATAGATTTATAATACAATGGATATGACGATGAGGAAGATGTTAATGGGGAGAAAGTTTTGGAATGTTCTGAAAACGAAGGTTTTCTAGCTTCCGAAGTTAGTGGTGAATCTAGAGTTCTAGATCTGGATGATGGAGTGATTGTTGGTTGTGTTAAAACATTATTGAGTTTTGGTGCTGAACATAGAAAATCTGAGTCACTACTTTTTAACGGGTTTACAGGAACAGTTGGCAATGATTTGATGTTTGTTAACGATGATATTTTATTTAAAGAGTTTGAATACATATCCCATGAAGAATAAGTAGGTAAAGCATTTGGTGGCTTAGTAGAGGATGATATAAATGGGTATTTATATGGAAATGATACGTCTGGTGTACCAGTATCTAGTTTAGTATTACTTACAGGAGCGTTAAGTAGTTTTGGTGATGAAAACTTTTCTCTCAACCTTTCTGGCATTTTTACATCTGCGATTGATAATGAATCAATCTTTGGTACAGGCAATGCTCGAGATGATGACGTAATTGCCACTGGTGATGAAAATTCTCGAGTTCCTGGAGATGGTGAAAACAATGTAGGTAATATATCTTTACTTTCACATATTAGTGACGATGATGAAGCGGCTGAAGGAGACAAAGGCTTGGGTTTAATCGGCGTCACTTTTCCCACCGAATCTGGGAATGTCAACGTGACTCCACCCAAGGATTCTGTGATGACCGTCTGAAAAGAAAAGGATTTGTGAAAATAAATATGATGATTAACTAGGGTCCCTACTTAAATACACTACCCGACCTTTCTATAAACATACTTAAAATATAGAGGGTGGAGGGGCATCGACGCGTAAACCATAACTATGAATTCAGCACATGATTCTAGCGTTACTATAATAACATACAAATACATATTCGTTTACCGTAAAAGGTTACGCGTCGATGTCCCTGCCACTTTTATTATAAAGACTTTTGTGAGATTTTATGTCGGGGGAGTAGGTAATCTTCGGAACTAATGATCCCATTCCGAATATTCTGTCTCTAATGGGAAACTATAGTATTGGGGGTAACCAGGGGGTCTACTCTGAAGTGCAAAGTGCGAATGTTCGGATCGGACCGACACATGGCCGTACCGAATATTATTGAAAAATGCGAAAAACTTCAGATCGGCTCAGTTGGGTCGGGACCATAATCAATATTCGAAAGAGTGTAGGAGTGTAGGATCGGGACCGACCGAACCAAATAGTAACTTCGTAGCAGGAAACGGCCGAACATTCGTCCGATACTACTTCGGAGTAGACCCCCTGGAATTTCGCTAGTATACATACAAATGTGAAAGTAGCTGTCTGTCTGTTACTTTTTTACCACCTGTCTTTTTTTTCTATAATAATATACACATACATATTCGTTTACCGTAAAAGGTTACGCGTCGATGTCCCTGCCACCATGTCTAAGCTACAATATTAATAGTTGTCAACATATTTTTAGACCAGCAGCGCCCCGTAGTTTCACCTGCATAAGTCTCGATCCCGAAGGAATATCGGGATAAAAAGTATCCTGTATGTTAATCCTGGCTATAAACCATCTGTGTGCCAAATTTTATTCAAATCCGTTCAGTAGTTTTTGAGTGAAAGAGTAACAAACATCCATCCATCCATTCATCCTCACAAACTTTCTCGTTTATAATATTAGTAAGATAGGATAGGATAGCAGAATATAGTCTCTATTCTTTTACTTTGCTTAATGGCCTGAGACATTTTCCCATTAGAACTGATCTTAAAATTTATTCCGCAATTGGTGCTTGGTCCTTTTAGCCTTTTACGACCCTCTTGGGTACCGTTGAATTGAAAAAGTGTCCTTACGTGCTATCTGCACATCAGAATATTTATAGCAAATATGAGATTTTATTTATTATGCAGCAGTTGTAATGATTTACATGATCATGTATGCACTACGGTTTTAAATTAAATAGGTACAAGCATTCAAAAGTCTTAGCTCATGGTTTGTCAACGTGCAATGGAGTTATGGAGCGTGCATTCTAGGCGTCAAATTGACAGACCATATTCGCAACACCACACCGCTTTCCAAAACACAGATTACTGACGTTGATCAAAAAGCCGCTAAGCTGAAGTGGGACTGGGCCACGTCTGCCGTAAGCCTAATAAGCTGTGGGCCAAAATAACAACCACGTGGAGCCCTGACACAGTTAGAAGGCGTCGCGGCAGACCCCGTAGAAGATGGCGGGACGAGTTGGACGAAACAAACGACCAGTGGTCTGCTTTAGCCCTGGATCGAAAGAGCTGGAAGTCATGGGGAGAGGCCTTTGCTCAGCAGTAGGATGATGCGGGCTAACAGTAACAGGTACAAACTAGTATGTAAATGCGAAAGTAACTTGATTTTCACGCCTAAACCACATAATCGTTATGATTGATAGATGACGTGGGACCTGGAGAAGCGCATAGGCTATTTTTCATCCTGAATATGATTTTTATTTAGGACAGCGACTCTAAACTAATATCATATAGAGAAAAGATTCGATTTTTTTATGTTCGTTTGTTACGCTTTCACGCTAAAACGGTTGAACAGATTTGGATAAAATTTGGCACATGGTCGACCATAAACTGGAGAAGTACAAAGGATATCTTCATTCTGAATCGCAGAGGAAGTCGCGGGCATCAGCTGGTTCTCTATAAATTCGGAATTAAATTCGGTCCGAGGCTTGGGGTCATGAACCCCCCCAAAATCATTCAAGCTGTCGAAAGTCTGCATGATTTACATGCCTTACTAACTTAACTTACTTATTCTTGGTGACGCCCCCAAAATATTGGGCTGCGACCGCGCCTGATACAGTCTTGATTAAATTAATCATAACACATTGACTGCCAGACAACAGACACAATAACAAATCTATTATTGGCGGTCACCGGTGACCGCGATGGCAGTCGATGCCTTAAGAAAGGAATGGCTAGTACTCTCCTTGTAAATAAAGATAATAAACATACCTGACATATCACATAGAGAAGCAACAATCTCGTCCCCATACTGACAATTTGAAAATGAAACTCATCACCCTGACACACATTTATAACCTCAAAACAATAGCCATGATAAAACCAATTCCTGGAAAATTATGCGTGTACCTAAATGTGTTTTAATATGTTGTAATACTGTTGTGTGTAAGGTGATAAATTGAGCAATTACCTGCGACAAAGGGATTTCATAAATTAAGTAGGTACCTATTAAAACATAATAACGACAGTGTGTGTACGAATTAGGATGTAATGTCATTATGTCAACCTATATCCGCAGCTTCTATTCTTGGGTGGCTTGTGGCTAAGTAAAAACAGCCGCACGGTCGATCAAACAGGTTAACTTACACATGCCGCGGTTAGTCCGTGGAGGGGTTACCATCTTTACATACCAAGAGCCCTCCGTGGCTCGAAAGCCGTTGGTCCCGGCTATCATTCGTGGATCTTTGACAGTCGTTACGGGTCGTCAGATGCCCGAAAGTCTGACAACCAGTCTTACCAAGTGGTATCGAATTACCCAGTATCTGGGATGTGGAGGTTAGATAGGCAGTCGCTCCATGTAAAATACTGGTACTCAGCTGCATGCGGATAGACTGGAAGCTAACCCCAATACAGTTGGGAAAAGGCTAGGCAGATGATGATGATGTTTGTATCATCATAGATGCTACTTAGTTTTTATTATTCTGTGCGAGCCGCAATAAAAACTTTTTCTTTATTTCTTCTTTTATTTTCGTAAAATTAAAAACGACGGCTGAGACCACAGATCTAAACCTGCACCCTAATTGCGTAACACACAATCAATCTCAATAACCAATTTGAAGGATATTGCTAATCCATTGTTTCATATTATGTTCAAATAATGTATCATGTATTGTGTCTGCTCAACAACGTAAATAACGCAATGAATGTTGTTGAACTGTCAAAATGAAATCGATTCCGATTGATCGTGTGTTACGCAATTAGGGTGCCAAATGTAAAAAGGATATTATTAAGATGTCCCGTTTTCTATTATCTAAGCTAAGAGATACAAATAGTTTAGTAAGAGAAAAAGTGCTTACACAGGAAAAAAAAAAAAGATAACATACATCGGTAACTTCATAACATTACAATATAATAATTATTATATCGAAATAATAATAAATGCTTATTAAGTAATAATTGACAGATAGGTAACGCGGTTGCCGACGGCGTAGGTACCTACGTGACTTTACTAAGAGAAAATTATGTGATCGAAATATTATTTCTTACTGTTACAAAAGAAAGATTGTTTGAAAGTAATATACTATATTATGAAATTCTACTAATATAAACTGTAAAGTTTGTATGGATGGATGGATGCATGTTTGTTACTCTTTCACGCAAAAACTTCTAAACGGATTAGGATGAAATTTGGCACACATATAGTTTATAACTAGGATTAACACAAAGGATACTTTTTATCCCGATATTCCCACGGGATCGAAACTTATGCGGATGCGGGGCGCAGCAGTAATTCATAACTGTGGAAGGAAAATACTTAATAGGATTAAACCTAAAATTGTAGGTCCAAAACGATAAACACGTTGGGAGCAAGCGTTGTGATTATTGCTCGTTCCTTCTCTGTGTGAGAATAAGTGGCTTTTAACATACAGACGCCAAGCACACCAAGCTAGCCGAAACTGTCAAATTTTCCCAATCAGCTTTGAACCTAATGCTTTAGCGATAAAGTTGAAAATCTATTAAAGAAATTTGACAGATTGTAGTAGCTTGATGTGCTGGCGTCTGTACATTATACTCACGCAATTTTCCCATGGGGGTTGGCAAAAACGACAGATCCTGTGCTACGATTCTTACATACTTCTTTTGCTTCACACGGTCTGCAACATTATGTCTCAGACACATTTTTATCCATCCTATATTGGTGGTGGTGGTTGTTCATAAACTAAAAAATCCTGTCCTGTCAAATTATTCAGCGCCTGACGTAAATTGACCTATTTTTAGTCGCCATGTTTTTAATCACGTCTAAAATGTCTATTTGACAGGACTAAACTAATATTTATCTTCTGTCCTTTTCTTGATGAAATAGAAAGAAAAAGATGCACTCAACTCTTTAGTTTAGTTTGTGAACAAGGGAATCGGCGCCATTGTATACTAGTAATAAAGCTAAAGAGTTTATTTGTTTACACGTGCTTAAATCTGGAACTACTAAGCGGATTTGAAAAATTATTTTTGCATATATGATAGCCTTATTCTTGAGGAAGGCCATACCGGCGTTGCGTTGTGGTGACAAGGTGGACAAAGTCGCGGGCGGAAGCTAGTTTCAAATAAAGCTCGCTTCAACGGCAAACATCACAAATCTATAGATATATATGAATATAAACTTGTTATGGGGTGGAGGGGGGAAGGGGGGAGGGGGCATCACGTAATCAATCACAAGTAGAACTTACTCCTATACATTTCTGGGGTGGAAATATACGGGGAATAGAAAAGCGGTCTCCCAGTTTTTTTTATTCGTGTTGGACCCCTTGGAGAAAGAGCACATTATCTACCTAGCCTTTTCCTAACTATGTAGGGGTCGGCTTCCAGTCTAACCAGATGCAGCTGAATACCAATATTTTACATGGAGTGACTTCGTATCTGACCACCACAACCCAGTTACTGGGTAATACGATGCCCTTTGTTAAAACTGGTTGTCAGAGTTTCGGGCTTCCACTACCCGTAACGACTGTCAAAGATCCACGAATGACAGCCAACGGCTTAACGTACTTTCCGAGCCACGGATAGGTATGTAAAGATGGTTACTCATCCACAGACCAACCACGGCAAGCGTGGTTTAACCTGATCGAACGAACTGTACGGCTGTTGTTATTATAGCTCAACGGGCGAAGGAGCACGTCAGGGTATTACTACCTCCTGACTAGTATCGTTACTATATTTCGGTTTGAATGATTTGGGTTGAGTGATGGCTGCGAAAATTTGAAAATATTCGCAACCACCGTCTTGGATTTTAATTTTTGGCTTCAGCACCTTCAAAAACCATAAAAACGACGCTAATGAAGAAGAAATAGATCTTGGCTTTTCTTTTGACCTCACTATCGGCTTCAGCACCCTCGAAAACCATGGAAACGATACCCATGGCGAAAAATTTTAAAGTTTTTGCAGCCACCATCATGGATTTTCATTAGAACCTCACTATCGGCTTCAGAACCTTCGAAAACCATGCAAACTATCTCTCTCTCTCTGACTTTCTCTACTAAATTTAATAAAGAGTCGCATGGAGATGAAATATATAATCTAAGTAGCATGGAGGCGTGACGATTTCTTCCAGTTTACCCCTACTGCAAGCTTTGTTAAAGAACTTCGTTCCAAAAACAAAAGACAAATAAAATATTGTGTAAGAATTTTACAAAAAATTAAACAAGGAAACGTCACTCTAGGGGGGATACATTATTTCTATTCTTCATAAGGAATCTATAAGTAGTCATGTTTGGTGTACTGTGATGACTGTATTGCAGCTGCGGTGGTCACTTGCCACCAGGAGGCCAATTCTCGTAATTTAAAACGTTCAAAATCTAGTCGCAGTCTCATCTCGGCGACAAACAAATGTCAAAAACTTGTCAAAATGTAGGGAAATTAGATGTAATTTTTGACTGATTGAGACTGAGATCAGACTGTGAACGTTCTTTATAATTACGAGAATTGCCCGTCAGATGTGCCGCCTGTTTTAACTGTCACCCAAAAAGTTAGCAATTTTGTAAACAAATTCCCATTTCCTGCTGCTGATCGTCATATATTTCTCTTTTTGCCTAATTTGCATCTTTTCATAGAAGCTGTTGAACCATCTTATTCCTACTAAAAAAAACGTGAAAGTTTGTGTGGATGGATGGATGTTTGTTACTCTTTCACGCAAAAACTACAACCGCTAATGAACGGATTTGGATGAAATTTGGCACCCAGATGGTTCATAACCAGGATTAACATATAGGATAGGACTTATTATCCGTATATTCCCACGGGATCAAAACTTATTCGGGTGAAACCGCGGGGCGCTGTTAGTAATAAATAAATAATTTTGCGTCTCTGATGGCACAGCCTGGTACTTAGATTGGCACAAACAAAGAGAGATGAATGATGATGTCTCATATAAAGTGGGCAGCTATATCAGCCGTAACCTTGTCAGCGTTTCTGCGCAAAACCTGCCCCGTATATTTCACCGTATTGAAAGCTGCCGGAAAAAGTTAGAGGTCATATAATATCGATACTACTCCCACGTGTCTGGTATAGAGATGAGCCAAACTTTCAATATGTTGCTGTTCTATCTGCTATATATTTTTGTAATAAAGACATCTGATGATCAT
The DNA here is from genome assembly GCA_949629185.1 of Apamea crenata. Classification (NCBI taxonomy): domain Eukaryota; kingdom Metazoa; phylum Arthropoda; class Insecta; order Lepidoptera; family Noctuidae; genus Apamea; species Apamea crenata. The sequence continues at coordinate 8,502,717 of OX451379.1, read as the reverse complement.
TCGGATACAGTTCTAACAGAAAATCTACTGGTAGAGTTAGCATGCAGTTAAAGTGGCAGTAAGGTAGCTGTAGAGGTTTTCTTGAGTTTACTTTTCATTGTATGTATTGGTATATAAGCGTGGCTAGCTGACATATGGCAAATAATTTAATTTAATGATCTGTGTCTCGTAATGTCAATTATTTTGCATACCTACCTACTATTGTATAGAAGCAAGTTTTTTTTTAACTGAACACACAGCTGTGCTGCTGAAGAGTTTGTAGCGCCACTTCTTCTTCCTAGCGAAAGCACTGGGAAGTGGTGTAGGGCGGGCGTTTTGAGGGACTATCTTATGTAATTTTGACGTTCGAAAAGTGTTGATTCTCAGCCTAGTTTGAATAAATGACTTTTGATTTTGGCATGAGGAACAGGGTGTAAAGTTCACTCATCCTAGTCATCCTCCATAGAAATAGGAGGATTCTGTGTCTGGTGGTCAACTTCCCGACGATTGATGTCGGGACGTTGTATATTGTTGCTGGTTGCGTGGCAAACTATGCTTGCGCGATGCAGGATTTTGCGTGACGTCAGTATGATGCATAGTTCGCATGTGGCGCTGTAGATGGCGACACATAGCTTTGTCTGGCAAAGGACGGTTGGCAGTTGAAGCTAACGATTCCTTGGGTGAAGACTGTGAATCAACAAACAGCCGTTATTAAAAAACTTTTTTACAAAAAACAAAACAACCGACAGTCGGTGTAAAATAACGAAAATACGGAAACAACAACACCGACTTCCGAAATTAAAGTTATTTTTCACTTTTTAGTGTTTTTTTTTTAAATATTATTTTTCACTTTTTAGTTGTACCTACCCCACATAAATTCTTAAAACTACTTGCAATGTAAATAAAAAAAATAAAATTCATTTATTTCAGATAACTAATTGATCCATAATTCCATTCAGTCCGACTTAAAATAAAAAAATAAAAAAAAATAAAAATATCAGTGACAGGAAGTTATTAAAACATCAATATACATAAACTAAGTGGAAAAAAATCGTATTATTGAAGCTAACTCAAAAACTACCCAATAAAAGTTAATATAATTTATATGGGACCATCCCTGGACCATTCAAATCCGTCTCTATATGATGGGATTATGCACGAAAATACATTTAAAAAAAAAACCAAATTGAGAACCTCCTCCTTTTTTGAAGTCTGTTAAAAACAGTTTCTTACAGAATAAGATATATAAAACTACGGAACGACATCGGATGTCGTTCCGTAGTTTGTGTCAACCCCTATGGGAAAAAGGACAGAGCTTATGTGTGATTATAGGTATGTAGTTTCTCTGGTAAAGGATCGATTTTGTCCTAAAACAACATTAAAGACTTACAAAACAGATACAGAGATGTTGACCCAAATAAGTCAGGGCCGTTTGAGCCCCGGAACTTCAGGGCTTCGGGGCTTACGGGCCTCGGGATGTCAAGGATTGCCTTGCTGCTCCCGTCCCTGATTAGACTCTGGGCCCGGAAGGCTCTGACCTAGATATGTGGGTGGACCTTAATAGTTTTATTTATATAATTATTGAAGACCTACTTTTTATGCATAAAGTATAGAAAGTTCAGTTTTATTTGTGGAGAAAGTTAAAAAAAAATTACCAAGTCTACGTGGAATTTATTTTCTAAATGGGCAAACAAATTCTGTAATATTCTGACGTGCCAAGGGAGATTAGTAACCGTTAGTTTGTAATGTAGACTCTAAAATGATCTATTAAAACAATCTTTGAAAAGTTTTACCGTAAAGGATTGTTTTACTTTAAATGAATCCTTTTTAGTGAACTGAGACAAAAAAGGAAAGAGAGACACTGTTGAGTAGAATAAAAGTAAACGAATATGAATATGGTCCTTGTGTTAAAGTTTTAGCCAACCTTAATCTGAGATAGCAAACCCACTTGCTGATTTGTGTCGACATTAGTAATGTGTATTCAATTTGTAGATATAGTTTAAAATAATTTAAGTTACGATGAGCCTGAGATGCCACTGTGCATAAAAGCCTACAACAAAATTAAACAAATAATACCGTTTTTAACTCTTCAGCTAATTTTTTTTTATTGCTAGCAAGGGCCTAGACAAAATAACATTCAGTTCAGGAGTTATTTACAGCTACTTAACGATGATACAAATGTAAAAAATGTATTGGATTGATATTGACATAAGCTACCGAAGAACATGGTCAATCGTATTGAAAATCGTCGTAGAAATACGAAAATCTTTTAAAGCGATTGTCACTTGTCTTTTTTTTTGGGTATAATATCATCAAATAACTTCTCCCGCTCTGGGTGGAGCGGGAGGGCGTGTCAGACTTTTACTGACTAAAACCCACTCGTGTTCCTTCAGTTGCCTACGCCAGGGACCACGGTAACTCTTTCGAAAGACCCGCGACCCTGGCCTCGATGACCTGGATCGGCCCTAGCGGACCCCATCGATCGGTTAGTGCTGACTTCTGTTTGAGGTGCGCGTGGAACACAACGCGCCGTCCCGTCGACCCGGGCTTGGTCCTTACCGGACGGCGAGCTACCCATTGCTTGCTGTCCGTAATCCCGTGCCTACGCTGGACAGGAATCGGCTCAATTCCCGACGCCCAGGGCGTCTCCTCCGGCGATTAGGGGCGTGAGGGCACAAAGATTGCCTCTCCCTCACGCGTTCCGCCTCGTCCTTCGCGAGCATTACTACTGGTCTAGACCTCAGGTTGCGCAGAAAACGTACATTTCAGTAGGTACGTACTGCTTAAAATGTGGCAACCCCACTACCATCATATTTATCAGATTTGGCACAGGAACAATAAAATAACAACAAAAATTTTATCAGAAAAGAATATATTTATGACCATTACTTATCATTAAAAATTAAATAAGTAACACAGAATCAATAAATATAATTATAAGGGCCACAGCCGCAAGAACCCAAAGGAGACACCACTGGACCAATTGGTGACATGACAGGACTGACAGGTGACATTAGTCCATAGTCCAAGGGAGACCCGAAGCCTAAAGCTGGAACTATAACTTCTGGAGGTGACAACGGTAAAGTGTTGCTAAGGAGGTTGCTAACCACCAAAAGCTGTAAAGCATTTGCCAGGTTATTGGCTACAGTACTATCCTGAATGATAGTCGGAGCTGGCATCTGATTGGTCACTATCGTCTCCACGCCGTAAGGAATCTCCATGATTGGCGGACCGTAGTTGGGACCAATGATCATCTGGTTCTGCAGAAGAGTTTCGGCTACTGGTAGAGGCATTGGTAGGACGTTTTGTTGCAAGCCAGGTATGAAGCGGTTGACGCAGTTTGCGTTGATGGTCTGGAAAAAAAAAGTTTTTATTAGTTAGAGTCATGAAGTGTTAGTCCTCCAAACCAAGCGGCCAAGATGGCGGCCAAGCTCCATGGAGACTAGCCTTCGGCGCGGGAGATAATTGTTATAGTGCACAAGTATGTGCGACACACGGGCGCACTCCCTGTTCCCCCACTCTCGTAGTCCGATGGGGCGGCAAAAGCAATGAATAGAGCACCTATGTATGAATCCCATGTAACAAGGGGCGAGCCTCATTTATTATATCATTAACTAGACTCAAATCCAGGCTGACACTGAGAAGAATTTTTAAATTAAATGGTTCATCATGTGCCTAGTTCTTTTTCCAACTATGGAGGTGGACGGCTTCCAGTCACCAAAATTCAGCTGAATATCAGCCACTCTATTCTGTACAAATCTCACTGTCATAACTTAGGTGAAGTGAGCTAAAAAGTGAGCTGTCATTCCACCTGAGGGATTGTTACTGTTGACAGCTCACTTCACTTAAGTTTTCATGGTGAGATTTTTACAGAATAGCACCGCTGATGCTATGGGATTTATACTATTGACACACACAGCTCACTTCATGTTCACTTCACCTAAGTGTTCACGGTGAGATGTTTACAGAATAGCATGGCTGTATTGAACATGAAGTGACAGCTTATCTGACCTCTAAAACCCAATTACTGGGTAACACGAAACCCCTTGGTAATTGAAATAAAATTAAAATATATAAATACTTACGTTGAATAATGCGAATTGCAAGCAGATAAAAGCAACAATTTTATGCGCCATTTTGAAAGTGGATGTCTCGAATTAGTTTTCGAATTGAATACTATGTGCAGTTTGGGCTTTGATTAACTTTATATACTAAAGTATTCTGTTTAAATAACTGCGAAATGATTGTACTATCTTATGTTAAGTAATAGCTTACTGCAATGTGTGATAAGGAGTTAGGTAAATGATTTTGTAATACATAAACGTGAGAATTTAATTAGGAAATACTTTGTTGAAGGATTTCTCGCAAAGTTGTAGTTTTTATTATTTTAATCTTATTTTTCTTTATGGGGCTGGCACGACTGTATGTACAGACGCCAGCAGGTCAACCTACCCGAAACTGTCAAATTTTCCCAATCAACCTTGAACCTTAATGCTTTAACGATAGAGTTGAAAATCTATTAAAGAAATTTGACAGATTGTAGTAGCTTGATGTGCTGGCGTCTGTACTTCAGATCTTATTGGCCCGAAACTTCGCCACGTCCACGGCGTCGTCGGTGGCAGCGGAGAGGTCATTTTGACTACAAGGTTTGGGACACAGAGGGCCAGGATAGGAGTTGTGAGGGTCTTAGCGACATAGCTCCATAATCACATCCTACTGCAGTTCCGCCAAGCTAGTCCCACTTTACCAGGTTCCAATTACATCTTTCCACTTGGGTCCGGAGATGGCTCAGAGACTTCCAGATGGACCACGAAAGGCGTATTATTGTATTAGAAAACACCGAGTATCGCATTTTCACATTGATCTATGTTGGGGTCGGCTTCCAGTCTAACCCGATGCAGCTGAATACCAGTATTTTACAAGGAGTGACTGCCTATCTGACCTCCGCAACTCAGTTACTGGGTAATACGATACCCCTTGGTAAGACTGTTTGTCAGACTTTCGACCCGTTACGACTGTCAAAGATCCACGAATAACAGCCGGGACCCACGGCTTAACGTGCTTTCCGAGGCACGGACTCGGTATGTAAAGATTTTCACCCATCCACGACCAACCACGGCAAGCGTATCTTAACCTGATCGATCGACCTGTTTGACTGTTATTATTTAGCCGCGGACCCGTGCGCGGACCACCCTGCATCAATTTTACTATCCCTAGTAAATTACCTAAGCCTGAATTCATTCATCAGTTCAGCAAAAAATTGCCCTCCTTCTGGAGTCGTCCGGTAGAAAGGTTAAAAAAAACCAAGTCTGATCGTTCTAATAAATTTATTTATTTTAGAAAATAATGATTCCTATATCCGAGATAATATGGTGGGATATGCGGTGCCATATGTGAATGCATGGGCCAAGGCCCTTGCGTTGGGCCCATATGTGAATACATGGGCCATTGCCTATGTATTGGACCCATGTTTCCTGGCCATTGCCCATGTGCTGGACCCATGTTTGGTTGCATGGGCCACTGCCCTTGTATTGGACTGAATTGTGGAGGCATTGGTAGTCTTCTAGGATACCTAGGTAGCATACCGCTTTGGTACTGCGGTTGGTATCCCCAAGGTGAGAAAAAGTTTGGGTATCCAAAGAAGAAAGTTTGGAATGGATTCAGCCAGTTGTCAACGCCCTGAAAAGAAAATAAAGTTGGTTAAAAACCGCAAAAAACGCGTCTACTTTCCTGGTAGGGGTTAGCAAAATCAGTCTATAATGTTCCCACTGCTGGGACACAGGCTCTCTCTCACTCTGTGAGAGTAACGCGGTCCCTGTGCGGGTTGGCCGATGTCACAAATCTTTCAATGTTTGGTTGTAGGACATACCGGTTTCCTCACGATGTTTTCCTAGACTGTTTTTGAGAGCAGCAATCTCACAGGGAGGATGCCTCTGTCCCAGCAGTGGGAACATTATTATTATGCCAAAGGAAGCTTGCAGACTGTCTTTTAGCGATCAAAAATTACTTATTCTCAATCTTACTTAAATCAATGATATTTTGTATAGGTACCTGATTATTCCTCCAGCCAACATTGCCTGAAGAGGGTAAAATCATTTGATGCATTGCAGCTTTTGGCCACCCGTTGGGTGCATACCCCCTGTTGTGGCAGTCTTGAACATTGTGGTGAGGTGGTGGTAACCAGTGTAGCCACCTTCCACTATGGTGTTTGCCATCCTAAAACACACAGATGAGGAAAAACATTAACAAAATTGTAAGGAAATTCACTGGTTTTTCTGCGAAAACAAAACGAGGAAAAAGGATTTTTCCGTAGAGCCGAAGAAATGTGAGAGGTTTGGCTAATTTCTTCCCTGAAACACAGGAATTCATGGGAAAAAATAATTTATAATCATACAGCTTTCCTTGGTTTTATTATTTAATTTAAAGGACTTTCCAGGTTAACAATATACAGGGTGGCAGGAACATCGACGCGCAAACTGTTGTCATGAATTTAGCACAAGATGCCGAACCCGTCTGCGTTCAATTTTTTCCGACCGATTTGTGAATTTTTTGAATCGATTGTGAATCGATTGTGCACGTTTCCATGAAACATCAGATTTTATTTTATAATCGACGAATTATATCCACGCTAGTAATCATGTGTTGAATTCATGGTTGCCGTTTGCCCGTCGATGTCCCAGACACATAGACATGTATGCCTCTACGATTGAAAATACACAGGCTAGTCTAGGTACGTATGCTGCACTACCAACTGCAGGCTGATCTTTTTACCACGTCATCAATTTTTTATCAGCCTTTAAGGTGCACTGCTGGACAACGGCCTCCATTCCCACTTTTCACTTAACTTTATCTACTATAGGGAAAAATATTATTATATCCCAAGGGCTGGCTTTTACCTTGGTCAGAGGCTAAGCATTGCCATACAACGTGGCAATGCCGCCAGTCTCTAGGGTACATTACCAGTCGACAGCGATACGGACGAATTTTTCGAAGCCATATTTTATTTTGTTGTTAATTTTAGTTATGTTAAGATATTTTATTGTTTTTTTTTGTGTTGATATAGTTAGTTATAGTTGAATAGATATTTTTATTTTTATTGAATTAACATAACATCACCCCTGTAATACTCGAAGGGTTGTGCAGAGGTGTACCTACACTCATATTTCACCTGTTATGTGTTCTATGTAATAGGGAGCGAGCCTATTGCCATCAATTCACAAATCCAGACTCCGGGCTGCTATTAATAAATTCCTGTTGGAAAAACCCAAAAACTTTACCCGACCTGGGAATCGAACCCAGAACCTTGTGCTCTGCAGTAGCGCTTGCGACCACCAAACCAATGTGGCAGTTAATCTAATAAATATAGTATTTATTTTAAAAACATATTCAACGTTTACATACCTGCGCTAAACTTAAAACAACCACTAATAAAAATAAAAATAAAACTAAAGATTTCATACTGAAATGAAACCTCTTTTGAAAAAATTAAAAACAATTCCTCGTTGTGTTTATATACCATTCATTTGTTAATTTTATTAATTCCTTGTTTATGATTAGTTCTACATTATAGTAAGAATTATTAAAACAAATGAAGCAATATCACGGTTTATAGAAAGGCACGGTGATGTATATTACATACAATTGCATTTAGTGACATAAATACAATTGGTCTCAAGTATTTTCGGGCATGCTTGTAGTAATTTAGAGTGAAAATACATATTTATTTTGGTTCCAATTGTTAGGGGTTTTCCACGTTTAAACCTTTTGAACGCCAGAGTATAAACGTACCGCCGCGCCGTACCCCTGACGCCAGGCCACTTTTTTTGTCAAATGACCTTCATAAAAAATAGGGATTCCAGTAAAATTGTTTATTTCATAATATGGTGCGACGTGTATTTTGTCATATATTTGTGACGTTGGCGTTCAGTGTAAGATTTCGTTTGTCACATATATGTGACAATGGCGTTCAAAAGGTCAATAATGCTGATTTTTATGTCCATGGCTCGTAGCTAAATAAAAACAGCCGCACGGTTCGACGAATTCGGTTAAGGCTACGCTCGCCGCGGTTAGTCCATGGATCCATTTATTACATATCGAGACCCCTCGGTACCTAGGAAAGCACGTTTAGCCGTTGGTCCCGGCTGTCATTCGTGGATCTTTGACAGTCGTTACAGGTCGTCAGAAGGCTGAAAGTAGGGAGGTATCGTGTTACCCAATCACTGGGTTGTGGAGGTCAGATAGGCAGTCGCTCCATGTAAAATACTAGTATTCAGCTGCATCCGGTTAGACTGGAAGCCGACCCCAACATAGTTGGGAAAAAGGCCAGGCAATTTGTATTACATTTGTGGAAGGCGTACCTATTAAAAGCGCTAATGGCGCCGATTCCCTTGTTCACAAACTCAACTAAATTTAAGTTCAGTGCTTCTTTTTCTTTCTATTTCATAAAGAAAAGGACAAAAGATAAGTATTAGTTTAGTCCCGTCAAATTAGTCAACGCCTGGGGTAAATTGAGTTATTTTTAGTAGCCATGTTTTTAATCACGTCTAATTTGTCTATGGAGTATCTTAATTTGACAGGACTAAACTAATATTTATCTTCTGTCCTTTTCTGAATGAAATAGAAAGAAAAAGATGCACTGAACTTAAATTTAGTTTAGTTTCTGAACTATGGAATCAGCGTCATTATGTGACATCGAAGGAACACCAAAACTATCTGATGAGACAAGAGACGCCAAAATATAGGATGATGCATCGGCTTCAAAGAGAGATGCGAGGTGGAGGTGTGTGATGCTTGTGAAGACTGTACTGTTAATAAGACAAAAACAACTGGTACTGCCACTGTGTCAGATGTTAGAGCAAAATTACCTTGTGATATATTGCAATTAAATGAAAGAAAAATTAAAACTGATATTAAAAGTACACTTTGTAAACAAGCATATTACAAATTAGAGGATTATATCCAAGATAAGAATGCTTGGAAACATGCTGGTCCTGCTCCATAGTACAATTTAGAGTCTAGACTAGACTTTTATGGGCCTATTTGAAATAAATTATTTGACTTTGAGTAGAAAGAAAATACGTAACTGCAGGAAAACGACGAAGGAAACGAAATCGAATGGATGAAAGGGTCTTTCTCATAGTTTGAAGAGATCTTACATTAAATAATGTAAATGTACATTAAATAATGTAAGACCTATAGAGTCGTTCACTCAAATCATGTTTGCCACCTACATCAAATGATGTAGGTGGCAAACATGATTTGAGTGAACGACTCAGTTGAGATCCCATATTTATTGACCAAAGACCGAAAACTGGTAGCATATTTAATACTGCTAAGCTAAAATTGTTCTATCACTAACGCCATCTATTGCCAATTCCACAAATTCTTCACTCTTGGAGTAAACTAGCGAATCAGTGAAGTGTGCCTGCAACTGTCGTCTTAATAACGCCATCTATCAGCTGAAGTAAAATGCTTGTGCTACCAAAGCTTACTGACGAAGAGCGCGATATAAGTTCCCTACTTATATCATGGAAAACTGCGCTACCCGCGCCCTATACCTATAATTGACAGATTTCCGTGACCTTCAATAGGTCATCGGTAAATATTTCCAAGTTGCATCTTCAGGTCTAATTGTGGCAGTTCTGGAATCTATATATATAAAATTCAATCTATGATAAATGATAAATAATACTAAGGTTTTTGGCAGGTTGTTTTATTTTTATATTTACTTTTATTGGTTCGCCAACAGTTGTATAAACCGATTCTATGCTAAATGTAACATGCGAAAGTGTGTGTGCAATAGTGCAACAATCACTGACAGGCAACTCCGCATGCAGAAAGAAGTTGTACAAAAAAATAATATTATTGATCTAATTTAATGTTATGTAACTTAAGTATCTGAAAGTGTAGATGATGACAATAACGCTATAATTTAAAAATGGTAGAAAAAATGGTTTTAGCGACATCTACTGGCAATTCATTTAAATAAACATTAAACTAACGCGGTATGACATCGAAAGAAAGAACAATTCGTTTACTGGCAGTACAGCCAAATAAATACACATTGAAACTATAAAAACAGAAAACAAAGATTATAATGCAAAAAGGGCCTCAGCTCAGCATAATATCAGATGACAACACAGACGCTGATTTTCAGCTGCAACCCACGAGTGCCATCGAACTTTGGTAATGCTTGCGAGAGACAAGCAAAGATTTTTCATCGTATATGCGGTTACCTAGCTTTCATTCTGTTGTTAACCAACTAAACTGAATTTTGACAATAGCTACTTTGTTCTCGCAACTAAAACGGGTGAGAGAGATGGTTGTAAATGAGAGACTTCAGCTCTATATATCTACCTACATTATGTTTTAAATTAGTGCAGAGTAGGACGGTAACGAAACGATGTGGCTCTTCATCTTCATGACATCGCATAGCTATTGAGGGTATTAACAAAGAATTTTTTCGTGTATTAAATTAGGTACATACAAAGAACAATGGAAACCTATGGACCGCAGGCAGGAATGTAGTTCAAAATGAAATCAAAGAATGCCGCCGCGAAATATAATGATGAAGAGTTTGAATTTTCGCAGCCGCCATTTTCAGCGCCCTCGAAAACCATGAAAACTATCCCCGCCTCTCTCTCTGAGTAAACTGGTAGAAATCGTCTCGCAAACTCACACAACTTCGTCATCAATCATCATCATCGATCATTTGTATCTGGTCTTTATATTAATCATTTGTATGCCAATATTGGCAAAGCATAGCGCACTACTAATTTTTAAGATCTCTGTATGTAAATTACCTATGTTTTACAAATAAAAAATATTCTTATTCTTATTCTTCTTAACTTCGTTCCAAAAAACCTCAATAATTGCTTTTTGTGATCTAGTAAGCTACCTATACATAGATACCGCTTTATTTTAATTTGAAGGATATTATTGTTGCAGGACAAAGGGCAAATAAAAAGTCATCAAATATATTCCTTAATTCATAATTTAACAACATTTATTAAAAGAAGACGTATTTATTAAATTAGCTAAATTTACCAATTTAGTTTACATTAAACTTAGAATCTCCAAGACCATGTTTTCAGTTTAGACCATCCATTTCCGTTTCCCGTGTTGTAGTAGTGTGTGTTCGCTGGGGGTAGATTCCAGGATATCGGCCATTTTCGAAATAGCCAGTTTACGGGTCCTAATGATGAAAGTGGCGAGCCGAAAAATGCTGAAAAAAAATATTTTGGTTTACTAAATGCTGGTTATTCGCTTGCTTTCGTCAATTTTGTTTTGGGTTGTGGGGATTTTTTGATAAATCCTAATCCAGCGCAATATATAAATGATAAAACTACTTCTGCATCGTTTAAAGTTTAGAGGACATGTCAGAAATGTGCTTGAAATATGAAAGATCCCCACGTTCACATGGATGTAAAAATATCGTGAGGATTTTATGGATGTTGTACTCTCGGTGTTAAGCCGAGCGTTGGGAATCCAACAAAGCGCATCCCAGAGCATCAAAAAAACACAATGTTGGAATTTCAACTTTCGGCGCTAAGCAGAGCGTTGAAAATCCAGTGCCCGATAAAAAATCACCGCGAGAATAACGCGCCCATGTGAACTTGGGGTAACGTTAAAAGTAATAATTCCTTCCGCTGATCTACGAAAGTACCAGTAGTACCAGTAAAATTGGTGCATTAATTCCTATAAGATTAAAATAACCCGTTGTGTATCGCGGTTCTCCCACATGAATCTTTTACAAACTAACAGCTACAAGATAGCCAAAATATACAGGGTGGCAGGGCATAGCATAGCATAGCATAGCAGGGCATAGCCAAAATATATTGGTGGCGCAACATGGTACCATGGATGAAACCCCCGTGCGTTGAATTTTTTTCTTCGGTTATTAAAAAAGAAATGCTTTTCTAAACATTTTGACCCCGTAGGTATTGCGCTTTTCTATAAAAAAACAGTGTTTTTTTTGTAATAACCTACAAAAAAAAATTCCGCTATGGGGTCTAGAATCATGTACTGAATCCATGGTAACACGTTGCGCATCGATGTCCTTGCCATCCTGTGTAGTTATTCGTATAGCTTTTTATGGATAGCGGTTTGTACAGGTATAATAATTACTTATAAATCATTTATTTGAATGGCAATGTTAGGGTATTTCAAATTGAATTATTAATAAACAGATTGTACAAGATCAAATTGGACGGCGAACCCTAAACTAGGGATTTGCCTTTACCTATATTGTATAGAGAAATTTGCGGTACACATTGGGAGTCAATGATAAGGTACAAAATGTATGTGGAAATCAAAAATGGATTGGCAGGTCTCGTAATGTTGATGAGAATGTTGTAGTGTGTCAAAGTTTATGCATGCCTTGAATACTGCACAGTTATTTGCAAGAGGCTTTTTCTAAATACACTAGATCCCATGGATGCTATTGTGTTGTCGAAGGTTAGGAAAAAAACTAGAAGAGAAACATGGTTATACTCAGAAAGTAGTATTTGGTTTTGTGTAATTTTAAATTATTTTCTTTCTTACAAAGGATGCCACCTTTTGTTTAACTGTAAGGAGTTTATGAATCAATTAAGTATGTCATGAGGATCAGCAGAATACGCTTGACAACATTACTGTGAATTGTTGCCAATGTTTCCCCACAACTGTCAACAGATGGGGTAAGGGTGCTACCAAGATAATGTGGTGCACATCGTGACATATTTATGAGGTAATACATATGTCACGATGTCGGTTACACTCCAGGGTCAGCGCAGACAAGCAAAATTCTCTAGCTGCCAAGTTATGGGTGAAAATATTCACGAGCATACTCAAACACACGTAAAAGGGAACCTTAACCTTGCACGCTATTTTGAAATTTGTAAGAGTTGTTATTGAATTAATTTTCAGTTTATCAATGAGTTGTTCTTTTTGCGTTGACCCTAAAGATAATTATTAAGAGTGAGTGGTTCATGGTCAGCATCGAACATTTACGTGTTGGTGATGATGACAATGATGATGGGTCAGAACAATGACTCCGGTCCTGATGGTGGTGTCTGCTGTTCGATGAAGATGCAGGTGATGAGTGGTCGGTCACACGATTATCATCTGAAAAATAATGGTATTGTTTTTGTAATCAATTTCAATTCAATTTTGGTGATGGCTTTTGATTAGTTTGATATGATAGCGTCGAACCATAGTGGCTGCTTTTTTTTTGGTTGGGAAATCATCAAATAACTTTTCCCGCTCTGGGCGGAGCGGGAGGGATGTGTCAGACTTTTACTGACTAAAACCCACCCGTGTTCCTTCAGTTGCATGTGCCAGGGGCCACGGTAACTCTTTCGATCAACCCGCAACCCTGGCAGAATAATGGCCGGCTGCTTCGTAAATGTATCTAGTGAAACTCAGAATGCACCAAAACTCAGTCCACATTATGCTCATTTCTAGTAATAGAAATCCTCTAACCGCCCTTTTTGGAGATCCTAAGCCAAGGTTTTTTTCAGTTTCTTCCAACTATCTTCTCGAATACGTATAATAAGATGGGAGTTTTAATAATGATCTGACTTCTTCCCACCATCATACAGAAGATCACAAGATCTATGCATAGTCAGCATAATTATAAAGTTCCCACTGCTGGGACACCGGCCTCCTCTATGTGAAAGGGAGGGGACCGTAAACCACCACGCGGGCCCAATGCGGATTGGTGGCGGAGTGGTGGTTTCTCACGATGTTTTCCTTTACCATTTTGAGAGCAGTGATCACCACTGCTCTCAAAATCTGGGTTCGAAATCACGACTCCACAACGACTCGTAAGTTGGGGCCTACATCACTTGGCCATCATTTATCTTATCATGTGAAGATATAATTAATTCGAGGTTGTATATCATTGGGACATACATCTTCGGGGTAACAACCGTGACGAGTCTCGCCCAGTGTCGAAGACACTAAGTACCCCTTTTGCTTTCAAAATAGCAGTAGCTGCTTCATCATCACAATTGGCAGCCTTGTTCCAGCCAGTATTAAGGCCACCTCCCTTTTGTGCCATGCATCCCTGGTCTGTGTGAGTCTCATCCAGGTCTTCCCTGTGATCATCTGTAGGTCGTCCACACTGGCTATTCGGTACTTTTTTTTATTAACCTCCGCTGTCCCAGTACTGAACAAAAGCCTCCTCCAAATTCTTTCAGGCATCCTCGTCTAGAGCCACCTGAATCCTATCTAGGTCGTCTCGCCACCCCTTCATGGAGGCGGCCCCGTTCATTCTCAAGTACTTACTCTTTAAAAAAGCGGAAGTTCACAGTCTTAAAAAAAGCGCCAGAAAGAAACTGATGAAACAAGTGCTCACAAAGAAGAATATGAATATAGAAAGTTCTGTTTATGTGGTAATATTATTATATTGCCTTTATTTAACCGTAGTAAGGTGGTGGTGCTCCGGGGACAAAGGGTAATCCGGGAATATATGGGTTATATCCGGGGCTATATCCGGGGTTATAGCCCGGGTTAAAGCCTGGGTAGTAGGGGGGTATCCAGGCTTCGATACTCTGAAAATAAAAATGAAACTTCATTAAGGGCCATTGTTTTAGTTAGGTAAATTCGTGTTGCCGTATGGAAGACCGATGGACCATATTGGGAAGATACAGATGGAGTCCTTGAACTGAAGTCACATCATCGGCCTGGCTTTTCCCAACTATGTCGGGGTCGGCTTCCAGTCTAACCAGATGCAGCTGAATATCAGTATTTTTCTACAGACAGACTAACAATCTTACCTCTACAACTCAGTTACTGGGTAATACTTTCGGACTTCTGATTACCCTTACGACTGTCAAATAATTACAAATGACAGCCTATCCCAGGCGCGGAGGGGTCTCGATATGTAATGCATGGTCACCCATCCACGGACTGAATTCGGCAAGCGTAGCTTCACCTTCGATCGACCTACTGATACCACATCATCAAACTCAAAACTCAAACTCAAACTCAAATCATTTAATTCAACTAAACCAATTACAGGCACTTTTGAATTGTCAAAGGGTCGGTCAGTCAGAAAGATGAAGCTAGTTGCCCATTCCAAAGCGTAGGTACCTATGGAGAAGAACGGGCAAGAAACTCCATGGACACTCTTTTAAATCATAAAATTCTTACAAAATATTTGATTACATCATTCGTGTTGAAATTAACCATGTGAGAACGATGTAGAAAAGACGTGCACGTTAAAAGCTTCCGTTATAGAAAACATAAAAACAATTCAGAAATTAAAAATTACAATAAGCCGTGGCAGCTAAGAGATGACCAGTCCCTACTGACGGCGCCCGTTCACGAACATGACGTATGGATCAGCACCATTCAGCTCAACCATTTTGAAGGGAACTTAATGATCCAACACACACGCCACCACCAGCGAGACATTAGAGTGAGCATGACATACTCTCAGCCGCCAGGGCACATTTAAGTCAATGAAAGACGTACCCAGTAAATGGTAGCTTTATAGAAAGTACATAGTGCTCACACGTGTGCTATGCAATTATACAATACTAAACAATTGAGTTTATACAATGCAAATATAGTTTTCTTCCAATGTTCCGCAGCTCCAGCAATGTTTCTGAATGCTAATTAGTTTAAGCGCCCCTGTGGAGCTGGACCAGCATTGAGCCAAGCATTTTTGTCAGCGATGTAATCCCCTAACTTATAATATACTTGGCTACATAGTGTGCGTTTAATACAAGATTTAAATTTCGTTTCATTCAGTTGGAGTATGTGGGGAGGAATTTTATTGTAACATTTTAAACAGTACCCCATGAAGGTTGAGTCTACTTTAGCCAGTCTGAAACCTGTTTGAACTAATTGGTCCCTATTTCTAGTCCTATAGTTGTGTTTTTCACCTCTTTTGTTGAACAGATTTAAATTTTTTCTTACGTACATGATGTTTTCATAGATGTATTGACAAGGTACTGTCATGATGTTAATATCTTTAAACAGTTCCCTTAAAGAATCGCGCCTGCGGAGGCCATATACTGCTCTGATGGCTCTTTTCTGCAGAATAAAAATGGACTCGATATCTGCAGCCCGTCCCCATAGTAAAATACCGTAAGACATGATACTATGAAAGTAACTAAAATAGACCAGCCTCGCGGTATCTACATCAGTAACTTGACGGATTTTTCTTACAGCGTAAGCTGCTGAACTTAACCTTCCTGCAAGAGATGTTAAATGAGGACCCCATTGCAGCCTTGAGTCGAGCGTGATCCCCAGGAAAACAGTTTTATCGACGAATTCTAGTTTCTCTTTGTTCAATACTATGTCACAATCACTACTTTTAACATTTGGTAAAGCAAATCTTATGCATTTAGTTTTTTTCCCATTTAATACCAAATTATTAGCAGTGAACCAATTTAGTACCTGCTGTAGGGCGTTATTTACGTCGTCAATATTTGGTGCACGTCTATTTATCTTAAAAATTAAGGAAGTATCGTCAGCAAATAACACCATTTGTGGTTGGTTCTTTATTAAATGGGGTAGATCATTAATATATACTAAAAAGAGGAAAGGACCTAAAATCGAGCCTTGAGGAACACCCATTTTTACTTTTAAAGCAAGAGAATTGACACCATTTATTTGAACTTTTTGCTGTCTATCATTTAAATAAGATTTGACTAAACTGAGCGCAAGTTGACCTAGTCCGTAGTGCTCCAGTTTAAAAAGTAAGGTTTCGTGATTGACGCAGTCAAATGCCTTGGAGAGGTCACAAAAGATTCCTATGGCATCTTGGGCCTCCTCCCACGCTGTAAATATGTGCTTTAATAAGGTGTGCATCATCAACCTATAGCAGTCCACAGCTGCACATAGGCATGTCCTATTGCACGCCATTCAACTCGATTTTCGGCAACTCTCATCCAGCTGATGAGAGTTGCCGAAAATCGAGTTGACAACTGACACTGCCAGCCATCCTGCGAAGATTGTGGCTCCTCCTAGTCTGAGGAAGTCCCACCTTACGTTTACTGATACCACATACGATCCAGAAAATAAGTGTGTGCCTCCCCAATATATAATTTGCCAAAGAAATTGTAACGAGCTTGTAGGCAGAGGCAAACCAACACTTTAGAAACGTTATCGTTAACAAGCAAAGTTTCTGCATGTATGCATGTACCTACCGTGTTTTCATTGAAAATCCAAGAAACCATTTCAGGTTTACAAGCTTGAGAGTAGTGCAAAAACATACAAAAATTTCACGTAGGTACTAAACATAAATTGCTGAATGTAATAATAATAATCAAGAAACCAATGATTTGGTTCGGTTAACAAAATAATGCAAAAAGGTAACTCATACGCAGATTGGACAACAGAACCATCACGATGTATTCCCCAATGGGGATGCAGAGATGTTCTTACAACGTCACCCCATAGTACAATCACTTTTAAAATACATTAACACCTACCGCACCAATCCTCTCTCCTCACTCATACACGCATACCTACACTTACTTCATAGCCTCTTACTCACACAAATAACACATACACACACTCACACACACTCATGCATACACACCCACGAACATGCACACAATCACTAGCGCGCACTCTTAAATTACCCAATTTTCATTTGTTTTCCTTTTGTTTAATTTAGACTCCTCCTTTAAAATGGAGGATTTGTCCTCTTATTTTTAACTAAGATTTTTTATTAGCATATTCAATAACTCGAATACGACACTGTACTGTAGTTGAAGGGCGGAATGTCCTAACACCAGCATTTATTTTGCTTAAAGGGTCATTCCTAAAAGTAAAAATGTAACTACTGTAAGTTAAAAATAAACATTTTTATTTTTTTTTTTTTTTTTTTTTGTTACACTCATATTTCGACAGCTTTGTTTAAGTCCTACGTAACAGGGGGACGAGCCTATATTGCTAATTGCTATTAACTAACAACACATTGTCCCACCTGGGGATGGAACCTCGGACACCATACTAAGCTTTACGCTTGCGACCACCTGGACTAACGAGGCAGTCATTGGCGCCGATTCCCTTGTTCACAAACTAAACTAAATTAAAGTTTAGTGCATCTTATTTTTTCCATTTCATTACGAAAAGGACAGAGGATAAATATTAGTTTAGTCCTGTCAAATTTAGTCAGCGCCTGACGTAAATCGACGTATTTTAGTAGCCATGTTTTTAATCACGTCTAAACTGTCTATGGAGTATCTTAATTTGACAGGACTAAACTAATATTTATCTTCTGCCCTTTTCTTAATGAAATAGAAAGAAAAAGATGCACTGAACTTAAATTTAGTTTAGTTTGTGAACAAGGGAATCGGCGCCATTGTCAGCCGAGTATGAGATCATCATAAGATATCCATTTGGTTTACTTTCTATAAATTTTATTTTGGCTGTCGTCGTCCAAGAAGACCCGCAGACTGTAACTTGTACCACTATTTTGGAAGCAAATCATAAATACAATAGGTATTTGATCATTTTCCGGCCAGCGCGGTAGTTACGTAACACACTATCAGTACCAATGGGTTTCATTTTGACAGTTCAATAACATTCATTGCGTTATTTACGTTGTTGAGCAGACTAATTTTTCAACCACATTAAGCAATGAATTAGCAATATCCTTCAAAATGATTCAGATTGAAATTGATAGTGAGTTACGCAATTAGCGTGCAGGTCCCATTCCTGTGATCAGTTCATCAGTTCCGTACCACCTATCTCCGGGACAACATTAAAATAAAAAAATCTACGAACCTGAACCAAAGCAAGGACAGTCACAATTAAAAATAAAAAACCAGTCGTGGAGGCCATCTTGAATTTACACTCCGTCAATTTGATTTAAGAACTTCGACAACGCGCGTGGTTATCGCTGCTATATACCGAATTTGTCGTCAAATCCCGATAATGTAGTTAATATTAACAGAACATGGGTTTAATATCACGCTTGGAGTATCGACAAACAGTACAAACGGTTTATCGGTAAATTATCAGTAATTTTATATTAGATGAAATTAGGCGTGAGGTTTTGGATTAATTGGTCTGTACATACTTAGCTGGTTAGGGAGGTAAGTATTGTGGTTATAATGGCAATCATGTCACTTGATTTTTATATTTTATTTATCCTTTTGATAGATTCTTCTATATTTTGTAAATGTGAGGACGTTGTAGGCCTTGTAAGACTCTGGTACTTGTTGACAGGCCTACGCTGTCCTCCCATACCTACTGTAATTTGAAAACATTGTAAAAGCCGATTATTTTTAAAAGAGTAATCGTAGAGTTTCTTGCCAGCTGTTCTCCATCGGAAATGCCCAATTGGAACCGTGCACCTAGCTTCTGACGTTTCATAAGAGCCCATGTTCAATCACCCTGTCCTCGGCCATCCGCATCCAGTCCATCCATCTAGCTGGGGGGCGTCCCACACTACGTTTGCCGATACGCGGTCTCAACTCCTGGACTCGTCTGCCCAGCCTACTGCCACTTCAGTTTGCTTACTCTGCAAGCTATGTCGGTAACTCCGGTTCTTTTCCGGATAATTTCATTCCTGATTTAATCCTTCAATGAGACTCCAAGCATAGCTCACTCCATAGCGCACTTAGCGGCCTTGAATTTGTGGACCAGCCCGATCGTCAGTTTCCACGTTTCGGCGTTATATGTCATGACGGGGAGGATACACCGGTTGAAGAACCCATGTTGGTTTATGTGAAATGAAATATTTTGATTTTGTGGAGATCAAACTATTGTGCAACAGTGTTAAACTATGGTAATAACCCTGATGGCTGAGAAAACATTGGGCTGCATATTTGTCTTTAGTTGGCAGCTGCATTCTAGTTTGCATTTGATGATCAGAATTTTGTTAATAACTAGTGATTAGGATAATAATGATGATGTAACAAATAACAGCAACAAATAAAATGACGTTTTGTAACAATAATTAATTTTTCATTTCAACATTTATTTACAATAAATAAACTTATAATTAAATTATAGACACTACACTATAGAATCGAGGAACTTTAGACGTAGAGCCAAAACAATGTTTTATCGAATGATGAGGAACAAATGACTGATGATGATCTTCGGTAATCAAAACAGATCATTCATAGAAAACAAATCATTATCAGCTATCATAGAATAAGGACTCTGGAAATCCTGCCTCGGATTCACTGACCCATACTGAGTGAAAATCGGATCTGAATAAGACGAACTCGACCCTAAAGCTTCGTAAGGTGACATTAAAGACATACTATTTCTAGTAGGTTTATAAACCTGAGCTATATTGGGTTCAGAAAAACTTGAGGAACCAACGAAGTTAGAGTTTGGCATAGCAACTTGAGCTTGAGAGTAAGGGTATGAATTGGGTTCTGAACAAGGTGGAATTTCCTTTGACTTTGTTAGCGGGGACTCAGCTGGAGGTGGTGAATTTATAATATTGCTTACTATAAGTAATTGCAATGCTATAGCTAAATTGTTGAGTAAGTTTGAATCTATGCTTGAAGGATTTCCTGGCTTTACTTCAGCTGGTCTTTGAGAAGGTAGCTGTTGTAAACCAGAAACCAGATTAGGAAGACCTAGAGCTGAAAATGAGGGTATTCCGGTTGGGGGTCTAGGTTGATTGGCTATATGATTAGGAGGTGTGGCTGTCTGTTGGATTGCCGGTAACTGTTGTAATCTTGAAACCAGTTCAGGTAGAGCTAAGCCGGAGAATGAAGGTAGTCCAGTTGCAGGTCTGGGTTGGTTGGTCGGTGGAATGATGGGAAGTGGTGCCGTTTGCTGGGTGGCTGGTACGGTGATTGTGTGGGGTGAATGTGGTGTCCCCGTTAGTTGGAGGTACTGTTGAATTGTTGGCTGCGCGTATATTGATAAGACCTGGAAACAAAAAGGATTAAGTTAGAATATAAGATATATATTTCAGTTTTAGTGTCAAACCTTGTTTTCTAATCTGGAAAAAATATAAATCAAATAGGTATGGCTTCTGTCTTCTGAGAAACATATTGCTTCTAATATGCAAGTTATTATAATGCTTATAAAGCCGCTTATAATACCAAAAGAAAGTGAAGAATTTACATTTTTTTTTTGCAATTCTAAATCTGTTAAGAACCAGGATATACATATATTTATACCTTTTTAATTAAATGAAAAGTTGTTATTAAGGCAGTCATCAATTTCATACCAAAGATCAAAATATGCATTACTGATTCGGACTACCTCATAGGTCTAGTAGTCTCAAGCGCATGAGCTGTTGAGCATGAGGGGTTTGATTCCCGGGTCGGGCAAAGTGTTATTGAGGTTTTCCATCTAGAATTTCTAAGCAGCAGCCCGGGGCCTGAGGGTCCTGTGCCCGATTGATAGCATGTTACATGGGACTTAAATATAACTATCGAAATGTGGGTGCACTTTAGGTGCACCTCAGTCTGCTTAACCCTTCAGAGAAAACAACGGGCGTGATGCTATGTTATCATTATCAAAATTAAGCAACACATACCTTACAAACAAAACTTTGCATCACTAAAAAACAAATGACTCTCCGCGCCATGTCGCCACAGATCAATAAATTAACAAATTACTATCAAATTAATAATGTAACTCATTGATATAGACACTGTTATCTTTCATCTGTACAATGTGGTGTAATTATTGTAATCTTATACGCATCTATAGATAAAATGATGTGTGATTTATCTGGTCTAAATGATGATACTTTTTCCGAGAGATGCTGATTACAACTCATGGTTGAATAAAGATTTTTAATCTTCTATACTTATAATAAATCTGTAGAGAGGTCAATTCTGTACATGAAATATATTTCCAAAATAACTATCAGGGGGTGATTAGGGATCGATACTGATGCCAAAAATGCAATCAGTAAAATTTTTGTCTGTCTGTCTGTCTGTCTGTCTGTCTGTATAACCGTTATAGAAACAAAAACTACTCGACGGATTTTAATGAAACTTGGTACAATTATTTTTCATACTCCTGAGCTGGTTATAGTATACTTTTCATCACGCTACAATCAATAGGAGCAGAGCAGTGAAGGGAAATGTTGGGAAAACGGGAGAAGTTACTCCATTTTTTACGCTTCCGTCGCGTGTGCAACCTTAATGGTTAAAGCTACACAGAAATCATGTATGACGGAAATGTTCTCCTTAAAATTATATAAAAAATATCCCACGACAGCATATGTCTATCTTTTATGGTTGACTCACAATAACACGTGTAACTCCCGATAGCTTAGCAGTTCGAAGCACTGACTAAACCCACCCGTGTTCCTTCCTTAGCCCTTTATGTTCCAGGGCAGCGGTAACCCTTTCGGACGATCCCGCTACCCCTTCTATAGGTACTTAAGCCTCATGTGAACGTGATCTAAACAATATTACCAATACATTAACTTAATAACACACAAGGAGTTACACGCTGACGGAGTCGCGGGCACAGCTATTAACAATAATATTGTGCGGTTCCGTATTGCGATATTTTTCAACAGTATTGTAGATTGACATATTATATTTCCGTACTAAAATACGAAAGTTAATCTGTCTGTTAGGTACATCAAAACCACTGAACCGTGAGGAAGGACATAGGCTACTTTTTTTTACGAAAAACGGCGGAAACGTGGACGAAGTCGCGGGCAACAGCTATAGGTACTATATAAAATTATATATTCTGTCTGTAGGTATGTTACATTTTCACGCCTAAATCACTGATCGGATTTCGATAAAATTGCCTGCCAGCAGATGCCAAAGAGATAGATGGCATCCTGGGGAAGGACATACTTCTTATCCTTTCCGACATTCACGCAGGCGAAGCCGCGGGCAGAAGCTAGTGTATAATAATTATTATAAAGAAACAAATTAAATAATTTCCGAGAGATGCTGATTACAACTCATGGTTGATTAAAGATTTTTAATGTATAATAATTATTATAGAGAAACAAAATAAATAATGTGTCGAATAACATAGGTATGAAACTTATGCGGGGCACGGGAAAAATAATAAATGTGTAAATAAGAATAAATTAATGTGAATACCGGGTCCGCATACATTTAATGTTAATGTTTTCATAACCTCATTTGCAATTCCGGAACAGAATTTCGTTGCAGTTTCCGGAGTCACTTCGAAAGCTTTCATAATGATGAGGGTCGTATATCCGGTTTGATCCACATAAATAATGATAAGTTTAATTTACCTACTGTTCGACTACTAGGGTCCGTTAAAAATGGAATCCTTATAGGATCACTTCGTTATCTGTCCGTCCGTCTGCCCGTCTTTCAGTCTTTCAAGACCCTTTTTTTCAGGAACACTAACAATAAAGGAATTAAGTTTAATATCAAATACGTAGGTTTGCTGTCCCTTGGAGCTCTAAAATAATCTCAAGCTTCTAAGTCAACACATTCAAAAATAACAACAGTCCCACAGGTCGGTCGATTAGGTTAAGCTACGCTTGCCGCGGTTGGTTTGCGGATGGGTGACCATCTTTACATACCGAGGCCCCTCCGTGCCGCGGAAAGCACGTTATACCGTTGGTCCCGGCTGTCATTCGTAGATCTTTGAAAGTCGTTACAGGTAGCCAGAAGCCCGAAAGTCTGACAACCAGTCTTACCAAGGGGTATCGTATTACCCAGTAACTGGGTTGTGGACGTCAGGTAGGCAGTCGATCCATGTGAAATACTGGTATTCAGCTGCATCCGGTTAGACTGGAAGCCGACCCCAACATAGTTGGGAAAAGGCTAGGCAGACGATGACTTCGTGGTCCATCTGTCTTTGCTTATCACCGTACGATAAGCAATTGATACTATTTACTTCATAACTTGTATTACATTTACATACTTTCGTAGAACGTTATTGTGTTATCTTTTTCGAAATTAATTTGATGTCAATGTGTTAATATTTTATTTTTAATCCTTGTAATTGTAGTATAAAAAGAGTTTGTACGTTGTCATTATTATATTTTACAAAATGGCCGCTTTATTATTAATTGTTTGTGCAGTTTTGGCTTGCGAGGTAAGCAGTTTTTGTAAATTATTTTTCATCACCACTACTCTTAAAACGGTGAAGGAAAACATCGTGAGGATGTTCTAGAACCTAAAATTCGAAGACATTTGTGACATTTATCATCCCGCACTAGGGCGCGTGGTGGATTACGACCCACTCCCTCTCAGCCAGAGGAGGCCTGGGTCCCAGCAGTACTGCAGACTGATTATACTACTTATACTAATCAGATTTCATGCCATCAGTCATTTTAATTTCACCCATTTCTTAGACCATAGCCAAACTAATAACCGAAATTCTTTTTTTTCAGACGCAAGCCCAATTCTTGCCACCGTGTCCATCACCATTTCCACCACCAATCTGCAACCCACCACCTCAATTATGTAACTCACCGCCAATAATTTGTAACGAACCACCAGTAATCTGTAACCCGCCACCTGTCATCTGTAACCCGCTACCACAAATCTGTAACCCACCACCACAAATCTGTAACCCGCCACCACAAATCTGTAACCAACCAGCACAAGTTTGCACCACTATTATAGACAATTCAGTTTCAAATTCTCTTGCTAACGCCATCCAACTGCTCATATTTAGCAATCTAATTGAGAATACAAAGAAGTCACAATGTCCTTGTGAACCTATCCCAACTGTATACTCTCCTGTCATTGATTGCCTAGCTCCTCAAATCAATCCTTATAACCCATATGAGCCCATCATCACCCCTTGTGACATTATTGCAGATCCCATAGAAATTATACCAAATTTTTGCTACCCAGAAGTGTTGCCAATACCCAATGTTGGTTGTGGTTGTGGGTGTGATGGGCCGAATTATGGTCCAGCGACTGTTGTCCCGAACTACGGATGTGGTTGTGACGGATTTGGACCTAACTTTGGATTACCGAATGTTGGTTGTGGTTGTGGGTGTGATGGACCGAATTATGGTCCAGAGACTGTTGTCCCGAACTACGGATGTGGTTGTGACGGATTTGGACCTAACTTTGGATTACCGAATGTTGGTTGTGGTTGTGGGTGCGATGGACCGAATTATGGTCTAGCGACTGTTGTGCCGAATTGTGGATGTGGATGCGATGGTTTTGGACCCAACTTTGGACTACCGAATGTCGGGTGTGGATGTGATGGACCAATATATGGTCTACCTAACATTGGATGTGGTGGTGGCTGCGACAGCTGTGGTCCAATTTTCGGTCTACCTAACGGATGTGGCTGTGACAAGTTCAATATCCAGAACTTCTTACCAAACATTGGTTGTGGGTGTGGTTCCTGTGGGCCAAAAAACATTGGATACGAACTTTTGGCCAATATATTGGCGCCAAGATGTTGGTGGTTGTGATGGGCCTTTGTTTCCTCCACAAAATTGTAACTGTGGGTTCCCAAACCTGCCAGTTGGAATCAATGTGGAGTCTTTAGGCTATATTGATTCTTGTTCTTGTCCTAATAAAATCTATTATTAATATCTTGAGATTTTTGTTAAGCCTGTTGTTATGTTTTAATCGACTAAATAATAAAAAAGTTAAAAAACATTTTCTCCTGTTTTCTTAAAATAACTTTCCTTTTTTTTTAAACCGCTGGTCAAATCAAAATCAAAATCAAAAGTCATTTATTCAAATTAGGCTGAGAATCAGCACTTTTTGAACGTCAAAATTACAAAAGACAGTCCCCCAAAAACGCCCGCCCTTCACCACTTCCTAGTGCTATTGCTGGGAAGAAGAAGTGGCGCAACAAACTCCCCAGCAGCACAGCTGTCTGTTCAATTCCGCTGTGTGTTTCCCTATGTGAAGTGCGACTGCTTAGTCGTCCTGGGTTCGATGCCCAGCGGGGTAATTGCATAACATAGGTACTGACAGTACCAATGGCTTTCATTTTGACAGTTCAACATCATTCATTGCGTTATTTACGTTGTTAGCAGACAAGTTTTTCGAACATATGAAGCAATAGAGTAGCAATCCTTCAAAATGATTCAGATTGAGATTGATAGTGTGTTACGCAACAGGGTGCAGGTTGAGCAAACAGTTTTTTTTTTTTTTTTTTAAACGTTGCTCCACACTAGGAATTTCTCCTGTGTCGTGGGTGCGCTTACAGGCATATAAACTCACATACACAAACAGCCAGACCCGGAACAACTAATTGTAGGTCATACAAATATTTGTTCTGTGCGGGAATCGAACCCGCGACACGCAGCGCAGCAGTCAATTGCCTAACCACTGCGCCAACCGTGCCGTCAATATTGGGTTCATCCATTAGGGATTTCTCAGCAGCTACTCTGGAGTTAATAGGCTCTTAATTACATTGATATATTAATCCTTCACCACTACCTACTCCATCAGGAAAAACAGACGAAGTAGGTCGTTCATACTCGGGGTCACCAGTCCGGAGTTATGGGGTGTAAAGTCCACTCATCCTCTATAGAAAAGGGAGGATCCTCCACCAGAAGGGTGTTGTGTCTGGCGGGCAACTGCCCCACGATTGATGTTGGGAAATTGTATCTATGCTAATTGCGCGGTAAACTCTGCTTGCGACATGCAGGATTTGCGTGACGTCAGTATGACGCGTTGTTCGCATCTGGCGTTGTAGATACCGCCACAGTACTATGTTAAAGACTATTCTATATTCTATGTTAAAATCTATATTAATATTATAAACATTTTTATTTCATTATTATTGATTATTTTAAACATTCAGAGTGATTATTTCAGACCTCTATGCAACAAGATGCAAGCAAGTTAAGAAAATATGGATGTCACGTGATCAACTTTAAACGTTAATATCTCGGAAACGTAAGACTACGGAGTTTGGTCTTATTAAGTTTTCCGTTTGCATTGAGGTCAGCTATCGATTTATATAGGATTCATGAGTCGCCGCCATTTTGAAAAAACAAAAAAAAACAAAATGGCGGACAGCCACGGTCCTTTAAAAACGGACGGACCTTGTGTTGTCATGCTGACATTATACTGAACTGAGGCCCTTTTGGCATTATAATCTTTGTTTTATAGTTTTAAGGTGTACCTACCTATTTGTTTTGCTGTAATGCCAATAAACGCATTTTTCTTTCTTTCTTTCAAAGCCCTTTGCACAGGACAACGTCTATCAGGTCAGCTAGTTTTAGATATACGAAAATTTTATAATGACAAAATTGCGCTTTCCGATACCTAATCATACCTACCGTGGAAGCAGCTGAAGTTGTCAAAAAATAAAAGGCCCGTTTTGACATTGACAGTTCTAGTAGTTAATAAAGATCAAATTCGTAAAACACGTATTCGTTTGTATGAAACTGACAGGTGTCAATAACGCATTCTCAAATGTCAAAACGGGCCTTTTACGGCAGCATTATCTCGTTGGATGGTAATGCTGATTCTTTGGGCTAAAAATAGGCCAGGCTTCTGGTCAAGCGAAGAGTCAACCAACAAACATGGGTCCTCAACCTTATTTTGTCCCACTTTGAGATTTTTTTTTTCTCTCTAGAAAAAAAAAATCTCAAAGTGGGACAAAATAAAAGGCCCACAATTTTTTTTCTTACCATCGGTCGCGAATCTGGAACAGCTATTGCCACGATAATAATTATTTAAACGTGTAATATAATATATTCGTACGATAGGTTATATTATTTTCTCTTGGTCTTTGAGACTTTCAGAGGGGCTGAAATGTCCTTAGCGTAGTCAGTAAGTTTTTAAGTTTTATAAGCCCTAGCTGGAGGCCTTATATTATTGAGGCATCCACAGGTACCTAAGCCTGGTTAAGCAGACGACCCTCATAGGTTGAACTGCGAGATAGAAATCGAAAAAAAGAAATATGACCTTCCATTGGCAGGCTCATGTTTAATGCAGACAGACGTGACTCTAGTAGAACAATAATTTCTATGAAGACTTCATGGAAATTATTCTGCTAGGGTCGCGTTGCACCTGTCTACAGGAGTTTTCATGAGAGGGTATGTTTTTGTGGACTGCCAACGATAACGACACAGTCATTAAAACATAATTAAAAGGTACAAATGAGACAAAATATTTAAGTTTAAAAATAATTTATTAAGTTATAAATTACCACTTAAATTTAACAGCTTCTTAAATCAACCCTGTATATTACCTAACATACTCATAATAGTGTTGAGCAACCCATTAACATTTGCAGGACCTGCTTGTGGAGAGTTAGGGCACGGGATTGTAGGCGCAACGCCTCTAGGAGGTAATGGCAACATATTAGGAGGAATCACGTTAGGTGTAGGAGAAACAAAGTTAGGAATAAAATTAGGAGGATAAATATTAGGACCAACTATATTAGGAGGAATGTAGTTAGTGATGACGTTAGGAGAAAAGTTAGGAGCAGCAATGTTAGGAGCAATTATGCTAGGAGAAATTACGTTAGGAGAGAAGGTAGGACCAGCAATGTTAGGATCGATGAAGCTAGGAGAAATGACGTTAGGAGAAAAGGGGTTATTGCAACCACAAGACAGAACAGGTGATGACAGTATTTCATTCAAAATCGGAGATGCAAACTGCCTACCTACATCAGAATTCTGACTATTCTGCAGTAAATTACTGACAATCATTAGTTGTATAGTATTGGCTAGGTTCTGACAGATTTCAGGTGAGCAGTCAGTAATGACTGTAGTGCTAGGCGGCACAGCAACGTTAGTAATGGGAAGTATGCTGTTGCAAGGAGGCTCGCTGATCACTGTAGGAGGTAGCTGGTTGATAAAGTTGCCAGATTCAATCATATTTTCCCCGATTGGTCTGTTGATGAAGTTGTATGGTGGTGGGCGAAGCACCTGTGGTGTTGCCATCTGGAAAAAATAATTGTATTATTATATTGTTTTGGTTATTCAGTTAGCTGCTCTCAAAATGGTGAAGGAAAACATATTGAGGAAACCGGCATGTCCTAGAAAAATTCGAAAACATGTGCCATCTACCTACAACCTGCACTGGGCCCGCGTGGTAGATTATAGCCCACTCCTCCAAGGCCTGTGTCCGAGAAGTGGAAACATTATAGGCTGATAATGCATTCGGGCAAGCTGAAGACTTTGTTTCTTTGAACGCGCTAATCTCGGGAACTACCAGTTGGATTTAAAACATCTTTTTGCATTTGATAGCCTAATTTTCGAGGAAGGCTATAAGTTCCTTAACATCACGCTAGGATCCTTACTAGCCGAGCAAAAAAATAAAACAAACGATGCGATGCGACGGAGTGGGTCGGGGGAACAAGAACGCGGAAAGCGGACAAAGGCGTGGGCAAAAACTAGTGTAAAGTATAAAAGCGTAAAAATAGTTAAACTAACACAATTTTATAATGTAAATGAGTACTGCAACAAAATTTAAATCTATAGGTATGCATGTACCTGATTATGTAAAGCCACCAGCGAAATCACTATTAGAAACTTCATTTTGAAAATAAATTATTACAAAAAATTATCCTAAATCAACTGCTTTTATTGAAATAAATAATTTGAAATGTTACTCCATTATTTATCCTGCAGTTATCTTAGAATCGTGTCTTATCGTTTACTTTAAATTGATGTAATAATTGCGAGGAGGAAAAATTAAATGAATTCCAATTAAAAAGTTGAGTAACAGCTTCCGTAACACGTAGGTAATGATAAAACTTTTATTATTTTGCCATCAGCAACGAATTATAGTTTTAAGATCAACTTATATTCCTTTTACAGAACAAGTGGCTGACTGTATCAAAATCAACATAATCAGCCTAAAATGTTCCCACTAGCCTCCACACAAGCCACACAAGCCTCATCTCTGTGAGAGGAAGTGGGCCATAATCCACGTGGGTGCGGGTTGGTAGATGTCACAAGTCTTCGTATTTTTGTTTATAGGACATGCCGGTTTCGTCACGATGAATTCCTTCACCGTTTTGAGAGCGGTGGTGATGAAATTATTTACACAAACGAAAGCGCCTGTCTGGGTTCGAACCCACGACCTACAACTCATAAGTCCGTTACCAGTGGGCCACCACTACTGTGCATTGATTGATAGGCTTCCAATCAATTTCTAACTATCCAATCTTCACCGGGAACCCGAGGTGTTGGCTGAAGCGCGTATCAATATCAATTGCTAGAAATACATATTTTGCTTCCTCTGGGATTTTACAGTGGTAGGTAGGTCGCAAGATGAGAACTTTACTACCGGCAGTTAATATTATATATTTTTTTTTTTATGTTAGCCTACGCTGTCCCACTCCTGGGCAAAGGCCTCCCTCCACTCCTTCCATCTTCCGCGAGCCCGCGCGTCCTCCTTCCAGTTTTGACGGAACCTATCCAGCTCGTCCCGCCATCTCCTACGTGGTCTGCCGCGACCTCGCCTCACTGTCTCAGGGCACCAATTCTGTGCTATTTTGGCCCACAGTTTGTCCGGCATACGGCAGACATGTCCTGCCCAGTCCCGTTTCAGTTGGGCAGCCTTTTGAGCTAGCTCAACTTTTAAGTTAACGGATCGTATTCGAAACACAATACTGCGCTCCAAAACAAAGATATTATAATTAGGTCCTATTATTTTAAGCGCAGTGGTGGCCCAGTGAAGTAGCGGTGGTGGCCCAGTGAAGTAGCGGTGGTGGCACGGTGGTAACGGCCACGACTTATGAGTAAATTATTTCATCACCACTACTCTCAAAATAGTGAAGAAGAACATCGTGAGGAATGTCGAAATCGCGGATGTTTCGGAGACTCTGTACCACTGTAAATATATTCCACCGTGTATAGTTGAAAATCCTCCGATGGAGATTAAATAAAACAATAAAAATAAATCACAAAAAAACATTTTATTCACAAAATAATTGGCTTAACCATAGGGGCAATGTCAGGGCTCACAGGAGCCGCTATTATCAAGGAATCGCAAGGTGATGCAATAGGAATGTATGCTCCAGTTGTCAAAAAGTCTAAAGC
The DNA here is from genome assembly GCA_949629185.1 of Apamea crenata. Taxonomy (NCBI): domain Eukaryota; kingdom Metazoa; phylum Arthropoda; class Insecta; order Lepidoptera; family Noctuidae; genus Apamea; species Apamea crenata. The sequence continues at coordinate 8,471,873 of OX451379.1, read as the reverse complement.
AGGAGCAAAATACTTGGCCACCAATGGCGAAGCCGATGGAAAATATCCTAGACCACATGGAAACTCCGCTGACAAAGGAGGCTGAATCAGTTGGTCGTTGCAACCACAGTTGCCACAAGGTTTGTAACAGTTGGGAAAGTAGTTTATGGGTTCGATGCAGGCGGGAGACGGTGTTGCCAGATTAGAAAAGTAAACTGTTTCTTGTGGACACTGGCATGGGCCACGACGACACGGGCAACGCGCGTGGGCTGCTGTCATCTGCGAAAAGTAAATGTTTTTAATAGTGAGAAGGGATAGGTAATTATTCATTTAATCGTATTGATTGGAATATTATTTAGGGCTTATTTTTCCAACGCCAGATAATTTTATCGGAAGAATAATTTTGAATTTTTGACAATTCTTTCATACAAAAACTGTCAGATGTCAATTTTATTCTACGAATAAAAAATATCTGTCGATTGAAAAATCAGCTCATAAGGAAATACTCACGCTTATTGCAAAAACCACCATCAGCACAAATAAGAGCCGTTTGACCTCCATTATAGATTCATTTAAAAAGAAGAAATAGTGGAGGCAAGTTGTTTATATCCTTGTTGAATATCATAGATGTCCTAACAAACGTTGTCTATCGACTGCATTCTATAATATTGTGACGTAATTTTGAAGTTTAGTAACCCATTTGTACAGACGCCAGCACATCGAGCTACTACAATCTGTCAAATTTCTTTAAGATTTTCAACTTTATCGCTAAAGTATTAAGGTTCAAGTTTTTTTTTTTTTTAAACGTTGCCCCACACTAGGAATTACTCCTGTATCGTGGGTGCGTTCACAAACATTTAAACTCACATACACAAACAGCCAGACCCGGAACAACTACTTCTAGGCCAAACAAATATTTGTTCCGTGCGGGAATCGAACCCGCGACACGCAGCGCAGCAGTCAATTGCCTAACCACTGCGCCAACCGTGCCGTCAATGTTATCGTAGGAGCCCTCTAAACGCTGTTCACAAGTCCAAAACCCGATTTTTTTTCCGTTTTTGGGCTGATTTTTCCTACGCCAGATAATTTTATAAAGGGGAATCATTTTTGACAGTTCTTTTTAATTAACAGTGTTTTAATACTACAAAACTGTATTTTTTTCCTGTCAACCTACCTATATTGCTGCTGAGCAAAGGTTTTCCCCGTATTTTTCTACTTTTGTTTTGTCTGTGCGTTCTCCGTCCAATCGGTTAGGAACGAGTCGAAATCGTTACGCCAGCGTTTCTTGGGCTTGCCTCGGTGACGACGCCCGTCTTCACGCACCCACTGTGTGTGATGCCTCTGGCCCATCCAAAGAGTATAATAATAATTGGGCCCATCTGTCTGTCTGAATGCATCCTATTGGTGTGACCCGCCCAGCTGTCATTTTAGTATGGTCAGGCAAAACCTGACATAAGAAAGGTCAAAGATTACGTAAACTTGATAATTCTGCAATTACATTACAAATTAATAAAAGTTCCATTCGATTATTGCACCATAATGTTTTAAAACAGATAGGTAGGTACTTTTATCTTTATATAAACAAAATGCAATACTTCTTTGCTTTCTCCAATAAATTAGCATGAAAATGATAGAATGTGTTTTTTTTGTTTGTGGGACTAGCCAGAAAATGACGAAGATTCTGCTGTTATTTTTTATAAATTATTCTTTAATAACTAAGGTAACTTATAATAAGTACAAAGATAATAATAAACTATCTACTTATTGCCGTACAAAAGCACGGTAGTCATTCGTAGATCTTTAACAGTCGTTAGGGGTGGTCAGAAGTTCGAAAGTCTGACAACCAGTCTTGCCAGGTATAGTGTGTGTTGCCCAGTAATTGGGTTGTGGAGGTCAGATAGGCAGTGCAGCTGAATACCAGTATTTTGGGAGCGACTCCTAAAATACTGGTATTCAGCTGCATCCCGTTAGACTCGAAGCTGATCTCCTCTGACCTATTAACTTTTCTCAGTGTTGGAAAGCAATATTATATTTATTGACAAGCCCGTATTAATAGAATGTTTATTACTTAAATCCTACGTTGTCTTAGAAACTTATATTATAAAATATATTTTCCGCGCATACCATTAATTTTGGGGAAAGGCAAAAGGTCGTGGAATAGTTTGCTCGCAACTAAGTTCTTTTAACAAAAAACGTTCACACAAATAATTATTATAACTTTATTATCATTTAATATCGTCCTTACGTTAGTGAACTATAGATGACTTTTATTAAACGCGTTTTGTACCTAACAATTTCTTCTTTTACAGATAAGTCATGCCCAGCATACCAACCGAGATTGGCCCAATGCACCACCAATTGCAAAAGCGCCAACTGCCAAACCAACCCAGCCAGCGCCAACACCAGTGCCAACAAATGCACCAACATTAATTGACAGAATAACGCCAAAATGTTATCCTGAAACTGCCATAGCATATTTCTTGCCAGCGCCACCGTCATCACCAAAAATAACTGTTTTAAATCCCAATCTAAATGATGTCCCACCTAATTTAAACCAAAATGTGCCAGAAAAACCTATAAATCTTTTCAAAGAAGTCCCAGCAACTTTGTCTTTCCCGCCTCCCAGTGAAATGTCAAGCCGTGTCGCTTTCCCACCACCACCGCCATGTTTGACTGGGCTGCCAGACATAATGGATGAAATCCCTTCCAAAACACAAGAAACAATCAGCCGATTAGCAGAATCGCAAGAAAAGGCTCCACTATGCGAATCATGTGCGGCTTTATTAAAGAAGTCGCCGATTTTTAAATTTGATCAAGAGTTGTTAGATGGATTTTTGACTGGTATTGGAATATAGTTTTTAATAAGTGTTCAGTCTTTTAAGGCTTTGTAAATAAATATTGTGTAATTAAAAGGTGTTTTCATTATTTAATTTGTTTTATTTTAGTTTTAATTTTCCATTATAGCTTCACCAGTAAAGAAGGATTAAAATAGGGAAAAAGCAAAATACCAAGATACCAAAAACTTTAAAAATTAAAAAGCTACAACCGCTGTCAAATCGGTTGACACTAGGTAGACTGTGTCAAAAAGTTCAGTGAATACGGCTGTCATTCCTTTCGGAAGTTGTAGATCCCGAAATTTTGTTTAATTATTCATAATTCCTGAATCAAAGGCATCAAAATGGTTGAGGCACAGAAGTATAGGGTCGAGCAGGAGATGACAAACCTTGTCAATGAGTTGGACAAGAGTTATTTACGTAAGATGCAAGTAAGTGAGGTTATGTTCCCGATAGCATGCAAGTCTTATGCAATAACTTTAGGAAGGATATAATTCTTTCTTTATCCTCCAAAAGTGAAGACCATGAACCCAGTAACGTAACGAGAAAGAAAAAAAATAAAATGTCAGTTGGTTTTGTACTAAAAATAATTTAGAAAAAAAATTAAGTCAACTCAAGGATATTGGACTTTTTATTGATAACAGGCCGTCCGAATTGTATTGAATTCATGTATCATACATTACCATTACATCAGACACTAAAATAATATCACAAGATGTCATCTTCAATAGAATATTCTTCAAATTGTTGTTTTTTTAGGGTGACATGCATAGATGTGCCGCCAAGTGTTGTGATGACCCACAAACCTCGTTAGAACGGGTGCACGGCTGCATAGACTCCTGTACTGGACCTCTTAATCAAGCCAATAACTATGTGCAGGTAATATTTTATTTACAATATTGTTAACACATTGACTGCCAGACCACAGACACAATTGAAAATCTATTGTTGGCGGTCACCAGTGACCGCGTCAATGCCATAAAATGGGAGAAGCATGGAACTGGTCAAAGTGGCAGTGCTTGGGGCTATCTCCAGCAGTGGACGTGTTTAGGCTGAAATGATGATACTGGAACCATAAGGTAGAAATTATACAATGAAAGATGTTGGAAAAAGTTTGTAGAAATTAATTTAAATCTCAGATCTGTTAAACAGCTGTTGAATTAAATAATTATTTGTTGTTGTTGTTAATATTTTGATTAACCAACTTCTACTTTGTCAGTTTTCATGTTCATAAATATTGATTTCGTAAACAGTAATTGCTAAAACTAGTTTTGCAACTCCACAAAGCAAAATGGAGCAGTTTATGTTCAGTGGACTGCAGTAGCCCGATGATGATGATGTATTTAATCTGCCTATAATGTTCCCACTACTGGGACACAGGCCTACTCTCTGTGAGAGCAAATGGGCCATAATCCACCATATGGGCCCAGTGTGGGCTGGTGGCGGTCACATGTCTTCGAATTTTTGTTTCTAGGACTTGGTGGTTGCCTCACAATGTTTTCCTTTACCGTTTTTGAGAGCAGTAGTGATGGAATAAATGATTTCATCAGCAACCTTATACGATACACACAATGGGGTTTATTCATAAACAATGACTAAAGTTAAGTAATGTTTAAACATCAAAAATGTATGGTTAAACAGTCGCTAATCACTGCTTAACTTTAAGCAATGTTTATGAATAAAGGGGTATATAATAAAACTATAATTTAGCACACCTTATACTAATTTACATACCATTAAAGTACCATGTTTTAAAGCAAATAAATACATTCTATTCTATTCATACCCCTTCATTCACCGAACATTTCAATAATTTCCAGGGTGAGATCAGCCACTTACAGAACAGACTACAGAGATGTGTGATGGACTGCAATGATTATGCCAGAGACAGACTGGGCTCTGATCCTACTCAGGAGAAGGTAAGATGATAGTTTAATTCATAATAGCTTTTCTTTTAATTTCTAGGACTTATAAATGATGGCAGCTAATTTTAAAGGAAGTAGGTACTCACATGTGGATTTACTGAGTCTAAGTGCCATAAAACGAGGTGAAACTTTAAGGAGGGACTGGGCTATAATCTGGTAGATGGCATATGTTACTAACCCCCTTATTACAAAACAAGGTTTTTCTTTCGATCAGGTTTAAACCACTGACCCAGTTATTGAATTAAGAACCCAACTGATAGAGAATTGCAGTTCTTTATACAAAAATGACAGCTTACATAGTTTGGTGCTAAGTTGTCATTTTAGTATTAAGAACTTTGCCTAAATCGAAATAAAGTTCGAAATAAGTATTGGCTCAATAGTTTAGGCTAGAACTAAAGTTAGGTTTCTTTTGTAATAAGACGGTTTGTGTTCTTTATTCCACAATGTGAACGTAGGTGGAAGGTTTTACAAAAACATGATCATTGTGAACCTTGTCGGGCACTGCAAGAAAAGAGAGAGGAAGAGGCCTTTTGTTTGATTAATTTATTTTTAAAGCATAATCAGCCCATAATGTTCCCACTGCTGGGACACAGGCCTCCTCTCTGTGAGAGGGAGTAGGCTATGATCAACCAGCCGGGCGGGTTGGTAGATGTCGCATGTCTTCGAATTTTTGGTTCTAGGAGATGCCAGTTTCCTCACGATGTTTCCTTCACTGTTTTGAGAACAGTGGTCATGAAATAATTTACACAAAGTAAAACGCCTGAATGGGTTCGAACCTAATCTAATATCGCGACATATTCGGCAAAAATGTAAACAAATATGAGTTTATGGAAAAATAACTTTAATTCCTACATAATAAAGTTGAGTTTACGCTACAACTTCAAACATTTATATAACTGTTTCAATAGTGCTAGTCACTCTGAAATCAACTCAATTGCCATTAATATAAAGTTGATATTTATTTAACTTGAAATAATGTCAATTTGAAACATAAATAAAATTTGAATATACAGCTCGTAAGCGTTATTAACTATGTTAAAGGGAAGACACTTGATTCACGTGTTCTTTATAATAGTCAGCACTTGCACTAAAGTTTAAGTTCACTCACACTGCACTTTGCATCAGTTCAGTGTTGTCAACTTAAATACTTATCAACTACTACATTTTCCTACTTATGATTTTTCTATTCCTTCCACAGATCGATAAAGCCACAATAGACTTCGAGAAGTGCGCAGTGAAGTGCGTAGACAAACACGTCGGTATCATTCCTAACATGCTGAAGACCATGAAGGCAGTCCTCGCCAGCGGTAAACCTCCTCCACCGAGGAACGACTAAATTAAGTGAAGTGATGTGAGATGGTGATGTGTTGTTAAAATGGTGCGAGGTTTTTCTGCAAGGTCCTGGTTTCCTAAAGCTTAAATCTATTGTCCATGCATATATCTACAGTATTTTTATAAGTATCATAGAAACTCAAATTCAAAGCATTTATTTCAATTAACCCTTCGTATGCCGCCGGAACGTAGATCCACGCGAGACACAATGGCTTTTTAATTGTGTCTGTAATTATGGCATTCAATGGGTTAATCCATTTACAAGCACTTGAATTGTCAAATTAAATCAAATAAAAAAAAACATTTCACATAAATCTATATCTAAATCTATATCTCTATAATCTAAATCTTCTTGCCGGCTCTTTTTCTATGAAAAAGAGCCGGCAAGAAACTCCACGGTTACTCTTTTAAAAATAATTGGCTTTTACAATGTTTTGTTTAAAAATTACAGTAGGTATGGGAGGACAGCGTAGGCCTGTCAACAAGTGCCAGGTGCTTTGTCAAAATTAAATAGTCGGTCAGTTAGTCAGAAAGTTGGAAGCTAGTTGCCCATTCCAACATTTTTACTTTTAAATCAAGATTACACACGGTGTATAAAGCGTAGTTTTTCACGGCAAGAAAAACGTGTGTGTACAACGGGCTTTACAGCTAACATAAGTTTGACAGCAGATTCACAGATGAGAGACTTGACGAAGGTTTTAGAAACTTGGGCAGAGTAGTAAAGTTGTTTGTGTCTCGGCATTTAATTAGTGTATGTAGAGTTGCAATTATGTATTTATTTTTATGTCAGTGGCGAAATGGTGACCAACAAGTTACATTCTTGTAAAATTTGCAATTATCTTGTTTTCGTTTGTGTTTACTATCTGTTGCTCGTGAATATTATGTAAATAGACTTGTTTGACCATTGAGCATTGAGTACTGTCATCCATTTTTATATTATCATATGCCTAGCCGTTTCCCAACCATGTTAGGGTCTTACTTATAAAAAAAAAAACGTGTGCGTCTCTGGACGCCCGACAGAAGTGATAACTTAAACTATTCTATGGTATATGTCTATCGCACACTAAACACTGAGTAGAGAGAGGGGGAAGCGTCTTGCGTCTGTCCGAAATACGATTAGCGATGTGGGTTAGAGTGAGAGAGGAAGAGCCTACCTATCGCTGCCGTATGCGTGAGAGAAAGGGAAGCCAGACAAACTGGCGCCGTAACGCGTTACGTTACGAAGCCGTTTTACCCTCCCATAAGAAGTTATCACTTCAACATTCAAATTCAAGTCGCAATTTCATCTCAGCGACAATCAATGTCAAAGATGTCAGAAATGTAAGGAAATTGATAATATTTCTTAAAAATTCGAACGTTCTTAAAAATACGGAAATTGCCCCTCAGGTGGGTAGACCGTATTCGGCTAGTACTGCATTTGTATCTTCACTACATCCTGTATGTCTCGATTATAAAGAGATTTAATGACAAAACTGAAAAAATCTAGTATTACTCCAGCCTAGGGAACGAATACAAAACTTTTGAAAGAAAGAAAAATGCGTTTATTGGCATTACACAATATGAATACACCTTAAAACTATAAAAACCGAAAACAAAGATTATAGTGCTAAAAGGGCCTCAGCTCAGCATAATATCAGATGACAACACAAGTGTACCACCTGACACTGATTTTCAGCTGCAACCCACGAGTGCCATACGCTGGAATAACAAACACATAGGGAAGTGTGTCTCTGTTATTACTATGTAATATTCATTACTGACTCAAACTCAAATCATTTATTTCAATTAAACCATTTACAGGCACTTTTGAATTGTCAAAATTAAATAGACGGTCAGTTAGTCAGAAAGTTGAAGCTAGTCGCCCATTCCAAAAACGTAGATCTCTATGGAGAAGAACGGGCAAGAAACTCCATGGACACTCTTTTAAGTCAAGATATTATTACAAAATCCTGGGTACATTGTTCTTATTGCTTCTATATGTGAGAACAATGTAAAAAAAGAAACAATTGACACTCTGTCCACTGACACAGTATCCTGCTAATTTGTATCTTAAAGAATAATAAAGATGTTTATTGTGTAGAACAGTTAAACTGACTGAAATTTGAAAGCATTTTAAATGGTGATGGTACGTTTAGCCCAGGGGGTCTACTCCGAAGTGCAAAGTGCGAATGTTCGGATCGGACCGACACATGGCCGAACCGAATATTATTGAAAAATGCGAAAAAAGTTTGGATCGGCTCAGTTGGGTCGGGACCATAGTCAATATTCGAAAGAGTGTAGGAGTGTAGGATCGGGACCGACCGAACCAAATAGTAACTTCGTAGCAGGAAACGGCCGAACATTCGGCCGATACTACTTCGGAGTAGACCCCCAGTTTCGCACGGTCGATTTTTGCATTGGATTTACAACCCACTGCTTAGCGCTGATAGTTGAAAATCCAACGTAGTGTTTTCTTGACGCGCTGGGTTCGCTCTGTTGGATTCTCAACGCTCGGCTCAATACCGACAGTTCAAAATCCAGTGCGCCACAAAAAATCCTGCGAGGTTGGGCTTAGTCTGGTAAACTGCATTAGTGCCTAATGTTTTATGTTGCAAAACAGAAGACTTATTAAAATAAACTATAATAATGTACTCTATGTAATTATTGTATAAAAACTATTACATATTTACAAGTGTGTACTTGTGCTCAAACTACTTAAATACACTATTTTGTTACTCAATGTTGCCATTGTATAAAATTGTTTAGTAGATTTTAATTATGTGTACAGTTTAGAGAATAATAAAAATGTTGAATCATAATCTTTTCTCTTTTTTTTTCAATAATAATTATGTTTATAATAAGCTACTATGCCTAAGACAAGTATAATCTGTTCCGAAATTTCAGATGAAAGTGTAAACAAAACCTGCTGGGTTAAATTCTTAGCCAATCACGCATTATAGGGAGTTAGTAACACATTCATACTTAAAAGGTCTGCCACAAAAATTTAAGGTTACAAAAACAACCACCACTTCTTTGCATTTTCATCACATAATTCCGAACAATGTATAGACAAGTTAGAGTGCCAGTGTACCGGCTATATTAGCCGTCAAACTTAACCCGGCCAAAACTCGACCCGGCTGGGGGCCCGTGGCATTTTGCCACTCCTGCCACCCTATCGTTACGCCACTGGTACCTACCTACACTTTACTCAGCCAGACGATAAGCTTTACATAATCAGCCTATAATGTTCCCACTGCTGGGCCACAGGCCTACTCTTTCTGTGAGGGAATGGGCTATAATCTACGACGCGGGCCCAGTGCGGCTTGGTGGAGGTCACATGTCTTGAAATGTTTGATTCTAGGACATGCCAGTTTTTTTACAATTTTTTTTCTTCACTGCTTTGAGAGAGTGGTAATGAAATAATTTATTCAAAGTAAAGTCTGCCTGCTTGGGTTCGAACCCACGACCTCCACTGCCCCTGTCTGTAGGAAGGCGATAGTTTGAAAAGAAAACAGTCATTTTGTGAAATCGATTGATTATTTGGTAATTAATCCTTATCATGCAAATAACAATTTTACAGTAATTTATTAAGTAACTACCTATCTATTTAATACTCGATTAAATAACTTCAAATCGATTACCGAATATTATGAAATTCGATAAGTTTTTTAACGTAATTTTTCGACTTATCGAAATATTGACAAACAATGAACTATATATAGACAACATTTAGTTTGTTTTACATTGTAGTCTTCGGTATTTATTGTTAATAGAAGTTAAATAAATTAATAATTTAAAAATGTATTTCGGAAAAATATCGGTTATTTTGCTGATCGCGTCATGTCTTGTGGTAAGTATTCGCTTATAGCATAATAATATCTACCTACATATACTGAACGTGAAATTTCTTGTTCCACCGACCCATTCCGTCGCATCGCATCGCCTGTCCGCACTATAATATTACTTCGTTTTCGTTCAGCGTTTTTCTGACTTATTTGGTTTTTGCTCGGCTCCATAAGGTCCTAGCATGATGTTCAGTAGCCTATACCTAGCCTACTTCAAGTATTGGGCTATCGAACCCATGACCCCCCAAAATCATTCAAGCTGTCGAGAGTCTGCATGATTTACTTGCCTAACTAACTTAAGTTACTAACTTACTACTTGGTGACCTCCCCCCCCCCAAATATTGGGCTGCGACCCCGCATGGCTTGACAAAGTCTTCCCTTTTACCTTCTAAGCCATAAAATTTAATAGTGTACTAGCTAACTCGGCGAACTTCATTATCACCTCAGAATAAATGGGAAAATCAATTATCTTCTTATAATTTATTTGTCGCATGTCGTTCGTAATGTTCGAACGTCTGAGAAAATGAATGATCTAAATTAGTTTCATTTTTTTCGTAATTTTTTTCCATGTTTCAAAAGTTATTCTGCTATCCAGGCGGAGACAAATCCAACAAATCAAACCTAGATCATAAAAAATCGGTCCAGCCGTTCTTGAGTTATAAATGGTGTAACTAACCCGACTTTGTTTTATAATATAGATTATTTCAAATACACACAAAACACCAAAATAATACTAATCAATACTTTTTTATATTTATTTCAGATCAACGCCCACAGATCATCGAAACGCAAAATGACGAAAAGCAAATCAAAAGTTAAGAAACCTATTCTTCAGAACCTCGGGCTTTCTGGTTGTGGCTGTCAGAATACTATTATGGACATCCTCAACTGTGGATGTCGGGGCCCTGTAATTGAACCTGTATACGCACCTCTGGCTTTACCTGGACCTGTAATAGATGTACCTAACTACAGATATGCCGAACCTACGGAAATAAATCCTTTAGGATGCCTGTTCCCGACCATGGATACCTATGGCGTTCTTGCTTCACCCATGTCAGTACCAATTGAGATCATAGCACCTGTTCTGGATATTCCCTGTGGATGTCCTGGCCCCAAATGTGGGTGTAATAGAGTACCTGCTGTCAAACTCCCAGCGTGCCCTTATGGGTCTCCAGTAGCTATTGATGTCCCGAAATGTGGATGTCAAAGTCTGCAGCTTCCTACGTACCCTTATGGTATTAGTTCCGTCATTGAAATACCTTCGTATGAACCAATGCCCGCTTGTGGATGTCAGGGTCCCTGTAGCTGTGCAGGCATACCAATGTCGTCTTGTGAATGTTTGGGCCCCTGTAGCTGCTCCGGTATCCAGTTGTCATCGTGTGGATGTTCAGGTCCCCGTGGTTGTGCGGGTATACCATTGTCCGCATGTGAATGTATGGGCCCCTGTTCATGTGCTCCAGTGCCTGTATCGTCTTGCGGTTGCAACGGGCCCTGCGGCTGTGCAGGTATTCCTGTAGCATCCTGTGGTTGTAACGGACCTTGTGGCTGCTCTGGAATACCAATGTCATCTTGTGGGTGCTCTGGTCCCTGTGGATACTCTGCGATGCCAATGTCATCTTGCGGTTGCTCCGGTCCATGTGATTGTTTAAGTTTAGCTGTATCATCATGTGGTTGTTCTGGCCCTTGCGGTTGTGCAGGGTTACCAGTCCCGTCATGTGGTTGCTCTGGCCCCTGCTGTTGTGCAGGGTTACCAGCGGCATCATGTGGTTGTTCTGGCCCCTGTGGTTGTACAGGGTTACCAGTCCCATCATGTGGCTGCTCTGGCCCCTGCGGCTGTGCAGGGTTACCAGTCCCATCCTGTGGATGTGCAGGGCTCTGTGGATGTCTCGACATCCAGATGCCGTCGTATGGATGTCAGTTACCTGCGATAGAAGTGCCATCTTGCGGATGTGGATGTGGCGTGCCCGGATGTGAATGTGACCCTAAATACTTACGTCAAGTAACTCTACAACCACCTTTCTTGTGAGTTTTATTAATATTTATAGATAAGTGTAAATAAATGATGTGATAAATTATAATATTTTATTGATTTTTTTTTTCTGATGAAACCTTCCTCATTATTACAGTCATGAATGGTATGGTCTCCCAGAAGTCTTAAGTCAGCAGTGGTCAAAAGTTTCCTCAACAAGATCATTCATAATGAAAACGCTTAGAAAATCGCAGTTGGTTATTTTGGAGTATACAAGGATCGTAATTGCATCGATATAATTCGGTAATAATCTCTTTTGACAATACAACATGTCCAGGAATAACTTTACTTGAGCCAAGTGTCTGTTTCCAGGCGAGGCAAGATAAATAAATCACAAGACGAACAGAAAACGCCTGGTAGAGCTACCAGCAGTGCGATTCTGTAACCATCTCATCGTGAAAACTTAGGTGAAGTGAGCGTGGAGTGAGCTGTCATTCCAACTAATGCTAGGGATTGACACTGTCGACAGCTCACTCTAAGCTCACTTTACCTAACTTTTCACGGTGAGATTTTTACAGAATCGATTGGCTGTAGGGTAATTGCGTAACACACTATCACTAGGAATTGCATTCATTGTGACAGTTCAACAATTATTCATTGCGTTATTTACGTTGTTGAGCAGACAAATCTTTTGAACATATGAAGCAATGGATTAGCGATAATCTTCAAAATGATTCAGATTGTGATTGAAAATATGTTACACAATTAGGGTGCAGGTGGACTGTTTTCCTCTTTGGACATAAAGATGGGTGCACCAATAAGATACAACACAAAAATATAAAATAAGTAGAGATAAAACATGATTCGAATTGATAAAGTAATCGATTCTGTTACTTCATGTTATCTGGCAATCGATTGCTATAATAGATCGATTGCAGATAAAATAAACTTGAACTGTTATATATAAACTCACTTGTTTGGGATCACGAGTATATTCAATTGTGCTGTGTAGAAAAGGTAAGATCTTTTTACTAATTATAGATTTTCATCCTCATCACCATCATTTCAGCCGAAAGACGTCCACTGCTGGACATAGGCCTCCCCCAAGCACCTCCACTACGACCGGTTCCGTGCTTCTCGCTTCCAACGGGTTCCTGCGGCTTTACCAAGGTCGTCGGTCCACCTTGTGACCACGCTACGTCTTCCGGAACGCGGTCGCCACTCCAGAACCTTTCGGCCCTATCAGCCATCTATTCTGCGAGCATTGTGTCCTGCCCACTGCCACTTAAGCTTGGCAATTCTTCGGGCTATGTCGGTTACCTTGGTTCTCCTGCGGATCTCTTCATTTCTGATTCTATCACGATTTCAGGATTTTCAGTTGCTTCTTATTTTGATACACAGAAAAAAGTTTTCAGGCTAACAATCGATACAAAGACACATGACATCATTGTGTTTTGTTTATTCTTCGAAAAGAGTATATTTATATTCAAAATTTTATTTATGTTTCAAATTGACGTTATTTCAAGTTAAACAAATATCAATTTTATTTTAATGGTAATTAAGTTGATTTCAGAGCACTATTGAAAAAGTTATAAAAATGTTTTAAGTTGTAGCGTAAACTGAATTTTATTGTGTAGGAATTAATGTTATTTTTCCATAAACTCATATTTGTTTAGATTTTTGGCAAAGTAATCGCGAATGCAGATTAGATGATTTGGTCATGTTGAGAGGATGAATGAAAGGTGACTAACAAAAGGTAGATGTGAGTGGAAACGCCGGAAGGAGACAAGCCCTAGGAGGATAAAATATAGTGACCTTATTGGTGATTTTCTTCAGGGAGGTCAGGTGCGTAGTAGGTACTCGCAACCAGCGTACGTATGACTAGATTTCACCAGATGTATGAACGTAAACAAGACAAAAACAGGATGTAAGGGTCGTAGCACGTTGTGGCGGGATAGTCCGAAAGGGTTACCGCTGCCCTGGAACAGAAAGGGCTAAGGAAGGAACACGGGTGGGTTTTAGTCAGTAAGAGTCTGACACTCCCTTCCGTTCCACCCAGAGCGGGAGGGGTCATTTGATGATTTCCCATCAAAAAAAAGGGTCGTAGCTGTTAGCTCGCTGTCCGGTAAGGACCAGGCCCGGGACCGGTACCGGGTCGACGGCGCGTTGCCTCAAAGAGACGTCAGCACTAAGTGATGGAGTGCGCTAGGGCCGATGCCTGGCAGGGTTGTGGGTAGTTCGAAAGAGTTACCGTGGCCCCTGGCAACTGAAAAAACACGGGTGGGTTTTAGTCAGTAAAAGTCTGACATGCCCCTCCCGCAAGCTCGTCCCGCCATCTTTATCTTGGCCTGCCGCGATGTCGTCGTGCGTTTAGTGGGATCGGTGGTTCTCTTAGCCCAATTGTCATCTGACATGCAGCAGACATATGAATTTTACTTAATTTTATTAATTAATTCTGTTTCAGACAAACATGCAGTTAACACATCTAGCACTTCTTTTATCAATAACTTTAGCATCATCGTTAAGTCAAAACCTAACTCCAAATGCAGTAACGTCACTTCTTCAAGGTATCCTATCACCGAAAAATACAGCGCAAGTGATGCAGATGCTATCATCTGCAGCCAGCAAGAACAGAGCCCTACCAAATGGGCCTAGAACTATTAACAGAAGATATGCCATTGCTAGTAATGTGCCAAGAACTGTTATGACAACTGAACCTCCTAACAGGATGGCACAATTTGTACAAGGACCCCAAGAAATGTGTGTGAAGAAGAATCTATTAGTTCAAAATCCAAATAATGTTATCGTACAAAATGGTAACCAAATGGTTTTACCGAAAAATATGGTCGTTCAACGAAGAGCTGAAGCGGTTTTATCGAAAAATGTCATGATACAGAATGGTAGAGAAGTCACACCAAGAAATGTGATTGTAAGGAAAAATGAAATGCCTAAAAGAATGGTTGTACTTAACAACGAATATGCTCAAAGAGTTCCACAAATGAGAACTCCTGAGGTTGTTCAGCAAAAAGTATTTGTTAATCCACAAATGAGACCAGAGGTTCAGCAAAAAGTATTGATAAGTCAACCTCAAATGACAGAATATGTGACTGTCCCTCAGCAACAAATCTTGATTCGTAATGACAATCCTTTCCTGCCAGCTGCTTCCCCAGTTTCGGCTTTAGCAACATCTTCTTCAAGCTCTTTACCACCAGCAATGCCACAATCGAGGGGACAGTTTTTGAGGAAAATTCCCATTCCTCCACCAACTTTGTGACTGAGAATAGTAGGTTAGCATGTATCCAACACACTTATAATTGCATAACATACTTTCAATCACAGTCCGGAGGGAAGGAAATTGCTAATACATTGCTTCATAATGTTTGAAAAGTCTTCTGTTCAGCAACGTAAATACCGCAATGAATGTTGTTGAACTGTCAAAATGAAGGAAATTGCCGATGTAAGTGTGCTAAGCAATTATCCCGATGTTCGGAAGTGATGATTTTTGATTGTCAAGCCTATTTATTTTGTATTCTTATTTTGGAAAGAGTTGTTGTGGTTGTCTTTAAGAAGTTCCTAGATTTTAAGATAATTTATTTGTATTTATGTATAAAGAAATAAATTGATTGTGCTGTAATGTGTGGTTTGTTCATTCGTCACCATAGCTCCCAATGATGTACCTAGATAATGTTGAACTAAAGTATCTAGGTACCTACCTAAAGATTCCAGTTTGTAACTTGGTATGTACCTGAGTAGTTAGCTCCATGTATAATAACATTATCGGAACACGCAAGTGCGAAGGAAAATCCACAACTGAAATCATAATCAAACCTTCGTTCGCAAACCTTTACAAAATCGGACAAAAATAATGTTAAAGTTCCACAAATATGACACGAATGAATGAGAGTTAAAGTACAAAGTTATCTGAAGAAAGTTTCAATTTGAATACAAAATATAAATTTCAAAGAGGTAGGTAAACAACAGAAAATACTGGTGAGGTTCTATATTAATAAACTAAATCAAAGACCATTAGCCATGCGACCATACCACCCTAAACCTTTAGATATGAAAAAATGGTTCAGAGCCGTGGATTTTTCTTGTTTTCTTCTTTGTGTAAAGTAAGAAATAAGTATACAGGGTGGAATTTTGTAATGCCACCTGAAGGGAAAGTACTCTTAATACTGTAGATAGACAATTTTACTCAAAGAAAACATTCCTTTATTTTTTAACAGAAAGAAAACTGCATTCAAAGATTTTCAAAAATTCGTTTGCCACAGCCGGAAATCGAACCGACTAAACTCTGTAAAAATTACACCCTGTACTTTTATTGCATTGATCGTTAGGATCAATTATAAGGATGAAATCTCTCTAACAAACTTGATAAATAAAATGATAGGAAAACTATAAAATCTTAAATTATTTTAATTATTTACAAAAAAAAATTAATTAGCATGTCATGGTCATTTAAACACTGTCAAGTATCTTGAAATATTGGATCTCTTAAGAAATGAGTTAAATGGTTTCCCCGAGCAAGAGCGAAACCAAATAATTCTACAGCAAGATGGTGCTCCAGCCCATAACAGCAGAATCATTACTGCCTACATTAATAACCATTTTAATACCTGGATTGGTACAAACGGCACAATCAGATGGCCTGCGAGATCACCAGATGTCACCCCTTTAGATTTTTTTTTTTGGGGATATGTGAAAAATCAAATTTACATTAAATCTTATGCGAATGTAAACGAGTTGAGAGTTGAAGTTCAGAATGCGATTTATAACACCACCACAACACGTCATTAAAGGTTACTAGAAATGAATTCGTTAGAAGAATACATTTGTGTATCCAAGAAAATGGAGCCCATTTCGTGCAAATAATGTAAGATTTTATAGTTTTCCTATCATTTTATTTATCAAGTTTGTTAGAGAGATTTCATCCTTATAATGGATCCTAACGATCAATGCAATAAAAGTACAGGGTGTAATTTTTACAGATTTTAGTCGGTTCGATTCCCGGGTGTGGCAAGCAAATTTTCGAAAATCTTTGAATGCAGTTTTCTTTCTGTTCAAAAATAAAGGAATGTTTTATTTCAGTAAAATCTTCTATCTACAGTATTAAGAGTACTTTCCCTTCAGGTGGCATTACAAAATTCCACCCTGTATAAGAGGAAGTTTGAAAGTGGCGCCAGTGACAGAAAAGTTGAAAGAAAATCGTTTAGCTTGGTATGGGCATGTGGTGAGAAGGGACGAAACGCATGTGACTAAAAGAGTGATGAATATACATGTTGATGGATGGAGAGGGAGAGGAAGGCCGAAGAAAAGATGGATGGATTGTGTGAGGAATGATATGAAAGAGAAGGGAGTGAATGAAAACCATGCCTCCAACCTCCAAGCCATATCCCTCAATAAACGTATTACTAACTCAACATTAATTTTATCCGATAGCAGAATTATCGCGCCTAGTAAGTAGGTACAGTTCTATTTATTGACCATTATTTTCAAACGTCATTCTCCGTTATTTCTCTTTCTCTCTCTCTCAGTTCCATTTGACGGCACGGTTGGCGCAGTGGTTAAGCGATTGACTGCTGCGCTGCGTGTCGCGGGTTCGATTCCCGCACGGAGCAAATATTTGTATGACCTACAATTAGTTGTTCCGGGTCTGGCTGTTTGTGTATGTGAGTTTATATGTATGTAAACGCACCCACGACACAGGAGTAATTCCTAGTATGGGGCAACGTTTTTTTATTAAAAAAAAACAAAAAAAAATGATAGCGTGACGGTTGACAGGGGAGAATGGAAGAAGAAAACGTGTTGCGCCGACCCCAAGTAACATGGGATAAGGACAGGAAAATGATGAAATGATCTTCTTTGTGTTGCTGGTACGACTTTTCTCAGATCTGGCCCAAAACTTCACCACTTCCACGGCGTCGTCGGCGGCAGTGCTGGGGTAACTTTGATAGCAAGTTTCGGAACACTTAGGGCAGGATAGAAGGTGGAGCATAGTTTGCGACATAGCTCCACCGCTGCCGTTCTATCGAGGTAGCCTACTTACCAGGTTGTACATCTTCCCACTTGTGTCCGGAGACGATTCAGGGTTAAGTAGACCACGAAAGGTGGAAGATTAAACCCTGCAGAGAGATGCTCCTTTGGTGGTAGATGGTAAGTAAGAGGGGGAAGAGTATCTTGCCACAGTTTGCAACAGGGGTCGGCCGGGATTCCTGGTAGACGCTGTCGATTTCAAGAAGCTGTGCCTGAATTTCAGTTGTTGCGTTGGTAACTGTGCGCCTAGTAGTCTAGTATGAGATTCCTGTTCGAGTTTCTCCACTGCGCTTTGTTTTTTTTTCTGTATTTTTTAAGTTATCGATGTCAGCAAAACTAGCTGTACAGGCAGGCTTGTGTTAAGAGGGTTGCATGTCAATCATGCAATAGGTGAAGTTTGGAGTTTTTTTACTAACCATAGATATCGGAGAGGTATGCCTTCAAGATTCAAGATTCTTTATTTGCGGCCTTCACTGCATACCTATTTGTTCAAGTACGACACGCCACTTGTCTTCTGTTTGTTGTGATTGCTCTATTTTTGCAAATAAGTACGGCACAATTCGGCATTTTGTAAAAATACGAAATGGCACTATACGTTTCGATACAAACATATTATGACAACGGTGCTTACCGCCGTCGCGCGTAGCGGACATATGGTGAGGATGATAGTATGTAGGCGACACGAACCACGCCTCCAACCTCCAAGCCATATCCCTGAATATGCGTGTTACTAACTCAACACTAATTTTATTCGATGTCTAGCAAAATAATCGCGCAAGCTAGTAAGTAGGTACAGTTCCTGTTTATTGACCATTATTTTCAAACGTCATTCTCCGTTATTTCTCTTTCTCTCTCAGTTCCATTTGGTCGTTTCCTATGGATAAGAGCTAGAAAGAAACTCCACGATAACTCTTTTAAAAATGATTAGCTTTTACAATATTTTAAAATTACAGTTTTAATAGGTATGGGAAGATAGTGTAGGCCTGTCAACAAATACCTTTGATGAGACTTTTCTTTTGGAGGGCTCGAAATCTATTATTTTTTTGTATTTGTTCTGAGTCTGGGTGTTTTTCTATCTATAATATGTAGGTATTTACAAAAAAAAAATGTATATAAGTAGTTTATCAGTTATCTTGTTACCATAACACAAGCATTAGGTTGCTTAGCTTGGGACTAATAGTGCTGTGTGAAATGTCCAGAGATATTATTATTATTATTTTAGGAATGTCTTTACGAGACATTGGAAACATTTTTAGTCCGATTATATGGAAACATGGACTTCATATTATGATCTGACCAAGATTATGTCTGGACTTTAAAAGAGACTGTGACCTCTGAGTTTGTTTCGGCCTTTCTTCTCAGACTAGTCAGATAAGAAACCGCCGACCTCATCTAGTTTTAAAATATGATTGACGTGATAAAGTGTTTGTACAAACCTACTTACAAAATAAAATCATTTAGCATTTGTATAAAACGCTAGGTACCGAAATGTTTCCTGTTCTGCTTCATGGCAGGGGCCATTATTCATTCTCTATTTCACTATGTAAGATAAACTTACTTACTTACCTTTTTGTCAATGCTTTATTGAATTTGGTACCTACGTTTTTCAATAAGGAGTTCACATCATAAGGCTTGCGATTGATGTAATTTCACCCAAAAGCCCCATTTTCATACAGAATAAAAAAGCAAATAATATTAACAAAATAATTTATTCGTCTAAATTAACAACTTAAATACAAGGAGGAGGAATAGGTATCTTCTTCAAATACTGGCACCTACTGCAAGTATGGGCAGGTTGCAGCAGAGGAGAGAAAGGCGCCATAGCAGATATTGGCGAAGCTGCTGGCAGGAACGGATTACCCATCGGCAGGCCAGCTGGCAACGCAGCTTCATATGCTTCCAAGCAACCGCAGGGTGCTTTTGCCACGGGTCTTGGCATGGCTGCGGGGACTGGCTGGGGGAAAGGCATTTCGTAGGGACCCATGAGTGGCAAGGGGGCAGGGTTGCCACATGGGCAACCTGGCATCATTGCTGGTACTGTTCGTGGGTATGGCGCTAAGATTTGGGATTGTACCTGTAAATGAAAATGGAAGATTAAATTGATTAGATTGATTTACGTTGTAAGGAAGTCTCTGGTTTGTTGTTTAAAGGGATAGCAGAAAGCGGACCGCGTCACAACGCATCGCATTGTAAATATCCTACTGCATCACTTTTGTGCATATTCTATGAACCAATGCACACAACAGGCGGGTCGCATCGTTTTTTTTTTGTATGCTAATGTGTAGCTTTGCGGCCCGTTCCTTCTCTAATGTGCTTTAATGTAACGTAGTTGGAAAAAGGCTTGACCAAATAAATAAATAATTCCAACGTTGGAACCTCTTCCTTTTCATAAAGACAGTTAAAAATAAAAGAATTACTTACGCCAACACAAATAGAGAAAGCAACGAAAATAATAGAATTCATCTTGTAGTAGTTCACTAATTAAACTGTGATCAATACAATAAATTCACTGGTTTAAATACCGACATATTACCAAGACTTTTGTAATAGCACAATCGAAATTAGCATCATGTTGATCGTGATAATATTTCTTGAACAAATATCTGTTACATAATACATTATGATAATCGATAAAGTTTCTATGTTATGAATGACGATAAGATATATATCCCCTTGCGCTAGGGTTTCCTAAAACTCATAGCGTTATTTAGGCTACTTTTCCACCAAAGATGTGCTGTGCAGCTCAGCTATGCTGCGAGGATATGAAAGGAAAGCAGCGAGTAAGATGTGCTATGCAGATGCGCCGCCGCGAGGCGGCTAACTATTTAATGTTATATTTTAAACTAGCTTCTGCCCGCGACTTCGTACGCGGATCCAGTCCCTTTCTCGTTCCGATAGGAATTTCGGCAAAAGTTTGAACTGTGTGTCGATATGTCAGACAATAAATCAATCAAAACCGATGAAGGATTTCGATTAAGTTAGGTATAACTTAGATTGAGTGTTGTAGACTGGGTAGGTTATAACTTCATTAAAATATAAAGGTAGAATTATTTTGATTCCGAAATTATGAAGCTAAATTAATATCAATTAGTTAACATTACTATTCTAAAAAAAATCTTTATAAACTATATTTTTGGTTTTTCCGTCGGGTGCCAGAATATAAAGCCCGGAAGCGTTGCTAACCCTTGAGTAAGCAACATAAAGTTGGCCATCAGAAAAACAGCCGGTTCTCAAATCAGCTCCAGCAGCTTTCAGTGTCTATCCCTGTGACTTGTTTATTGTCATGGCAAAGCATGTAGTCACAGGAAACTATGTGCGTTTAAATTGAAAGGGGAAATTGTTGGCGATGAGTGGTTGCGTGGTAAGAACACAGTGTCACCGGCACCACTCCCAATGAGGATTACAGCTACAATAATATTGCGTTGTAAAACCTCGACTATAAGTCGGGTTCCATTACACAGTTTCGGCGGTGTCAAATTTTGCATCAGCATTATCGGAACACCAACTTTGAGTCTTATTTTATGAGCAGGGAGACCACTCGCTGTGAGTGAATTGAGGAACTCAACTGGGTAATTGGTGGCGTCGTCCTGATTGACTACGTTATCAAAAGAAGTGTAAACGACATCTCCAATAATTTCCCCCAAATTTTTTTCATTTATTGATGCAGCTTGTTCGTTTTTTGGGGTCGATATAACGCGTTCACATAACCACGAATTTTCCTGGTTTCTTATGCTCTGAATGTCCCCAAATACTGATTGTATAAGTTCCTCTTCGGAGGCAACAACTTTTCCAAGTATATCAGGAACAGTCACCAGACCTGAGCAGGAAGGAGACCTTCTCCAACTTTTAATAATATTTCTGAAAACTCTTGGGCATGTGAATTACCACCAAGCTGGGCTTATTCTCATTTTTATTGTTAATCTTAGTTTTTGTATGTGAGGCCATAGATTGAATGTTTTAATGAGGCGTCAATCTCATCTGTATAAAGTGATTTTCACATCAAATGTTCCTGATCCTTGATTTTTATTATCTCGGCGGAAAATACTCATACTCAGACCAAACAAATTTTGTTAAAATGCCATGTCTGTATATATGCCATAGTTTAGCTGTGCTCTCCAAGTTCCACATCAGATGTTTCAATCTTCGAATTTTATTCTCCCAGCAGAAAATACTCATCAGACTGAACAACTTTTGCTAATGTGTCATTCCTATATAAGTTATGGTTTAGCTGTGCTCTTAGAGTTCCACATCAGATGTTCCAATCTTCGAGATTTATTCTCGCAGTAGAAAATGCTCATCAGACCGAATAACTTTTGCTAAGATGTCAAACCTATACATATTATAGTTTAGCTGTGCTCTAAGAGTTCCACATCAGGTGTTCCGGATCTTCAATTTTATTCTCGCAACAGAAAATGCTCATCAGACGCAAATTTTTTTTTAAGGCGCCATTCGTGTAACTCTTATAGTTTAGCTGGTCTGTTGCGGTTCTGCATCAGGTGTTCCGGTTTTCAAAATCAATTATAGCCTATATGTTGCCCAGGTTTAGTAGCTAGATAACAAAAAAAGTTTCATTCAAATCCGTCCAGTAGTTCCGGAGATTAGCGTGTATAAACAGACAAACAGACAAACAGATAAACAGACAAACAGACAAACAGATAAACAGACAAACAGACAGACTTTTTTTATTAGATTCGTGTTCTATTACTGTTTCTTAACCCCCCTCAATTATTCTTTTTTAAATATATTCAATGTACAGACACAACTTTTTTACATTCTTATTATAAGTATAGATTGTTTCTTTTTTACATTGTTCTCACATATAGAAGCAATAAGAATAATGTAAGTACCCAGTATTTTGTAATAACATCTTGATTTAAAAGAGTGTCCGTGGAGTTTCTTGCCCGTTCTTCTCCATAGAGATCTACGTTTTTGGAATGGGCGACTAGCTTCAACTTTCTGACTAACTGACCGACTATTTAATTTTGACAATTCAAAAGTGCCTGTAAATGGTTTAATTGAAATAAATGATTTGAGTTTGAGTTTGAGGTAGCTGTGCGAGCACTCGGCTCGCACAGCTACCTCGCGGAGGCGCATCCAGGCTGGTTTTCTACCAGAGATGTGCTATGCTGCGAGGATGTGAAAGCTAAGTCATAAAACTATGCGACAGTTTCCACTAACACTAAGCTGTGTAGCAGAGCGAGTAAGATGTGCCGCCGTGGGGTAGCTGTGCGAGGAAGATGCGCAGCTCAAGCTATGCGATGCATCGATAGAAAGGTAGGCAAGGGTAGTACTCTGCTGCAACTCGGGGACTGCTGTGCTCTGCACATAGCTATGTGCAGAGCAGAGTACTGCCCGTGTAGTGGTGTAGCTACACCACTCACGCATCCATAGCTCCCATTCATAGCTCGCATCCTTTCATTTATATAACATAGCTTAGTTGAACTCCTTTCCACTAGTGCGCTATATAAATCAACTAGCTGACCCGGCAAACGTTGTTTTGCCATATAAATTATTTCTAGCTGCCCGGCGCTACTTCGTCCGCGTGGTGTCCTACCCCCTACCCTACCCAACTCCTACCCTACTCATACCCTACTCCTACCCTACTCCTACCCTACTCCTACCTGTAAGCACTAAACTTCAACTCAGAAATGAAACAACGATTGTATAGATATTCTTCTATATAATTTTCACAACAAAAATACTAATGCTCTCTTCGACCGTTCAAATCTCAATTCCCTCCAAAACGTGCGAAAGTCAAGAACTGTCACACTTTCAAATAATAGTGGCAAAGGTCTTAACTTTTAACAGCCTAACAATATTCGTTAAATTAGTCGATCACTACTTTTGTGACGGGTATCTGTCAATGTTCCCAGATGGAAAATACAAGATTGTTTACGTGCCTATGACATCTGACAGATACTTGTCACTGGTACAAATAATAACAATTGGATAACCTAAATCGTGAATTATAATCTGTTAGTCTTACACAAAGGTTATAATAAGTATTTTAGAGGAAGTCTTACAGCTCGGCCATCCTTTAATAAGTGAGTCCCCTCACTTCAAGAAAATAAATATTTGAAAACAAACTTTAGTACGTATCAATAATTAATCTAAGTACCTATAATATTAATTTAGTTACATAACTATTACATCATACTTTCTAATACAATCATCTATGACATGTTATCAATTCTTTTTTACCTAAAACTCTCATCTCGCATAGTCCACTAAGATATATACAATTATCTGTGTGATATCTGTACTCGATATCATTCGTTTCTGCACTAATTGCTTATAGTATAGTCTATGCTCAGAATAAAGCTATCTTAAATACACATCTTGCACGGTCTGCTACGGTCTACAATCATCTGTACGATACCAATTAGTTGATACCATTCGTTTCTGTACTGATTGTTCATAGCCTGTGCTCAGAATAAAGCTACCTATCTTAAATACACATCTTGCACGGTGTGCTACGGTCTACAATCATCTGTACGATACCAATTAGTTGATACCATTCGTTTCTGTACTGATTGTTCATAGCCTGTGCTCAGAATAAAGCTATCTTAAATACACATCTTACACGGTCTGCTACGGTCTACAATCATCTGTACGATACCAATTAGTTGATACCATTCGTTTCTGTACTGATTGTTCATAGCCTGTGCTCAGAATAAAGCTATCTTAAATACACATCTTACACGGTCTGCTACGGTCTACAATCATCTGTACGATACCAATTAGTTGATACCATTCGTTTCTGTACTGATTGTTCATAGCCTGTGCTCAGAATAAAGCTATCTTAAATACACATCTTACACGGTCTGCTACGGTCTACAATCATCTGTACGATACCAATTAGTTGATACCATTCGTTTCTGTACTGATTGTTCATAGCCTGTGCTCAGAATAAAGCTATCTTAAATACACATCTTACACGGTCTGCTACGGTCTACAATCATCTGTACGATACCAATTAGTTGATACCATTCGTTTCTGTACTGATTGTTCATAGCCTGTGCTCAGAATAAAGCTATCTTAAATACACATCTTACACGGTCTGCTACGGTCTACAATTATCTGTACGATACCAATTAGTTGATACCATTCGTTTCTGTACTGATTGTTCATAGCCTGTGCTCAGAATAAAGCTAGCTTAAATACACATCTTGCACGGTCTGCTACGGTCTACAATCATCTGTACGATACCAATTAGTTGATACCATTCGTTTCTGTACTAGAAGTATCTTTGCTCTTTTCGTTAGACAGCTGCGGGCAATCGATCGTTACATGGCCAATCCTTTTACAAATGTTACATCTCAGCAGCTTTTGTGTACACTTATTACTAAAATGACCTACTTCTTTACAGTTAAAACAAGTTACAGATCCACTAGATTCTGGCCTAGATAACTTTGAATCATTCCCAACGAACTGCTTAGTATTCGAATTCGTATTACTAGATGGCAAAGTCTTTTTATCTTGGCTAATATTAGACTTGTCAAAATCGTGACTTTGTTTAATAGACTGAAAGTAATTAAGAACCTCTTCAGGCTCTTGACACTTGGCTGCTTTAGCACCAAGTCTCAAGGAGCGATCTTCAATGCCATAGAGCAAGCAATCAACGGCACGCTTCCCGAAAATCTCGCATCGATTCAACAGATTTAATTTTTCATAATAATACAATTCTAACGATTCATTGTATTTCACGCGATTATTTAACATTCCGGTAAGTAATTCTGCGTAATCGTCACTACTAGGAAAGGAATCAATTAATTTAATTTTCCACTCAGACCACGAAAATGACATTGAAGGCAAGCCCTGGTACCATGTACGAGCAACACCCGCAAGTCTGGGCAGTGCGTAGTGTATGACCTGATCATCACCCCAACGGTACAGCTTCGCACATTCGTCGACCTTATTAAGCCACATGTGGACCGTCTGGCCCTTGACCATGGGGTCAAATTCAGGAATAACGTTACCTAACATCGGAAATTTATTGCCTTCTGGCTTCGCATTCGACAAAGATTTAATTAACTCATTCAAAAATAACTGAGTCTCACTGTTAGCAAACATAGATTTGTTTACCTGAATATTCCCGCGTGGTTCATCACTTACTGCGGTGTTTGGTGAGCTACTTCGGTCAGACGACCGCCTACGGCAGCCGGTATGCCACTGCTCACTCCGCTTCCTCGTCAGGTTTCGGCGCGATCGGTGCTCATCTTCGCAGCTACGTTTCCGACTTCGGCGACACCGCCCATCAGTTTGTGTTCGAGGTCGTCTTCTCTCGTCCTGGTCAGTGTCACTCCGCTTCCTCGTCAAGCTTCGGCGCGAGACATGTTCATCTTCGCGGCTACGTTTTTGACTTCTTCGACGCCGCCCATCAGTCCGTGTTCGAGGTCGACTCCTCTCGTCCCGGTCACTCGAATCGCTAGACGTACTTCTATGCCGCCTGCGACGTTTCTTCTTACTCTGGTGATTCTCACTGGCTTCATTATCGCATTTATCGCGGCAACGCTTAGGTTCCATGCTCGCAGCGGCTGGAGTAAAACGGGACCGGTTCCTATGCGATTGGTTACTGTCACGGTCCATAATAACTAATATTTTCCAAAACTTGTGGGTGTGTTGTATTTAATCCCACTTCTGAGTTGTAAGCACTAAACTTCAACTCAGAAATGAAACAACGATTGTATAGATATTCTTCTATATAATTTTCACAACAAAAATACTAATGCTCTCTTCGACCGTTCAAATCTCAATTCCCTCCAAAACGTGCGAAAGTCAAGAACTGTCACACTTTCAAATAATAGTGGCAAAGGTCTTAACTTTTAACAGCCTAACAATATTCGTTAAATTAGTCGATCACTACTTTTGTGACGGGTATCTGTCAATGTTCCCAGATGGAAAATACAAGATTGTTTACGTGCCTATGACATCTGACAGATACTTGTCCCTGGTACAATTAATAACAATTGGATAACCTAAATCGTGAATTATAATCTGTTAGTCTTACACAAAGGTTATAATAAGTATTTTAGAGGAAGTCTTACATACCCTACTCCTACCCTACTCCTACCCAACTACTACCCTACTCCTACCCTACTCCTACCCTACTCCTACCCTACTCCTACCCTACTCCTACCCTACTCCTACCCTACTCCTATCCTACTCCTACCCCGCTCCTACCCTACTCCTACCCCGCTCCTACCCTACTCCTACCCTCCTCCTACCCTACTCCTACCCTACTCCTACCCTACTCCTACCCTACTACTACCCTACTTCTACCCTACTCCTACCGATGTTAACCATTTGTCATTATTTCTGAACATACGCATAAATATTTGAGGAACTTCTATTCAAATCTGCTTAATACACTTTTCAACCTTTTTAATTGATTAAAAAAAATACAGACAAAATTTTATTCACCCTTTTTAAATAGTTTACACAAAATACATTTCTGAACGCATGCATAAATGTCAATCACAGTATTTGACAGGATGACAGGAGGAAAACAAATGTATAATAAAATTGTGACTGTCAAATAATAACTGACAAATAATGAGCAATAAATTAAAATTGCGACTATAATTTGAGATTTAAACTGTCCTATCTCTCAAGTTGGATCGAACTGCACATGTTGTGCGAATTTTATTATAATCGGTTAAGTGGTTTAGGAGTCCATTGAGGACAAACATTGTGACACGAGATTTATATATATTAAGATAAGATGAATATGATTGGCGGATATCAAACGCATCTATAGCAACATAGCATAGCGCACCTCTAGTGGAAAAGCAGTTTTACCGTCGAATGACGTCACTGAAGCGTTACTTATGAAAGTTAGTTGGTGTGTTTTCTAGAAAGTACACCAACCTCACCACAAAAACCGTAAACCGTAAAGCCAAACCATCACTGCCATCATTTTCATGACGGCCGTCTCTGCGGCCGTTATGTGGCGGCAACAGGCCACCGTTCTTTTCTAGGAAAACGTAAGTTAAGTAAGAATATACAGATCTACATCGAATAAGTTCTTCGTGTAAGTAAGGCCCGGTTAGCGCTTTGGTTAAATGACTGGCTCTCACCCTATTCGTCGGGGGTCGATTTCACCATGAAACCGTTAATTTGTATAGCCTACAAATTGTGGTTTTGGGTCCTTGGCACCGTGTGTATTTACGCTGTAGGAGACTGCGCTTGCCACATACATAAATCAGCCTATAATGTTCCCACTGCTGGGACACAGGCCTCTCGGCGAGAGGGAGTGGGCCGTAATGCACCACGCGGGCCCATTGCGGGTTGGTAGATGTCACATGTCTTCGAATTTGTTGTTCTAGGACATACCGGTTCCCTCACGATGTTTTCCTTCACCGTTTTGAGAGCAGTGGTGATGAAGTAATTTACACAAAGTAAAGCGTCGGTCTGGGTTCGAACCTACGACCTAGAACTCGTAAATCGCGGCCGTTACCACTGGGCCACCACTGCTCGCCATACACGCCATGCGCGCTCGTTATGTGGACTGCTGAATAAAGGCCTCTCCAATTACACGTCATTCAGTTCGATTTTCGGCAACTGTCATCGAGCTACTAACAACCGCCTACGAATTCGATCCCTGTGAGTGCTTATAAATAGACCAACATAACATACGGTGGACTGGGCGAAAAGTTTACACCATTAAAGAGGTATGAGGAACAGGGTGTTACGCTCACTCATACTCCATAGAAAAGGGAGGATCCTCCGACCAGACGGGTGTTGTGTCTGGCGGGCAACTGCCCGACGATTGATGTCGGGAAGTTGTATGTATGCTAGTTGCGCGGTAAACTCTGCTTGCGAGATGCAGGATTTTGCGTGACGTCAGTATGACGCGTTGTGCATGTGACGTTGTAGATATCGCTACACCATGATTTCCAAACCTTTTCAAGTTTCCATCTAGCATTGATATGTTGTAATTATTTATCTAATCTCAACATCAATGCAATACTAACTTTTACATAATATTTGATATTGAAGATAGCGTTCACAGATTAAATATCCATACATAAACAGTTGTAGAGACAACTTTAAGTTATTCATAGATTCAGTAGCTGGTAGTAATGGTAGTAAGACTTAATTAGATAACTAAAACTAATGCAAATCAAGCTAAAAAAGTGTTAAGTAACTTAAAAAACGCATTCAATAGTTACAGAACGTAAAAGTCGGTAGAGAGTGCAGAGTTACAACCCTTATTCGCGTTGTTATAATTTTAAACGTAACGGTTTTTAATTAAAAACAAAATGGCTGTAATTATGAAAATATTTGGTGCGTTGCTGATTCAAACTTTATTATTGAGCGTAAGTATTTTTACCATTTAAAATCCCTCCCAGTTCCAGTTATAAGAATTAGAATTTTAGTTTTATACAGAAACCCAAAGTCACCCAAATGGTAATGGAGAGGGCTATGCTTGGAGTTTCTCTGCGTGATTGAATCAGAAATGAAGAGAACCAAGGTAACTGACATAGCCTGAAGAATTGCCAAACTTAAGTGGCAGTGGGCAGGGCACATTGCTCGCATAACAGATGGCCGATGCGGCTGAAAGGTTCTGAAGACGTAGCGTTGAAAGGCCCCCCACAAGGTGGACTGAAGACCTTATGAAGGCCGCAGGAACCCGTTGGATGCGAGAAGCACAAAACCGGTCGAAGTGGAGGTGCCTGGGGGAGGCCTACGTCTAGCAGTGGACGTCTTTCGGCTGAAGTGATGATGATGATGATGAAACAGAAATTAGGCGTGTGGAATGCCAGATTAGATATTTTCTGTCTTGTTGTGTTTTCTCGAAAAAGCTATCTTGAAAAGTTACGGGAGAAATTGTAATTATCACCTTGGTTAGTAAGTTACTTACCTAGGTTGGATTGGTAATCACAATACATACATCGTTTTACTGGCATTCCAATGAGGCCGCTGCCCTCTCATTGACATAAAAGTAATCATAATACCCTGTCCATTAGGTAAACCGTTTTTTAACAGATGGAATGGAACTAGTGATTGATACACGTACACACGGCTACACATCAGGCTATGCAATGAACGGTCAGCCAATACAACCAGTATTGGCTGACCGTTCACTGTGAGAAAATATCATACAAAGTGAGGCCAAGACAAACTGGTTTTGTATAGCTTGACGTGTAGCCGTGTGTACGTGCCATAAAGAAGATACCTAATTCAATAAGTTATGGCAGTTTTAAATATTTATTTTATTATTCACTAGCTTGCCCGCGACTTCGTCCGAATGAAGCAACTTTCTTATTTTTTTTTCCGTGAGAACCTTCTACAAAGTAGGTATTAGAAAACTTAAAAAAAAAAAGGATGATATCGGTAAAGTCGTTCTCAAGTTATGGCGTGACCAAGGGAAATAGGGATTCGTTTTTATATAATACTAGCTTCTGCCCGCGGCTTCGCCCGCGTGGATGTCGGAAGTTATCCCACGGGAACATGCTACCAGGATAAAAGTTTGTGCTTCCCCAGGATGCCATCTATCTCTTTGCCAAATCAAAAGTTCAGTGGCTTAGGCGTGAAAATGTAACATACAGTTTCATGTTCAAATCCACCCCTAAAAACCGAATTACCCCTTTTTGCCCCGTCAGGGGTCAATTTTCGACAAATTTACATACTTATTATTAATTATTTTCTGCCGAAAGTATCAATACTGAGTTTCGAGTTAATCGGACCGCGCATTCAATTTCTTCCACACAAACTTCAACACCCCTAGGTATATCCCCCTTTGAGGGGTAGTTTGAAAAACTTATAATGATAAACTTTATTACTTACTTAGGCAAGTATTGTTGCCAAGTTTCAAGTTTATTAACTAAATTAATAAGATTTTTCATATAAACTGTAGCCCGCTTTTCACCCCCACAGGGGTGGAATTTTAAACAAATCATAACTTGACTCTTACATTATTTATACCAATTTTATAATTAATCAAGCCACTTATTATAATCCTCCCCTGTAAAATTAACTACCCCTTTTAACCCCGTTAGGGATAGATTTTCGAAATACCCTCATACGTGTTATTATTTATTTTTAGTCTTAAGTACACACACTGAGTTTCGAGTTAATTGGACCGCGCGTTCAAATTCTTCCACACAAACTTTAGCACCCCTATATCCCCTTCGAGGGGTAGTTTTGAAAAACTAATAATGATAAACTTTATTGCTTACTTAGGCGAGTATTCATGCCAATTTTCAAGATTATTAACCTAACGAATAAGATTTTTCATATAAACTTTATCCCCGCTTTTCACCCCCACAGGGGTGGAATTTTGAAAAATCATTTGGGATGTGTTCATAACTTGACTCAAAGATTATTTATACCAATTTTCGAGTAAATCAAGCCACGCTGTAAAATCCTCCCCTGTAAAATTGACTACCTCTTTTTAGGCCGTCAAGGGTAGATTGTCGAAAAACCCTGATACACATTATTCTTTCCTTTCAATTTTAGGTATAAATACTGAGTTTCGATTAAATCGGACCGCGCGCTAAAATTCTTCCATACAAACTTTGAAACCCCCCAATCCCCTTTTAGGGGGTAGTTTATAAAAACAAAAAATGCCCAACTTCATAATTTACTTAGATAAGTATTTGTGCCAAGTTTCAAGTTTATTAACTCAAGGAATAAGATTTTCCATACAAACAAAATCCCCCCATTACACCCTCTTAGGGGTGGAATTTCGAAAAACCCCTTCTTAGTGGATACCTACTCTTTACGAAGAATACACCCTCCAAATTTCATGTCTCTAGGACCAGCGGTTTAGGCTGTGCGTTGATGTCTCAGTCAGTCAGTCAGTCAGTCAGTCAGGACTTTGAATTTTATATATATAGATATAGATTTTAGAGTTAACTATTACGTAATCTGGAATACGCTAAGACAGCTGTCAAAAAACGGTTAATCTAATAGACGACGGTTGTCTTTTACGTCCCACGAATTACAAGTGACAAAGTATGATAATTTCATTTTCTTTTCCAGAATGTCTTCGCCCAATACCGTTCCATCCAGAACTTGCCATGCGGACCACAGATTCAAAATCCACCGTACAGTCAACCTCAGGCGCCATTGATAAAATCACTAATGTCAACATACACACAAAATATGCCTCTCGTTGACAAACTAAACACCCTTGCAGCTGTTATCCAAAAATTACCGCCAAAAAATCCCGGAATGGCTCAAAAAAGGATCTATATGGCAGAAGCATTGAAAAAGACAGCCTTGGAAAGTTTAATGTATGCGGCCAATGCTTCTAAAAGCTCGCAGAAGGCTGGAGGCCGAGTTCCTTTGCCGAATCCTAGAATGACAGTTGGGAATGACGTTTTAGCTAATAGGGCGGTAAATGTCAGATATGACAGGTACGCTTAATTTGAGGAGAACATCAATCGTGTTTATTTTAGAATATGATTTGTTAATAATTATTTATTGGAATTAAATTATGTCTTTGATTATTTTTTTTTTTAATTTATCGCATGTTATAACAAAACACTTGGTAAAAATGGGAAAACAAAAAAAATACCTCCACTCCATGGAGGTACATGACTTGAATCAATTAGAATTCAAAGAGGTTGATTTACAAAAATGCGAAATATAGGTTTCGTGCAATGAGAAAAAAAAAACTATGAAAAACAAAACTTAATGGCATCGCACAGAATATTTTGACTGAAAACGACCAGCCTGATTTTTTTAAAAAAAAACGTTGCCCCACACTAGGAATTTCTCCTGTGTCGTGGGTGCGTTTACAGACATATAAACAACTAATTGTAGGTCATACAAATATTTGTTCCGTGCGGGAATCGAACCCGCGACACGCAGCGCAGCAGTCAATCGCTTAACCACTGCGCCAACCGTGCCGTCATTTTACATAATTAATATAAATAAACTCAAGACGGATGAATAAAAAGCTGAAGTGAAAAGTAATTTATAGCAAAAGCACTAGGAAGTGGTGAAGGGCGAGTGTTTTGGGGGACTGTCTTTTGTAATTTGGACGTTCGAAAAATGCTTATTCTCAGTATTTGAATAAATGACTTTTGATTTTTATAGAGTACAGTCTGTTGTCAACATTATCTGACCCACCCTAAAAACAAACGAATTTGGACCCTCTGTCTGTAGCATTAAGGTTTATTCAACTTATATGAGCTTATCGGACAAGTGCTCGAGGAATCGATGAATAAATACAATAACAATACAGACACGCAAATTTGATCTTTAACACGTAACGTTAAGGTAAACCCACCTAACAATGTCGGTGCCACCGGCATTATATATCATTTTGTTAAGCTATTTTAATCATTATCTCGTTCACGTTAAAGTTGAAAAGCTTATAAGTCACACTTCATAAGTATAACCGAATCTTTAATTTCGCGTATTTCCAACAAGTTCTAGTGGCTTAGCGGTTTGATGCTGGATTGGCGACGAACAACATGTGGGTTCGAAAACACAGTCCACCTATTATCAGTTTCTTTTTTAATTTGTTTTCATTTCTGTAATATATCTTACATTATTAAAGAACGACCAATATGATTTACGCCTAATAACTTATCTTGTAAACAGGTGGGTAAATTAAAAAACTTCAAGTTCACAGAATTTATATTTACCAAGAATGGTTGGATACGAAGTAAAACATATATTTGCTCCGTGAGGTAGATAATAAATTCATCTAAGTGACAAAAGTGACTGCGCACACACATTTGTAAATCGTTTCACATAACTTGTTAAGTATTTTTAAGCAATTTGGTGTAAAAAAGCATCATGTCGCAACTTAATGACTATACCAAACATAAAATCATATTTTTACATGAGCAGAATGTTGGAATTAGAGAGATTGGTCGTCGACTTAATATAGCAGTAAGTGTTTTTTTTTATTTATATTTTATTTGATTGATTGTGATTAATGAACGTGTAGTTGGCTATTTTAGCATTACATTCACTCCTTACAAGTTACATACACGGTTCCAAAAATGTATTTTTTTTTTTGTTTTAGAGAAATACGGTCAGACTATGGCTACGACGTTATGGAGCTATATTAGCTGCTCAAGAAGGTGTGACAGTTATTAATTGGCCATCTAAAAGTCCTGATTTGAACCCTATAGAAAATCTATGGGGTCAAACGGTTTTAAATTGGGACACAACGGAAGTCCGAAACAAACACAACTTGGTTGAGATTGTGACATCGACTTGGGAGCACATAGGAGGCAAAGATTTGTGTTGGAATATGGTGCGCGTTATGCGTAGCCGCTTACAGCAAGTTATAGCAGGGGACGGTGCGCCACTCCGCTACTAATTAATCTAGTAGGTATTTTTAAACACACCATGTATTAAGTAAATGCTCAATGGATTGATTGTTGAACCATTAAAAGGTTGCAGATTATGTGGTGATGTTATTGTTACAAATAGATTTTTTCTATTTAAATAACATGTTTATTCACTACATATAGGCAGCTATAAATCTGTAAAGCATTTCACAGATGAATTCATTTTCTCGATAGCAAACTTTTAAGCTTAAGCATGCCTTTTTTAATGTTTATAAATGGTTAGATTTGATTATGGCATACTAATATAAAATGTATATTAATTTGGAAATATGTATATGAGCATTTACTTACTTTATCTTACCTAAGTGTTTTAATGAAATAATAAACATTTTAAACTTGCAATTGTTTAGTTTTATTTATTTACAAACTGCCCGTTTAAAAAGACAAGACCCTACGTCGTCCATTAAATAAATGTAAAAAAAGTGTAATGAAATAATTAAAAAAAAAAAACAGCAGAGCAAAAAGCTATAATTAGGTCAAACTTGGTTTCGAACGTAGACAACGATGAACACCGCACTACCTTAGTGACCACAAGACCAACTCAACTCTTATAAGCGGTATTGAAATTTGATCTTAGTTGTAATTGTAATGCTAGACGGAATATTCTAAACAATTTGAACCATATAGAATACTATCATAAAGTTTATTCTTGCACAGCACAAGTAAGCAAGCTTCTCCTCGTGCAAATAATTATTAACCTATAAAATAGAAAATAAAAAATTGTAAAGAGACGTTGTTTTTGCAATTTTATAAAGCAAGGTAAAATATGTTTGCGCGTAGTCACCGCATACCCTTAGTAGCATTTTAATACCAGTTTTATACTGAATACGAATATTTTTTTTTCAACTACCCACTTATTACAAGTTATGCGAAAATATTACCATTTTAGAAAGTTTATATTTGAAGATTATCCGTCTATAGTTCTTTACAATAATACAAGAAATACTTTTGGAATAAATTCTAAATTGAAAGCAAAACAATATCTTCGTCGCAGGATTTGATCTCGCATCTTGCTTTTCTCAGTCTTATACACAGACCACGAGACCAGAATTACTTGAACGCAGTAATTAAAATAAGCTATTACACTAATTATATTATAACAAGTAGTTTTAACATATAACTTAATGCTGATGTTATAGAGATCAAATTTGCGTGTCTGTATTATTATTGTATTTGTTCATCGAGTTCTCGAGCACTTGTCTACTAAGCTCATATAAATTGAATAAACCTTAATGTTACAGGTAGAGGGTCCAAATTCGTTTGTTTTTAGGGTGGGTCAGATAATGTTGACAACAGACTGTACCTGGGCTACAATTCAAAATCCGTAGAATTTATTTTATTTTGATAGTAATTTGGAATTTATAATGTTATTTTTGTGTTGGTACCTACCTAAACTTTTTTTTTTTGTTAGCCTACATTGTGTCCCACTGCTGGCCAAGAGAGTCCCCTTTTTTCTTTAAACCAAACTGAAACAATTAAATTTATTTATTTACTTTAAGTAATGCAAACTAAATAAAGTAACATAACGACTATGAAGACAGGTAATAGAAGAGATCTAATATACAATGTACGATTGTTTGTTTTCCCAAATAAAAAAATAAAAGACTGTTTTACACAAGACACTTACTTTTCTGGAAATATAAAAGATTTCAAGCAAGTTACCTTACTCTCTACCTACCTACACCATAAAAATGTCTAGACAATTTTCACAGACCATGCCAACACAAGGTTCCAAAGCTTTGTCCTTCCCTCAAGGTCTAACCTTGTCGCGAAGGTCGAGGACATTCTGTCTCCCTGAATGTGACCTCGAGTCAAGGAAAGGTTTTCTGGTGACCTTGGAACGAGGACGCGTCGGCCTCAATGTTATAATAACCTTGATATGCGCTAAGGGCTTTTAGGGGTCATTGGAAGTTTAAGACAATTGGAAGCATAATTCATTTAATCTATCTATTTATAGTAATAATAAATAAAGCCGTAGTTAAAAGTTGCCCATCCAAAGATAATATTACAATCTCTCCACTAGTCCAATGCTTACCTACTCTAGGATGCATATCCGGTACGGGTCTTAAAACCTACCCTTTCCTACGGGCACGTCACTGGGGGGCGCGGTAATGGTAGGGCCATTACCGCGCCCCCCAGTCTACTCCTTGATATGCAATGGTTGCTGTAGCACCATGATCATGAGGCTACAGGAGCTAGTCCGAATCTTGAGGTTCATTCGATTAATCAAGTCTGGTCAAACCACGCTGGCATCGGTGCAATTCATTCATTCATCTATACTACCTACTAATAAAGCTGTAGCTGTAGCGATCGATCAGGTTAAGCTACGCTTGCCGCGGTTGGTCTGTGCATGGGTGACCATCTTTACATACCGAGACCCCTCCGTGCCTCGGAAAGCACATTAAGCCTTTGGTCCCGGCTGGCATTCGTGAATCTTAGACAGTCGTTACAGGTAGTCAGAGGCCCAAAAATCTGACAACCAGTCCTACCAAGGGGTATCGTATTACCCAGTAACTGAGTTGTGCAGGTCAGATAGGCAGTCGCTCCATGTAAAATACTAATATTCTCGCTCGCGAAAGAAAGATGGAGTGGAGTGGGACAGCGTAAGCTAGTAAAAAAATAAGATAGTGAAACCCAATCCCCGAAACGCGAGAAAAATATAAAGATCACGTCTTTAATGATAGAGACATAACTATATTTATCGTTTGTTATAACTGAATCATGATAAGACGCGTTTTCTTAATATATCATTAAGATATTGATAACTACATCTATATAACTTGATAAGTATCTACATAGGTTTTAGTTGCACAATAATAGAGGTAGTAATGAGAACTCCAGTAAAATGATTGTAAAAGTTTTTGGTGTTTTTCAAGTTATTTTAATTCAGGTAATGGTTGTTTCGTAATTTTTCAGTTTTAAGAATTTGACTCAAGTTTTAGTAAATTAGGTAAATGGATATTGTTAGGATTTATTAAAAATCTTTAAAATGAACTGTTGACTATGTAGTTTTGCCGATCTATTCTGAAAAATTAATAAATATGTGAGCACCATATTATCTATCACGTTATTAATTTACCTGTCATTGCTATTTTTAATTCTTTTCACCTATTGTGGTCTAGTAATTTTATTCTAAGTGCATCATCTTCACATATAATTATATACACAATGTATACAAAATATTGTAAAAGATTTATAAAAGAGTAACGGTGGAGTTTCTTGCCCGTTCTTCTCCATACGAAACTACCTTTTGGAAGGGGCGACTAGAATCAATTCTATTTTTTTGTAAATTTTGTCGTTCAAGTGCCTTTGCCTATTTGAAACAAATGATTTGATTTTGAAAAATCACACTTTTTCTTTGAAAACTTAGTTAAAGTGACATGAAGTAAACTGTCATTCCACCTGATGCAAGCTATTGACAATATTCGAAGCTCACTTCACTGACTGTTGAACTTGTTTGCTGTGATCGTTTGCATAAAAATCTAGGTATTTAGTTTTTTCACCATTTTTTTTTTGTTCACAGATTATTTCTGCTCAGCCCTCGAATCGAGACCTGTTACGGCAGAATGGACTGAATTACTTGGCAAATACGCCACTGGCAGGATATGGCAGATCAAGAAGACATATGGATAACCCGCCAGTCGGTGAGCCAGGAAGCGGGGACTTATCATTAAATGGCTTTGCCCATGGTTTGCCATTTAGAAATGGCATGCCATCTGGTAATTCACCTAGTGCAAGTGGATTGACAAACAACTATGCATTGCACAATGGATTGGCATACAACTTGGCTTTTAACAATGGATTGCAAAACAGTTTTGGACTTAACTCGCCATTTAACTTACCATTTTCAAATATGAATATTGCGCCAAAGAACAGAATGGTACCAAACGTAGATGGCATAAATATTAACAGATTATCTTTTAACGTCCCAAATGGATTGCCAAGTTTGAATAATGTGCCAAACGGATTACCAAGTTTTAATAATATGCCAAACGGATTGCCAAGTTTGAATAATTTACCAAACGGATTGCCAAGTTTGAATAATGCGCCAAACGGATTGCCAAGTTTGAATAATTTACCAAATGAATTGCCTGGTTTTAATAACGTGCCAAATGGATTGCCAAGTTTTAATAATGCGCCAAACGGATTGCAAAGTTTTAATAATATGCTAAACGGATTACCAAGTTTGAATAATGTGCCAAACGGATTGCCAAGTTTGAATAATATGCCAAATGGATTGCCAAGTTTGAATAATATGCCAAACGCATTGCCAGGTTTTAATAATGTGCCAAACGGCTTTCCAAATATTAATAATGTTCCATTCCGAAATAACTTCCTAAACTTAAACAATGTGCCAGTTGGACAAAATATTTTGAACTTAAATAATGTACCAGCTACGAACTTATTGCCAAATATTATTAACAGGCCAATTCCCAATGTTTTGCCAAGTTTTAATAACTTACCATGTAACACCTTTCCACAGGTGCCCACAAATAATGAATTGCCACTAAATTTACCAAGTGGCAATCCATTGCCACCAATAAAAAATCAACTGCCGTTCCTTAATAACTTTCGAATAACTGGAATTGGTAACGGAAATGGAATAGCAGACATCAACAGATTTCCCCGTAATGGTTTGCTAGATGGCAATATGCTTCCTAATGCTTATAATTTGCAAAATGGGTATGGATTGGCACAACAAGTTGCTGATGAATTGTCAAACATAAATGACTATCAAACTAACAATGAATTTTCAGGTTTTACGAATACGCCTCCTGTTAGTACACATAATGTGCTAGTTGATAACAGATTTTCAAGTATCAACAATTTTCCTAAAGACGGTCTTAGGAACTATGCTGTTGAAGCACAAAATATCAACAATATGCAATTAAACTATGGCTTCCCTGATGTCAGCAATGTTCAAAACTACAACGGAATGCCTATCAATGAACAAAGATTTGTCAATAGTGTTCCTTTTAATAATGGTTTTGCAGATGCCAATAATTTTCCAGCAGATACAGGCTTGCCAAATGCAAATAGCAGACTTGTAAATGCCATTAACAATGGCAAGCCATTTTCTAGTGGAGCATATTTAAATGATAATATATTGTATGCTAACAATGGTGTGGCAGAGACATACGTACAAAATACTGATGGCAACGGATTCACAAGCAACGATTTCCAATTAGGCAATGTTCAAGTGCCCAACCACTGGAATTATGACTTTGTAGGGGCAAAGATGCCAGCTAACCAGAATGTACTGCCGGAAGGAGTGCAAATGTTTTCAAATGTGCCAAGCGATCATCAGTCAGTTTTGATGCCAAATAATTTGAATTTGGCACAGGAATTGATTAAAAATTTGAAAATAGAAGGTAATATGCCATTTTTGAATGGCTTGCCAGTTGCTGGCATTACCGAAACAGTGACTGTATTGAATGGCGATCAACATGGCGAATTTTTGTAAATAAAATATTTATTTTAGTTAAATTACTAAGGGTGTTTTGTTATGTTGTAAATAGTTAAGTTATTTTTGTTATTTTTTCTTAATTGCTTTTCTTATTGAAAATAAAAAAGATTGAAAATTAATTGTTCTCATATAAAGATCTTTCCTAGTTTTTAAGGTGTCGTACCCAAAGATTCTTTATCATTGTTCTTTTGAATCGTAATAGATAGACATTTAAAATTTTACAGAGTTTTACCTAGCCCTGGCCGCTGTATCAACAAATAATAAAATTACAATAAAGTTATTACTAAAGTATTTAAATCCTCTCGCACTTGGCCCCGTTTGTTTAAAAGCAAGAAACAATTTATTTGCTGTTGTTAAAAAAAAATCTTTTGGAAAGCATAGCAGGGTATATACACCAGGACAGTATCTGGGTGATATTATTATGAATGAAAATAATTTTCCGTAATTATGATTATCTTGAAAAAACTACGTAACAGAACAAAGGACATGACTGCATTTAATATTTCGACATACGCACTGATACTAAAAGTATTAATTGTTCCTGGTCACGTATTCTTTACGCAGCAAGTTTTAGTTTAGCACACGGTTTTACTTGTATTTATTTTGGATATAAAAAGGAAAGGAAAGCAATAAGTGGACTGGGACTTGGGGTAAGGATCTCCGGCCCATGGGCGACGATAAGATTTAATAGTCCTTCTAAACCAGCGCTGGGGCTCTTTCTCATAAAGGGTCTTTTAGCATTATGCTGGGCGATGGCCGTTTTCCGTGGATGGTGACGCATGTTTACCCCCAACTTGTTATTTTTTTTGTGTTTGTGTTCTTTTTTATGCGTTATGTTTTTCGCGATGATATATTTTTTTTTCTTTCTTTCTTCTTATCATCGAGCAGCGAGTGCTTAACGGTGACGAGCAATTACTCACTGGAATGTATATGTATCAAGCGTAAGTCTCTCAGCAAGTGATCTGCCCGCCAAACAAGGGTCGTTGAGCGAGTACCCTCTTTGATAGCCCTTGTCGCTGCGACAAACGAGTGCTCGCCGGCGGTTTAGAAAGACAACGATCAACTATTAATATACATTATTATTTTGAAATCACCAACGCTTAGAGAAAAGCAAGAGCAAAAGTATTCTATCTATCTATCAAGAAAACCGCAGTGTCTCAAGACGAAAGTCTTTGACCAGTGCGTGTTGCCAGTGATGACCTATGGCACTAAAACGTGGTGGTGGCCTTATTAGAAGGCTTAAAGTCACCCAAAGGGCAATGGAGAGGGCTATGATTGGAGTTTCCCTGCGTGATCGAATCAGAAATGAAGAAATCCGCAGGAGAACCAAGGTAACCGACATAGCCCGAAGAATTGCCAAACTTAGTGGCAGTGAGCAGGGCACATTGCTCGCAGAACAGATGGCCGATGGGGCCGAAAGGTTCTGGAGTGGAAACCGCGTACCGGAAGACGTAGCGTTGGAAGGGCTCCCACAAGGCGGACCGACGACTTTGTAAAGGCCGCAGGAACCCGTTGGATGCGAAGCACAGAACCGGTCGAAGTGGAGGTGCTTGGAGGAGGCGTATGTCCAGCAGTGGACGTCTTTCGGTTGAAATGATGATCAATCAAACGTGGTGATGAAAGCTAGTTTGCAATGAAAAAAATTAAGGCTGGTCCTATTATAATTATATTATTCAACATACAGACGCCTATTAATTCTATATTTATGCATATACTTTAACTGTAGATAATACCAGGACGTTATGTATAAAAGTAGGTCACGTATGACACTCTTGTTTTGTGCAATTGTGTTTCAATACATACAAAATGTGTCTTCTGTTGATTTTCATAATTTTGCAAGTGCTAGCGTTAGAGGCAAGTTATACGTATTCTTTCTGGCAAACAGCAGACCACCTGGGGGTATGACTGCAATATTGCTTCGGAAGCAATCATATTTGTGATTCCGTGGCCAGGCCAGCATTCTAATTGCGTAACACATTATCAATCTGAATCTGTATCATTTTGAAGGATGATAATCCATTGCTTCATATGTTCGAAAAATTTGGCTACTCTACAACGTATACATAATAGTATAACCCAATGAATATTGTTGAACTGTCAAAACTAAACCCTTTGCTACTGATCGTGCGTTACACAACTACCCCGCTGGTCATGACTCATGTCTTATACTAATGATTATGCTTCAAATATTAGCATCCATCCATTACTAAAGAGGTGTACCCCAAGGCTCAATATTGCGCCCTGAAATTGTTACTTTAATTTTAAAATTTGTAGTGTAAAAAATTGTTTTAAACCAAGAAAACGTGCTTACAGTGTGTCACACCGTACCCTTACAAAGACTACATAATTGCGTACATACCAGTTGAAGAATTAGCTTATTTATCATCAGAGGTAAGAAAATTTAAAGCAATCTTCACCAAGGTACTTTCCTAGTCTAATCTAACCAGCTTGGGGCCTAACTCTTGAAACTAATTTTAATTCCCATCTTAAGCCAATACGATTCCAATGTTAATTTTGCAGTCACGTGACTCGGTACTCTTGAAAACAATAGTGTCAACATTGAAATTAAATGGGATTACCCCGCGATTAGGTATTTTGTTCCACGTGAAGTTGGCTATGTTACGTGTTGGGCTGCAATAGTGTGGTTCAACTCATCGCGATAAAGCACTCTAATTGCGTAACACACTATCTCAATCTAATCTCAATCTGAATAATTTTGAAGGATACTGCTAATCCATTGCTTCATATGTTCGAAAAAAATATCTGGTCAACAACGTAAATAACGCAATGAATGTTGTTGTGTGTACGGTACGCAATTACCCCGCCGTAATAGGTCTTTAGAATGGTTTTTCCTTAAATAACAAGGCTAATAAATAAATATAATATAAATAGTTGTTTAATTGATTAATAAAATTCTAAAGTATTAAATTCATTTGGCCCACTGCACTGTAGGGTAAAGGCCTGTGCCCTTTACCTTTTGCCACACAATTCTGTCTTTTGCGAGTGCCTGCCAGTTCTTACGGTAGAAGTAGGTACTTTCCTAGTGAAAATAATTGTTTCTTTTTAATAAGTGAAAAAAAAGAGGCCCAGAAACGTTAAAACTACGGATAACTTTACTTTGACTGAATAACAAAGGCTTTTACCTTGGCCAGAGGCTAAGCATTGCCATACAACGTGACAATGTCGCCAGTGTCTTGGGTACATTACCAGTCGACAGCGATGCGGATGAATTTTTCGACGCTATATTTTAGTTTGTAAATAGTTTTAGTTAATTTAGGATATATTTTTGTTATTTTAGTGTTATCTTGTAAATGAAAATAAGAATTAATAACAAATTGTTTAATTTAATTCGAAATAACTCAACTCAACTAGAGTGAGCCCGACGAGGGAAGGCATTCTTTACACCTGCCAGTTTCATACAAACGAATACGCGCTATGCGAATTTGATCTTTATTAGCTACTAGAATTGTCGCACTGGCAGGTGTTAAGAACGCATTCTGTCGACGGCTGGACTGTAGACTTCACTATAGCCCATTATAAAATTTAAAACGACATAAATCTTTATATTTTACAGAATATAGAAGCAATACCCGTACCATACTACAACAATGCCCATTTCTACGACCCCTGGTTCTATCAAAGAA
This sequence comes from Apamea crenata, assembly GCA_949629185.1. Taxonomy (NCBI): domain Eukaryota; kingdom Metazoa; phylum Arthropoda; class Insecta; order Lepidoptera; family Noctuidae; genus Apamea; species Apamea crenata. The sequence continues at coordinate 8,428,541 of OX451379.1, read as the reverse complement.
TGATGATGCAAAATGTCAGATCACCCTACCAGCAGACTGCAGGACCTGTGACCTTTGGAGGTCGGGTCAAAGCTAAAGGAGGGGTCACTATTACAGGAAGATTTGGAAATGATGGCTTTGGAAGTGAGTGAATTTTGTACAGTTTTTCATAAAACTGCTGCCATCAACATTGGATAAATGCGATCATAATTTTCTTACGAATGCGATAATAGCAATGCCTTATGTTTAGCAGTGGTTAGTAATTATAAATGTATCCCCACATACTCATATAACCAACCTGTAATAGGCAACTGCTGGAACACGCCTCCTCTTTTCAATATGGGAGTGGGCTGTAATCCACTGTTTTCCAATGTTTTTGTTATGTCTTTGAATGTTTGTTTGGACTTACTCACGACCTACAACTTGTAAGCCGGAGCGGATACCACTAGCGCACCACTGCTGTCATTAATTTTGCCCAAATGCGACTGTGATTAACAAGTGATGGTTGCGGTCGAAATAAGAAAAACAAGTAGAAGTCTTAACTACTGCCAATAGGCTACTTTCCTAAGAAAATCTAATTAGTCCGTCAGTTAGATTATCAAAAAATATTGAACCCGTATTTTTTCTTTTGTCAATTATATAAAAAATTATGAAGATATCGCCCGTAAAAGTTCCGCGTGACGTCACTTGCTTGCGACACTTTTGCAAGCAAGTGACGCCACGACCCCCACTCTCAAATTTGGATGTGCTTTATCTTTGTTATTTTTTGTTTGATCGACAATCCTTGACGATTAGGAGTCACAGAGAAAAAGCCAGCATTAGGAATTTTGTAGCTGCAATGATAATGATCACGGGGATACAACATTTTCTAAGATGTACGCGTTCTACCTTAAAAATAGTCAAAGTTTTTATTAAAGGAGTCTTTATCTTAAATAAACATGTATGTATAAGTTACCTAAACTTTCTTTTTACAGCTTTCTCATCATACTCAGCACCTACCACACCACTTACGGTAACGTCTCAACCAGCATTTTCAACCACCTCAAGTCTGGCAGCTTTAACATTGCCAACCGCTACAACTTTACCTACAGTCACAACTTTGCCAGAAGTCACCCTGCCATCTACAACTATCAGCTACACATTTACAGACCCCATGCCATCTACAGTCACCGTGCCAACTGCACCCATGCCGTTTATAGTTGTAACAACGACAGTTCCTAATGATGTTGGGCAAAATGGCAATGTGGCTAGCCCAGTTAAGTTTAGTGGCATGGTACCAGCATCTGGGCGTGTTAGGATTTCTGCTCATTTCTCTTGATGATGTATTGTGAAAAATGAGGTAGCCTAGTTATGTATTATTTAAAACGAAACAGTATTATTAATAAGCTTACAAGCAACCAGTCCAACCCGCAGACCAGGGCAACCGGTCTTACTAAGGGGTTTCGTATTACCTAGTAACTGGGTTATGGAGGTCAGATTGGCAGTCGCGCCATTTAATATACTGGTACAGCATTAGCAGCATCATACAATTAGACTGGAAGCTGACCCCAACATAGTTGGGAAAGGGTTAGGCAGATGATGTAGTATTATTAATAAGTTTATTTATAATGTAGTTCCACTTTCAGTTATAATATTAGAAGAATAAGAAAAGCATGTGCGGTGCGTGTACTTTAAAAATGTAAATAGTTTGTACATACGAGTATTATAGTTATATGCCCTATATATAGTTTATTTGCCGAACTGTTGCTATTAGTTATTGATACACAAAGTCGCTCTTTTTACGTGTTAAAGATAAAATTAAGATATAGTTTGTTTACATTATATGCCTAGTTTATTTGCCGAACTAAAGGAAGGGTACATACATATTTAGTAGTTCAGTTTCAGTAGTTCGGTGCTTTGCTAGAACCGAATTACTATCGCAACTGAAAGTTTAAGTTTTTTACATTTCTATGGTTTCAGTAGTTCAGTCAACTGGACTAACAACCGAACTACTGCTACTAGAGGGTATTTTGTGGTCTTCATAAATACAATGTTTATTTGGTTTGTTTTTTATTTGGTTCAATACAGGCTATTTATATTAGGTGACAGTCTTTCTATTACCTAATCTAACTAGGCTGAATGGCCCCGCTGCAGGGCAAATGCCTCCCTCTCCCTATTCCACACAACTGTTACCTACCTTGGTAACTTACAGTTCTTGGCTTTTTACCTTTCTTTTTTTTTGTTTATTTCTAAAGCACTTAACCTAATTCACATTTAGTTTTAGCCACACAAGGAAAACCTCTCAGGGTTTATCTGCATGTTGGCGAGCCGTTCGTATCAATTCAATGTTAACCATATACAGGTTACATTAATACATACATAGGTACATACATAGGTACATACATAGGTACATACATTAGGAGAAATTTTGTGTAAAGAAACGCTTTGATTTGTACTTATAACTTTTCGAACTCGTTTTGTATAACGTTTGCAAGTCTTCTGAAAGTTTATTAAGATAAAAGGGTACTAAATATCCTGCAACCCTCATCCCGTACACATTATTAAATTTAGGTAAGATGTATTTATTTTTAAGTGGTATCGTTCTCAGAAAGTCAGGTCTTATTTTTTCGGTTAGCAATTCAGGTCTATTGACTTCCGCTAGAGTACAAAATTCAACTTTATTGAACACATTCATAACATTACAATATTTAAAGAGAACCTTGGTCAGAGGCTAAGCATTGCCATACAACGTGGCAATGCCGCCAGTCTCTTGGGTACATTACCAGTCGACAGCGATGCTAAGGTATTAGTTTTTATTTCATTACTTATTACTTTTATTTTATGACTATGCTTGAAGTATATTCCTTGGTAATGATTGTAGTGTTCTTTTTCATTTCTTGCAGGCTTGTGAAAGTTCTTTGGACCGATACGATGTTACAGCATATAATTTCGTTGATAAAAATCTTATTGTGATATTTAATCTTAAATTACCACATCCTTTATTAATATTATCACTTTCTTCATCAATTGAGTATATCTCGAACATGTCCTATCATTTGACTGTTATCAACTATCGAATCAGTAGTATTTATTTTGCAATCGATTTACAAATACCCTTCCTATATTGTTTCTTTTTCTGCTGTTATCATTCATAATCATTCTCGACCTGTGAGAATAAGGACAATTTTGTTATAATTTTTTCAAGTCTGTTTTTGTCTGTAAAACAGGAAATTTTGTGATTATTAATTTTACTTGAAATGTTTACGTGTTGCTGTCTATTTTTTGTAGTTGCTGTACAGGTAAATACCTTATGTATCTTTGTTTGTTTAAATACATATTACATAAACTACTTGTAGTACCTATCTTATGAATAACAAAATAATTTCTGTCACTCAACATTAATTTTTTCATTCATGTTTGAAATATTGTATCTAAGCAATATATTATAACATAAAATCACGCCTGTGTTTCCCGAAGGGTAAGGCAGTGGTGCAGCTATAGTGCACCCACATTTCGCCAGTTATGTTTCAGTCCCATATAACAAGGAGCGACCCTATTGCCATAAACCGGGCACAAATCCAGATTCCATGCTACCACTGAGAATTCCAGATGAAAATACCACACTTTGTTTGGAAATACCACACTTTGTTTGGAAATACCACACTTTGTTTGGAAATACCACACTTTGTTTGAAAATACCACACTTTGTTTGGAAATACCACACTTTGTTTGGAAATACCACACTTTGTTTGGAAATACCCCACTTTGATTGGAAATACCACACTTTGTTTGGAAATACCACACTTTCCCATTTTCAGCAGCAGCTCCAAAATAATTAATCATTGAAACACTCAATTGTTCAGATCCTCCATCGTTGTAATGACTTGAAAAAAAGTAAATGGCTAGAAACGATGAAGAACGCACTGCTAATAATGATTCCTTTTTCTTTTACAGTACGCATCAGCAGTAATACCGTACGGAGTGCCAAACAGATCCATAAATATTGGCAACAATGCCAGAAGAGCGCCAAACAGCATGGCAATGGGTAGAGCCCTAGCCAATGGAATGAGCAGAACCCAGCCAGTTGCTGCCAATAATTTGGCAAGAGGAAATATGCGTCAGAATTTAGCAAATCCTTACTATGCAAATAAAAAATTAGCAAACAACTACGCTTTTGGGAAAGCAAATGCAAATTTAGCTAATATCGTTGAGACTAACTTAGCAAATCCTTTAATTTCTACCAGTCAAGTTTTAGCAAATGATATCACTGCAGCAGCACTTGAAAACTTTGCCAATGTCAATCAAATCCCAAACATTGGCCCTCCTGTAGCCAACGTGGCAAAAGGAGCAACATACAACTTTGGCAATAGTGCCATTCCTGTAACAGTTACTGGCAGTTCACAATATGGTAGCCAACCTGTTGGCATAAATATTTTGGCAGATAACTTGGAAGTGCAGGGATTGGTGACTGTGGTTGGCAGAATGCCAATCTCTGGCGCAGTGACTATAAATGGCAATGTGCCGTCAGATGGCAAGGCGTCCGTGAATTATGGCTGTGGTGCACCAGCTGCAGCTTAGTGTTGTTAAGTCAATAATTTATTTTAGTAATAAAGCTATTTATTCATCTTATATCGTTATTTGTATTGTATTTTTCCCCGTCATATCTTTCTCGTCATATCGTTAACTCATCTAAAATTGCTTGTCCTCTACCGAAGACACTATGTTAATTCTGAGGCTTCATTAAATGAAAATTTTACGATTTAAAGAAATTAGTAGAATCTACATCATACAATCATAACATCGGATCGATTCCTAGGTGCATTGATTTTAAGAAACAAAATGTTTAAAGATTATACTAATATTGAAGTAAAATTGCATTTCACCCCATTTTGTTGGAAGTAATGTGGAGAGCAATGTACCCAATTGCTGTGCCCTGCAATTGGGTGACACAGGGTGCACAGGCTAACAGTAACGCAGATTAAACTGGAAAAAGACATTTGATAAATATTAGCTAGAAAAATAGATTCATAAAACTTTCATCATCACCATTCTCCTGCCCTCCCCAATGTATTTAGGGTCGACACAACATGTCTTTTTCCTCCATACTTCTTACTAATATCCTATCCTACTAATATTATAAATGCGAAAGTTTTTATGGATGCATGGATAGATGTTTGTTACTCTTTCACGCAAAAACTACTGAACGGATTTGGATGAAATTTGGCACACAGGTAGTTTATAACCAGGATTAACATATAGGGTATCTTTTATCCCGATATTCCCACGGGATCGAAACTTATGCGGGTGAAACCACCGGGCGCAGCAAGTTATTCATAAAACTTTCATAAATTGTCAAAATAAAATGGTCGGTGCATTAATTATTATCACTAATAAAAGATAAAACTACATGAGTCATTGCAGTTAATAAAGGTAAAGTACCTACCTAGAACCTTTAGAAACTCAAACTCAGCATTTATTTCAATTAAGCCATTACGGGGCACTTTTAAATTGATAAAATGTCGATCAGTTCGTCAGAAAGGCGAAGCTAGTTGCTCATTCCAAAACATAGATCTTCATGGAGAAGAACCGCCAAGAAACTCCACGGACACTCTTTTAAATCAAGTAATAACAAAATTCTGGGTACATTATTCTTGTTGCTTCTTAATATAACTGGGAGATTAGCTCCTTCTCTGGCCAATCTCGGACAGGGAACATGGAAAAACTATGGGAAGAGACCTTTGCCTAGTGTTGGTACAATGCAGATATTTCGGTACCTACATAATAAAGACAAATAAAAAATCGTAAATAAATTCATAAATTAAAACCATTTATTAAACAACTAAATTAAGGCATATCAATACACTACATAAATAATGACTCACAAGAACTTTATCAACAACAACTAAAATCTAGTACTGCTGGTTGCAACCACAGTTATTATTGTTACTGGCAACACTCACTAAGCCACCGGCTGGTATAGTGCCTTCAAAGGTCACATAGCCAATCACTGGCACATTACCAGCTACAGCCGTGTTGCCACCTACGGGCAACTCGCCAAATACTGCCACATCACCGTAGCCTACATTGGCAGCGTTTGGTACACTAGCCAAGCCATTGTTTAAGGCATTATTGGCAGTTAGGCCATTGAATGCCAAGTTGTTGTTGAATTGACGGTTTGCCAAGTTAGCACCAGCAAAATTTCCTGCAGCCAAGTTGTTCGCGGCAAAGTTGTTGGCAGCCAAGTTGTTCGCAGCAAAGTTGTTTGCGGCAGAGTTGGCGCTGGCCAAGTTGTTGCCAGCACAATTTCCAGCGCCCAAGTTGCTCGCGGCAAAGTTTCCAGCACCCAAGTTGTTAGCAGCAAACTTGTTCGCGGCTAAATTATTTGCTGCAAAGTTGTTGACACCGAAATTAGGGCCTAGACCATTGGGGGCCAGTCCATTTATTTCTAGTCCGTTTCCTAATAATCCATTAGATCCCAGGCCATTGCCAAGTCCAAGCCCATTAGACGAAAGTCCGTTCAGTCCGAATCCATTGCCAAAACCAAGATTTTGACCGAATGCATTCTGCGAAAAAATAAATTACTTGGTATGAGAAACAACACCTATAAAATAAAATAACGGCTAGCTCCAGAAAGGCTAGGTAGAGGTGCACTTATGTATAGCATACCAACATTTCGCCAGTTATCTTTAAGTCCCATGTACCTGTTACATGTGATTTAAACATAACTGGCGAAACGGGGCGAGCTTATTGCCTCAACCAGGAACAAATTGAGTCTCCGGGCTGTTACTAAAAAGTTCCTTAAAGAGAACCCCAATATCACATTGCCTGAACTGTAAATCGAATCTAGGACCTCATGCTCAGCTGTAGCGCATGCGACTATTAGACTAATGATGAAGCCAACTATAGCATAGTTGTGTGCATAGCATAGTGTTGATATTACAATCAATCAATCACTACAGAGGAGCAGTGGTGACCCAGTGGTAATAGCCGTGACTTGAGTTGTAGGTCGTAGGTTCGAACCCAGACAGGCGCTTTACTTTGTGTAAATTATTTCATCACCACTGCTCTCAAAACGGTGAAGCAAAACATCGAGCGGAAACCGGCATGTCCTAGAACCAAACATTCGAAGACTTGTGACATCTACCAACCCGCACTGGGCCCGCGTGGTAGATCATTAGCCTAGTACCTCTTGAAGAGAGGTGGCTTGTGTCCCAGCAGTGGGAACATCGTGGTCTATCACTATACCAGCAAAAAAAAAATGATTTTACAGAAAATTATAAAAATGCCATACATACCTGGATGAAACAGAAAACTGATAAAATAATAATTAAAGACGACATGATGATCAAATTAAAATAATTATAATGAATTACACGACTCAGCCTATAACTTATATACTTGACTATTTCATAACTTATACTGTAGTCATTAAAAGATAATTTAATAGATAGTAAGTGCACGCGATCAATTGATTTTAAAACGAGCTAAATGTCACGAAGAGATATGAAATTTATAGGTGTACGTAAGATGTACATATTTGGAACGAATTGTCTTATCGCACGTTTTAAATACTCTGCATGCTTGGCGAATAATAGCTAAATCGAAAAAAGGGTAACCTTTTTGTCACAGCACTTTTGTTACAGTATAAATTCAACACTACTGACGTAAATAATATTTTTGTAACAATGGCGCCGTTTCCCTTGTTCACAAACTAAACTTTTAAGTTCAGTGCATATTTTTATTTAATTAAGAAAAGGACAGAAGATAACTACTACCACTACTGGGCAAACTCCCCTTTTTCCTTCCAAACCTCCCTGTCTTGGTCTTGAGCGATCTCTGGCCATGTTGGCCCTGCAAACCTCGTTAGACCTTCGCAGTGGTCTACTCGACGGCAATGTCCTCCTTCAGGCGTCCAGTGAGTTCAAGAGAGACGATCTTTGCCCATCTCTCCGGGTGCATTCGCGCGACGGGTTCGGCCGACTCCCACTTCAGCCTGTCTGTTTTTTCTCCAACATCCACTACTCAACCTAGTACTAAGAATTGCAGATTTTTTTTTAATGCAGTTAAAGTTTTAACAATAGCTTTTGGCGGGATAGTGATTGTTGACAGATAAAAAACCAGTGTTGCCAAATAATAAATATTGCTCCTTATCACTAAAATATTATTATCTGTGTTGCCACTTTGAAGGCGTAAACAGTAGACGGTATGTGTTTCCGTAAAAAACAGGGTGTAGGGTCCAAATAAATTAACAAATCAAACAAATAGTCAATGGTAAAACAAATTTTATCCTTGACTATTTTTAAACAATTTTTATATACGAGTACCTTCTGCAAACATAATTATTATCTATTCACAAAAACGACTTAATCATTAACATATTTAAATAACAGCCTAAAAACTAGGTGGGTATTTTCTTTTGAGTAGTTTAAATTTGATCACACGGTTTTTATTTTTTTTCTTAAAATTAAGGCATATTTTTTATTTATTGTTACAAAACTCATTACTAGACATTTTTTTTACACCCAGAGTTCATTATTGATCAAAGTTCGGTTTACCGTAATTGCATAACACACATACAATGGCAATCGATGGTAATGCCTTTCATTTTTCCAGACAAATTTTCCAAACCTCTGACTCTTTCGTCACCGATTGGACGGAGATATGGGGGAGGCCTTTGCACAGCTGTGGGACAATATATAACTGCGCTTGCGATTTATTTGCCAAACATGTAGGTAAACAAATATGAGTTATTGGAAAAATAACTTTAATACTTTCAAAATAAAGTTCAGTTTACGCTACAACTTCAAACATTTTTATAAGTTTTTCAATAGTACTAATCACTGACATCAACAATAAAGTTGATATTTGTTTAACTTAAAATTACAACAATAGGAAACATGAATTTGAATAGACCTTAGGGTAATGGGAAAAAAATGAGGTGATCAATCAGAAATTTCCTCCAAAACCCTCGGACTGCGATTACAAGTATGTTACGGTATTATGGTGCTGTATAGCAGGCACTGCTGAAGCCGGCCGCCTGTCTGCAGACTCTCGAACAACTACGTATAACCTTTGATACAACTCGTACCACATCTCCCGATTACTTTTCACAATGATCAAAAAAACTGACAACACTATTGGATTTATAAATTCGATAATATTATTTAAGAGATTATGGACGATCCACCTGTCAAAAATATAATAAGTTATGATTCCGACGTCGCCCAATAAGAATATTAAAGTGGCGATGTAAAAGCGACGCCATTTGTTGACAGCAGTGGGTGCACTCGCGTTGGAGTCACGAAAAAGTGAATATACAATCACGATATAAAGTAAACTGTTTAGTAACAAGGGTAATAATACAATGACATGTGATATATCGCCATATTCTCCCAATAAAATAAAAATCCTAACAAGAACTAGAGTAACGGTTGTTATTGAAGACACACCCCAACCGAACAGGCTACTTTTCAAATATCTCCTTTGGATACGCCCATTAAACACTTTTACAATATCAACATAAAACATATGACAAAGAATTATCAACCAGTGGCTCTTCGCTGTTGCAAAGTAAATAAATATAGCCAAATATATTTGGAACACCATCAATTTTCTGTCTGGATCCGACAGGTCTAATCTCATGAAAATTAAATAGGAGATCGGACCTATTGCAAAGTATAAAAAATGTGCAAAAATTGCGTTAAGGCACACGTAGTTTCTGTAATTGCGAAATTTCTTTATTATGCACCACGATGTCGCTCCGTATATCATCGATGCTATTGTCAACGTCAACATAATATATCTTATAGTTAACACCAGAGTTTCGATAAAATTCTCCATGCTGAAGTCACTGGCACAGCTTTGAGCTAGATAAGTTTACGAAAAACTTTTGAGAACAGCTTGCCACTTAGCACTGCAAGGCACTCGATACACGTGTTATCTTCAAAACTTTTGAAGATCCAATAGGTTAAAGTTTTATCTAAACGCTCCAAAACAAATTAATTAATGAATTTTATTCTAAACACAGTTTTTTGCATTTAGTCAAAACTTGTTTAACCTTTCCTGTTCTGCATATAATTACTAATCTTTCATTTTTTATTAACACTGCGTCATTGTGAGAGACCGCGGCAAGCATAGCTTAACCTGATCGATCGAACCGTGCGGCTATTATTACGTAGCCACATTATCCTGTTTTAAATCGAAGAGAACAGGGTGGGTCGGTTTTTTTGCACACAAGTGTACCTAGTCATTTCCTGCTGACATAAAGGCAACATTAACATAACCAGTAGCACCGTTGACCTTGAGCTTACAGAATGCCAAGAATGTTCACACTGACTGGCCAATATTTTTTACTTTTAAATCAATATATTATCAAGCGCTATCGAACCCGTCTGACACGATATTTATAATAAATTTTGTAATTTGTGTTTAATGCTTGACGGCACGGTTGGCGCAGTGGTTAAGCGATTGACTGCTGCGCTGCGTGTCGCGGGTTCGATTCCCGCACGGAACAAATATTTGTATGACCTACAATTAGTCGTTCCGGGTCTGGCTGTTTGTGTATGTGAGTTTATATGTCTGTAAACGCACCCACGACACAGGAGAAATTCCTAGTGTGGGGCAATGTTTTTAACTAAAAAAAAATAAAAAAATCAGGAAATTAATAGCTTTTAGAGGTATTGCTTAAAGTGGCCTTTTTAGGCCCCCAGATCGATCGCCCCGTGCGACTGTTATTAATTAGCCACAAGCCCCTCTGTATAGATAGATATATGTATATATAACCTAATAGTAATTTATTGTGTAGGTACTTAAATCTTCCTGAATGTATGTAGATTACCTCTGTGAAAAAAAAAATCAAAACATATTAATTCGTTTTTGACAAAATCGCTTTGCTTTCGAAAAAATCCTAAAAACATTCTGGGGGTATGTTTTTAAGATTGTTTTACTTACCTTCCTTAAGAATAGGGCTATCAATAATGCAAAAAGAATTTTTCAAATCCAACTGGAAGTTTCAGAGATTAGCGCGTTCAAACAAACTTACAACAGCTTTATTATTAGTATTAGTAAATAAACTTTATCTTACCTACCTTTACACAAAAATAATTAAAATATACCTCAACATTTTTGAGATATATCTCAAACGAAGAGTATTGAGTGGGCCATTTTATGGCACGCAAGTGCGCACAGCGCGCGCGAAACCGGGACCGAAACTTATGCATACTTATTTTAAAGAGGTTACATTTGTATGTTTGTATGTAGGTAGATGGTAATCTGTGGACATGCCAGTCAGATTGAAAAAAATATTATCTTAGATATATCTTGCTTTTGATAGCCCAATTCTTGGAAAAGGCTATAGGGATTTAACATCACGCTATGGTCCTTAGGAGTAGAGGAAAAAGAAAAAAAGTCATAAGGAACGCTAAGCGAAAATGAAGTGATCGGTGAGGTTAAGCTACGCGATGAGCACGGGCAGGCGATGCGATACGACTCACTTTTTTTTAAATTGAAATTTCGGTGTCCGTTTAACGCGAACGAAGTCGTGGGCAGAAACTTGCAAACTTGCATTAGGATTCGTCTCCGAGAATACGAGTTATAGTTATTTCATAGGCCAATTCCCGTAATTAAAACCGTTCAATCTAGCGCACTCGCGCGTCTTGCAGGGCGCAAGTGTTTGTTACTCTTTCACGCAAAAACTACTGAACAGATTTTGACGAAATTTAGCACACAGATAGTTTATAACCAGGATTAACATATAGGATACTTTTTATCCCGACATTCCCACGGGATCGAAACTTATGCATACTTATTTTAAAGAGGTTACATTTGTATGTTTGTATGTAGGTAGATGGTAATCTGTGGACATGCCAGTCAGATTGAAAAAAATATTATCTTAGATATATCTTGCTTTTGATAGCCCAATTCTTGGAAAAGGCTATAGGGATTTAACATCACGCTATGGTCCTTAGGAGTAGAGGAAAAAGAAAAAAAGTCATAAGGAACGCTAAGCGAAAATGAAGTGATCGGTGAGGTTAAGCTACGCGATGAGCACGGGCAGGCGATGCGATACGACTCACTTTTTTTAAAATTGAAATTTCGGTGTCCGTTTAACGCGAACGAAGTCGTGGGCAGAAACTTGCAAACTTGCATTAGGATTCGTCTCCGAGAATACGAGTTATAGTTATTTCATAGGCCAATTCCCGTAATTAAAACCGTTCAATCTAGTCGCCATCTCGTCTCAGCGACAAACAAATGTCAAAAACTTGTCAAAATGTAGGGAAATTAGAAGTATTTTATGACAGATTGAGACTGAGATCAGACTGTGAACGGTCTTAAAATTACGAGAATTGCCCCTTAGACTGTGAAAGTTCTTAAAATTATTGGAACTGCCCCTCTGGTGTAGAGCCAGTTAAAAGGGTAGCTTCTGGCCGTTTTCCGTGTACCGGACTATTTACCAGGCTTGCGGTACACCACTGCCTGTATTCAGCAGATTGCATCTTAAAGTTTAGTATAACAGAAAAACAGCAACAGGCTAGTTTGTAATGGCAGTAATAGCAAAGGGTAATAAGACACATTCTATTCAATAATTAATTTCCATATAATTAAAACTCAAATAAAAAATTAACAACATTATCAATCATTTCTTAAAATTAAAGAACTCCGCAGTACCCACAGTCGGCACCAACACGACCATTGTACCCCAGACCAGGGGCACCCAGATCGAGACCAGGGGCGCCCAGACCAGCGAGACCAGGGCCGTAACCAACTCTGCCAGGAGCAATACCATCAGCAATAGCACCATAAGGACCAACAGCAGCACCAACACCTTCACTCACAATACCAACGGCGCCATTCCCGCAGCCGTAGTTGATACCACCAGCGCCTGCTGACGGTAAAGCTCCCTTCACGACGACAGCACTCAAGAACGGCATTTCTCCGTTCACAACGAGAGCACCTTCGATAGTATTCTCAGAAATCACGGCGATACCGGTGGGGGCGATGGGGGACACGCTGGTGACTGCAAAGCCACCACCGCTTGACGGAATGAAGGAATCAGCAGCCAGGCCGTAGCTGTTACATCCTGGGTAGCGTATGGGTCCTGCTGCCAAGCCTCGTCCTGCTAGGTTGGAGCCGTAAGCCAGCGCATTGTCAGCTAAAGCAAGTTCTTCAGCCGCTGAAGCAGTGCCAGCTATGCTGTTGCAAGCACCGATGGGTTGGCTTGAGATGGTCTAAAATACAAAAACAATAAATGATAACTTGAACTCTTGCAAGCTTACAAATGCAAGGGTTTGAGTCCTGATCAAGGAAATGTAACGTATGAACAGCGACAAACCAATTGGACTATAAGGTCACTTTGTCCAATAGAACAATTAACCTGTCTAGCCTTTTGCCAACTATATTGGGTTCAGCTTCCAGTCTTACCGGACGCAGCTGAATACTAGTTTTTTACATGGAGCCACTGCCTATCTGACCTCCACAAACCAGCAGTGCTATTCGGTAAAAATCACACCGTGAAAACATAAGTGAAATGAGCTTAAAGTGAGCTGTCAGTGGTGTCAAACCCGAGCATCGGCAGTGCGATTCTGTAACCATCTCACCGTGAAAACTTAAGTGAAGTGAGCGTGGAGTGAGCTGTCATTCCAACTTATGCTAGGGATTGACACTATTGACAGCTCACTCTAAGCTCACTTTATCTAACTTTTCACGGTGAGATTTTTACAGAATCGATCGGCAGGTGCAATAATTATAGCTCCCTTCAAGTTCACTTCACTTATGTTTTCACGGTGTGATTTTCTAAGCTTTCACGGTGAGTTGTTTTACAGAATAGATCTCAGTAACTGGGTAACACGATACCCTAGGCAAGACGAGCATAAGTCACTTCGAATAGAACAATAGTTACATGTTATAGTATTTATTACCTTGACGAAAAGTGCCGAAGCAATCAAAAGAACAACTTTGCAGGCCATTTTGATTTTTGTTTTTTTTTTTGTAGTGTTGTACCGTGTAACAAATCGTTGTATGATATTTTCGAATCATTTCTGAACTTTTTATAACAAACTATTTCAAATAATTATAATCTATGTGCTAAGCAAGTGCGTAAGAATTACATTTATTATTTTATATTATTACGAATATGGAATTCAGAGAACTTAGTATATTGCAGTAATTTAGGTAATAACTGTCAGTGATTAGATATTGATTTGAAATAATTTTCCTTTGGTTTTTTGAGTAGGTGACAGAATTTTCGATGATATACTTGATGTAGTAATTCATTAAGTTCTTGCGAGTTGCACAAATTTTTGCTAACGCAAGATTCGATAACTTTTATGCCATTATATGCGTAAGGAAACAACTTTTTTGATGTGCCGGATTCGGGGGAGCGCCAACAGAATCCTAAGGATGATCTCTGAGAGGCCAGACTCTGCAGTGCTGTGGACATTCATCCAGCTTCATGTGACACCATGACACTACTACATTTACTAAGATTTTTTTGACATGAGTGATTTTATTTTTTGAATGAAGATTTGATTTTAAATCTAGTATTGAACTAACTGCACCCCGCGATTTCACCCGCATAAGTATCGATCCCGTCAGAATATCGGGATCAAAAGCATACTATGTGTTAATCCTGGTTATAAACTTATTAGAGAGGCCTTCCAACGCTACGTCTTCCGGTCGCCACTCTAGAACCTTTCGTCCCCATCGGCCATGTGTTCTGCAAGCAATGAGCCCTGCCCACTGCCACTTAAGTGTGGCAGTGGCATCTTCGGCGTGTGTTGGTTACCTTGGTTCTATTGCGGATCTCTTAATTTATGATTCGATCAAGTAGGAAAATTCCAAGCATAGCCCTCTCCATAGTACCAGATAGATATAGATCACTATTTATCGTACTTGATTGTATCGTGAGAAGGATGAGCCTAGGTAACACACTTATCACTAAATGTCATCATCCATTAAAAAATCTATATCATCCCAGCTGAAAGGTGTTGTCTGCTGGACCCAGGGCTCTCCAGGCTTCGTAAAGCGACCGATCGAAATGATAAATTCTACGGCTATGAAATTAAAATGTAGAAATAATACTTCGATTCCTCGTATGCGTATTCAAGGTCACGTGGCCCAGAGACATACGAAAAGTATAAAAAAACCAGCGGTTTACTGTCCCACTTGAAGGCCAATTCTCGTAATTTAAAATGTCCAATATCTAGTCGCAGTCTCATTCGGCGACAAGCAAATGTCAAAAATTTGACAAAATTTAGGGAAATTAGAGGTGTTTTTCACAGATTGACGCTGAGATCAGACTGTGAACGTTCCTAAAATTACGAGAATTGCCCCTCTGTTCTCATACTGAAATTTCGGTACCCACTCAATATACTCTGTCCACTAGGTTAACCTTTTTTGACAGCTGCCTCAGAACGTTATTATTAACGTAAAAGTGAACTTTAAAATGCATGATAAAATAAATATATAAACTGCCTAATCTTATTGAATTATCTTACTTATGACTTCTTACAGACATTATAGGTAATACCGTAGTCCGTACTATGTGTCTGATACACGTACGCACTACGGTACTATAATGTCTGTATCAGGTTTGTTCAATGTTACCTTTGGACATTGACTCAGCACTCGGCCTGGCTCACGCGCGGCCCAGTTAAAATAATGATTTGGTTGCATCTTACACGCATAGAATACATAGAATTAGTATAATAGTGTGTGTTAAGAAAAAGTAGTATATAAGCAGAACATTTTGTAAATAAATCAGATTTGAATTTTATATTCTTGTCTCATTACCCCTCGCTGTGGCCAAGACACCTTTAGCCATCTTCGGATCAGTCCCGTGAGTCTGCGGGATTGGCAGTGAGTTTATCCTTCCCGAACCTGGTATTCCTGTCTACTATCCGTCTGTAACCTTAGGTCGCATGGTGCAGACATCCTGAACTTATTTATATATTTATTTATCACATACTAGGTATATGGTAGGTTAGGGCTGTAGGGCTTATAGGGCTTAGGGTCATAGGGACTGTTAGGCTTGTAGGTCTCTGTAGGTTCCTTTATCTTACCATATATTTCCATGTACCATCACACCCTTGACAGTATTGCGGCCTTACGTGACGTTTGTTAAGGGTGGATGTACAAGGTTTGACAAAAAAAAAAATATAAATAAATAAATCTAATGCTCATTAGTTCGATCTGTCAAAAAACGGTTAACGTAGACAGAGTATAGTAGGTAATACAATTAATTTTATAATTAATCTCCATGAAGGAGATTAATTATGATTATTATATTATTATTATTATTAGGAGTTCAGTGAAGTTGTTACAGAGTCGCTACAGCACCCTAATTGCGTAACACACAGTCAATCTCAATCTGAATCATTTTGAAGGATATTACTTATCCATTGCTTCATATGTTCAAAAAATGTGTCATGACATGTGTCTGCTCAACATCGTAAATAACGCAATGAATGTTGTTGAACTGTCAAAATGAAACCGATTCCGATTGATCGTGTGTTACGAAATTAGGGTGCTGGTCTTTTTCAGTTAAAATATTTGTGTGATGCCATTTGCTTTCTTTATTTTTTCTCATGACGTAAATGGTTTTGATTTAATTTTCATACCAAAATGTATTTACCTATAATACTAACGCTATGGACTCCTGTCTGAAATAAAAGTTTTCTATTCTATTCTTCTATTCTATAATTATGCTTTCTAGAACAATCTTTGTAAGTAGGTGCGCAAATTAAGACTTTTTACTGAGAATTTTATTTTGAGAACAGTCATTATTACTAGACAAAACTAAGCTATTGAAAGTACTTAAGTTAAACTAGTATTTTTTTTTACATTTTGAAATAATCATTTTGTAGTTGATTAAGTAAAAAAAAATGTATTATAGCCGCTCTGTGTCTCGCACTGGAACATTATAGTAATCGACAAATCGAGTAAAAATTACTTCGTAAGCTATCCCATCGCTTACGAAGAATAAATTAAGAATGAATACCTCTTGAGGATAAGCGATGCAATGGCTCACTCAATAATTTTTTACTTCATACCTCCTTAGGTAGTCATAAATGAGGCTTGTCCGTTCAATAAAGCTTGAGTATACTTTGAAGAAATTATATTTCTAATAAATTCTTCATGAAAGAATTGGAAGGAACTTTTTGAGTAGCAAAAACCTTTACTTGCATGAAATGTAGGATAACTGCATTAAAAGGTGACTCATGTTCTTAGGAATTGTAGTACTCAATTCATGCAGGCATTTGTACGGTCAGGAACAAAAGTCGGTTAACACTTCAGTTGTTTAAATCTTAATTACCGAGCAAAATATTTGTAGTAATAGAATATTTAAGAATAATTAATTCTTTGTTATTACATGAAATAGTGAAAACCAATGTATCGCATCATTTTGTATCAATTTAGATGATTATTTGTAAAAGTGACAGAGTTAATTGACTTTTGTTGCTGACTGTAGATTGCAGTTGCTATTCGCGATGCTATTGCGTCATATTGCTTATTAGGTATGGAGATAAGGTTATTGGTATATGCAACACTGATGTTGTATACGAGTACATGCCAGTTGCGCGGTAAACTCTGCTTGCGCGATGCAGGATTCTGCGTGACGTCAGTGTGATGTGTAGTTCGCATGTGGCGATGTAGATAGTAATCAAAACACAATATTTGTACTACCAAATAAAACTTTTATTTATACATAAACAACAAATAACAATTATTAAACTCCTAATAAACAACCCCGCATCCCAGACCAGTCCAGGGCGCCAGTCCATTACCCAGACCTGCGCCATATCCCAGACCGCCGGCCAGACCGTTGGCGTAACCCAGACCAGCTGGGTAAGCGGTAGGACCAACAGCAGGAGGGATGCCTTCGCTCACGATACCAACATCGCCATTCCCGCAACCATAGTTGATGCTACCAGCACCAGCAGTGGGCAAAGCACCTTCCAAGGCAATGGCTCCCAAGAAGGGCAAGTTACCGTTGACTGCTAGAACACCTTCGATGGCATTCTCAGAGATGACGGTGATACCAGTAGGAGCAATGGGGGAGATGCTCTGTACGGCGAAACCACCGCCGCTGGACGGGGCAAAAGCGTTAGCCGCGTAACCATATGCCGATGCTGGGGCAGCGCAGGGAGCTCCAAGACCGAGACCGCCAGTTCCGTAGGCTAGTGCGTTGCCAGTTAGTGCTAACTCCTCAGCTGTGAAGGCAGTACCGACAACGTTGTTGACGGCGCCAACGCATTGGGCTGTGATGATCTGTGAAATAAAAATGGAATTTTAATTATATGCTTTTGAGTACCATCTTTTGAGGATAGTAAGATTTTTTTGCGAAAATGAGAGTATTACAAGAAGATGCTATAAGAGACGTGACGAGAGAGTTATAAGGGTAGGGGAAGACTGTGTGAATGATGATATGGTTAGAAAGGGTGTGACTATCGAGATGACGACTAATAGAGAAGTATGGAACAAAAAGATATGTTGCGCCAACCCCAAATAAATTGTGTTAAGGGCAGGAGAATGATGAGGAGTGTTACAAGAAAAAAGAAGAATAATGAATAATGAAGAATATGCTGGTTAAATATAATTAAGTGAAATGACTGGATGCGGAAGGCGGAGGTTGGTGGTGTGGCGCAGCCTGGGAAAGGCCTATGTCCAGCAGTGGACTGCGATAGGCTGAGTTGATTAAAGTGAAATGTCTTTATCTATTGTGATTACAATATAGTCCTTATATCATTACGTATTAGAACCCTAACAATAATGATTTTAGTAAAAAACATGGTTTATTTTCCTGATTATTGCTATCTTGAAATTCTAGATGTGCAATTAATTACGAAAGTATATATAATTTTAATGATTTTTAACACGCTTTTATTAGGTCGACCTGTATGTAACTATGTAATGGAATCTAAGGTACAAATTTAACCATCTTCCAAGGGTCGCAGCGTAATGAAAATTGGCAGCTGTATGTAGTTCTGATGACAATACAATAATATGGTACTGTCGAACTGATCTGATGATGGAGCCGGAATATATGAACTGGAACTTCATAATGGAAAATCGTATCATAGCTGTTTTAGATTTCTTAGAAAAGTCTTGTAATGAACTTTGACCACGATTAGGTTTCAAGGTCTGATGATGAAGCCGGAAGATTGGCACTGGCATCGTGAATTTATAAAAGCGTGTTTTTCTAGTGTTTTTAACATTTTTGGATGTTAACTCACCTTAACAAAGCAGGCTGAAGCGCAAAGGACAAGGATAGACTTGGCGGACATTTTAGATTTGTATGTTTGTCTGTGGTATACAAACTTGTGAATGATTTTCGTGTTGAATACCAAAGAATTTATACTGATTAGTTGCATTAGTATTTAGTAATGTTATTTTGTAAGATGTTATATTACATTGTCGATAAAGGCTCCTACGTGATGTATATATATATATTTTTTTGTATGATGCACTTTTATGTAATACCTACTAGAATGAAAAAGTGTATTACCTTTTGTTCATTACACCATAGAAGTGAAATAAACACATGCGCAATCGTATGGATAGAAAAATAAATCTATTCTAATAATAAAGCTGAAGAGATTGTTTGTTTGAACGCTATAATCTGTGGCATTACTAGTTGCATAAAAATTATCATTTGATAGCCGAATTCCTAAGGAAGGCTATATTTTATATGACGCTAAGACCCTTCAAAACCGAGCAAAAAGAAAAAAAACGGGTTACATTCCGGGAGTGCCGGCAGAAGTGAAAACTTGAATATTAACGTTGTGCATTTTTGATATTTTGGAATGCGGTCTACTCTCCCTTCGTCTTACAAATTTTCGATCATGTCACGTGTCCTGACGCGAGCTCCGTCTTACGAATTTTCGACCAGGTCACGTGTCCTGACGCGAGTTTAACATTTTTACCCATCACAAAAAAAGTGCACAACCCGCTAAAGAAGTTTTCACTTCAAAAACATCAGAAAGTACGCTGAGCGAAAACGAAATAATAGCGCGTTCAGACGATGCGATGTGACGGAGTGGGTCGGAGGTACAAGAAATTTTACGATGACGAAGTCGTAACCAGAAACTATTAGAACAGTAGCAGAAATCTGAAACTGGCACCGGTGACTAAGAAGTTGTGTGGAAATGAGTTGCTATGGGCCTGTGTTGCGAAGGAATGAGGAAAACGTCATAAGGAAAGTTTTGAGAATGATTGTGGATGACTATAAGAGTAGGGGAAGACTAAAAGAAACGATAGATGGAATGTGTGATAAATGGTATGATTAGAAAGGGGGTGACCACCGAGATGATGACTAATAGAGAAGTATGGAAGTAAAAGACATGTTGCGTCGACCCCCAAATAAATATGGATGAGGGCAGAAGGATTTACCTTGAGAGGTACTACCAGACAGTGTTGCTTTATTCCAGCTTGAAAGGTTTAGGTGTCAGTGTGATTACAGGTAAAAGTGACATTTTGTAGCTTTGTCCTTAGGTTGGTAACGCATCGAGCAACGAGTCTGGTGTTTTAGATGACCATTTCTTCTTCCCAGCGAAAGCAGTAAGAAGGGCGGGCGTTTCTGGGGACTGTCTTATGTAATTTTGACGTTCGAAAAGTGCCGATTCTCAGCCTATTTTTGAATAAATAACTTTTGGTCTTGACCACGGTCGTTGGTGACCAACTGTGGATACTACTCCAAAGCGTCTCAACTGGCTAGCCTTTTCCCAACTAAGTATGTTTTGGTCGGCTTCCAGTCCAGCCAGATGCAGCTGAACACCAGTATTTTACACGGAGCAACTGCCTATCAGGTCAGATAGGCAGTTGCTCCGTGTCCGTTACTGGTGTTGCTCCGTGCGTAAGACCAGTTGTCAGACTATTGGGCTTCTGACTATCCTCTCTATTACTATACTCTTTGGACTACCCGTAACGATTGTCAAAGATCTACGAATGACAGGCGGAACCAACTAAACGTGCTTTCCATGGCACGGAGGGGTTACGATATGTAATGGATTGCTTGGTTGATGGATAGTTCAACCTTCGACCGACCCGTTCGGCTGTATTTACTAAGTTTACCTACCTAAATTGCTACGAGGTACGTGCTGCCATCTATTCAGCCACTAGTAAACTTAGATCAATTTAAGAAATCATCGTTTCTGTCTTTCATCAACAGATGTCGTTGCGATAATAATCAGCATCCTTTATCTTTATCGAAAGATCTGTATCGATTGTTCTAAGAAAATAATTGATAACTTACGTGATTTATCAAATTATTGTTATGTGTATTTCAAAATGCATAAAGTCTTATATAAAAGGAATTTGAAGACCGTTCTACAGTCATAAAAGATTTATCTGTTCAAGAATAACATCATGTCTTCTTCTTTAGTCATCTTCTGTATTCAGATTTGCTTGATTCAGGTTGGTACCTTTGATTTATGAAATATGGAGTACATCATCATCAGCCTATAGCAGTCCACGGCTGGACATAGGCCTTTTCTCTTGCACGCCATTCAACTCGATTTTCGGCAACTCTCATCCAGCTGCTACCAGCCATCCTGTGAAGATCGTCGCTCCACCTAGCCTGAGAGCGGGAACCTTACATTTACCGATTCGCGGTCTCCACTCAAGAACACGTTTACCCCAACGGTCATCGGTTCTACGGCTAATATGGCCGGCCCATTGCCACTTCAGCTTGCTTATTCTGTGAGCTATGTCGACAACTTTGGTTCTCTGCCGGATCATGTCGTTGCCTCAATGCCTAGATTCGATCCCTCAGAGAGACTCCAAGCATAGCCCGTTCCATGGCTCGCTGAGCGACCTTGAATTTATGGACCAGCCGTACCCTGAGTGTCCACGTTTTGGCTTCCATACTTCTCTATTAGTCGTCATTTCGGTAATCACCCCCTTTCTAATCATTTATCATCATTCACACAGTCCATCCATCGTTTCTTTGGTCTAAATAGGAGTACACTATGTATTATTTTCATCATTACTTCTGTGACATTTCTACGTTCTTTACATCTAGGTATGTTTAGTGGTTGATCTAAGCTTGTTCACATGACTTGAGCCGAGATCTATAAACGTTACTTGGTGAAGCGTAATTCCTCTCTGTCGCACAACTGTCAAAATACAAGTTCAAGATAGATACGGGAACATGTATGAGTCAAAGCAAGTCCTAAGTATCGTTTATAGCGCTCGGTCTAATAGCATACAGGCCACTTTAGCAATTAATATAAGAAAAGTGACCATCCTTTTTACAAGCTTTTATTTAGTTTGCCTTGTTTGTATTTAACTAATTGTGGATTTTCATTTAAGCAGTCAGTTAGGGACGCCGACCTCATCTAGTTAGTTTTAAAATACGATTGATGTGTAAAAGTGTTTGTACAAACCTACTTACTGAAATAAAATAATGAAATTATCATTTCTTTCAGTATGCATGCAGTCAACACGTCATCAGACCCACAATGGTGAACAATGGACTCCAACATGGTCCAAATACTGGACTCGGTGGTCCCTTACAAGGACAAGCACAGATTGGTGGAGGCATGAATGGACATGGATTAGGCCCAATGGGACCTAATCAAGCACTTGGCCCATATGGTCAAATTATGCCAAATGGTCAAGCATTTACTGGCATACCAAATCAAGCTTTTGCTGGCATGCCAAATCAAGCATTTGCCGGTGCAGGCATGCCAAATCAAGCATTTGCCGGTGCAGGCATGCCAAATCAAGCATTTGCCGGTGCAGGCATGCCAAACAAAGTATATGGAGGCGCAGGTATGCCAAATCAAGCTTTTGCTGGCATGCCAAATAAAGCACTTTCCGATGCGGGCATCCCAAACCCAGCATACGGCGGATCTGGCAATGGTGAAGTATCTGTTAATGGCGAGTTGCCAGTATCTGGCATGACTTCTGTAACTGGACACGTGCCAATGACTGGCAAAGTGGCGTTCAATGGCAACGTGCCTTGTGGCGGTACTGTCACTATTACTGGCACCTGTGCTTCTTGTGGGCATAATACACCTTATGATCTAAGCCAAATGCCAGCGTATGGCAATAAGCCTTATGGGTTCTAATCGGTGATATAATAATATTGATTAATTTAAGTGTATAGAAATTATTTTATTTATGTGTGTGTAATAAAATATTACTTTTTTTAATAAATTATTGGTGATGTAACATTGACGAGCTTATTTATTTCCCTTTGGCCTATACTCTCCTGTAACGCATCATAATGAATACAGTACGTTCACAGATTGATTACCTTTGACAGCAGCGGCTACGAGTATAGCTTTTTTCTTGTTCCTTGGGAAATTCCTCATGGATACCCTCCGTCTGGGGAGAATGGTTTTCTACCAACTAAAACCCCACTGTTTCTTTTACTACTATGAGATGGGGGCCCGGGAGATACGTGTATAAAAGCGCGCATGGAACAATGCGTGCCACATTAAAAGTGGTACTGTGGAACAGTGCCGTGGCGCTCCTGCTGAATACAAACGCATTCACACACATAGGCAAGTTGTGCTACCACCGCAATTGCCTCAGGCCAGGCCTACATGGGCCCCCGAAGAACGTTCCCTTATAGATGGGCACCGTATTAAACGGCGGGCCTTAAAGGGCCATGGCTGTAACCCGCCTGCCACGCTCCCTGACGGGGAAGTAGAGACTACCCACAGCGTACCATCAGCGGCGCATCAGCAGCGCTGGGGCTCTGTCTCGTATAGGATCTTAGCATTATGCTGAGCGATGGCCGTTTTGCGTGGATGTGACGCATGTTTTCCCCCAACTTGTTTTTTTTGTGTTTATTTTCTTTTCATCCGTCATTTTTTCCGCAAATATACGTATTTTCATTCTTTAATACCACCTTTTGGGCCTGACCGTTCGAGCGACAACACAGCACGATTATTTAACCTGACAATGCGTACTGCATTGTCAGGTTAAATAATCGCGCTGTGTGCAAAAAAATGCGAAACTATGCATAATACTAAAACGAATGTATCGGCAGCATAAAGTGCACTTGCGCAGTTTTGCTCGCGACCTACAGAAACGGATGAGTCTGCAAGGTTGTACATTGCGTAAAGTTTATTATGATCAGTTGACTAAACTTACTGCTTACTAGGCTCTGAGTATGAAATCACAGACTTGCAAATTGTAGGTCTTTGCACTGTCTTGACCTTATTTTTACGACTTTAAACCATTAGTTAAATTGAATGACTTTTAATTGTTTGTCAATTGAATTCCATTACATAAAACATGACTATATTTTTTGAGAATTACGCTGCGATTTTTTATTTTTTTTTGATTTCCAAATTGTTACCAGGATGCGTACGTATATTGTTGTTAGTTGTAGTATTGTTGTTATCATGATACTATTTTATTTTAATGAAGTATTTTTGAATAAGACTCTTCTATGAATATTTGACCATACACAATTTTTTTCTAGCGTGTAATATGTACCAATACGCCTAGCTGTGACGAGAAACTGAGCGTTTTAGTGTCATACGTTTGGGTAGAGCCCTAAATGCACTTTAGGAAAGAACTTATAACTGACGGGCAGTTGATCCTAGATTCGACTGCAACTGATACCTACGTACTTACTTCGCAGGTACAGACACCAGCACATCAAGCTACTACAATCTGTCAAATTTCTTTAATAGATTTTCAACTTTATCGCTAAAGCATTAGGTTCAAGGTTTATTGGGAAAATTTTACAGTTTCGGGTAGCTTGACCTGCAGACTGGCGTCTGTACATATTTTTTAACGTATTTGGTTATTGTGAATACCAGAAATATTAAGGCCCAATCTTTAAAAAATGTTGCGTTAATTAGTTGGGGATGGGGATAAGGCGCATGTACAAGTATCTCCCGGGCCCCCGACTTATGGTATTAAAAGGAACAGTAGGGTTTTAAGTCGGCAGGAGTTCGATATAACCCTCCGTTCTTTCCCGGATGGAGGACATGAAGATTTCCCTACGGAAAAAAAACACAATTTGCAAAAAAAGTGGTGATTAATGTACTTATATTATACTTTCATTTCTAATATCATTATTGGCGAATAAGAGAATGTTCAGAAAAGTATGAAGCAACATAGCATAAAGCATAAACAACCTATAAGGTTCCCACTGCTGGGACATAGCGACAGCTAGGTAAGTATAATTTGCTTATTCCCACAGTATTATGTCTTATGGTATTCTGCTGTGGGGATCGGCAGCTGACGTAGATTCAATTTTCATTTTACAAAAGAGAGCAAACCGCGCAATCTATAAAATGGGTCCTCGCGAGTCTCTTAGAAACAAATTCAAAGAAATTGATATACTAACTCTGCCTTCTCTTTATATTTTAGAAAGTATTTTGTATGTTCGCAAAAACATAGGAATTATTAAAATAAAAAGCGATTTCCATAATATAAATACACGTAGTAAAAATGAAATTGTGATACCTAAATTTTGATTAACTAATTTTCATTTGTTATAAACAGCATCCGATTTTATAACAAGTTGCCAGTGCCGGTTACAGAGCTTAGCGATGGAAAGTTCAAAACCCTTATCAAACGTGTCCTTAACAAAAAAGCATATTATAAGATTAAAGACTACGTTGAAGACAATGTAGTTTGGCAATGATTTCTTCTGCACACGTGGCTTCCCTGGCACGTCGTTAACGGCATAACTACGTAAATGTCTATTAACTGCTCTTAAATTACGATGTTTATTTATTTTTTACATACTTCTAATCTAATCTTTTTATTATTCTAATCTTTTTATTATTCTAATCTTTTTATTATATGATATTATATACAGACAATTCTAGTTTCAACTCTTTATTAGTGTTTGTAATAGCAGTCATGTCACTTGGTTTTAATAGGTTTTTATATTTTATCTGTCCTTTTGATGGATTCTTCTATATTGAGTAAATGTGAGGACTTTGTAGGCCTTGTAGACTTTAGATCGGTAACCCATTTTATATTTTATCAAGTATCTGGTACTTGGTGACAGGCCTACGCTGTCCTCCCATACCTACTGTAATTTGAAAATATTGGAAAAGCCAATTATTTTATTTTTAAAACAGTAATCGTGGAGTTTCTTGCCAGTTCCTCTCCATAGGAAACGACCAATTGGAACCGTGCACCTAACTTCTGACGTTTCACACCACCGCGCACCGCGGTTTCATCCGCATAAGTTTCAATCCCGTGGGAATATCGGGATAAAAATATTTAGTTATCCTGGTTATAAACCATCTGTGTGCCAAATTTCATCCAAATCTGTTCAGTAGTTTTTGCGTGAAAGAGTAGCAAACATCCATCCATCCATCCATACATACATACTTTCAGGTTTATAATATTAGTAGGATTATTCCTAATCAGTTTCACCATTCTACTTTCAGTATTAACTATGTCTTAATATGTGTTGAGTTACTTTCATTGCAAAATATTAGGCTTATCGAGTATTAACGAGAATTATCTATATACCAATTATTTCTGGAAAATTACTTCGAAGCTTTTCGTTGAAAAATATTAGGCTTATCGTGTATTAACGGGAATTAAAATTACCTATACAACAACGTTTCCTGGGAAATTACTTCGCAGTTTAGTATAAAGACTATGGAAGGTGGAATGGAAATCATTCAATTGTCAACGCTTGCAGTAGTACCAAGTATATCCAGTACAATGTCAGTCAAGGTTTTCCACGTCCTCTGCGCTCAGGCGCTCTTCATCCTGGTAAACTTACAATAATTTTTTACTATATTTTCTTATAGTACTTAGCTACTTCGTATTTTTTTTTACAAATTCTAAACTGAAAAAAGCTTAAATGGGTCAGAAAATGATTTTTTTTTTCTGTTCGACGATTAGTCCCACCAAAAAGGGTGGCGTCTACTTATATTGAAACGCATGTTGATTTATGTTCCTTATGATCTACGGGAAGACGGAAAAACGAACATAACCTAAAAAATTACTAAAAAAACTAAGTTTAGTGAGTAAGTTGGCCTCATCGGAATTGAACTGCATCAATTGAGTGTATTATTAAAACATTTTCTGTTGATTACGATTTCGTGATTCCGGTTAAAGTTTATTGAAAAGAAAAGGACCATTAAATGATAAATTGGTTAGGTTTTTTTAAGTATAATACGATTAATAGACGTTACAATACAGTGGACCCCAAAAAACTATATCTTTTGTTTCTATATTCACATTTAGTAACATAAGCATAATCACAATGACAGACTTAGGTTAATTTTCCAAGAATGTAGGTATCGTAAAGAATTTGCTAACGTAACAATAATAGTCATACACATAAACCTTCCTTTCAATTTGTGTCTCATTTCTCTCTATAACGTTATATTTTGATAAAAAATTAATAATTATATAGTATTTTGTTTTTTTGACGCTATCGTTTGCACACACACAGTGCAAAAAGACTTTAAAAAAAAACTATCATTTGTTTCCTTTTCTAGTCAGCATTCAGCGCATGCACCAGCCGCGCTGCAGTCGGAGCATCAGGAATCGGTTCACCCTTCGTATATGCTGGTCCTCTTTCCCCTGGCTTCACTGGTTTGGCATATGATGGATTTGTCTCTCCAGCATGGGCATATGATGGACTAGCATATCCTGGAACTGGCTGTGCAGGCAGAGGACTGACTTACGATGGATTCTACTCTCCTGCTATGGAATTCACTGCTACCAGTGGCGGAGCTTTCCCTGTCACCATCTCCTCAGCAATTGCACCTGTAGGCCTCTCTATTGTGTCTGAGAATGTGTACGAAGGTGCTCTGAACGTGGTTGGAGAGCTGCCGTTCGTGGGTACTAGTGGTTTGGAAGGCGTGTTGGCCACTGCTGGTTCTGGTGCTATCAACCATGCTTGCGGAAACGGGCTTAATGTTATGGTAAGTTTAGACTATATTCTTTTACAATTTACTCCCCGTTCTTATTCCCCTTTATCAAATTGTATGGCATTTCAATATTATAATACTGTTTTGCAATGAATCTATGCCAAAACCCAAAATCCGTTGAGTTTTTTTCATTTTAAGAAAAGTACACCGTGTTCTGGACGATATACATAAACTTCGACTAGACATTCAGACCACGTAAATACCTGACGTAAACCACCCGATATGCATGCCTCTTTATCTCTTTATCCGAAGCATTTGATAGATTTATCATTTTAATTGCACTTAGCGGCAACATAGGCCAAACTAAGACCCTTTCTTACTGCATAGCTCAATTAAATTTCAACAAATGAACTTAAAAATATTTTTGTAACGAAGCCTTTTTAAGTACTACTTCCTTCGTTAGAATTGATTTGTAAAAGCTATGGAAGCTTTTGCCAAAGTTTATGGATAACATGAAGAACACGGTGTACTTTCTTAAAATGAAAAAGGTCAATAATAACAGGTTTTTCTTTATTTATTTGCAGTCTGCCCTCAGTGGTACTTCCACCCCTGCTTCAGTAGCAACGGCTGGCCTTGCTTATGGCACTGATTTGGCCTATGATGGACTCTACGGCCCCGGATTGGCCGGTACAGCTTTCGGTGCCAACGCTTTCGCATACGACCGATTGACGGCCCCTGGTTTTGCAGCACCCGTAATGGCGGCCTGCGATGGTCTCACATACGGTTCTCCCTTCGATGGCATTGAAACCACTCCCACCAGTGGCGGTGCTCTTCCCGTCTCCAGTGCCTCTGCCATGGCTCTCAATGGTATTGCCGTAGCGTCTGACAACGCTTATGAAGGAGCTCTGGTTGTGGGTGGTGAACTGCCGTTCGTGGGTACTGTTGCTATGGAAGGTGTGGTTCCTTCTGCCGGTGCTGGCGCCGTCAACCATGCCTGTGGTAATGGCAGGAATGGCATGATCAGTGAGACTTCTGCATTTGGTCTAGCTGGTGCGTATGCCCCTATGGGTGCTTACGGTCCTGGTGCTGCCTTTGCACCATCAGCCTTCGCACCTGGATTTGGTGCTTCTGCCTTCGGGTACCGTGGTGCTGGCAGAGGATGCGGTTGTGCTTACTAAGTGGTTATTTATTATTTGATAATATTTTTGTTTGGTAGTCATTAAATGAAACTTTATATTGTACTACTTACTTTTATTTCCTGGTATTCATTCATTATTATGTTCTTTATTTCAATATGTATGTGATATACAGAATATATAGCAACCCTAAGAGATCAGCAAACCAATATACAATGTGTGACATGATTGACGCGATACCTTATTCACCCCAATTAGAGTATTGAGTTTAAAAGCATAACACAACATTACTTATTTTTTTTCTTATTGCCCTGTCTTTTTTTTCATATTGCCTTGTCTTTTGTATTATTTATTTATTTATCCATTTATTTCAGGCATCAAGGCCCATATAAAACACATACAATACAATATTAATATAACTTAAAAATACTATAAATACATACAACATTATAATTACACTAAAAACTGACTAACGCACACGAAGTGTCTGCGTCGTGTTTCGCTGGCTGGTATGTGTGTGTTGCCTTGTAATAGGATTTCGTTTGTTCTAATAGACCTTGTATAATAACGTAATGTCTAATAATGTCCGCACACAAATTTACTTTTTCTTTTTTCTTTTATGCATTTATAAATCCAGATAGGTATGAGTTATGTATCTGTGTTACTAGCTAGGTTTAAGTAGTTTAAATTGTAATCTGTGGAGAACGTAGTGGGGAGCATAATTGTTTTAAATGTTATAATATATTTAAGACTTTGTGACTGTTCCTTATTGTGCTACTGTTTGTTTTTACTTAAATAAATAGATATTGCATACATTTGGCGCTTTTAAATGGGCTTACATTATTGTATATATTACTAGCTGCGCCCCGCGGTTTCACCCGCATAAGTTTCTATCCCGTGGGAATATCGGGATAAAATGTATCCCATAATTATGTTAATCCTTGTTATAAGCCATCTGTGTGCCAAATTTCATGCAAATCCGTTCAGTAGTTTTTGCGTGAAAGAGTAACAAACATCCATCCATCCATACAAGCTTTGACGTTTATAATATTAGTAGGAAATAGCTTAATATTACCTATAATCCTACTTATAGGTCATTTTAAGCTATTTACCGAGTTTAACGACACTGTACGTATTTCCATTCACAAAAGCAAATTCGTGATCACATTTTTATTCAAACTCTAACTCAAATACTATCTTATTTTATTTCTTTCAAAATCGAAAGTCATTTATTCAAACTAGGCTGAGAATCCGCCCTTTTCGAACGTCAAATTTACAAAAGACAGTCTCCCAAAACGCCCGCCCTTCACTACTTCCTAATGCTTTAGCTGGGAAGAAGAATTGGCCCAAACAACTCCCCAGTAGTCTTCAGAACTTCGACGATCTTTTATTTTTTCACTTTTAGCGTATCATTCTGCCCAGAACTTAACACGTTGACTGCCAGACAACAGACACAATAGAAAATCTATTGTTGGCGGTCACCGCTGACCGCGGTGGCTTCTAGTCTTCTTCTTCACCTCCTAGTGCTTTCGCTGGGGAGCAGGTGGAAGTGGAGTACATAAAAAGGAGGGGAAATAATCAAATAATATTAGTTAGGTACATACTAGTTTGAAGCATGAGCTTAGAAAATCTTTTTAATTTTTTTCATCTTTAAGATATCGATATATCCATTATACATATATGTGAACTTTAGAGCGGGTGGCCTAGTGGTAACGGCCGTGAATTATGAGTTGTATGTCGATACTGCAACGTGACGAATGTGTGCATACATCTTAATATATATAAATCTCGTGTCACAATGTTTGTCCTCAATGGACTCCTAAACCACTTAACCGATTATAATAAAATTCGCACAACATGTGCAGTTTGATCCAACTTGAAAGATAGGATAGCTTAGATCTCAATTTATGATCGCAATATTATTTAATTGCAATTTCATTTTCCCATATAAACTGTTCTATATACCTACCTTCCTATCAAACATTTGACGATCGTCCCTTCGGTACGCTAGACTCGGGTCCACTCGAATTGAAGCAGGTATTAAATTAAGGATTTTGAATAGTGTAGGAGTAGATTAGGAGTAGGGTAGGATTAGGGTAGGAGTAGGGTAGGAGTAGGGTAGGAGTAGTGTAGGAGTCGATTAGGAGTAGGGTGAAGTAGGGTAGGAGTAGGTTAGGAGTAGGTTAGGAGTAGGGTAGGAGTAGGTTAGGAGTAGTGTAGGAGTAGGGTAGGACTAGTGTAGGAGTAGGGTAGGAGTAGTGTAGGAGTAGCGTAGGAGTAGGGTAGGAGTAGTGTAGGAGTAGGGTAGGAGTAGTGTAGGAGTAGTGTAGGAGTAGTGTAGGAGTAGGGTAGGAGTAGGGTAGGAGTAGTGTAGGAGTAGGGTAGAGGGTAGCACACCACGCGAACGAAGTAGCGCCGGGCAGCTAGAAATAATTTATATGGCAAAACAACGTTTGCTGGGTCAGCTAGTAAATAAATAAATTTGTGTCAGATGAAAACAGTAACGAAAACAGAAAGGACATTTAGGTAGATCATACGAGTATAATACTCACCCTGCCAGACCATGATTAAAACTAACCATAAAAACAATAAAATAAAAATAATGACGCACTCATTACTTTAACAAACTTCACAATCAGCATAATAATATGAGACGCTGTGGCACGAGCCATGTTAATAAACAATGATCAAATTACTGCAAAGCATTCAGAAAATTATAACTTTCGCTTTATATGTTCAGAGGTGTAGCATAATATTACGCTTTCATTCCACGATGGTTCGGGCGGAGATTTAATAAGAACACAAAGAAAGATATTGCTATGTCAAATTTATTTATTTTTATTAAACATTTTCGTCTCTTAATCTACGTAGTTCAGATACTAGTAGAGAGCACCGCAGCCACAAGCGCACCTGCCGGCGATAGATACGGCACCAGCAGCTGGGACAGCGCCGCTGAAGCTCACAGCGCCCATGATGGGGACCTGACCAGCAACAGCGGTGTTACCAGTGACGGGCAGCTCACCAGCAACCGCCACGTTGCCTTCACCGGCACCGCCGTACGCGGCAGCTCC
This sequence comes from Apamea crenata, assembly GCA_949629185.1. Classification (NCBI taxonomy): domain Eukaryota; kingdom Metazoa; phylum Arthropoda; class Insecta; order Lepidoptera; family Noctuidae; genus Apamea; species Apamea crenata. The sequence continues at coordinate 8,396,561 of OX451379.1, read as the reverse complement.
ATAACCGGCAGGGTATGCGCCAGCGTAGCCAAGGTGGCCAGGGTATGCACCAGCTAAGCCTAAGCCAGCAGGGTAAGCAAGCTCAGCGATGCCTGCACCGTAGCCGCAGGGGGCGGCAGTGGGAAGAACGGCAGGGCCATATGCGCCAAGGCACTGGCTGAATACATTCTGAGGAAGAGAAAACTATGTTAGTACAAGTTGTCTTCAAAAATCCTTGGAGGTTAACAGCACTTCTTAAAACAACGGAGCAACGGCATCGGCATTTCTGGCAGCGATCTGCTGGTCATATGAAGGAATTTAGGTGATTTATACCCTGGAGAGCGTAATGATCTTGAGGGGCTTGTGGCTAAGTAATAACACCCGTACGGGTCGATCGATCAGGTTACGCTACGCTTGCCGCGGTTGGTCCGTGGATGGTTAACAATTTTTAATTATCAAGACCCCGCCATGGCTGTCATTCATCGATCTTGGGCAGTCGTTACGGGTCATCAAAGCCCACAACCAGTCTCACTAAGGGGTATCGTATTACCTAGTTACTGGGTTGTGGAAGTCAGATAGGCAGTCGCTCCATGTAAAATATTGTCATTCAGTTGCATCCGGTGAGACTAGGAGCTCACACCAACATAGTTGCGGTAGCCTAGGCAGATAATGAGCGTAATGATCATATTGAACGCACGACTGTTATACCCAGTGGTAGATACTTCTGAAAGACCCAGTCAAATAAATGAAGAAGACATGGATACTATGGATACTAAGACAAATATTGACTCACCTGGACCAAGCAAGCTTGGATGCAGAGCAACAGAACAGTGAAGGAAGACATGTTTGATGTTTGTTCAACGAGAAACTGAATGATGAACCGAAATTCTTGTCAAATTATATACCCAGCCCGTTGTTGATATCAACAGTGTTTTCGAAATATTGAAAAACGTGACTGAAATATCTTTGTAAAATGTTAAACGTTTTCTTGTTGGTAAATAGTAGGCTTATCGTGCTTGCACAAGCTATTCATTAATTACACTTACCTACATACTAATTTTCTTGGAAGTTAATAACGTAATGGAGTATAAAACCACCAACAGTTGCACTGACCATCATTCTTGTGTCAGCACTCAGAACAAACTACAATGTCTGTCAACGCTATCCTCGTCCTCTGCGCTCAGGCGCTCCTGCTCAAGGTAAGAAGTATTTTATTTTATGATCAAACGATATTACATAATTGAATGTACTGTTGTACGAGTATGTGATTCTGTTTCAAATACAAAATAATGTGAACTTGGCAAGTAGCAGTAACTAACAAGATATTCTTACAATTTCAGTCGGCACTCGGACAGTGCACCAGCCGCGCTGCGGTTGCTGATATCTCTGGACTTGCTGCTCCCTACGGCTTGGCCGCTCCCGCTTCAGCCACCCCTTGCGGCTTGGCTGCTCCTGCTTGGGCATATGACGGACTCGCCTATCCTGGTGCTGGCTTGGCAGGTAGAGCCCTGCCTTACGATGGACTCTACGCCCCCACCAGTGGCGGCGCTCTGCCTGTCTCTAGCGTTTCCGCCATCGCTCCTGCCGGTATCTCCGTAGCGTCTGACAACGTTTATGAGGGTATGCTGACTGTGGGTGGTGAGCTGCCGTTCGTGAGTGCTGTTTCTCTGGAAGGTGTGGTGCCTTCTGCCGGTGCTGGCGCCGTCAACCATGCCTGTGGTAATGGCAGGAATGCCATGGTTAGTGAGACTACTGGCTTTGCCCCGGCTGCCGCTATGGCCCCTCTTGCTGCTTACGGGCCTGGTGCCGCCTTCGCTCCCGCTGCTCTTGCCCCTGGCCTCGGTCTTCGTGGGGGTTGGGCTGGCAGGGGTGGTGGTTGCGCTCTCTAAGAAATTATTCACCATTAAAATAAACTACATGTTTCAAATGTTTTGTGCTTTTATTCGTTGTATAACACTATTATTTGGAATGTCTTGCCGTGTAGATTTAATACTTCTACCAAAGAACTGTTTGATGAGCATACAAGTTATTTGTTGGTGTGCTAATCAAACAGTTTTTAAATCACCATCATCACCCTACAGCAGTCCACTGCTGGACATAGGCCTCTCCTATTGCCCGCCATTCAACTCGATTTTCGGCAACTCTCATCCAGCTGCTACCAGCCATCCGGCGAAGATCATTGCTCCAGATGGAGAATAAAAAAAATATTAAAACTCTCTCTCTCTAAGAGTTTTAGTATTTTTTTAATTTAAATATGTTGATAAAATCAGGAGTAAAAGGGCTCAGAGTGGAACTCTGGAAAACCCCTTGGCTTAAATCATTTAAGGGTACACAACGTGGGAATGGAAGAGCAATTTAAATTTAGCATTCAACGTTATACTGTATATTATTTAAAACTATAAAGTAGTAAAATAAAAGAAAACCAACTGACTTAGCTCACCGTCGTCCTGTCAAAAAAGAACAAAAACTAGTTCTTCAACTATTCCAAAATCAATGTGAATAAATTTTAAGAAAAAGAACAGCAGAAACGAGATCGTTAAGTTATTAATATGTTTATTTGCGGTAAAGAACTTTATAGGTTAGTTTATACAAGATGTTAGTAGAAAGTAGGTGGGCCTTTGGTATGGGATGCAACGTGTGTCGACACCCTCGCGCCATCCCATCTTCCAAGCACGGTGGGCTGTGCTGGGGCGGCTGCTGCAGGTGCGGAAAACCTCAAACGGTGCAAATATTCCAATCTCTTTTTTAACTTATATGTTCGAGCCGTTCGAGGTTGAAACATATTGTTTCTATGTAGATATAGTTTTGATACTAATACTTATCGTTATGTTGTAAATTAATTATAATAATGTGTTGACAATAGAACGGTTTCTCGGTGCACTCAATAAAACTAGCAAAAAATCAATTTACATTATATAACCTAAAATGTTGATGACGCTAAATAAAGGTGTGATGTAATTATGCATATTTCCGGACGCTGAGAAACTTGATTCACAGCTAGAAAAATAAAAATAAAACGGTCAAGTGCGAGTCGGACTCGCGCACCGAGGGTTCCGTACAAATTTGTAGGTATGTTACTAATTTACGGATGCGGATTTTTTCCTTTACTTGTGCTACCTACATTGCTTCTTGCCAAAATAATAAAATATTATTAATAATAAATCGTTTATTTGTACACACACAAAAACCAAATAATACAATGGGAAGTCTTAGGACTAAGTTGTAGGTACAGCAGTGACACAGTTGAAATCGGAACATCTGACTCCTAAACTAGGCAAGAAGCCGAAGTTCCCCCAGATTTCATTGACATACAACAATATAAACATTAATAGTCGTACAAGTACATCTTGTTTGAGAAAATTAGCAAAAAAATAAAAAATAGAAACTAAAACATTGAGAAAGGGAAAAAACACGTACAGTGTTTTTAGGATATAAACATACAGAATCTTTAAGACATTATTATCCTGAGTAAATTTTCAGTTTCATCAAATGATAACTCTTGCAACCAGTTGGTAAGTATATTTTTCACCTCATATTTTGTACACGTATATATTGACAGTACTTTATTTATTTTGTTATATATACGAGAGCTTAGGGCAAGAAACTGTCGACCGGCAAATGCGGAACGACACCTCACAGGAATTATGCAACAAACCCTCAAAAATCAAAAAACTTTTGACTCTCTTGCGAGTGTCAAAATAATTATGCGGCATAAACGGAACATTATAAACGCTCGTATCTCTTGATTGCGTTAACAACGTTTGATTTTTTCACTACTTCAAGGGATTTCAGCCCTGAGTATTTGAGTTTGCCCTGAGTTTCAACTTGATAACTGTGGAGTTATCAAATTGAAATTAATATCAAATACTGATCGCGACGATTGGTCGTGGTGGAGCAAAATGAAATTAGCGGACTGTATAACAAGTATAATGAGCAAATGGTATAAAATTACAACGGTCGGTTAAAACAAGGAGAGCAACAGCTGACTGTCGTGGCGGTATGGCGCGGGGGCCCGCGCTCGGCCGTCAGCCGGCTGGCTCCCCGCTGTCCCCGCACCCCTCGTTCACTGCCGCCAGCGCGCGGCGATGTTGAGTGGAGCGCGAGCGGTCTCAACAAATACTAATTACTCAGGAACGTGTGGATGTTCCTCGCATTCATTCATTCATAAAATCTATCCAGTAGCATTTATGTGATGCTGGAATTTTATGTACTTATAAACACGAACACTTATAACAACGAATCGGTAAATGTAAGGTGGGACGCCCTCGGGCTAGGTGGAGCGACGATCTTCGCAGGGTGGCTGGTAGCAGCTGGATGAGAGTTGCCGAAAATCGAGTTGAATGGCGGGCAATAGGAGAGGCCTATGTCCAGCAGTGGACTGCTATAGGCTGGATGATGAGTGTAGAGAAAAGATGAATATTTTTACCTGGTAACAATTTTTTACTGTACAACTTGTTTGACTGTACATTTCACGAAAGGAAAAACAAAACAATACTTAAGGGTAAGATGGCTTTAATGGTTAAAATCTATATAAATAAAAATGGATCTTCGAAATGTAAGTACGCCCATAACTTTCGAACGCCTGCACCAAATTAGATGATTCTTGGTTTTATGTATTCGTTATTGTTAGGACAAGAGGAGTAGTGTAGGAGTAGGGTAGGAGTAGGGTAGGAGTAGTGTAGGAGTAGGGTAGAAGTAGGGTAGGAGTAGTGTAGGAGTAGTGTAGGAGTAGGGTAGGAGCAGTGTAGGAGTAGGGTAGAAGTAGGGTAGGGGGGGTAGGGTCAAAAATCAAAATCAAAAGTCATTTATTCAAATTAGGCTGCGAATCAGCACTTTTTGAACGTCAAAATTACAAAAGACAGTCCCCCAAAAACGCCCGCCCTTCACCACTTTCTAGTGCTATCGCTGAAGAAGAAGTGGCGCAACAAACTCCCCAGCAGCACAGCTGTCTGTTCAATTTAAAAAAATACTTGATTGTATACAATACTAGGTACTTATGTTCGGTAATTAACATTATAAAACCAGAACATAAAATTTAATTATTTGCCATAATTTATGTCAGCTAGCCACGCCAATATACCAACAAATATAATAAAAACTATACGTACTCAAGCTAAAAAATAATTAATTAACATGTAAATAAAAAAACTTACTAGCCAAATAAAAGCCTCCAGGCATAAAGGGCGTGACAGCTTACACATTTATGCATTGCTGGGTTCTAAGACCTGGCAGTAAGCTAATTCTGGAGAAGGAACATAAACATTGTCTTGCGTTAAACTAGGGTGACCAGCTGTTCTTATCGTCTAAGTAGTCGTTGATGGAATAGTATGCCTTTGAACAAAGGTTGGATTTTAGTTGAGCTTTAAACTCATTAAAAGGCAAGTCTAGAAAAGAAGAGGGTATCTTGATATAAAAGGTTATACCAAGCCCAACAAATGAATTATGAACCTTATGAAGCCGGTGAAAGGGGGCACGTAGTTTGTCCTTATTTCTAGTGTTAACACTGTGAATATGTGGTAGGAGTAGTGTAGGAGTACGGTAGGAGTAGGGTTGGAGTAGGGTAGGAGTAGGGTCCCCCCCGGTGGGTTCCCGCATTGTCGAGGCGGGGGGGCTCAGTAGCCGTGGTGGATTGGGCCACGGTGAAGCTAAGTGGAACCCGAGGAGCGGCCGCTCGTCTAGGCTGTGCGGAAAAGCCGACGACGTAGCGGCCGGCGGGTAGGTTGCGGTGCCACTTGGGCGACATCGCAGCCTACCTGAGGCGGGCCGCGATGTCCCCCGTGTGGGAGACATTGCGGCTGAGGATTAGAGGCCGCGGCGGGAGAGGAGTGTCGGTGTTACGTTGCCGCTCTCCCTACCTTCCGCGGCCTTGACGGGGCCGCCACCGTTCGATGGCGGACGCGGTGGGGCCGCAGGGGAAGAGGAGTGTCGGTGTGTCGTTGCCGCTCTCCCTATCCTCTGCGGCCGTAGCCCCCCATCCTGGGGGGCATGCGGGGCCCGCCGTTCAGGCGGGCGTGGGGGCCAGCGGGCAACGGGTGCGGGGGCACCGGCCTCCACCAGTGTTGGACGGGAATGTCTAGGTGCTCCCGGCCATTCTCGTAGCCCCCCTATGTGGGGGGCATGCGGGGCCCGCCATAACATCTAGGCGGGCATGCGCCGGGAGGGCTATGGAGGTAAAGGCTATGCCTATTCCCGTGGCCCTCCCATCACGGCGAATGAGGGAACACCGCTGAGTTTTAGTGGGTATACTGTCATTCCGACAGGGAGTCCCACATACCCCGTCTCGTCCCCCGCGAGGCGGGCATGCATAAAGCATTTCCCAGCGACAAAAAAAAAAAAAAAAAAAAAGGTAGGAGTAGGGTAGGAGTAGGTTAGGGGTAAGACACCACGAGAAAGAAGTAGCGCCGGGCAGCTAGAAATAATTTAAATGGCGGAAACAACGTTTGCCGGGTCAGCTAGTTTCTAATAAAAATACCAGTTTCTCGGCTTAAGAGCCATTTCACAAAATTTCAACGCTCAAGTTTAGGTAAAAGATCGCAACGTTGTGTATGTGTGCGTAGCTATCCACACATACGCAACGCAAACAGTGCAGCGCGAGTGTCGAGTTGTCGAGACGGACTAAACAATCTTGAGCCGTTATAATCGTAACGCACCTTGGTTTGAGATTATTTTATGTTATGTAAAGTTTATATACAGTACAGTGTATTATTTATGTAAAGTTTATATACAGATTGAAACCTCTTTAATTCTATTTTCAAAATTTAAAAATGTAAATACAAAAAACAAAAGAAAAAACAAAATACGGTGGCAAAATTGTTAATAATCCGTTACTAACGTAACGGATTATTAACAACGGACGGAGGAAAATTAAAATGTATTTATATCTATTTATTTATCTACTTACATTTAACATTACAGGATATAACCCAATGTGGTAAATGCGCTTATCCTAACTTAAATTATACTAACACCTATAACTTATTATAAATAATGCATTCCTTGTGAATTCACTCAGAGAACAACAGAATAAGTCCGTCCCACTCGCTATGAGGTTGAGCGTGCGGAGTGCGCGCGTCAGGGGCGCCTCCCTTAAAAGGTTGGTCCGAGCGCGCGGTTCCAATAGCAGCGGCGGCTGCCGCCGTCGCCACACGTACCTGTCCGGAACACACAGACTCACCAGCTCTAAAATAACTGCATTATGCACTTTCCCTCTCAGTAACTTAAATATATATGAGGTGAGTGCAAGATTCCTCCTAACCCTTAGCTCATTGTATCCTACCATCCCTATAATAAATAAGGTTGGATACATTAACGGGTAAAAGGGATAGAGTCCGTAATAACGGTTATATAAATATCTAATAAACTTATTTTGTACCCTCTCCAGCATGAGACTATATTTAGCTTCATGCGGAGCCCAGATGACTGCATTACATTCTAACTGACTCCTCACCAATGCATTATATAATGCTATAATAGCTTTCACATTCGTGAACCCTCTGACCGTACGAAGCATGAAACCTAAATTTCTATACGCTCTTTTACAGCTACGCATGATGTGATCACGAAAAGTTAAACCTGTGTTAAAGCCTACTCCCAAGTCTTTGACTTCTGTGACCCGTACCATAGGCAACCCGTCAATATGATAGGTATGTGTTATGGGACTGTGCGCGCGAGAAAAAGTGATGGTCACACACTTCGAGCTATTAAACTGCAAGAGGTTTTCTTTGCTCCAGCTCACTACTCTATCAATCCTGTAGCCTGACACAGTCATCACCGCTTTTTACCGCGAGGGACAATTTGAGGTCTTCGAAATTGTTTTATTAATATTAATGAATGAAAAGGGATTAGATTGTTTTACTTTTTTAATTTAACGTGCCGTGTGAGCTTTAAGAGTCATGTCACGTCGTCATTTGAGTCGAGATGAAATGTTACGAGCCGTGGGCATGTTATAAAATGGTGCTATTCAGCGCGTCGTTGCTGAGGCCCTACACACCAGCCAAAACGTGATATCTAGGTTGTGCTTACGTCATCGCAGTACTGGGGATGTGGCTGAACTGCACAGGGGTAGATATCGTGTTACTACGCAGAGATAGAATCAGTTTCTCCAAATGACCGCCAGAAGACAACCCAATATCACAGCGATGCAACTAGTACAAAGGCTCCAGGAGGATCACCAGCTGCTGGTAAGCGACCAAACCGTGCGAAGGAGGTTGCATGAAGTTGGTCTTCATGCTTGAAGACCGCTACGTGTTCCAGCATTGCGACGTGGCAATCACGGTCGGCAGCTTTTGAGGGCTCGGGAGCATTTTATTTTTACCATGGAGTGACGAACAATGGTCTTTGGTGCTGTTCATCGATGAGTCTCTGTTTGGGTTTTATCCGGATTCACGAAGAACACGCGTTTGGAGAGCTCCAGGGAGAGTTAGCCGTTTACGGCATTCTCAGGAGGTCCACTCATACCAAGGCGGGACAATTATGGTGTGGGCAGGAATTCGTCTTGGCGGGCGAACCCAGCTCGATTGTATCCAAGGCAGCATGACTGCACTAAAATACCACGAAGAGGTAGTAGAGCCTGTTATTGTCCCAAACAGAATCCAAATTGGCCAGGAATTTCTACTCATGTACGATCATGCTTCTTCCCATACGGCGCGGCTGATGTCGGCCGCTCTCCGAGACCACGATATTTACACGATAGTTTTGGATTGGCCTGCATAGTCGCCCGACTTAAATCGTATCGAGCATGCCTGGGATATGTTACAAGAAAAGCTTTGAGAGATTTCCCGCCAAATTTGACGACGGAACAATATCTTTACGGACACCATGGGACCTCATACCGCAGGAAGACATTGACAATTTATTTTTAAATATGAACAATCGATGTCGACGTGTGAATTGAAAATCTTATAAAATCTAATTATTAACAATCAGTGTTGCTACCTCTTACATATTAACAATCAGTGTTGCTACCTCTTACATTAATTATGTAAGAGGTAGCAACACTGATTGTTAATAATTAGATTTTATAAGATTTTCAATTTTAATTAAAATTAATAGTTTTATAAGAAGAAATTAATATTTTTTTAACATACGAATTTTCTACGGCAATTAAAAAATTTACATTTATATTTAAAACAAAAAAATCACGAAATGTTTTTTTTTTATTTTTGACCTTAAAATAACCTATCATTCTTCCATTTACTATATCAGAAAATTCTTTATAGATTTTTAGATATTTGATGAAATATAAAATTTCCCTAGATTCTGAGTTGATGTGTGTATGTTATGTAAAGTATATAATAGAAATAAAACAAACAGGGAAAGAATAACATATTATTCTCAAGTATTCATGACTATCTATTTAAAAAAGTACGAAAAGGATCAAAATGTTGTAGTCGTAGTATAATAACGCGTTCACGATAGATGCGCTCGAAAATCGGGACGCGGGAAAAAATGGCACAGGTCCATTGTCGATGGGCGCTCGTGCCGTACTAACCGGTGCCCGCTTATGCATCGTAATTTATTGAAATTTAGAGTGATGTTAAAAATTATATTATGTCTGATTAAATTAATTGATTTTAATAAAACTTTGGAATTAGTTTAGTAAAAGAACATAGTTTATTTTGACATGATTTTTCAAATGTAATTACGCTTTATTCGAACCAAAAAATCGCGATGAAATAGCGATATGAAACGTAAAAATTGACTTAAGAATTTGCTTTTTTACTAATTAATGTTCTTAATTATCTATATTTCTAGTACATTGTGTGTCGACAAAATTATACGCCTGATGCTATAAGTATTTTTTTCAGTGAAATTTATAAATATTAATGATAGATTTAGGTGTCTGAAATTGACTCTGCGATGATTTTTCAGTAAACTAGTTGTGGGAGATTAATCACTACATAGTAAACAAATAAGTTTTTGTGAATGTGTTACATGAAGTATCAATACGAAATACTAGTGGTCATCTCTTAACTGCCAGGGCTTATTTTTAATGTTATATTTTAAATTGTTTCTTTTTTTACATTGTTCTCACATAAAGAAGCAATAAGAATTATGTACCCAGGATTTTGTAACAATATCTTGATTTAAAAGAGTGTCCGTGGAGTTTCTTGCCCGTTCTTCTCCGTAGAGATCTACGTTTTTGGAATGGGCGACTAGCTTCAATTTTCTGACTAACTGACCGACTATTTAAATTTTGACAATTCAAAAGTGCCTGTAAATGGTTTAATTGAAATAAATGATTTGAGTTTGAGTTTGAGTCTAGTCTTTTTTTAACACGTATTCAATAATGCCAGAGTTTTACCTAAGATGGTAAATAAGACGACTAAAGTCTTAGATATTCGCGCGAAAACAACAAAACAAAACATTTGTTGGTGAAAAGCTTCTATTACATAATCAGCCTTTAATGTTCCCACTGCTGGGACATAGGCCTCTTCTCTTCGTTAGGGAGTGGGCAGTAATCCACCACGCGGGCCCAGTGTGGGTTGGTAGATGTCACAAGTCTTCGATCAGCTTCTTTACGGAGAAGAAATTCTTTGCGTCTAAATTATTTTTAGTTGGTATTCATCAATCGTGTACTAATTTATGTGTTAGGTATTTTGTACCAACCTTTTTTTGTCTGAGTTTCTTGTCTGAGTTATTGTGATTTCCCGATATCGGTAAGGGTCAGTGCACACCGAGACGCGACGCGACGCTGCTCGCACACTTTAAAAGAAAGAGCTGCACGGCGCAACGTATTCTGAACTCTCACAATGCAATGTGTACCTTTTCGTGTAGAAAATAAAGTATATTTTGAGTCACTCTTTTAAAGTGTGCGCGCAGCGTCGCGTCGCTTCGCGTCTCGGTGTGAACTGACCCTAATTCTTGTTTAGAGTTTGTTTAAAGATTAAGAGTCATATATCGTTTTCGGGAAACTAACGGCTAATTATACAATGTTCTAAAACAATACAAAATTGATTGATTCATTCATTCATACAACAGCTCTGACAAAAAGCACCCAAACTTAGGAAATAAACTTTAGGGTTAAACATGATTATGAACAACTTTCAGTTTATAATGAGTTAAGTTCGGTTCAAAATATTAACAAAACCTTTGACATAACATAACATCACACCTGTATTTTTTTCGAAAAAAGGATAGACAGCATTGTAGTGAGTTGTAGGTACATTCAGGTTTCATTTAGGTTTATTTTCCGTGTAATAAACGAGCCAATTGCCACAACAACCATAGCTTCAGTGAAATAGCAATGAAAACCTGATCGGATAATTTTGCAAAACGCAAAAATAACTGTCTCGTCTGAGGATGGAACTCACCTCCCTACACTACCACGCATGCGCGAGGTCTGGACTCTCCCGCCTGCAACACTATCAAAATGGGTGGACTGTACCACCCTTGCATTAAAACCTAAAATTGCATTCCAATCCGCAGCATTCTGCATCGCGCAATCAAAGTTTTCCTGGCTAGTTGTAAGAATACAAGTTCTGAATTCAAACATTCGGGGAGTCCGTTTCTACACAGTAAAGCAGTGTTCAGGATAGCGCTGCACTAAACTATCCCTACGTCGTCGAGTTTCGGCTCTAAACCGATGGTCTCATTAAGACACGTGCCACGTGTTTGGGCTCGGCCTCCAAGTACATGTGGTCGGTGGCCAGTCAAGGGGGATCGTCGGGTAACAAAATTCACGACTATCCCTCTACGACCTGTAACGGGTTGTAAGCCGACGGAGCCTGACTGAGGTGTGTGATCCACTTCGACCCCACTGATGTAGAAGCTTTGACTCTCTTTTGTTCTTTTTTAACAAAAACTCAATATTTGTAAATATTTATAGGTATAATTTAAAAAGCTTAAAATAACAATATGTTTGACAAGTATATAAAAAGGAGGGGAAATAATCAAAGGGCATTAAAAAATTCGCCCGCATCGCTGTCAATACGAAAACGTGCCCAAAATGCTGCATTTCCACGTTGTATGGCAATGCAGATCCTTTGGCCAAAAAATAGGCCAGCCCCGGGTCACGTATAGAGTCGACCAACCGCTTAGCGATGTCTCGAAATACTAAGTGGTCAATCGGACCCCATGGCCCTAGTGTTTCAACCCCAAACCGCTCGAACATTTATAAGTTCCAAAGAGATTGGAGTATTTGCGCCGTTTGAGGTTTTCCGCACTTTACAAAAGATAGAACTTTACATCCCAATACTTATTCGCAGTAGATAATCTATATTAAAATTAATACTGTTTTAAAATGTTCCTAATTTTTTTTTTAGGAACGTTAACTAACTTATTTGCCAAAAATGTAAACAGATATTAGTTATTGGAAAAATAGCTTTGATACTTAAAAAATAAAGTTCAGTTTACGTTACAACTTCAAACATTTTAATAAATTTTTCAATAGAACTAGACACTCTGAAATCAACTTAGTTTTCACTAAAATAAAGTTGATATTGGTTTAACTTGAAATAACATGAATTTGAATAGATCTTAGGTAGAAGTTCCAAAAACAAAACACTTTCAGAAGACGTGTGAAAAACAAACGCTTTGTAGTGAACAGCGCCATCTAGCTTACGTGTATAAACTCACTACGTCATCGCATCGTCCATATACTCAAGTTAGTTGAGATTGTAATTCATCATCAACATCATTTTATCTTTACACATACATAAACTCAGGTGTTCCTTCCATGGCGGTAAGCAGAAACTTACGACGAAACGGAACGCCACTATACATACTTATATTATTTCCTCAGACGCCGGGAGCTGACGCCCTGTGTTTTTCGGCGTTTCCACTCACATCGGCCTTTGTAACTAAAATATATGTAAAAATCCTACTAATATTATTAACGCGAAAGTTTGTGAGGATTGATTGATGGATGGATGTTTGTTACTCTTTCCCGCAAAAACTACTAAACGGATTTTGATGAAACTTTTCAGTAATATAGCTTATACATCAGAATAACACATCGGATACTTTTTGTCCCCATATTCCCACGGGATCGACACTTATGCTGGTGAAAGCGCGGGGCGCTGCATATTATAATGAGGTAAAAACTATGAGTTTGTAGGTTTGTTCGGGTTAATCTTCGGAACTACAGATCCGATTACAAAAATTCTTACAGTAATGGGAAGTTACAGTATTGCCGAGTGTCTTAGGATCATCGATCACTAATAATGCTTAGGATATAATATTTTATGTTAAGACAAGAATTTTCACGCGAACGTTGTCGCAGACAGAAGCTAGTCTCCAATACAATTAGATTTGTGCATTTTTGTTAATAGTAGGTTCTGTTTTAAGGTATAAAGGTATGAGGAACAGGGTGTAAAGTTCACTCATCCTCCATAGAAAAGGATACCGCTACAAAGGTAAGGCCCTAATTATTCGTATTTTATTCACTTTCATTTTTATTCGAACCAGTGATAATATTATTGATGAAGTCATAGCTGTGGGTTGTCGTTTCGTAATGAGATAATGTTTTAAATTAGTTTGCTGTTATTATTCGTATTATTGCACGTTTTCCAACAACCGATAATATAGGGTATAACCTTATTTAGCCCTTGTTTCTTAACTCAAATTATCTGTAATAGCAACATTATTCAAAACACTTAGTTAATTGACATTTGTATTACTTGAATACGATCTCAGTACCACCACAGATTTGTTGACAAAAAAAAGTACCAAAATCATAATTGCAATTAGATTTATTAACCCCAAATTGACAGAAATGGGGAATCATTCAACTACGCTATTGATAAATAGCCTCTTAGATGGCGCAACCACATCCTCTGCCAGCCCAACCACCACGGAGACTGAGTCCAGGAGCGGCCAGAGCAGCGGGAGCGAAGGCGGCACCAGGCCCGTAAGCAGCAAGAGGGGCCATAGCGGCAGCCGGGGCAAAGCCAGCAGTCTCACTAACCATGGCGTTCCTACCATTACCACAGGCGTGGTTGACGGCGCCAGCACCGGCAGAAGGCACCACACCTTCAAGAGCAACAGCACTCACGAACGGCAGCTCACCACCCACAGCCAGAGCACCTTCATAAACGTTGTCAGACACTACGGAGATACCGACGGGAGCGATGGTGCAGGCGCTGGAGACAGGCAGAGCGCCGCCACTGGTGGGACTGAACTCAAGGGCGGGGGCGTAGAGTCCATCGTAAGCCAGGCCTCTGCCTGCGTAGCCAGCGGCCAGTCCATCAAGAGCCAGCCCTCTGCCTGCCAAGCCAGCCCCAGGGTAGGCGAGTCCATTATATGCCCAAGCAGGAGCAGCCAAGCCACAAGGGGTGGCTAATGCGGGAGCGGTCGAGCCGTAGGGAGCAGCAAGTCCTGAGACATCCGCAACCGCAGCGTGGCTGGTGCACTGTCCAAGTGCGGACTGGAATAGCAATAATATTTTGTTACGCACTTAATACAACAATTAAACATTAATATAATGATGGAGAATGAAACACAAATTGTGAATCGAACAAAATAGGGAAATATTGTATTATGTTACTATTACAAAATAATTATACATCTTACCTTGAGCAGGAGGGCTTGAGCGCAGAGGACCAGGATTGCTTTGACAGACATTATAGTTTGTTTTGAGTGCTGACAGAAGAATGATTTTCGGTGCAACCGTTGGAGTTTTATACCCAATTATGTTATCAAGTTCCAAGAAAAGTAGTATGTAGGTAAGTGTAATTAATTAATAGCTTGTGCAAGCACGATAAGGTCTACTATTTACTAACAAAGAAACACTTGATTTTATTTGAGATATATCGTCACGTTTTCCAAATTTCGTAAACGTAATTGAAATCAACGAGTATAAAATGCGACATCAATTTTGGGACATCATTCAGTCTTCAGCTTTCGTTGAACAACCATCAAACATGTCTTCCTTCACTGTTCTGTTGCTTTGCATCCAAGCTTGCTTGATCCAGGTGAGTGATTGTTTGTTTTGAATTTCAACTTTAGTTTTTAAACGATTTTTGATTCGGTTCATAGTTTTTGGGTGTAAGTGTTTGTATAGATAAATAATTATGACTATTACTTTTGCAGAATGTATTCAGCCAGGCTTGCCTTGTTGTTTTAAGAAGTGCTGTTAACCTCCAAGGATTTTTTAGACAACTTGTACTAACATGGTGGTCTCTTCCTCAGAATGTATTCAGCCAGTGCCTTGGCGCATATGGCCCTGCCGTTCTTCCCACTGCCGCCCCCTGTGGCTACGGTGCAGGCATCGCTGAGCTTGCATACCCTGCTGGTTTAGGCTTAGCTGGTGCATACCCTGGCAACCTTGGCTACGCTGGCGCATACCCTGCCGCCGATTATGGTGCTGCCGCCTACGGCGGCACCGGTGAAGGCAACGTGGCGGTCGCTGGTGAGCTGCCAGTCGCCGGCACTACCGCCGTTGGCGGTCAGGTCCCCATCATGGGTGCTGTGACCTTCAGTGGTCCTGTGGCTGCTGCTGGTGCCGTGTCTATCGCCGGCAAATGCGCGTGCGGCTGCGGTGGCCCCTACTACTAGAAGTTGTTGCATTTATATCATTGTAAAACTTTTAAATGAATAAATTTTTATCTTCTTGCAGAAACATAATTGTTATTTTCTTGTTAAACTTTTTAAATAATAGGAAACAATCAAATCTGCTTGCTTGTTTTCGAAGATAGCTTCAGCACCATTTACAGTACCAACAAAAATAGCCATATGGCAAGTCTTGCCTCAGCGCTTTTTGCGCACAGGAAGGAAAATATTGCGAACATGTGTCGATAAAGGAAATCGCAAGTTAAAACGCAATCAAGCATATTTGCATTGTAGCATTAAGCTGAGTGAGATCACACGTAGGTACTCGTACTAAGTGCCATTGCTAAATTTATGTAAACCTATTAGGCCTATTAGTTCAACCAGATTACAGACTGGCTAAAGTAGACGCACTTTTCATGGGGTACTTTTTTAAATACTTGGAAGTATGAGGAGAGGTATTTTATTGTAACATACGACGTAGACTACTTAGAGCTCCAGCTCTTCGACGCGGAAATCGAAGGTGTCGATTATTGGGAGGCATTTATGCTTATGCAGTGGACTGCATAAGCAATTTTCTCATGGCGGTTTTATTTATTTTATTTTAGGGATTCCATATTTTCTTACATTTTATAGTGTAGCTTTAATAAAAGGCTGCCCCGGCCATGCACTTTGCGCCAGGCGCTCCTGCTCAAGGTAAGAAGTATATATTTTAATAGTAACATAATACAATATTTCCTTATTTGTTTCAATTTACAAGTTGTGTTTCTGTCTCCAACATTACATTAGTGTGTGTTGTATTAAGTGCGTAAGAAAATATTATTCCAGCCTGACCGCTCCCGTCTTAGCCGCCCCATGTGGCTAGGCTGCTCCTGCTTTTATGCAGATATAATATGATGCACCACGTATTCAAGCTCAAGCTAATTACCATTTCGTGCTTACACAACGCGCTGAAATGGTAATAAGCTGGTGGTGACACTCAATATTCGTTTTGTTTATTCATTATAATTACTTGAAGTCATCATTATAAATTAATTGGTATTTAGAATTAAGGTAAATAACTTTTGTAATAGTAACTTAATTTTGATTACCTTTGAAGAACATTTACAGTATTGCATAGTGACAAAGGATCAATCTATCTGCCTAGCCTTTTTCCAACTATTTTGGGGTCAGCTTCCAGTCTAACCGGATGCAGCTGAATACCAGTATTTTACATAGAGCGACTGCCTATCTGATCTCCACAATCCAGTTACTGGGTAACACGAAACGCAAGGATAAAGAAAAATATGAAATATTTTACCAAATTTATTTAAATATACGTATTCTAATAATTTAACATCTTATTTACACACATAAATAACCATTTCAGTAGAACATTCCACGGCCACAAGAGCTACATCCACCATACCCTAATCTGTTGGCATTCGCAAAGCCAGCTGCAGGACCAAAACCGGCAGCAGGACCAAAACCATTACCCATACCCAGAGCAGCACCAGAACTGAAACCGCTACCAGCACCGAATGCCATATTAGGACTGGGAGCATAAGCAGCAGGCTTCTTAGGACTAAAAGTAGCAGGGACTGGTCCTTCGCTCAACATAGCAACGACGCCATTGCCGCAGCCATACTGAATCCCACCTGCACCAGCTGTGGGCAAATTGCCTTCCATAGCAACAGCGCTCACGAATGGCAGCTCACCAGTCACTATCACAGGACCCTCGTAAGCGTTGTCAGATCTTACAGTAATTCCAGTAGGAGATATCGAAGATATGCTAGTTACTGGAAGACCACCACCGCTGCTAATAATGAACTCCATGGCAGGGGTGTAGTATCCATCGCAAGGTAATCCTCTTCCTGCATATCCGTTATATGCTAATCCAGGGCCAGCCATCCTGTCATATGCTGGAGAAGCTTGTGGAAATCCAGCCATGCCATAGGAAGATGAGAATCTAGAAGCCTCTGTGGCTGCACGACTGGTGCACTGGCTGAGTGCAATCTGAAAATAAAGATTTTGTAAGTCAGAGAATTTTTATGAGCGCAAGTAGGATCTATGAATCATAACAGTATTATTCTATTTCAAAATTAGCTATTCGAAATCCGGGACAGCTTTAATGAACTTTAGAACTTATGAGCATATTCGATAGGTGCTAGAATCACTTGAAAAATATTCAAAAATAATATTGGTTAGTTCAATAATTTACCTGGATGAAGAAAGTTTGAGCGCAGAGGACCAGGATAGTTTTGGCAGACATTTTGTTTTGTTGTACGAAGTAGTTACAAATAGAAGTGTTCATAAAATAATGATTTGAACAAGCTTTCCCTTCATTTTATATCAAGTTATTTTATCAGAGTTATTGCATAAATTTACACACAATTTATTGATAAGTATTATAATCACTATATTCATGATAATATTTTAATCATGTAATGTAATTTTCTATTTCATACATTAGACATATGTATTCGATAATCAATAACTGTGATGTTCTTTCTTTCAAAATATAATTAGAAATCTGATAGCCGTTTTATTCATTAACAAACACGCTATGATAGTACTCGTAGATTTAAAAGGCTGTGGAATCTATTCGAAATCATCACTCAGTCTTCAGCTTTTCGTTAAACACAAACAAACATCAAACATGTCTTCCTTCGCTATTGTGTTACTCTGCACCCAAGCTTGCTTGATCCAGGTGAGTTACCACTTTTATTTAGTCCAAAGAATTCTGAAACCGGCAAGTACTAGAACCAAAATTCGAAGACATGTGACATCTACCAAGCCACACTGGGCCCGCATGGTACATATTTCAGCCCACACTCTCTAACAGAGAGGAGATCTTTGTCCTAATGGGAACATTATAGACTGATTTTTGATTTTGCTTTTGATTAGTCCAATGAATTTTATGGCTTGAATCGAATTACAAAAAGGAGTCTTTTTGTAATTCGATTCAAGCCATAGAAAAATTAAATTATGTATATTTTCGCAGAACGTATTCAGCCAATGCCTTGGTGCGTACGGTCCCTCTGCTTACGCTCCTGTTGCTACTCCCTTTGGCTTCGGCACTGGATACGCTGAGCTCGCCTACCCTGCCGCTAACTGGGCTACTGCTAACCCTAACACTGGCTACGCTGGCGCGTGCCCCGCTGCCGGTTATGGTGCTGCCGCGTACGGCGGTGCTGGTGAAGGCAACGTGGCGGTCGCTGGTGAGCTGCCCGTCGCCGGTAACACCGCTGTTGCTGGTCAGGTCCCCATCATGGGTGCTGTAAACTTCGGCGGCAATGTGCCGGCTTCTGGTGCTGTGTCTGTTAATGGCCAGTGTGCGTGTGGCTGCGGGTCTCCGTACTACTATTAAGTATCTTCGTAGTATGTTAAGATATGAATAAAAATACTTTCCTACAAAGCTATCTATCTCTTTAATGTCTAATTCCTTGTGCTGAAATCAATCAATCAATCATGTTTATTGTGGATCATAGGTACAGAAATAGATACAGGTGTTAAGAGTTACAGTGATGTTGATCAGCTATGTCCTGCCTTTTGGGCATACAATACAAATTGTTAACATTATTATTTATAAAATTAACATTATTATTTATAAAATTAACATTTCTTATTTATAAAATTAACATTACTATTTCAATAAATTAACATAAATTATAAATTAACATAAATTAACAAAGAAAAGAAAAAAATATAGGTAACATTAATATTGCAATTTAAGGAACAATCAAATTAAACACAATGAAATGTATACAATTGTCTGGTATTTGTTTTGAGAGAAGTAATCATCTGCCTAGCCTTTTCCCAACTATGTTGGGGTCGGCTTCCAGTCTAACCGGATGCAGCTGAGTACCAGTATTTTACATGGAGCGACTGCCTACCTGACCTCCACAATCCAGTGACTGGGTAATACGAAATCCTTGGTATGACTGTTTATCAGACTTTCGGATTTCTGACGACCCGTAACGACCGTCCAAAATCGGTCCACACTTTATGAAAATATCGATAAACATACATACATTCAAAAAATACATACAGACGAACATAGAACCTCCTCCTTTATAATTGAAGTCAGGTAATTAGAACTATACCTACACGATATGAAAGTAGATAAATACGATTATTACGAGGGGAGGCACAGTTCAGCTGCCTACGCCGTCAGAAAGGTAAGACTGACGTTGATACTGCTCGGTTAGTCTATTTTAGTTATTTTCACAGCGGTATTCTGCTGTAGGGCATAGCAGCTGATATTCAAAATATATTTGTCCTTAAAAAACGAGCTGATCGAGCAATTTACCTGCTAGGAGCCAGAGTTTCTCTAAGAGATTTTTTTTAAGACTTTTGCATTCTCACGGTTGCATCACAATTCATCTTAGCCAACATTTTATTAACTGTATGACCTAAGTTATACACTAAAAACAGTGATATTCAATGTTAACACTAGAAATAAGGAGCCCCCTTTCACCGGCTTCATAAGGCTCATAACTTATTTGTTGGGCTTGGCTTGGCCTATAACCTTTTATAACAAGTTACCCTCTTCGTAGATTTGCCTTTAAATCCGTTTAAGGCTCAAGTAAAATCAAATCTTTGTTCAAAGGCATACTATTCCATCAACGACTACCTAAACGGTAAGAATAGTTGGTCGCTGTAATTAACTCAAGAAAATGTTCATGTCCTTTCTCCAGAATTAGATTACCTACTGAAAGGTTATATGAGTTCAAATAATTGTATACTTTATTTGATTATACATATTATGTTTAAGTCAATTCGATTTAATTGAAATTTATAATTGACATAATCTACTCACTTCAATGCTTTATTAATGAGTTGTATTGTAATTATTGGTTAGCTAGCGACTTCGAAAATTGATTATTCTTGCCTGAGTAACCGGCAGCAAGTTCGTCATACTCCTTAGATGTCACTGCTTGCGGTAGCGCCTGGGGTCGGGTTATCTCCTTCCCTCAAATATAGCGAGAGGGGTAATGGCTGATCTTTGCGTTATGCTCGTGAACGGGTGCTGCTTGTGGTGACTGGTAATTTTTTATTTTCTTCGATGGTTGTAGTTTATCATTTGTGTGAGTTAACATAACATAGCATTGGATATACAGGGTTATTGAAAAAACACCAACAACCGCTTATGAGTACATTTTTTGTTGTATTATGAACAACTTCTACCATGGGACAAAACTTCCCTACGTATAAATTCGTATAACTCGTCCAAATGTAAAGAACAGCTGATTTTTTTTCCGCGATTTCAGGTTTGGTCCCATAGTAACAGCAGTTCATAATGATGAGTACAATGAAGAGGTTCTTAAGAGGTTTTTGGTGTTTTTCCAATAACCCTGTATATGTAAGCTGTCACTTCCTTTATTTACGTGTTTTTTTTTCATTAATAGTTTGTTATTTTTATTTTTTTGCTTGAGTATACCTTACATTCTATTTATGGGTATATTGGCGTGGCTCGTAATATTAACTACTTGTCGTACCTACTATTTTATAGATGCAATTTTTTTAATAACTGAATAGACAGCTGTGCTGCTGGGGAGTTTGTTGCGCTACTTCTTCTTCCCAGCTAAAGCATTAGGAAGTGGTGAAGGGCGGGCGTTTTGGGGGATTGTCTTATGTAATTTGACGAACGAAAAGTACTGATTCTCAGCCTAATTTGAATAAATGACTTTTGATTTTGATTTTGACAATTTCACTGACCAAATTAGTAAACATCCACACTTGGTTGATATCCCGAGTCGAGGAAAGTGGGGAATGTTGACCTCGATCACGCTTGATGGAAAGCGATGGATGAGGTTCTCCACTTCCACTCTTACTTTGAAGGCAGATGGGTTAAATAAATAAATAAATATCCCTGGACATTTCACACAGCACCATTTGTACCAAGCTAAGCAACCTAATGCTTGTGTTATGGTAACAAGATGGCTGATAAACTACTTATATACAATTTTTTTTTGTAAATACATACATATTATAGATAGAAAAACACCCAGACTCGGAACAAATACATGTAGGTCATACAAATATTTGTTCCGTGCGGGAATCGAACCCACGATACGCAGCGCAGCAGTCAATCGCTTAACCACTGCGCCAACCGTGCCGTCAAAGTGGGTGGAGAAATGTGGGTACATACGCTGACAGGGGGTTCCACACTTTAGCTGTGCGCATAATAAATGTGGAGGAGAAGCGCAGTCGCTCCATGTAAAATACTGGTATTCAGCTGCATCCGGTTAGACTGGAAGCCAACCCCAACATAATTGGGAAAAGGCTCGGCAGATGTGTTATATGGAATAATCGTTAAATATGCCCTTATAGTCACTAGTTAATTTAGAAATTCGTAAGAAAAAACAAAAGTTTTTGAAAAAACAATTTATTTCATCTAAATCAAACAAAATAATATTAAATAAAAATCACTGAACTTAGTAAATAATGTTACCACCACATCCAACCAAACCGAATCTTCCTGCAAGAGGACCAGCTCCGAAGGAAGCTGCAGCAGGGGAGATACCGGCAGCTGGGAATGTAGCGGCAATCGGAGGGATCGCAGCACCAGGACCCGAACCAGTGGTAGCATCGCTCACCATAGCAGTAACACCATTACCGCAAGCATGGTTTACGTTTCCAGCACCAGCAGAAGGCATGGCTCCTTCCATGTCAGTAGTACCCACGAACGGCAGATCACCAGCTACGGTCAGAGGACCTTCGAACACGTTCTCAGATACGATAGTGATGCCAGTTGGAGCAATAGCAGAGGTGCTGGTCACTGCTAAACCACCGCCGCTGGTGGCTGCGAAATCCAAAGCAGGGGAGGCGTACAGTCCATCGCAAGCCAGGCCTCTGCCTGCCAATCCAGGAGCAGCCAAGCCGTTATTCAGCAAACCAGGTCCTGCCAAAGGAGATAAACCAAGACCTAAGCCGTAGGGAGTTCCGATGCCAACACAAGAAGCGTCGACAGCTGCACGGCTGGTGCAGATTTGGATGAAGGCGATCTAAAAATAGAAATAAATATGAATTAGAATGTCGTACTGTAGACAGAGGAAACTGCTAAAACCAAATAAAAAACTGTAGAGTCAGTATTTTACTGTTACTAAACTATTCATGTACAAGTAACACCAAATAAAGTTAGCTTAAAAGTGAAGAAACGAAGACGTATCGTGTCGTTATTCAAGAAAATGATTGTAAAGCAGCACCCATTTCACATTATGAATTGAATTCAATAAGTATATTTATGAGGTTTGTACACTAGTTACTAGGAATATCAACAAATTAAAGGAATAGGTAATAATTTGGAAGATATCAGGGTTCAACACGTGACAATCAATGTCAAAAACTTAAGGAAATTAGAGGTATTTTTGACAGATTGAGACTGAGATCAGACTGTAACATTCTTAGAATTACGAGGATTGCCCCTCAGATCAAAACTAAAAACAAAATATTTACCTGGATGAACAACGCCTGAGTGCAGAGGACGAGGATAGCTTTGGCTGCCATTTTGTTTTAATGTATTAGTTCCTTGTGCTGTAACTGATACGAGAATGATGTTCAGCACCACTGCTGGTAGTTTATATATACCCCCTTATCAGCATTATTACATACAATTGCGTTAATAGTTGTAAAATATGGGTATTAATGTATTGTATAATAAACAATCTATTGAAAGAAAGTCACGTAGTACATGATGTTACTAATGCATTCGATAATAATTACTGTAAAGATTTCAAAGAGTACCTTTTGCAATGTTTTTAAGTAAGTATAAAAGGGTGGAAATAGTTCTAGTATATCATTCAGTTTTCGGCTTCTCGTTGAACACAAACATCAAAGATGTCTTCATTCACTGTTCTGTTGGTCTGCATCCAAGCTTGCTTGGTCCAGGTGAGTCAAAATTCGTCTTAGATTCTTGTTCGGGCCGACATCCTTCACGCATGTCTTCTTCGTTTATTCGGCTGAGTCTTCCAGAAGTTTCTACCAATGGGTATAAAGGTCGTGCGTTCAATAAAATCACTCCACTCATCATATGCTAGCCTGTTTCCCAACTATGTTGGGGTCGGCTTCTAATCTCACCGAATGCAGCTGAATCCCAATACTTTACACAAAACAACTGACTATCTGACCTCTACAACCCAGTAACTGGGTAATACGATACCCCTTAGTAAGACTGGTTGTCAGATTTTTGGGCTTTGGCGACCCGTAACGACTGCCAAACATCGACGAATGTCCGCCGGGACCAACGGCTTATAGTGTTTTCCGAGGCACGGAGGGGTCTTGATAAGTAAAAATGGTCACCCATCCACGGACCAACAGCGGCAAGCGTAGCTTAACCTGATCGATCGACCCGTACGGCTGTTATCACTTAGCCAAAAGCCCCTGAAGATCATTACCCGCTCCAGGGTTTATATTACCTAGATTCCTTCGTATGACCGGAGACAGCAATAAGATACTCCTACCTTTCCAAAAATGCTGATGCCGTTGCTTCTTTGTTTTAAGTGCTGTTAACCTCCAAGGATTTTGAAGACAACTTGTACAAACATAGTTTTCTCTTCCTCAGAATGTATTCAGCCAGTGCCTTGGCGCATATGGTCCTGCCGTTCTCCCCACTGCCGCCCCCTGTGGCTACGAAGCAGGCATAGCTGAGCTTGCTTACCCTGCTAGCTTAGGCTTAGCTGATGCATACCCTGGCAACCTTGGCTACGCTGGCGCATACCCTGCCGCCGGTTATGGTGCTGCCGCGTACGGCGGCACCGGTGAAGGCAACGTAGCGGTCGCTGGTGAGCTGCCAGTCGCCGGTAACACCGCTGTTGCTGGTCAGGTCCCCATCATGGGTGCTGTGAGCTTCGGCGGCGCTGTGCCAGCGGCTGGTGCCGTGTCCATCAGTGGCAACTGCGCTTGTGGTTGCGGCTCCCCTTACGTGTACTAAGAAGAATGAGTACCTACTTAATAAAGTAATACCAATAAAGAACAAAATGTTTTAATATTTATAAATAATAAATACAATAAATAAATATACAATAAATGATGCGTCAAAGACACTTGCGCGAACCCACTTCCGCGAAAAAACATTTCCGCGAATGGACTCTTGCACGACAGTACACTTGCGCGAAAAGACATTTCCACGAAAGACATTTGCGCAGTTCTCTGCACAAGTGTCTTTCGACACACACAACACACACACAACAATTCACAACAGCAACAATTCGGCAATTCTACAACCAACAACAACAACACAATTCAATATTCAATACACACACACACACACCACACACAACAACAACTAGCAACAACACAAACAACGATAACAACAATCCAACAACATATCAACAATCCAACAACATATCAACAATTTAACAACATATCAACAATTTTTTCTATTATTTTATTCCTTAGCGTTTCTACGACTTTTGCACGACAGTACACTTGTGCGAAAAGACATTTCCACGAACGGACACTTGTGCAGTTCTTTGCACAAGTTTTCGACACCCACAACACAACACAACACACACACACAACAACAACAACACACAACAATTCACAACAGCAACAATTCGGCAATTCCACAACTAACAACAACAACACAATTCAACTATTCAACACACACACACACACCACACACACAACACACAACAACCACCACACAAACAACAATAACAACAACAATCCAACAACATATCAACAATCCCACAACATATCAACAATTCAACGACATATCAACAATATCTTCTATTATTTTATTCCTTAGCGTAGAAATTGACGGCACGGTTGGCGCAGTGGTTAAGCGATTGACTGCTGCGCTGCGTGTCGCGGGTTCGATTCCCGCACGGAACAAATATTTGTATGACCTACAATTAGTTGTTCTGGGTCTGGCTGTTTGTGTATGTGAGTTTTTATGTATGTAAACGCACCCACGACACAGGAGAAATTGCTAGTGGGGGCAACGTTTAAAAAAAAAATTATAAAGAAGATAGTGCATTCACTTACATATTATTCCACCTTCTTATTTTTTTTTTGCTTATCCTATTCTTTCCCACAGCTGGCCAAGGCCTCCTCCAAGTCCTGTCAGGAACTGTTTTCGCGGTACGCGTCCAGGTCATCTCGGCACCTCTTTCTGGACCGGCCTCGACGGTGCCGAGTCCATTATACCTTCTTATTATTTGAGAATAAATATACTTGTAAACTAAGTGTGTCGGTCTCAATAAAAATTGCAAGATACGACGACATGAAACTAATCTCGGTACGCTACGTCTTTGCTACGCCGTAGCACGTCGAATGCTACGGTGTAGCAAATACGTTGAGATCGTGCTACACGCGACTGCGGTATTTGGCGTTGCGATAGTGGTTCAAAATGCATACTACTGAATGCCAATCAATCTGCCTTTACCAAACTATTTTAGGGTCGGCTTCCAGTTCAACCGGATGCAGCTGAATACCAGGACATGGAGCGACTGCCTATCTGACCTCCACCACCCAATTACTGAGTACCACGAGGTATGACTTGTTGTCAGACTTTTGGGCTCCTGACTACCCTTAACGCCTGTTAAAGATCTACGAATGACAGCCAGCTAAACGTGCTTTCTGAGGTACCGAGGGGTCTCGATATGTAATGGATGGTGACCCATCCGCAAACCGACCGCAGCAAGTATATCTTAAGCCTTCGATCGACCCGTGCAGCTGATTATTATCAATACAGTATCCAAAGTCCTCCATTGTCAGTAATCGCCTGCCATCTTTGAGGCGTGTTTCCACAACTTTTTGGGGATGTCGCGGATTAATGATGGCGGGTAGAGAGGTATGAGGAACAGGGTATAAAGTTCACTCATCCTCGATAGAAAAGGTAGGATTCTCCGACCTGACGGGTGTTTCGTGTCGGGCCGTTGTATATATGCTAGTTGCACGCTCAACTGTGCTTGCAAGCAGGATATTGTATGACGCGTAGTTCGCATGTGGCGTTTATAGTTACCGCTACAGCGGGTATAGCTATTTCTTACACACCTCTAAAGCAATAACGGCCAACCATTTTTATCAGGTTCATCGGGCGACTGTGAGCCCTGAGGTGGAATTTCCTGGCCATGAATTTTCAAAGCATTTTTAAAGTAGCTTGGTAAGGGGCTTCCACTAAGCGTCCCCTGATAGTATCTTGAGAGATACTTGTACGCTTTATCAACAAAAGTTCCAATTGATGTCTAAACAATTTGTACAACTTCTTTGAATTCACGATTAAAAAGAAAACAATACCCAAAAACATATTTCTGCAAGAATTTTTGAAAATATCTCCCTAAGCGCCATTGTAGACCTCGTTTATCGGAGCAAAAACATACTAATATAATACTAGTAATAATTACCAGTGACAGGGTACTTTTAAAATGAAAATACTTCAAGCTTTGATAAATTCATCATCATTTATCTAAAATCTGTTGAGAAGAAAAACTTCAGTAGTAGATAGGAGAACCGCAGCCGCATGCGCACTGTCCGGAGATAGACACGGAACCAGCAGCGGGCACAGCACCACCGAAAGTCACAGCACCCATGATGGGGACAGTACCAGCAAGAGCGGTGTTACCGGCGACTGGCAGCTCACCAGCGACTGCCACGTTGCCTTCACCGGCACCGCCATAAGCAGCTCCAGGAGCGAAAGCACCACCGTATGCAGCAGCAGGAGCAAGTGCACCAAGACCGAGGGCACCACCACATGTAGCAGCAGGAGAGAGACCAGCGCCGAGACCCAGAGCAGGAGCTATGGGGCCCACTTGACCTCCGTAGCCGCACCCGTAACCGAACACATTCTAAGGGAACGAAATAACAATAATTAAGAATTCATTGGATTTAGTTAAAAAATTACTGCATAATCATGAAAAACGATAAAAAAATAAATGAAGAAAAAAATCAAAAGAAAATATTCCGAAATCCTAGATCACTCACCTGGACCAAGCAAGCTTGGATGCAGAGCAACAGAACAGCGAAGGTAGACATGTTTGATGATTGTTTGTGTTCAACGAGAAGCTAAAAACTGAATGATGTTCCCACTTCTAGACCACGTTTATATAGTGCACACGTTTCTTATCATAACAACGTGATGTTTTTCAATATTCTATTGAAACAAAGCCCTTCATACTAAATATTTCAAGGTTACATAACTTACAAAATACAAGCGTTTTTCTATTTCTCCATACTACTGATAAAGGTATGAAAAGTTCATTTCAAAAACCTCAAATTGCTACAACACAACTAGATAAGGACAACGTTTCAGTATAAATAGTCGATCGATTTCTGAAGAACTCATTCTGAAGTTCACTTCAACACAAACTACAATGTCAGCCAAGGTGATCCTCGTCCTCTGCGCTCAGGCGCTCTTCATCCAGGTGAGAAAAAATTTATTATTATTTTATGTTTTGAATAGATGTAATATTCTTTTAATTATTTGTGATTTTCCCAAGGGTTGCACTGTGCCCACAGATACCAAATTGGTTTTATATAAGGTCGTGAATTTATGCTCCTTTCCAATTTTTTTTCTACCCTGAAATGTGTAGCTAAAACCATAAGCCACTCACCATTCTAGTTTATTTTTTTCACTGTTTGAAAATTGTGATTACATCAAAATCATCTGGCACACATTACATTACGTGATCTAAACATCCATCGTCATCATTAAACCTTCATTTATTTCGTCGACATCGACGTCGTCTGATAAAGACATATTAACTAATACAATAATTTCTTGTTTACAGACTGCTTTCAGTTCATGTCTTGGTCGTGGAGCCATCGCCGCTCCTACTCTTGTTGCCCCAGGATGTGCTGGTAACGGCTGGGCTGGCAATGGTATGATCGGCAATGGCTGCGCTGGTAACTGGGCCAACAATGGTTTGATCGGCAACGGCTTGGCTGCTCTAGAGATCATTCCCACCAGTGGTGGTGGACTGATTGTCTCCAGCGCCTCTGCTTTGGCTCCCAGTGGCCTCTCCGTAGCGTCTGAAAATGTGTATGAGGGTACTCTGGCCGTGGCTGGTGAGCTGCCGTTCTTGAGTGCTGTTGCTTTGGATGGCGTGTTGCCCAGTGCTGGTGGTGGAGCCGTCAGCTACAGCTGCGGTAACGGTATCACAGCTATCGAGAGCATTGCTCCTTCTGCTGCTGCCTATGGCGCTGGTGGTGCCTATGGGCTCGGCGCTGGGTATGGACCTGGCGCTGCTGCCATCGCTCCTGCTGCTCTCGGACTCGGCTATGGAGGCCGCGGCTGTGGATGTGGACGTTACTAGAAATTTAAAAGAAAATGGTTACTCAACCCATGACGATATAGTGATTAAATAAAATGATGTTGCAATATATTTTGATGTATGAATTTAAATACCATAATCCCTGTTAAGCTTACGGTACATTTTTTGTAAAGAGCAATAATTTCTTGACACACCACCTGCTGGAATGTCAAAATAAATGTCATGCAGACCTAACCTAAAATTAATAATTTAATCTGCATTTGCGACTTAATTGCCAAAAATGTAAACAAATATGAGTTTACGGAAAAAAAAATTAGTTTACGCTACAACTTCAAACATTTTGGGGTTTATTCATAAACGATGACTAAAGTTAAGTAACGTTTAAACGTCAAAAATGTCAAATGGTGGTTCATGGTCATATTATTATTAACTGCCAGCAAGCTCGACTACCTGACTGAAGAGCAGTGGTGGCCCAGTGGCAACGGACGCGACTTACGAGTTCTAGGTCGTAGGTTCGAACCCAGATAAGCGCATTACTTTGCGTAAATTATTCCATCACCACTGCTCTCAAAACGGTGAAGGGAAGCGTTGTGAAGAAACTGGCATGTCCTTGAAACAAAAATTCGAAGACATGTGACATCTGCCAACCCGCACTGGGCCCGCGTGGTGGATTACGGCCCACTCCCACTCACAAAGAGGAAGACTGTGTCTCAGTAGTGGGAACGTTATAGGCTGATTATGTATTGTTACGATACTTACCTAACTTACATATATTTAAAAATATTATACCTACCTACAAACTATGTATAAATAACTAAAACTATAAAAAATAAAATAAACAAATCAATTATTATACAAATAAATATTCAATAAGGAAAAAACGGATACAACAACTTCTTACGGTGCGCTATTATAAATACATTCAAAAATCCCTTCCTTCCACCTATCGTGATGCGCGAGCTCATTCATTTCGCCGGAGCAGCCGGAGTGACGCTCGAACAGCTATCGGGGAACGACACGTACTAAATGTACTGTACCGTACCTCTGCGTCTGCAGCGTACATCCTCGTATTCGGGAGTGCTTCAGTGCTGGCGGTTTTCTGTTCCAGACCTCTACGTGTGGAGGCGGCGGCGCCCGCCACTGCTGGCTGTGCCACCTGCCAGAACCAACCTGCTGGCCAAAGCACCTCTCACGCGAGCAATTCGTACTGTTAACGAAGTTCAGAATAGGTTGGACATTTTTTCGTGTTACTTTAGTGAACTTGCAAGAGTAAGTTTATACATAATATGTTACGAGAGCAACAATTGGTGTAATGTTATGTTTACTGTTTCTTTTATTGTTATGTTTATGTAAAACATATGTATGTTAATTTTCTGTGAAGATTACATTGTCATAATTATAAGTTTGTATTATTTTAGTTATAAGTAATTTGGTGTTGATGTATTGTGTAGTTATTTGTCATTGTTAGTAATAGTGTTATTTAAAATGGTTAATATTAAAAGTAGGCTTAGCTATCGCATTAGGTTTCTAAACCGCTAATAATACACTCGAGAGCAATGAATCCGGGTCACTTGAAGAATCCTAAAAATCTCGGAAACTAAAAATGCTAGGTTAATGCAATAAATTGTATTTAATAGACAATGTAATACTCCTTAAATGAAGTTATTAAAACTTCTTAGTTATTGTAAAGTTATATCATAAAAAAATCAAATTTGAAAAAGGGCCACTTTCGAAGATGGAACTACGAAATTACAGCATTTGGTTTTGCTTTTGTTTGTAATCTGTCATTTATGTGGGTACATAAACCATGTTGATAGTGCTCTAAATTCATTATTCAAGCTGAAATTATGTCGCTTACGCCTGAAGAATGCACCAGAATACTTACAATGCTGGAAACCGGCCGGAGTCAGCGCGATACAGCCAGGACTGTCGGTGTGTCGCTGTCAACAGTACAAAGAGTTCTCCGACGTTACGAAGAAACTGGTTCTAACCTACGCAGACCAGGAACGGGCAGAACCAGGTGTACCACAGCACGAGAAGACCGATACTTGGTGAACACCATGCTTCGAAATCGCTTTCTCACAGGAACTGAACTCACAAATCAGTTTCGACGCCTCGGAGGAAGTAACCCAAGTGCATGGACAGTAAGACGTCGGCTTGCTGAATCTAACTTAAAGCCCCTTAGACCTGCAAACGGCCCTAAACTGGAGCGTGGGCATCGTATTTCAAGACTAAGATATGCCCAGAGCCACGTAAATTGGAGTATTGAAGATTGGTCAAAAGTTATGTTCTCCGACGAATCAAAATTTATGCTCTACAAGCACGATGGAAGACACAGAGTGTATCGAAGACCAGGGGAAAGATTCAAGCAAGCATACATCGAAGAAAAAGTAGCCTACGGTGGTGGGTCTGTACTTGTGTGGGCCGGAATTTCTTCTGAAAGTCGCACAGAGCTGGTGATCATAGAAAACTGACTCATATTTTTTTTACTTTCATTTAAGGAGTATTACATTTTCTATTAAATACAATTTATTGCATTAACCTATCATTTTTAGTTTCCGAGATTTTTAACATTATTTAAGTGACCCGGATTCATTGCTCTCGAGTGTAGTTTAAGAGTTTTAAATAAATTAAACTATAACTTCTAGGAATCATCTACGTATGATTATTATTAAAATACTTGGTTACCAAGTGATTAAGTGCCTAGTGTTCTTCCCGTACTGGGAACTTCTATGAGATCAAGATCTGCGCAGCTTATGAATTTTACACTACACTCTTGCTTTTATTAATTTTGCGATCGTTTTTTTATTATAGCTGCATATAAAATAAACGTGACAGTATGATTATGTAAGCTCGACTGCTGAGCGTGATCCTGTGTTTGATTCCCGGGTCAGGCAGTGTTATTGGATTTATTCATGCGAAATTTGTGGCTTGATTTAAGGATTTAATCAAAGATTGAATTATTTGCTCATTTTCATGATCGTTTATTTTTATTGTGGCATCTGAAAAATATCTTTGTTTCATTAGTAAATAGGAGAACCGCAGCCGCATGCACATTGTCCGGAGATAGACACGGCACCAGCAGCGGGTACAGCACCACCGAAAGTCACAGCACCCATGATGGGGACAGTACCAGCAAGAGCGGTGTTACCAGCGACTGGCAGCTCACCAGCGACCGCCACGTTGCCTTCACCGGCACCGCCATAAGCAGCTCCAGGAGCGAAAGCACCTCCGTATGCAGCAGCAGGAGCAAGTGCACCAAGACCGAGGGCACCACCGCATGCAGCAGCAGGAGAGAGTCCAGCACCGAGACCCAGAGCAGGAGCTATGGCGCCCACTTGACCTCCGCAGCCGCACCCGTAACCGAACACATTCTGAGGGTACCAAATAGTATGTACTTACATAAGAATGTCAACATGCCAGATTTACAGATCATCAATGAAAACACAAACAGAATAGTCATGAAAAAACTTAAAATCATCACTCACCTGGACCAAGCAAGCTTGGATGCAGAGCAACAGAACAGCGAAGGTAGACATGTTTGAAAGTTGTTTATTTTCAACGAGGAGCTGAAGACTGAATGATGTTCCCACTTCTAGACCACGTTTATATAGTGCATACGTTTCTTATCATAACGACGTGATGTTTTTCAATGTTCTATTGAAACAAAGCCCTTCATACTAAATATTTCAAGGTTACATCACTTACGAAAAACAAGCGTTTTTCTATTTCTCCTTAGTGCAACTACTGATAAAGGCATTAAAAGTTCATTTCAAAATCCACAAATTGCTGCAACACAACTAGATAAGGACTTCGATTCAGTATAAATAGTCGATCGATTCTTGAAAAACTCATTCTGAAGTTCACTTCAACACCAACTACAATGTCAGCCAAGGTGATCCTCGTCCTCTGCGCTCAGGCGCTCTTCATCCAGGTGAGAAATGTTTTATTATTATTTTATGTTTTCAATGTGTAGATAGATTCTTTTATTTGTGATTTGTGGTGTGTCTGTGCCCACAGATACCAAGATAGTTTTGTACAAAATCGTGAATTTATTCCCATTCTAATTTTTTTTCTACCCTGAACTGTGTAGGTAAAACCATAAGCCAGTCACCATTCTAGTTAAGTTTTTTGTGATTACATCAAAATCATCTTACACACATAACATTACGTGATCGATTTAACAACCATTTAAAGAAATTTTTACTAATACATACAATAATTTCTTGTTTACAGACTGCTTTCAGTTCATGTCTTGGTCGAGGAGCTATCGCCGCTCCTACTCTTGTTGCCCCAGGATGTGCTGGTAACGGCTGGGCTGGCAATGGTTTGATCGGAAATGGATTGATTGGTAATGGTTGTGGCAACGGCTTGGCTGCTCTAGAGATCATTCCCACCAGTGGCGGTGGACTGCCTGTCTCCAGCGCCTCTGCTTTGGCTCCCAATGGCCTCTCCGTAGTGTCTGAAAATGTGTATGAGGGTTCTCTGGCCGTGGCTGGTGAGCTTCCGTTCTTGAGTGCTGTTGCTTTGGAAGGCGTGTTGCCCAGTGCTGGTGCTGGAGCCGTCAGCTACAGCTGCGGTAACGGTATCACTGCTATCGAGAGCATTGCTCCTTCTGCTGCTGCCTATGGCGCTGGTGGTGCCTATGGGCTCGGCGCTGGCTATGGTCCTGGTGCTGCTGCCATCGCTCCTGCCGCTCTCGGACTCGGTTATGGAGGCCGTAGCTGTGGATGTGGACGTTACTAAGAATTTAAAAGGAAATCACTCAACCTATGATTCGACAAAGTGATTCAATAAACTGATGTTGCAATATATTTTGATGTATTAATTTAAATACCATAATCCCTGTAATAATTACGGTACATTTTTTTTTTAAGAAATAATTTAATCCGCATTCGCGTCTGAAAATGTGTATGAGGTGAGGGTAGTCTGGCCGTGGCTGGTGAGCTGCCGTTTGTGAGTGCTGTGGCTTTGGACGGCGTGTTGCCCAGTGCTGGTTCTGGAGCCGTCAGCTACAGCTGCGGTAACGGTATCACAGCTATCGAGAGCATTGCTCCTTCTGCTGCTGCCTATGGCGCTGGTGGTGCCTATGGGCTCGGCGCTGGCTATGGACCTGGCGCTGCTGCCATCGCTCCTGCTGCTCTCGGACTCGGCTATGGAGGCCGCGGCTGTGGATGTGGACGTTACTAAGAATTTGATAGAAAATGGTTACTCAAATCATGATTCGACAAAGTGATTCAATAAAGTGATGTTGCAATATTATATAGAAGTATGAATTTAAATACCATGATCTCTGTTAAGCTTACGGTACATTTTTTGGAAAGAGCAATAAATTTTTGTCACACCACCTGCTGGAATGTCAAATTATATGTCATGCAGACCTACCATCTGCTCGAATGTCAAATTATATGTCATGCAGACCTACCATCTGCTCGAATGTCAAATTATATGTCATGCAGACCTACCATTAAGCAAATCATTTAGCACTTAGGCTCTAGCCGGGCACTGTTATTGCACAGGATTTTATTATCGACCCGTCGCACTGGTGAATACTGAATAGTGCTATTTGAATTTAGAACCTCAACAAAAAAAAATGTATGATAACTTTTAACTCAAATAAACCTTCTTTCCTCTTAAAGTACAACTCGACCAAAGAGTTATCACTACGTAGGTTTTGGTTGCCATCGACGAACAAAATAATGAAATTTTGTAATTTAATAGACATTGCAGCGAAAATAAATACGAAATCACCATGATTAATATATAACGTATAATTTTGTAAATCAATCCCAATATAAAATGAACAAAAAGTAATTAAAAATGATTAAAAAAGAATTTAGTTACCTACTTGACACTTGTGAAGTGTAAGAAAAAAAGAGGAATTACGGGTAGATGAGATTATCATCGGATATCTATGTTATCAGCACATTTTTGAGGATAAAATTTAAACATGAATACCGCGAATTGTAATCTGATTGCAATCTTCAACTAATGTTGAAGCTTTAGGCAGGTCAGTATTTTGTCTGATAGTTCCTAAAGCACATGTTTCATTCATAAATATTGAACCTTTATTTATATTACGGCACGTGTCATCTAAGACTCGTACTCGGAGATCGAGTTTCATATCAGCCAGTAATTGGAGATAGCTTGTACTAGGTCAGGAATGTTCAGTGAAAATAAGCAGGTCGCTATTTAATTTTGTTCTTACTACCTACTCATTATTATTTCTTTTAGAAAGGTACCGAATTAGTAGGGTAGGTAGGGCCTTGTAGATAAGTAATAACAGCCGCACGGGTCGATCGATTAGGTTAAGAAAGCTTGCCGCGGTTAGTCCGCGGATGGGTGACCATCTTTACATACCAAAACCCCTCCGTGCCTCGAAAAGCACGTTAAGCCGTTGGTCACGGTTGTCATTCGTGGATCTTTGACAGTCGTTACGGGCCGTCAGAAGCCCGAAAGTCTGACAACTAATAATACCAAGGGCGTTCGGACTACCCAGTAACTGGATTGTGAAGGTCAGATAGGCAGGCACTTCATGTAAAATACTGGTACTCAGCTGCATCCGGTTAGACCGGAAGCCAACCCCAACATAGTTGGGAAAAGGCTAGGCAGATGAGGTAGCGAATTAATAATAAGTATTAGTAGAAACTCTAGTAACCTACCACGGAAAAGTAAAGATTTGACACGCAGACACAACTATAAGCAAAGCTAATGCTAGAAGGAAAGTTATCAGAAATAATGAAATGAAATGCTCTGCTGGTCACATGGTGGTTCATGGTCATATTATTATTAACTGCCCCGTCGGTCTCGTGGTCGCAAGCGCGACTGCTGAGCGTGTAGGCCTGGGTTCGATTCAGGTTTCATTCAATTGGTGAATAATTACTAAATTTAAGTGGCAGTAGGCAAGGCAAATTGTTGGCAGAACAGATGCCCGATGGGGCCGATAGGTTCTAGAGAGGCGACCGCGCACCGCAAGACCTAGCGTTGGAAGGCCTCCCACAAGGTGGACTGTCGACCTTGTGAAGGCCGCAGGAACACGTTAGATGCCAGAAGCAGAAAAACGGTCGAAGTGGAGGTGATTGGGGGAGGCCTATGTCCAGCAGTAGACGTCTTTCGGCTGAAATGATGATGATGATGATTTCTTAGTAGCAGCTCGTGACTCGGATAACACGTAAAGCCGTTGATACTGAGCCTGATCTCTCCCCAGTTGTGTTGGATTGGCATCCTATTGGACTAAAGACAGGGGTACGTATCAAAATCCCGAAAGTTCATAATACCTATGATTGAAATACCGACGTCCAAAACACCGAAATTCAAAATACCGCAAGTTTTAAATGCCGATAGTCGTTATATCGAAACACAAAATACCGATGTTCAAATGCCCGAAAGGACGAAATCCCGAATGGACGAAATCCCGAATGGACGAAATAATGGTAGATGAAATCCCAAAGAGCGGCGACGTAGTTCCCGCGATTAATATGTTTCTGGCACTCGCCGGCCGCTGCCGCGGCACCGCTCGCTGCGCTCGCTCGGCTCGTGCATTGTGTGGTCACAGTTCTAACCTAACCATTTTTTTTTTTTTTTTTTTTTGTCGCTGAGAAATGCTTTATGCATGCCCGCCTCACGGGGGACGAGACGGGGTATGTGGGACTCCCTGTCGGAATGACAGTATACCCACTAAAACTCAGCGGTGTTCCCTCATTCGCCGTGATGGGAGGGCCACGAGAATAGGCATAGCCTTTACCTCCATAGCCCTCCCGGCGCATGCCCGCCTAAATGGTATGGCGGGCCCCACATGCCCCCCACATTGGGGGGCTACGGGAATGGCCGGGACCACCTAGCCATTCCCGTCCAACACTGGTGGAGGCCTGTGCAATGCAGGCAACGGTGCCCCCGCACCCGTTGCCCGCAGGCCCCCACGCCCGCCTGAATGGCGGGCCCCGCATGCCCCCCAGGATGGGGGGCTACGGCCGCAGAGGATAGGGAGAGCGGCAACGACACACCGACACTCCTCTTCCCCTGCGGCCCCACCGCGTCCGCCATCAAACGGTGGCGGCCCCGTCAAGGCCGCGGAAGGTAGGGAGAGCGGCAACGTAACACCGACACTCCTCTCCCGCCGCGGCCTCCAATCCTCAGCCGCAATGTCTCCCACACGGGGGACATCGCGGCCCGCCTCAGGTAGGCTGCGATGTCGCCCAAGCGGCACCGCAACCTACCCGCCGGCCGCTACGTCGTCGGCTTTTCCGCACAGCCTAGACGAGCGGCCGCTCCTCGGGTTCCTCTTAGCTTCACCGTGGCCCAATCCACCACGGCTACTGAGCCCCCCCGCCTCGACAATGCGGGAACCCACCGGGGGGGAGTTCTAACCTAACCTTTTTTTTTTTTTTTTTTTTGTCGCTGAGAAATGCTTTATGCATGCCCGCCTCGCGGGGGACGAGACGGGGTATGTGGGACTCCCTGTCGGAATGACAGTATACCCACTAAAACTCAGCGGTGTTCCCTCATTCGCCGTGATGGGAGGGCCACGGGAATAGGCATAGCCTTTACCTCCATAGCCCTCCCGGCGCATGCCCGCCTAGATGTTATGGCGGGCCCCGCATGCCCCCCACATAGGGGGGCTACGAGAATGGCCGGGAGCACCTAGCCATTCCCGTCCAACACTGGTGGAGGCCTGTGCAATGCAGGCAACGGTGCCCCCGCACCCGTTGCCCGCTGGCCCCCACGCCCGCCTGAATGGCGGGCCCCGCATGCCCCCCAGGATGGGGGGCTACGGCCGCAGAGGATAGGGAGAGCGGCAACGACACACCGACACTCCTCTTCCCCTGCGGCCCCACCGCGTCCGCCATCAAACGGTGGCGGCCCCGTCAAGGCCGCGGAAGGTAGGGAGAGCGGCAACGTAACACCGACACTCCTCTCCCGCCGCGGCCTCTAATCCTCAGCCGCAATGTCTCCCACACGGGGGACATCGGGGCCCGCCTCAGGTAGGCTGCGATGTCGCCCAAGCGGCACCGCAACCCACCCGCCGGCCGCTACGTCGTCGGCTTTTCCGCACAGCCTAGACGAGCGGCCGCTCCTCGGGTTCCTCTTAGCTTCACCGTGGCCCAATCCACCACGGCTACTGAGCCCCCCCGCCTCGACAATGCGGGAACCCACCGGGGGGGGTTCTAACCTAACCTAACCTAACCTGGTTTACAAAAAATCGTTTTTCTCGGAAACGGTGGCAATTTCGGGATTTTGTACTTCGGGATTTTAAACTTTCGGGCAAATGAACTTTCGGGATTTAAAACTTTCGACCAAACAACCATTCGGCGTTTCAATTATCGGGATTTCGTCTATCGGTATTTTAAAATTCGGTCTATTAAAATTCGGGATTTTGATACGTACCCAAAGACAGACTGTACTAGAGTAAAGGAACAAATAATGCACTTGTGTTTGTACACACACTTGTGCATTATGATATCTCCTGCGTACTTAGCTAGGCCACCGTGGCCGATATGCGGTAGGGAGGAGGATTATTAAAATATTTGTGGACTGATACAAGGATTTAATTAAAGATTGAATTATTTGTTCATTTTCATGATCGTTTATTTTTATTGTGACATCTGAAAAATACCTTTGTTTCATTAGTAAATAGGAGAACCGCAGCCGCATGCACATTGTCCGGAGATAGACACTGCACCAGCAGCGGGTACAGCACCACCGAAAGTCACAGCACCCATGATGGGGACAGTACCAGCAAGAGCGGTGTTACCGGCGACTGGCAGCTCACCGGCGACCGCCACGTTGCCTTCACCGGCGCCGCCGTATGCAGCAGCAGGAGCGAAAGCACCTCCATATGCAGCAGCAGGAGCAAGTGCACCAAGACCGAGGGCACCACCACATGCAGCAGCAGGAGAGAGTCCAGCGCCGAGACCCAGAGCAGGAGCTATGGCACCCACTTGACCTCCGCAGCCGCGACCGTAACCGAACACATTCTAAAGAAACCAAATTATATGTATTTACATAAATATGTCAACATGCCAGAATTACAGATCAACAATGAAAAAGAAAACTACAATAACAATAATAGGAAACTAAAAATAATCAAATCAAATCAAATCAAATCAAATCATCTTTATTGTGGACTATAGGTATACATGATAAATACAGGTCTTAAATAATTAAAATAAGTTCAGCTATGTCCCGCCGTTGAGGCATACAATAATAAAATACAAATCAGAAGTTAAAACACAATTAGTCATATTAGTCTCGATACATTATTCAAATATTCCAAATTATAAATACATACAAATTCAATTCCAAGTCATATTAGTCATAATTCATTATTACAACATAGCAAATTATATTCTTACATAAATATTAAACAACAACAACAACATATGTGGGAGAAAATGATACTTATTTTTCCTTTCTTGTCATTGGAATACAATATTTTTGTCACACAAGTAATCTTTGACATCATAATAACATTTGTCTATTAATAATGAATGTAGTTTCTTTTTAAACTGGAGGATGGTGGATCACTCACCTGGACCAAGCAAGCTTGGATGCAGAGCAACAGAACAGCGAAGGTAGACTTGTTTGAAAGTTGTTTATTTTCAACGAGGAGCTGAAGACTGAATGATGTTCCCACTTCAAGACCACGTTTATATAGTGCATACGTTTCTTATCATAACGACGTGATGTTTTTCAATGTTCCATTGAAACAAAGCCCTTCATACTAAATATTTCAAGGTTACATCACTTACGAAATACAAGCGTTTTTCTATTTCTCCATATTGCAACTAATGATAAAAGCATTAAAAGTTCATTTCAAAATCCACTAATTGCTGCAACACAACTTGATAAGGGCTATGTTTTAGTATAAATAGTCGATAAATTCTTGAAAAACCCATTCTGAAGTTCACTTCACCACAATCCACAATGTCAGCCAAGATGATCCTCGTCCTCTGCGCTCAGGCGCTCTTCATCCAGGTGAGAAATGTTTTATTATTATTTTATGTTTTCAATAGATATAACATTCTTTTATTTGTGATTTTCCCGAGGGTTGCACTGTGCCCACAGATACAAAGATAGTTTTGTACAAAATCGTGAATTTATGCCCATTCCCATTTTTTTCTACCCTGAACTGTGTAGGTAAAACCATAAGCCAGTCATAATTCTAGTTAAGTTTCTCAAAGTATCTCTTTGTGATTACATCAAAATCATCTGTCACACATTACATTACGTGATCGATTCAACTAACAATCATTCGTGTCATCGACATCGACGTCGTCTCCTGATAAAGACCTATTTACTTATAGAATAATTTCTTGTTTGCAGACTGCTTTCAGTTCATGTCTTGGTCGTGGAGACAACGCCGCTCCTACTCTTGTTGCCCCAGGATGTGCTGGTAACAGCTGGGCTGGCAATGGTTTGATTGGAAATGGATTGATTGGTAATGGTTGTAGCAACGGCTTGGCTGCTCTAGAGATCATTCCCACCAGTGGTGGTGGACTGCCTGTCTCCAGCGTCTGTGCTTTCGCTCCCAGTGGCCTCTCCGTAGCGTCTGAAAATGTGTATGAGGGTACTCTGGCCGTGGCTGGTGAGCTGCCGTTCTTGAGTGCTGTGGGTTTGGACGGCGTGTTGCCCAGTGCTGGTGCTGGAGCCGTCAGCTACAGCTGCGGTAACGGTATCACTGCTATCGAGAGCATTGCTCCTTCTGCTGCTGCCTATGGCGCTGGTGGTGCCTATGAGCTCGGCGCTGGCTATGGTCCTGGTGCTGCTGCCATCGCTCCTGCTGCTTTCGGACTCGGCTATGGAGGCCGCGGCTGTGGATGTGGACGTTACTAGAAATAAAAAAGAAAATGGTTACTCAACCCATGACGATATAGTGATTCAATAAAATGATGTTGCAATATATTTTGATGTATGAATTTAAATACCATAATCCCTGTTAGGCCGCGTGTCCACGGCAAGAAAAATCGCCGGGTCTTTGCAAGAATTCGTGTCGTTTCTACACACGACTAGTGTACACTGCGTCGGCGCTGCACAAGACAAAAATCTTGTCTGGCGCAGACCAGATTTTTGTCTTATGCAGCGCCGACGCAGTGTACACTACTACACACGACACGGCACGGCACGGCAGTGTACACTAGTCGTGTGTAGAAACGACACGAATTCTCGCATAGACCCGGCGATTTTTCTTGCCGTGGACACGCGGCCTTAAGCTTACGGTACATTTTTTGTGAAGAGCAATAATTTCCTTTCACATCATCTGCTGGAATGTCAAATTATATGTCATGCAGACCTACCATCTGCTGGAATGTCAAATTATATGTCATGCAGACCTACCATCTGCTGGAATGTCTAATGTCGAATGTCGAATACTTGACACTTGTGAAGTGTAAGAAAAAAAGAGGAATTACGGGTAGATGAGATTATCATCGGATATCTATGTTATCAGCACATTTTTGAGGATAAAATTTAAACATGAATACCGCGAATTGTAATCTGATTGCAATCTTCAACTAATGTTGAAGCTTTAGGCAGGTCAGTATTTTGTCTGATAGTTCCTAAAGCACATGTTTCATTCATAAATATTGAACCTTTATTTATATTACGGCACGTGTCATCTAAGACTCGTACTCGGAGATCGAGTTTTATAGCAGCCAGTAATTGGAGATAGCTTGTACTAGGTCAGGAATGTTCAGTGAAAATAAGCAGGTCGCTATTTAATTTTGTTCTTACTACCTACTCATTATTTTTTCTTTTAGAAAGGTACCGAATTAGTAGGGTAGGTAGGGCCTTGTGGGTAAGTAATAACAGCCACACGGGTCGATTGATTAGGTTAAGCAAGCTTGCCGCGGTTGGTCCGCGGATGGGTGACCATCTTTACATACGAAAACCCCTTCATGGCTCGAAAAGCACGTTAAGCCGTTGGTCCCGGCTGTCAGTCGTGGATCTTTGACAGTCGTTACGGGTCGTCAAAAGTCCGAAAGTCTGACAACCAATATTACCAAGGGCGTTCGTACTACCCAGTGACTGGGTTGTAAAGGTCAGAAAAAAAAAAAAATACTGGTTCTCAGCTGCATCCGGTAAGACCGGAAGCCAACCCCAACATAGTTGGGACAAGGCTAGGCAGATGAGGTACCGAATTAATAATAAGTATAAGTAGAAACTCTAGTAAACTACCACGGAAAAGTAAAGATTTGACACGCAGACACAACTATAAGCAAAGCTAATGCTAGAAGGAAAGTTATCAGAAATAATGAAATGAAATGCTTTGCTGGTCACATGGTGGTTCATGGTCATATTATTATTAACTGCCCCGTCGGTCTCGTGGTCGCAAGCGCGACTGCTGAGCGTGTAGGCCTGGGTTCAAGATTCAGGTTTCATTCAATTGGTGAAGAATTGCTAAATTTATTTGGCAGTAGGCAGGGCAAATTGTTGGCAGAACAGATGCCCGATGGGGCCGAAAGGTTCTGGAGAGGCGACCGCGTACCGGAAGACGAAGCGTTGGAAGGCCTCCCACAAGGTGGACTGTCGACCTTGTGAAGGCCGCAGGAACATGTTAGATGCCAGAAGCACAAAAACGGTCGAAGTGGAGGTGCTTGGGGGAGGCCTATGTCCAGCAGTGGAAGTCTTTCGACTGAAATGATGATGATGATGATTTCTTAGTAGCAGCTCGTGACTCGGATAACTCGTAGAGCCGTTGGTACTGCGCCTGATCTCTCCCCAGTTGTGTTGGATTGGCGTCCTATTGGAGACAGAGTAGAGAGTAAAGGAACAAATAATGCACTTGTGTTTGTACACACACTTGTGCACTATGATATCTCCTGCGTACTTAGCTAGGCCACCGTGGACAAATGCGGTAGGGAGGAGGATTATTAAAATATTTGTGGATTGATTTAAGGATTTAATCAAAGATTGAATTATTTGCTCATTTTCATGATCGTTTATTTTTATTGTGGCATCTGAAAAATACCTTTGTTTCGTTAGTAAATAGGAGAACCGCAGCCGCAGGCACATTGTCCGGAGATAGACACGGCACCAGCAGCGGGTACAGCACCACCGAAAGTCACAGCACCCATGATGGGGACAGTACCAGCAAGAGCTGTGTTACCGGCGACTGGCAGCTCACCGGCGACCGCCACGTTGCCTTCACCGGCACCGCCATAAGCAGCTCTAGGAGCGGAAGCACCTCCGTATGCAGCAGCAGGAGCAAAAGCACCTCCATATGCAGCAGCAGGAGCAAGTGCACCAAGACCGAGGGCACCATCACATGCAGCAGCAGGAGAGAGTCCAGCGCCGAGACCCAGAGCAGGAGCTAT
The DNA here is from genome assembly GCA_949629185.1 of Apamea crenata. Taxonomy (NCBI): domain Eukaryota; kingdom Metazoa; phylum Arthropoda; class Insecta; order Lepidoptera; family Noctuidae; genus Apamea; species Apamea crenata. The sequence continues at coordinate 8,353,585 of OX451379.1, read as the reverse complement.
GGCACCCACTTGACCTCCGCAGGCGCACCCGTAACCGAACACATTCTAAAGAAACCAAATTATATGTATTTACATGAATATGTCAACATGCCAGAAATACAGATCAACAATGAAAAAGAAAAATACAATTAAACAATAATAGGAAACTCAAAATAATCACTCACCTGGACCAAGCAAGCTTGGATGCAGAGCAACAGAACAGCGAAGGTAGACATGTTTGAAAGTTGTTTATTTTCAACGAGGAGCTGAAGACTGAATGATGTTCCCACTTCTAGACCACGTTTATATAGTGCATGACGTTTCTTATCATAACGACGTGATGATTTTCAATGTTCTATTGAAACAAAGCCCTTCATACTAAATATTTCAAGGTTACAACACTTACGAAATACAAGCGTTTTTCTATTTCTCCATATTGCAACTACTGATAAAAGCATAAAAGTTCATTACAAAATCCACAAATTGCTGCAACACAACTAGATAAGGACTTCGTTACAGTATAAATAGTCGATCGATTCTTGAAAAACCCATTCTGAAGTTAACTTCAACACAAACTACAATGTCAGCCAAGGTGATCCTCGTCCTCTGCGCTCAGGCGCTCTTCATCCAGGTGAGAAATGTTTTACACTCCCGGACTCCTAAATCGAGCCACCTAGCATAATGAGTTTATATCATCCATAAATTTAAAAAAATATACGAATAATCAAAAAGTTCTTATGCAGTTTTGTAGCTGGCATATTCAATATTAGGCTCTGTTCTGAGTTTGAATACATTCTTTTTTTAAATGCACTTAAATGACCTAAGTGTTGATTTTGCCTTTGTACAGTCTAAGACATATGTTGGATTTTTAAAGAAAATATGGTTTAGTCAAATAAATCTGTTTATTCAATAACTTGTATTGCCTCCTAAAGCATTAATGACAGCATTCATGCGATTTGGCATCGAATTAATGAGTGTTAAAATCGCATTTTGAGGGATATTCTCCCATTCCTCTTCGATACCAATTTTCAGTTCCTGTAGTGTTTGTGGAGCTGGATGACGAGCTCGAACTCGTCGCTTTAACTCGTCCCATATGTGCTCAATGGGGTTCATGTCGGGACTTCTTGATGGCCATTCCATTACGGTAATACCAACGTCTTGGAGATAATTTTTAACGATTCCTGCCGTGTGGGGTCGGGCATTATCATGCATAAAAATAAAGTTTGGGCCTACAAACTCGGCATACGGCATTACATGAGCCTCCAAACATAGGCGTATATAACGGTCAGCATTTAGTGATGGCATCCGAGGCCCAGACACAAACTCAAGTGCAGTTTTGCCTGCGGTGGAAATGCCTCCCCAGACGGTCCACGACCCACCGCCATAACTTACTTTCTCTTCTATGCAACACTGCACAAAACGTTCTCCCTGCCTTCGGTAGACCTTCCTCCTTCCATCGTTACCATGAAGCATGATCTTTGTCTCGTCACTAAAAAGTACATGGCTCCATTGCCTTTGCGTCCAGCGTGAATGTTGGCGCGCAAACTGAAGGCGCGACATTCGGTGAGCACGCGCTAATTTAGGCCCATTGGCAGGCTTATGCGGTCTTAGTCCACGTTCTGCAAGTCTTCTCCTCACAGTACGAGCACTAATAGAGACTCCATGAAAGTCTCGAAGCTGTTCCTGGATCTGAACTGAAGTTAGGTGACGATTTCTCAAACTGGTCGCAACCATAAATCGATCTTGTCGTTCTGTTGTTACCCGAAATCGTGGTCCACGTAAACGACGAACATATCCCCCAGTCTCTAGGAACCTGTGGTACACTCTTTGAACAGCGCATCGGCTTATGTGGAGTTGTGTACTTACGTTTCTCTGGCTTAAACCGGACTGAAGAAGAGCCACAGCTTGAGCCGCTACTTCAGGCGAAGTATCCATAATTTCAACCCAGAAACGGTTTAAACATTAACTAAAGAAATTAAGGAACTTTTTCAATCCGTAGATACGAAGAATTCAATAATCAAAGCTCTAATTTTCAATTTCTGTTTTGTTCAGGTTACCTAAAAAATTAACAACTGAAACTCTTAATTTGTTTTTCGAGATTACAATTTTAAATTAAGAACCAATTGCATGTCAACTAGGCGACAAATATGCCAGCTACAAAACTGCATAAAAACTATTTGATCATTCATATATTTTTTTTAAGTTATGGACGATACTAACTCATTAGGCTAGGTGGCTCGATTTAAGAGTCCGGGAGTGTATTATTACTTTATGTTTTGTTCGTTGGCAACATTGTCTTATTCGTTATTTTCCCAGGGGTTGCACTGCGCCCACAGACACCAAGATGGTTTTGCAAAAAATTGTAAAATACCTATTCCCATTTTGTTTCTACCCTGAACTGTCTAGGTAAAACCATTAGCCACTCACAATTCTAGTTATGTTTTCACTATCTCAAAATTGTAATTACATCAAAATCATCCGACACGCATTAAATTACGTAATCATGTGACATCGACATCGTCTGCTGATAAAGAGATATTTACTAATACAATAATTTCTCATTTGCAGACTGCTTTCAGTTCATGTCTTGGTCGTGGAGCCATCGCCGCTCCTACTCTTGTTGCCCCAGGATGTGCTGGTAACGGCTGGGCTGGCAATGGATTGATCGGAAATGGATTGATTGGTAATGGTTGTGGCAACGGCTTGGCTGCTCTAGAGATCATTCCCACCAGTGGCGGTGGACTGCCTGTCTCCAGCGCCTGTACTTTGGCTCCCAGTGGCCTCTCCGTAGCGTCTGAAAATGTGTATGAGGGTACTCTGGCCGTGGCTGGTGAGCTGCCGTTCTTGAGTGCTGTGGCTTTGGAAGGCGTGTTGCCCAGTGCTGGTGCTGGAGCCGTCAGCTACAGCTGCGGTAACGGTATCACAGCTATCGAGAGCATTGCTCCTTCTGCTGCTGCCTATGGCGCTGGTGGTGCCTATGGGCTCGGCGCTGGCTATGGTCCTGGTGCTGCTGCCATCGCTCCTGCCGCTCTAGGACTCGGCTATGGAGGCCGCGGCTGTGGATGTGGACGTTACTAAGAATTTAAAAGAAAATGGTTACACAAAGTGATTCAATAAAATGATGATGCAATATATTTTGATGTATTAATTTAAATACCATAATCCCTGTTAAGCTTACGGTACATTTTTTGTAAACTTTTTACACCAACTGCTGGAATGTCAAAATAAATGCCATGCAGACCTTACCTAAAACGAATAATTTAATCTGCATTTGCGACTTAATTGCCAAAAATGTAAACAAATGTGAGTTTATGGAAAAAATAACTTTAACTCCTACAGAATAGATTTTAGTTTACGCTACAACTTCAAACATTTTATAACTTCATCCAGCAGGTGAATAGTGCGATTTGAATTTGGAAAAATAAAAAAATCCTGAAAATTGTTATCTTAAAAAAAAAACCTGTTGAAGTATGTACAACTCGACAAAAGAGTTGTCACATCATAGGTTTTTGTTGCCATCGTCTAACAAAATAACGAAATTAAGCAATTTACACAATAGAGATGTTATAGTGGAATAATGAGTAACATCAAAGTGTTTTTGCAAAATTAAATTGATAAAAAAAAATTACAACAGATATAGAAATAGAAATGATTTTCTGTATATTACGGACAAGTCACAAATGATTGAATAATCTGAGTTGCCCAACCGCTGTTTCTATTTGTGGCGGTAATGGCGGCATCTCATCGCAACAGCTGATTGGTTGCTGTGCCGTGTGTGTGTTACGATATTTTTTTTTAATGTTTTATGATGGAATTGCATAAGTGTACAATAACATTTTGCGTGAAACTGCGCACAATTAGGTACTCGTATTCCCCGGTTATTTAACAGTTTCATAAGCTTCTAATTCGAAATCGAATGAGTTTTTATTTCCTCTCAGTAAGTGCGAAAAGTAGAAAATTCTCCTAGGGGATAAAGGAGTCTTTGTCTTGGACAAGCTTGAATCCCTCGCCGCACTCGGGATTCTAGTCTTAACTCCGTCACTCAGAGCTTCCTCGTTGCGCTCAAACGCGTTGCATGTCATATGGTGGTTCATGGTCATGTTATAATTAACTGCAAGCAAGCTCGACTGCCTGACTGAAGAGCAGTGGTGGCCCAGTGGCAACGGACGCGACTTACGAGTTGTATGTCGTAGATTCGAACCCAGACAAGCGCATTACTTTGTGTAAATTATTCCATCATTCATTTCGCCGGAGTAACCGGAATGCCGCTCGAACAGCTATCGGGGAAAGACACGTACTAAGTGTTCTGTACCGTACCTCAGCGTCTGCAGCGTACACCATCGTATTAAACTATAAATTCTAGAAAACATCTACCTACGTAAGATTATCTAAGCTTTTATACCAACTATATATAATTATTAAAATACTTGGTTACCAAGTGATTAAGTGCCTCGTGTTCTTCCCGTACTGGGCACTTCTATGCGATGAAGATCTGCGCAGCTGGCTGGCTGAACTGCATCCTACAACTCCTACATCATAACTTCGCTGACGGACACCGAGGCCATCACCGACGTCACCGACTATCACCAAGCAGGAGAGTGCGGTATTGACGGCCTCCTACGTAGTCCGACCATTGTACCGGCCTTAATCGTACCCTCGTGTTTTTTATCAAAATTTTAAAGTAACGAATTTTACACAACACCCTTGCTTTTATAAATTTTGCGATCGTTTCATTTATTATAGCTGCATATAAAATAAAACGTGACAGTATGATTATGTAAGCTCGCCTGCTGAGCGTGATCCTGTGTTTGATTCCCGGGTCGGGCAGTGTTATTGGATATATTCATGAGAAATTTCTTAGAAGCAGCGCGTGCATCGGATAGACCGTAAAGCCGTTGGTCCTGCGCCTGATCACTCCCCGGTCGTGTCAGATGCCGTCCCTTCGGACTAAAGAGAGATTAGACCACAGTAAAGGAACAAAGACTTTACTTGTGTTTGCGAACACACTTGTCCACTATAATATCTCCTTCGTACTTAGCTAGGTCACCGCGGCCGAAATGCGGCAGGGAGGAGGATAAATGATATATTTGTTGCTTGATTTAAGGATTTAGTCAAAGATGGAATTATTTGCTCATTTTCATGATCGTTTATTTTTATTGTGGCATCTGAAAAATACCTTTGTTTCATTAGTAAATAGGAGAACCGCAGCCGCATGCACATTGTCCGGAGATAGACACGGCACCAGCAGCGGGTACAGCACCACCGAAAGTCACAGCACCCATGATGGGGACAGTACCAGCAAGAGCGGTGTTACCGGCGACTGGCAGCTCACCGGCGACCGCCACGTTGCCTTCACCGGCACCGCCATAAGCAGCTCCAGGAGCGAAAGCACCTCCGTATGCAGCAGCAGGAGCAAGTGCACCAAGACCGAGGGCACCACCACATGCAGCAGCAGGAGAGAGTCCAGCGCCGAGACCCAGAGCAGGAGCTATGGCGCCCACTTGACCTGCGCAGCCGCACCCGTAACCAAACACATTCTGAGGGTACCAAATAGAATGTACTTACATAAGAATGTCAACATGACAGATTTACAGATCATCAATGAAAACACAAACAGAATAGCAGTCATGGAAAAACTCAAAATCATCACTCACCTGGACCAAGCAAGCTTGGATGCAGAGCAACAGAACAGCGAAGGTAGACATGTTTGAAAGTTGTTTATTTTCAACGAGGAGCTGAAGACTGAATGACGTTCCCACTTCTAGACCACGTTTATTATATAGTGCATGACGTTTCTTATCATAATGACGAGAGGTTTTTCAATGTCCTATTGAAACAAAGCCCTCCATACTAAATATTTCAAGGTTACATCACTTACGAAATACAAGCGTTTTTCTATTTCTTCATATTGCAACTACTGATAAAGGCATGAAAAGTTCATTGCTGCAACACGACTAGATAAGGACTTCGTTTCAGTATAAATAGTCGATCGATTCTTGAAAAACTCATTCTCAAGTTCACTTTAACACAAACTACAATGTCAGCCAAGGTGATCCTCGTCCTCTGCGCTCAGGCGCTCTTCATCCAGGTGAGAAACTATTTACTTATTTATTGTTCCTATATCTTGAATCGATGTAACCTTCCTCGGTGGGATTTCCCCGAGGTCGCATCCTGTGCCCGTTCATGCCACGTTAGCTGAACCAATCAACTCTTTTTCACGTAGTCTTTATAGTTTAAATGATACGCTACTAACAATTCTAGCAAGTTTTTTCACTATCAATGAAATGGTGATTACATCAAAAGCGTCTGGCACACATAACATTACGTGATCGATTAAACAATCATTTATATGATTGACATCAACATCGTTTACTACTAAAGACATATTTACTAATACCTACAGTAATTTCTTGCTTACAGACTGCTTTCAGTTCATGTCTTGGTCGTGGAGCCATTGCCGCTCCTACTCTTGTTGCCCCAGGATGTGCTGGTAACGGCTGGGCTGGCAATGGATTGATTGACAATGGCTGTGCTGGTAACTGGGCCAAAAATGGTTTGATCGGCAACGGTTTGGCTGCACTAGAGATCATTCCCACCAGTGGCGGAGGACTGACTGTCTCCAGCGTCTCTGCTATTGCTCCCAGAGGCCTCTCCGTAGCGTCTGAAAATATGTTTGAGGGTGTTCTCTCCGTGGCTGGTGAGCTTCCGTTTGTGAGTGCTGTGGCTTTGGAAGGCATGTTGCCCAGTGCTGGTGCTGGAGCCGTCAGCTACAGCTGTGGTAACGGTATCACAGCTATCGAGAGCATTGCTCCTTCTGCTGCTGCCTATGGCGCTGGTGGTGCCTATGGGCTCGGCGCTGGCTATGGTCCGGGCGCTGCTGCCATCGCTCCTGCTGCTCTCGGACTTGGCTACGGAGGCCGCGGCTGTGAATGTGGTGCCTACTAAGAACTTTTTTAGCTACTTACCTTTTCGCCCGAAATGATGATTCAATAAACTGATTTGCAAATAATTTTGTTGTATGTTTTTACTTACATATATACATAGTTTGGCTGTAATGTTAAAGTCTGAAGTTTTATTTGTACAGAGAGATCTCTTGAATTCTTTGTTAAACTTTATTGAACTTGACATGTTATCAAGTGTATACTTTACTTAGTTTGAATACTTTATCACCAAGAAAGTGTTGTTTAATTAAATAGCCGTATTTAATTAGACATGTATTTAATCGAAACCCCGATAATTCCCATTTTGTGTCCTGTCAATACGAGTATTATTGGACACTGTAATATAATAAATGTGCCCCTTTTTGCGAGCTTCAAATAATTCCCAATTTGCTGTCTTAAAATAGTTAAGTTACTATACTTAAGTTTTTATGGATGGAAGGATGGACGGATGGACGGATGTTTGTTACTCTTTCACGCAAAAACTACTGAACGAATTTGGATGAAATTTGGCACACAGATGGTTTATAACCAGAATTAACATATAGGACTTTTTATCCCGATATTCCCATGGGATCGAAACTTATGTGTGTGCAACCGCGGGGCGCAACTATTAATATAGTAAATGTGGCTCTTTTTGCGAGCCTCAAATAATTCCTAATTTACTGTCTTGAAATACTTAATAGCCAATTAATTGCGACCAACTTGGATGTATGCGCAGGTAGGTCACAAATTATAACTTAACCTAACCCATGTCGCTGGGGCATGTCATTTGTTTCAAATGATTGGTACAATACTGTTATTTGACATAATATCATAAGTAATAATAAAACAAGTACACATGGGGAGGCTCTCGTTGGGCAGCTGGATCACGGGCTTGATTCTGGAAGCGGTACTTCTGGATACGGCTCGCATTGTCAGGATGTTCCTCTCTCTGGAGCCCTCACCGTCGGTATCTTGGACCCTGTTCCCGATACCGGTGGGCTACTATTTTTTATATTTTCAAATGTTTTTTTTTATCTACTTGTTTATAAAAATACTTAAAAATGTTATTTATAAGTACTTAAATGAAATAAAGGAAACAAGTAAAAAAACATACGACGACGTCATCATTTTCGATTTCAAGAAATTATTTCTCTAAAAGAATTTTACAATATTCACTTACAAGAGAAACAAAACAAAAAATCTTATAATTAATAAAGGTATGTACAACATCGTGAAGAATGACTATTTAAAATAGTTATATCCAATATCACTTATAAATATAAGGTAAAAAAATATTTGTAGATTTTGACATTTTGATATCTTTTGGCAAAGTATTATGTAATTTGGCTCCCTCAAATCATATTTCACTGAACATTCCTGACTCCTATTAGTGCTTGTTATGAAACTGTACCGCTGTGCACGATTCTAAGAAGGCTTAATCTAAATCCATATCATAGATACATATAATATGAATTAATGAAAATCACAGTAGCCTTATTCAACACAGTGAACATTTTTATAAGTACAAAAAGTTTTTGGAGTATCATTTAATAAAAAAGTGTATTTCATTACTTAGAATAATTTAAGTTATACTTACATGTTTTGCCGCCGAAGCCGGCCCAGAAAGAGATGGCGAGATGACGTGGACGCGTACCGCCAGGGCTGGTTCGAGGTGGCGCGGGATAAAGTAGGTGTTCGTCGCCTATCCCGCAGTGTGTCAAGATTAAGGTATTCAAGCAGTGCGTCCTGCCTGTCACGATATATGGTGCGGAAGCGTGGACACTGACGGTCGGGCTGGTCCGCAAATTCAAGGTCGTTCGCGCGCTATGGACCCAGCTATGCTCGGAGTCTATTTGAAAGATACCCGGAAAAGCAGTGAAAACTCTTTATATTTTTTCTCCTTAGAAATTCTTCAAATTCTTTGGAATTTATGCCAGAGTATTGATCCGTTAATAACATACAATATTATAGCTTTAAATAAAATCATTGGAACTTTGATTTCTTGACTAGAAGATGTACCCCGAGATCCGCCAAAGCCTCCAATGGTATCAATTGATACATTTCAAATGGGTGTGTTGCCGGACCCAAATGTGACAATAAGCCGTATTTTGGCTTCCTTCTTGATATGTTTTGATACGAGTTTCACATTCATCACAAAGTTGAATTTCGCGATGATATTCTTTGCTGTGTAGAATGGTGTTATTTTATTTGCCATCTGGGTTCTTCCAATGTATGTGTGTGTGTATGTGTTGTGGACACCTTTTATTAGCGTTTGGCGTAGTTCTTCTGAAAGTATAATTTTTTTCTATGTTTTATTCTTTTTATAGTACATAAGCTACTGGCTTAATGCCTCCGTTTTGATCTTCTTGTTTTAAAAATGAATTTATATATAATTTAAATCAAATATAATATAAACTATACGACTGTCGTGATTTACACACACAGTTTCACACTTTCTTAGTGATAAAGTATATAAACTAAGAAAATTATACACCTGATAAATGTCAAGTTCAGTAAACATCCGTTATCTAAGAATTCATGAGATCTCTCTGTACAAAATAATACTTCAAACTTTAAAATTACAGGGAAACTATATAAGTAGAATCATACAACAAAATTATTTGCAAATCAGTTTATTGTTTCATCAGTTCGGGCGAAAAGTTAAGAAAGTTCTTAGTAGGCACCACATCCACAGTCACGGCCTCCATAACCGAGTCCGAGAGCGGCAGGAGCGATTTCAGCAGCGCCAGGTCCATAGCCAGCGCCGAGCCCATAAGCACCACCAGCGCCATAGGCAGCAGCAGAAGGAGTGATGCTCTCAATTGCAGTCACACCGTTACCGCAGCTGTATCTGACGGCGCCAGCGCCACCACTTGGCAACATTCCGTCCAAAGCCACAGCACTCACGAACGGCAGCTCACCAGCCACAGACAGCGCACCCTCAAACACATTCTCAGACGCTACGGAGAGGCCACTGGGAGCGATAGCAGAGACGCTGGAGACAGGCAGTCCACCGCCACTGGTGGGAATGATCTCTAGAGCAGCCAAGCCGTTGCCGATTAAACCATTGTTGGCCCAGTTACCAGCACAACCATTACCAATCAATCCATTTCCGATCAAACCATTGCCAGCCCAGCCGTTACCGGCACATCCTGGGGCAACAAGAGTAGGAGCGGCGATGGCTCCACGACCAAGACATGAACTGAAAGCAGTCTGCAGACAAGAAATTATTGTATTAGTAAATATGTCTTTATCAGTAGACAACGTCGATGTCGATGACACGAATGAATGTTAGTTGAATCGATCACGTAATGTAATGTGTGTCAGATGATTTTGATGTAATCACAATTTTGAGATAGTGTAAAACTAGAATGGTAAGGGGCTTATGGTTTTACCTACACAGTTCAGGGTAGAAGAAAAATTGGGAATATATACAGTCACGATTTTGTACAAAATCATCTTGGTATCTGTGGTCACAGTGCAACCCTTGGGAAAATCACAAATAAAAGAATGTTATATTTTTTTAAAACCAAATAATAATAAAACATTTCTCACCTGAATGAAGAGCGCCTGAGCGCAGAGGACGAGGATCACCTTGGCTGACATTGTAGTTTGTGTTGAAGTGAACTTGAGAATGAGTTCTTCAAGAATACATCGACTATTTATACTGAAACGTAGTCCTTATCAAGTTGTGTTAAAGCAATTGGTGGATTTTGAAATGAACCTTTCATACCTTTATCAGTAGTTGCAATATTAGGAAATAGAAAAACGCTTGCATTTCATAAGTGATGCAACCTTGAAATATTTAGTATGAATGGCTTTGTTTCAATATAACATTGAAAAACATCACGTTGTTATGATAAGAAGCTTTTGCACTATATAAACGTGGTCTAGAAGTAGGGCTATCATTCAGTCTTCAGCTTCTCGTTGAACACAAACAAACATCAAACATGTCTACCTTCGCTGTTCTGTTGCTCTGCATCCAAGCTTGCTTGTTCCAGGTGAGTGATGTAGGATTTCGTAACATTTTCTTTTGAGTTTTTTCTTCATTTATACATTGTTATTGTTTTTTCAGATTTGTGCAGATTCTTTAATCCAATCCAATTAATTGTTATTTATTTTGTTCCCTTAGAATGTGTTCGGTTACGGCTGCGGAGGTCAAGTGGGCGCCATAGCTCCTGCTCTGGGTCTCGGCGCTGGTCTTTCTCCTGCTGCTGCATGTGGTGGTGCCCTAGGTCTTGGTGCACTTGCTCCTGCTCCTGCATACGGACGTGCTTTCGCTCCTGGAGCTGCTTATGGCGGTGCCGGTGAAGGCAACGTGGCGGTCGCTGGTGAGCTGCCAGTCGCCGGTAACACCGCTGTTGCTGGTCAGGTCCCCATCATGGGCGCTGTGAGCTTCGGTGGTGCTGTGCCCGCTGCTGGTGCCGTGTCTATCTCTGGACAGTGCGCTTGTGGCTGCGGATCTCCTATTTACTACTGAAATGTACTTTTTGCTGCCACAATAAAATAAAAGATCATGAATTGAGCAAATATTTCTATTTTTGATTTAATATTAAAATCACCCAACAGCATTTTTTACTACAATTACAAATGTACTACGTAGTGCCTAAACTGCTGGGTCTAGAAATAAAATCTAAGTAGGTAGGAAGTATTAAATAACACCGTACACATTTTCACTGAACATTCCTGACCTAGTACAAGCTATCTCCGATGACTGGTTGATATGAAACGTTTGTTGTTCTGATTGCTGAGCACGATTCTAAAAAGGCACGTGCATAAGGTCACAAAATTTATGAATGAATAAAGTCGGTACAGAGCGTTTTGTTCGAAGTGACAGACGTGAAAGTATTCAGTCACAACTACAACTACGGTTACAGGAATCTACCTTCTTAATAATAAATCAGCCAGTATTGTCCCACGGCAGGGCAAAGGCCTACCTTTACTTTTTGCATTACATTACATTTACACACACATCACCTCACCCAGTTCTCGAAAATGCCAATATCACGTTGTATTGAAGTCGTCAAGTTTTAAGACTGTATTCGTTCATTTCTAAGTCATGTTCGTGAACGAGCGCCGTCAGTAGGGACTGGTCATCTCTTTGCTGCCAAGGCTTACTTTAATTTAAATTAATATTTGAATTGATTTTTTTTGCTTTCAACGTTCTGCATCGTTCTCACGTGCATAATTTCAACATGGATGATGTTATGAATATTTTGTAAACATATTATTTTGATTTAAAAGAGTGTCCGTGGAGTTTCTTGCCTACTGATTACCTACGCTTTGGAATGGGTAACTAGTTGAATCATTACATTTTTACATTTGCTGATCCTGACTACAAGGTTGTGTCGAACTCTTCGTATCTTGACGAGAACACCCAGAGATAACATGTGTCGGATTGATTCCCCCGGATGGTTGCATGCCAGAAAGATGTCATCCGTGCAGTCATAACTTTTAAATTAATGACCCTATGACAAGTCGCACCCTTGTTTGTCGAACTAATAAAATACACTAATTTTAAAGCTGACATGTGCATTTGGGGTTTATTGTTTTGTATAATCATGTTACATGTATCTTAATCCTAAGTACGGTCTTAGCTATCCTATAATCACTAAAACTTATGGGATTTCGTCAAATCACACTCCATATCAAGACGACACATGACTCACGACGGTTTTACCTGGCTCAATTATCTCACTAATCCCAAATGTATAAATTTCACGTTACAAAACAAAACAGGTGACATCTCTGAATTGAATTGTTACTCAGGACTCGGAAATTTTTATATTTTGTGGTTTTCATCAACTTAAAAGTATAACAACGTAGTTCTGTTTATTTTTGGTTAAAGGAGTCTTTCAAAGTATAAAAAAAATTAAAAACCTCACAAATACATATTCCTCCATATTCCTCCTTGGGAGTTTAAGATATTGCTATAATTTGACGCTATTAGAAATAAAGTATTAAAGCTAAAGTAAAGTATACACTTGAAAAAATATCAAGTTCAGCTAAATTCTTTAATCACAGAATCTGTGTTCTATGTTATTGATATTGGTTTCCGTACTCTGTCCTTCAGTGAACCATTACACGTGGCTTATCACAGATTTAAGATAAATTATGTCTCTTTATTCTAATAAAACTTCACACTTTAAAATTACAGGAAAACTATATGTGTATAAGTAAAATCATACAACAACATTATTTGCAAATCAGTTTATTGATTCATCAGTTCGGGCAAAAAGTTATGAAAGTTCTTAGTAGGCACCACATCCACAGCCACGGCCTCCATAACCGAGTCCGAGAGCGGCAGGAACGATGTCAGCAGCGCCAGGTCCATAGCCAGCGCCGAGCCCATAGGCACCACCAGCGCCATAGGCAGCAGCAGAAGGAGTGATGCTATCAATTGCAGTCACACCGTTACCGCAGCTGTATCTGACGGCTCCAGCACCACCACTTGGCAACATTCCGTCCAAAGCCACAGCACTCACGAACGGCAGCTCACCAGCCACAGACAGCGCACCCTCAAACATATTCTCAGACGCTACGGAGAGGCCACTGGGAGCGATAGCAGAGACGCTGGAGACAGGCAGTCCACCACCACTGGTGGGAATAATCTCAAGAGCAGCCAAGCTGTTGCCAAGCAAACCATTGTTGGCCCAGTTACCAGCACAGCCATTACCAATCAATCCATTTCCGACCATACCATTGCCAGCCCAGCCGTTACCAGCACATCCTGGGGCAACAAGAGTAGGAGCGGCGATGGCTCCACGACTAAGACATGAACTGAAAGCAGTCTGTAAACAAGAAATCATAGTATTAGTACTTTAAAAGCAGACAACATCGGTGTCGATGTCACATGATTGTTTAATCAAACACCTATCAATAATGTATGTCAGACACTTTTAATGTAATCACAAAGGACATGGCTAAATGACTGCCCCAAGCATGTCTAGTAACTTCACATTAACTCGTAATATTTAAATATTCATTCATGAATTATTAAGCGTTTAATAATTTCCTAGCGCTTTCGTGAGCTGTTAAACATAAAAAAAGTATCTTAGTTGCTTTTTTTGATTGACATGACAAGTTCAAGGGGAATAATAATACAGTACTGCAACTAGGGACGGGTCATGTCGCTTTTCTAAAATGTCAAATCAAACTATACTTATATCGATTTTTGATAACAGGTATCAGAACGATTTATTTTCTGAAACTAAGAAGTGGCAATCAGAGTTATTGGCGGGAATCGATGGAATTCAATTCGGTGTCCTGTTTAGTTGCTTCTTATTGTGTTTTCACAGGTAAACGGGGTTGTTTCTAAGTGACAATCGACTCTATTCAATTCCACTCTTTTCGTATCAAAATCAAATAAAAATAATTGAAAGCTTCAGAATGTGCTTCTACGTTTAATGTACTACCTATTTTGTGTCGAAAAATATTAACTGAATACAGGTCGACAAAAACTATTTAAGTATATTTTTATTTTTCAACCCAATCGATTATTTTATTGATTCGATTACACTTGACGTTCAATCCCATCTCTATGAAAAAAAACAAACGTCAGATGTTAGACATCGTTGGAACACTGCCGTTTGCTTGTTCGTTGTGGTTTTTCATTTTGGATTTTCATTGACCCTCGCTTGCTTATTGTGTGTGCTTGCCTACCTACTGACCTCTTGCTACTCGACACGGACTTGACTTGCAATCAATTCATCCTGCGATGCATAAACTGAGGTGTAACCAGGCAAAGGCTGCGGCAGCATATCGCCTCTTCATTGCCTGCTTTTCTACTCACTATCTTAGCACGATGGTTAACAATTGAGGTAAGTCATCTACAGCTAGAATCATTCTAGAACCGATAAATATAAGAAACATCGAACAAATGTGACTTCAAGTAGTTTACCGTGTTTTCAAAATACATAATGAACTCAATGCCAATGAATCAGAAAGACTCATCTCGTCTCAACACGTCACGACTACAACAGACTGGTTGCTTTAGATGTCATAATAATCAAATGTGTAGGTATTATAAATAATTCATGTGGGTAATAAGGTAATTAAGTTTGTTCTAGGTTCCAAGGGATGCCAACATTTGTCATCCTTGTTATGAGCTGCTGAATTCAGAAGCAACTAGTGATGTACGTTTATTTGGTCATACAATAGTGCGCATAACTTGAGGCCGTTCTGTGAGAAGTATACAACGCCATGCAGTGGAAAGAAACGATTCAATTTTGCAGAATTTACCAACGTCACATCCAGCTTTCTATTATTATCTAAATAAAATGTTTTTAAACACAGTGTGTTTTTTTATCTTTACATACCCGTCCGGTAGCATTTATCATCTTCCTCTTCAGATATTCAGTTTCTCGGCCTACAAATCGTCAGGACTACTGTCCCTGACCTCTCTCTCTCTCTGGTTGTGTTATTGGGCAACATCCAATCAGAATGATTTGATCAGACAGACAGATAACCTAAACTAACTTTTTTATATAATGTTCTTATAAGATTCACAGAATAAATAAATTAATCGCATTTTTGTTGTTTTATTTCAATATCTTTTAAAGTAGTTTTGAGTATGAATGTCGATGGCTATAAGAGTAGGGGACGACCAACGAAACGATGGATGGACTGTGTGAATGATGATATGGTTAGAAAGGGGGTGACTACCGAGATGGCGGCTAATAGAGGAGTATGGAAGAAAAAGACATGTTGCGCCGACCACAAATAAATTGGGATTAGGGCAGGAGAATGATGATGATCTTTTAAAGTCCTTGGTTACTCACTGTATTCGTTATCTAGTTTAGGCAGGATTTAACAATCACCACATACTAATTAAACTAAGTCCTCCTGGCGCGTTTGTCTGTCTGTCTGTACGGATGTTTCAAAAAACATATTTTGATGGGGTTGTCACTTTCGGAAGGAAGTGACAACAATTGAAGCTATACATTCGTGTAGGTTGTATTGACCAATGTAAATCAAGTCAGAAAAATCCTGCCGCCTGAGTGTTTTCTTGCGCGCGTTGCCCCATTCAGCGTCCAGAACCCATCTCTCGAGTACATTTACTATAGGGATTTGGTTTTGGACAAAAATCTAGTGTTGTTTGGGTAACACCTAGGTAAAAGTTCATAGCAATGTAATTTATTTGCAGTTTTTTATGCCTATTGACGTAGGAGTTACACGATTTCATTTTCAGGATTATAAAGATATAAAAAGCGCCTGAAACTTTTTCTGTATGAAATACTAATATTCAGCTATTCAGCATTACATATTGCTAGGTACCATGTCTAGACATTGCTGGAGATTCGTCCATACTTCAGTTTAGCCATCTCCTTTCCTGATAGTGAAAAACATAACTAAAATCGTGAGACACTTATGGTCTTACCGACACAGTTCAAGGTGGATAAAAAATTTGAGAATGGGCATAAATTCCCATTTTTGAACAAAACCAACTTGGTAACTGTGGGCGCAGTGCAACCCTTGGGAAAATCATAAATAAGAAAATGTTATATCTATTGAAAACATAAAATAATAATAAAACTGTTCTCACCTGGATGAAGAGCGCCTGAGCGCAGAGGACGAGAATCACCTTGGCTGACATTGTAGTTTGTGTTGAAGTGAACTTGAGAATGAGTTCTTCAAGAATCCATCGACTATTTATACTGAAACGTAGTCCTTATCTAGTTGTGTTGCAGCAATTTGTGGATTTTGAAATGAACTTTTAATGCCTTTATCAGTAGTTGCACTAAGGAGAAATAGAAAAACGCTTGTGTTTCGTAAGTGATGTAACCTTGAAATATTTAGTATGGTGGGCTTTGTTTCAATAGAACATTGAAAAACATCACGTCGTTATGATAAGAATCGTATGAACTATATAAACGTGGTCTAGAAGTGGGAACATCATTCAGTCTTCAGCTCCTCGTTGAAAATAAACAACTTTCAAACATGTCTACCTTCGCTGTTCTGTTGCTCTGCATCCAAGCTTGCTTGGTCCAGGTGAGTGATGATTTTGAGTTTGCTACTGTGTTTGTCTTTTTCATTGTTGATCTGTAATTCTGGTACGGTGACATTCAATATGTAAATACATATTATTTGGTACCCTCAGAATGTGTTCGGTTACGGGTGCGGCTGCGGAGGTCAAGTGGGTGCCATAGCTCCTGCTCTGGGTCTCGGCGCTGGACTCTCTCCTGCTGCTGCATGTGGTGGTGCCCTCGGTCTTGGTGCACTTGGTCCTGCTGCTGCATACGGAGGTGCTTTCGCTCCTGGAGCTGCTTATGGCGGTGCCGGTGAAGGCAACGTGGCGGTCGCTGGTGAGCTGCCAGTCGCCGGTAACACCGCTCTTGCTGGTACTGTTCCCATCATGGGTGCTGTGAATTTCGGTGGTGCTGTACCCGCTGCTGGTGCCGTGTCTATCTCCGGACAATGCGCGTGCGGCTGCGGTTCTCCTGTTTATTATTGAAACAAAGGTATTTTTCAAATGCCACAATAAACGATCATGAAAATGAGCAAATAATTCAATCTTTGATTTAATGTTAAAATCACCCAACAACATTTTTGAATACAATTACAAATGTACTAAGTAGTGCCTAAACTGCTGGGTCTAGAAATGTTTTTTTATGTTTTATGTTTTTTTTAAAACGTTGCCCCACACTAGGAATTTCTGCTGTGTCGTGGGTGCGTTTACAGACATATAAACTCACATACACAAACAGCCAAATAAAATCTAAGTAGGTAGGAAGTATTAAATAACACCGTACACATTTTCACTGAACATTCCTGACCTAGTACAAGCTATCTCCGATGACTAGCTGTTATGAAACGTTTGTTTTTCTGATTGCTGAGCACGATTTTAAGAAGGCACGTGCCATAACTTATAGTCTCAATATTTATGAATAAATTATGTCGGTACAGAGCGTTTTGTTTTGAGTGAGAGACCTGAAAGTATTCAGAAAACTACAACCAAGATTATAGGAATCCGCCTTCTTAATCCTACTATTCTACTAATATTAGGGGTTAAAGTATGAAATTGCCGATTTGATATATGAAACTGTGTGAAAGCATTTTGTACTGTCTCCTGAGAAGAAAACTTTTTATCACGTAGAAAATTGTCCAAATCACGAAACAAATGGTAGTCCGTAGGAGCAAGGTCTGGCGAATACGGAGGGTGACGAATGGTTTCTAATTGCAGTTCCTGCAGAGTTAAAACGGTTTCTCAAATCATGAGGCACCCATTTCTCAAGGTAACTTTAAACCATGCCACTAATTCCTGGGTAGTTTGGTTCGGATCGGCTTCCACCATCTCTTTCAATTCATTGTTATTCACCTATGTGGGGCGGTCTTCCACGTGGTTCGTTCTTCAAATTAAAGTTTCCATCACGAAGGCCGGGGTCTTTCGCGATGCCGTTGGAAGTTTTCATTACTGGTTGCTTTAAACCAACTACGTTGCGAATGCTGTATCATCATGCAGACATTTGCAGGACTATAGCCAGCCGCATCGAGAGGGCGAAGCCCCACGCCACTCTATGCACAACATTAATAATTCAGTGCCTCAGAGGTTAAAAGCCGCAAAACATTCCTTGGGAGCGTGAGTCCAGTCAAAGTCAACCCGTCCACGGAAAGATGTGGTCTTTGGAGAGAATAGCTTAAACCTCCCGATCTCTTTATAAAACCGTCAGAGAATCTGCCATCTGGGCACAAGTTACCGTGGCCTACTTGGAAAACCTTAAAAAGACTTTGTACACAAGAAGGCTGCAGCAAGAACAACCTTCACAAGTGGGGGTTCATGAAAGGCTCAGACCTCCAGTGTGTATGCGGTTTTTCCACACACAATGGCTCACCTCCCATCGTGCACCACATGCCCTGTCACCTGCACACGTGAGGACCTAATGGCCGCGTCAGCGATAGGTATCCGCCTTGCTGAATATTGGGCCAAACAAATTAAAAAAACTATCTTTATTTTTTCTATTTTAGCAATCGACATGCTAACAAGGAACCCATGCTATGGTGGTTATGGCCTACAATGTATCCGACATGCGGCGACCGGTCCAGCCCAGTCCCATTTGATGTAAGGGAACGTAAATTCAAACGGGTTTTATTCGAAAATACAACTACTCTATAGAATTATGTTGTAATTTTTTACGACGAACACAAATAATGGTATGACTCATAGAATAATAAAATAAATCGATTCCAATACAACGTTATGTCGTAGTAACTATTTAGTAATCTGTGGTTATATTACCATTTTCGAGAACTAGGTCGGACACATACCTGTAGTTTTTCACGGTTTGTTCAGACACATACCTGTAGTACGCACTTCTGATTCCACAAGGCTGTATTTCAGTCAAATTTGCTGATCCTGACTACAAGGTTGTGTCTATGCATGAACTCTTCGTTGACTTGACGAGAACACCCAGAGATAACGACATGTGTCGGATTGATTCCCCCGGATTGTTGTGTGCCCGACAGATGTCAACCGTGCCGTCTTTCACAATAGATCGCCGGTAATTTGACTCGCACAAATGCAACATATATGGCCTGTCGCACTAGCGAATTGATGACCCTATGACAAGTCGCACACTTGTTTGTCGAACTAATGATAATGACATTCAACGCTGACATGTATTGTACCAATGAGGTTGTGTTAGTCCAGCTAGTATTTATTAATTTTTTTAAATTTAAGATAATTATGTAGATTTTTGAAGGTTCAAAGGAATTCTTAAATTTTTTGAAATGGTATGACTCCTTGGAAGTTTAAAATATTGCTATAATTTAACGCTACTAGAAATAAAGTATTAAAGCTAAAGTGAAGTATATACTTGAAAAAACGTCAAGTTCAGCAAAATTCTTTAATCACAGAATCTGTGTTCTATGTTATTGATATTGGTTTCCGTACTCTGTCCTTCAGTGAACCATTACACGTGGCTTATCACAGAATTTAAGATAAATTATGTCTCTTTGTTCTAATAAAACTTCACACTTTAAAATTACAGGGAATCTATATAAGTAAAATCATACAACAAAATTATTTGCAAATCAGTTTATTGATTCATCAGTTCGGGCGAAAAGTTAAGAAAGTTCTTAGTAGGCACCACATCCACAGCCACGGCCTCCATAACCGAGTCCGAGAGCGGAAGGAGCGATGTCAGCAGCGCCAGGTCCATAGCCAGCGCTGAGCCCATAGGCACCACCAGCGCCATAGCCAGCGCCGAGCCCATAGGCACCACCAGCGCCATAGGCAGCAGCAGAAGGAGCAATGCTCTCGATAGCAGTGATACCGTTACCGCAGCTGTAGCTGACGGCTCCAGCACCAGCACTGGGCAACATGCCTTCCAAAGCCACAGCACTCACGAACGGCAGCTCACCAGCCACAGACAGCGCACCCTCAAACACATTCTCAGACGCTACGGAGAGGCCACTGGGAGCGATAGCAGAGACGCTGGAGACAGGCAGTCCTCCGCCACTGGTGGGAATAATCTCAAGAGCAGCCAAGCTGTTGCCAAGCAAACCATTGTTGGGCCAGTTACCAGCACAGCCATTACCAATCAATCCATTTCCGACCATACCATTGCCAGCCCAGCCGTTACCAGCACATCCTGGGGCAACAAGAGTAGGAGCGGCGATAGCTCCTCGACCAAGACATGAACTGAAAGCCGTCTTTAAACAAGAAATCATAGTATTAGTACTTTAAAAGCAGACAACATCGGTGTCGATGTCACATGATTGTTTAATCAAACACGTAACAATAATGTATGTCAGACACTTTTAATTTATTCACAAATTTCCTGATAGTGAAAAACATAACTAAAATTGTGAGAGACTTATGGTCTTACCGACACAGTTCAAGGTGGATAAAAAAATGTAGAATGGGCATAAATTCCCGTATTTGTACAAAACCAACTTGGTAACTGTGGGCGCAGTGCAACCCTTAGGAAAATCATAAATAAGAAAATATTCTATCTATTGAAAACATAAAATAATAATAAAACTTTTCTCACCTGGATGAAGAGCGCCTGAGCGCAGAGGACGAGGATCACCTTGGCTGACATTGTAGTTTGTGTTGAAGTGAACTTCAGAATGAGTTTTTCAACAATCGATCAACTATTTATACTGAAACGAAGTCCTTATCTAGTTGTGTTGCAGCAATTTGTGGATTTTGAAATGAACTTTTCATGCCTTTATCAGTAGTTGCACTAAGGAGAAATAGAAAAACCCTTGTGTTTCGTAAGTGATGTAACCTTGAAATATTTAGTATGATGGGCTTTGTTTCAATAGAACATTGAAAAACATCACGTCGTTATGATAAGAAACGTATGCACTATATAAACGTAGTCTAGAAGTGGGAACATCATTCAGTCTTCAGCTCCTCGTTGAAAATAAACAACTTTCAAACATGTCTACCTTCGCTGTTCTGTTGCTCTGCATCCAAGCTTGCTTGTTCCAGGTGAGTGATGATTTTGAGTTTTTCCGTGACTGCTATTATGCTTGTGTTTTTATTGATGATCTGTAAATCTGGCATGTTGGCATTCTTATGTAAGTACATACTATTTGGTACCCTCAGAATGTGTTCGGTTACGGGTGCGGCTGTGGAGGTCAAGTGGGTGCCATAGCTCCTGCTCTGGGTCTCGGCGCTGGACTCTCTCCTGCTGCTGCATGTGGTGGTGCCCTCGGTCTTGGTGCACTTGCTCCTGCTGCTGCATACGGAGGTGCTTTCGCTCCTGGAGCTGCTTATGGCGGTGCCGGTGAAGGCAACGTAGCGGTCGCCGGTGAGCTGCCAGTCGCCGGTAACACCGCTCTTGCTGGTACTGTTCCCATCATGGGTGCTGTGAATTTCGGTGGTGCTGTACCCGCTGCTGGTGCCGTGTCTATCTCCGGACAATGCGCGTGCGGCTGCGGTTCTCCTATTTACTATTGAAACAAAGGTATTTTTCAAATGCCACAATAAACGATCATGAAAATGAGCAAATAATTCAATCTTTGATTAAATCCTTAAATCAAGCCACAAACATTTCAGCTATCCTCCTCCCTACCGCATTTCAGCCGCGGTGGCCTAGCTAAGTATGCAGAAGATATTATAGTGCACAAGTGTGTTCGCAAACATAGGTGCACTCTTTGTTCCTTTACTGTGGTCTACTCTCTCTTCAGTCCAATGGGACGGCATCTGACACGACCGGGGAGTAATTAGGCGCAGGACCAACGGTTTCACGTGCTACCCGTGGCACGGGCTGCTACTAAGAAATTTCTCTTGGAAAAACCCAATAAAACTTTGAGCAACCCCGGAATCGAACCGGATCACGCTCAGCAGTCGAGCTTGCAGGCAAAATGTAGAATGGGGATTGTGGGGCAAGTAAAATGATTTGAAAACAGTTTATTATATATATCTTCTTAATTATAATTTATTATATATTCGTCTTTACTCTCCATAAAACATGACAACCGATCCCTTCAAGTACTGATCCGCCATTGCCTACTGTCTCTCTCTCACTGGCGCTCCTTCTCTCTCTCATGCGTTACGTTCCTTTCATCACAGACTTACATTAAAATCGGGTGGGCCATCTGGTGTTTTAAATTTGAAGTACCGATTAATTTGACTTTGAAAGGTAGAATAACATTCATTTTTTGACAGGAAGTTAGTTTTATGTTTGACATTTGCAAAGTGGGACGATATACGCTCGAACAAAATTGGGAAATATTAAAAACTTACTTCAAAATTAGTGAGCCTTTAACGCAAACTGTAAGAAATTTACGTGGAAAATTTTCGAGAAATGATCTGCCTTCAGTTCAGTTTGTGCGTCAATTTGTGAAGCGAGTTCGTGAAAATTTATCGTTATTGGACAAAGCAACCCGTGTACGTTCTCGTCCAGTGCGTTCAACCGAAAACATTGCTGCTGTGGCTCAGAATGTGCAAGAATATCTATCAACATCAACTCTTCATCGTTCTCAGGAACTGAACATTTCTCGCACTTCTCTGACAAGAATTTTGCATAAGGACCTCGGTATGAAGGCTTACAAAGTTCAATTGGTCCAAGAACTGAAGCCTCATGACCATCCGATGCGTTTTCGCTTCGCCCAATGGGCTGAAGATTGTTTGGCAGTAGATGAAGAATTTTACCGAAAAATCGTGTTTTCAGATGAAGCTCATTTTCATCTCGGTGGCTATGTCAATAAGCAAAATTGCCGCATTTCTGGGGTCTGGGGGTTCTGAAAACCCACAAGTGACTATTGAGAAACCAATGCATGAATGCACTCAAATGTGTTGCATGACATGCAACACATTTGAGCGCAACGAGGAACCTCTGAGTTAACTCCTTAGCGAAGTGAAGACTAGAATCCTGAGTGCGGCGAAGGAGTCAAGCTCGCCCAAGACAAACTCTACTTTTCGCACTTTCTGCGAGGAAATAAAAACAAATTCGAATTAGAAGTTTATGAAATTGTTAAATAACCGGGGAATACCTAATAATGTGCAATTTCATACAAAATTTAATGTACAGTCATGCAATTCTATTAAAAAACATAAAAAATAATATCGTAATACACACACGGCCACAGCAACCGATCAGCTGATGCGATGACATGCCGCCATTACCGCCACAAATAGAAACAGCGGTTGGGCAACTCAGATTATTCAATCATTCGTGGCTTGTCCTTATTATACAGAAAATCATTGCTTTTACTGTTGTAATTATTTTTGTTTTATCTATTTAATTCTGCTTTTTTTAAGATAACAGTTCTCATAATTTTCTTTTTTTTTTTGTATTTTTCCAAATTCAAATCTCACTATTCACCTGCTGGTTGATAATGAAATCCTGTGCAACTAGGAAGTCTATTACATTTTTTTATGTTTCAAATTGATGTTATTTCAATTTAAACAAATATCTACTTGATTTTAATGGTATTTAAGTTGATTTCACACTATTGAAAAATTTATAAAAATGTTTTAAGTTGTAACGTAAACTAAACTTTATTCTGAAGAAGGTAAAGTTATTTTTCCTTAAACTCATATTTGTTTACATTTTTGACAATCAAATCGCGAATGCAGATTAAATTATTTCTTTAAGGTTAGGTCTGCATGACATATAATTTCACATTCCAGCAGGTGGTGGTGCAGGGATCAAGGAATTGAAATTCATACATCTATATAATATTGCAACATCATTTTATTGAATCACTTTGTCGAATCATGATTTGAGTAACCATTTTCTAACAAATTCTTAGTAACGTCCACATCCACAGCTGCGGCCTCCATAGCCGAGTCCGAGAGCGGCAGGAGCGATGGCAGCAGCACCAGGACCATAGCCAGCGCCGAGCCCATAGGCACCACCAGCGCCATAGGCAGCAGCAGAAGGAGCAATGCTCTCGATAGCAGTGATACCGTTACCGCAGCTGTAGCTGACGGCTCCAGCACCAGCACTGGGCAACACGCCTTCCAAAGCAACAGCACTCAAGAACGGCAGCTCACCAGCCACGGCCAGAGTACCCTCATACACATTTTCAGACGATACGGAGAGGCCACTGGGAGCGAAAGCACAGACGCTGGAGACAGGCAGTCCTCCACCACTGGTGGGAATAATCTCTAGAGCAGCCAAGCCAGTACCGATTAAACCATTGTTGGCCCAGTCACCAGCACAACCATTACCAATCAATCCATTGCCGATCATACCATTGCCAGCCCAGCCGTTACCAGCACATCCTGGGGCAACAAGAGTAGGAGCGGCGATGGCTCCACGACCAAGACATGAACTGAAAGCAGTCTGTAAACAAGATATTATTGTATGTATTAGTAAAAATTTATTTAAATGATTCTTAAATCGATCACGTAATGTGTGTAAGATGATTTTGATGTAATCACAAAAAACTTAACTAGAATGGTGACTGGCTTATGGTTTTACCTACACAGTTCAGGGCAGAAAAAATAATGAGAATGGGCATAAATTCACGATTTTGTACAAAACTATCTTGGTATCTGTGGGTACAGTGCAACCCTTGGGAAAATCACAAATAAAAGAATCATATATCTACATATTGAAAACATAAAATAATAATAAAACACTTCTCACCTGGATGAAGAGCGCCTGAGCGCAGAGGACGAGGATCACCTTGGCTGACATTGTAGTTTGTGTTGAAGTGAACTTGAGAATGAGTTCTTCAAGAATCGATCGAGTATTTATACTGAAACGTAGTCTTTATCTACTTGTGTTGCAGCAATTTGTGGATTTTGAAATTAACTTTTAATGCCTTTATCAGTAGTTGCAATATGGAGAAGTAGAAAACGCTTGTATTTCGTAAGTGATGTAACCTTGAAATATTTAGTATGAAGGGCTTTGTTTCAATAGAACATTGAAACACATCACGTCATTATGATAAGAAACGTATGCACTATATAAACGTGGTCTAGAAGTGGGAACATCATTCAGTCTTCAGCTCCTCGTTGAAAATAAACAACTTTCAAACATGTCTACCTTCGCTGTTCTGTTGCTCTGCATCCAAGCTTGCTTGGTCCAGGTGAGTGATGATTTTGAGTTTTTCCATGACTGCTATTCTGTTTGTGTTTTCATTGATGATCTGTAAATCTGGCATGTTGACATTCTTATGTAAGTACATTCTATTTGGTACCCTCAGAATGTGTTCGGCTACGGGTGCGGCTGCGGAGGTCAAGTGGGCGCCATAGCTCCTGCTCTGGGTCTCGGCGCTGGACTCTCTCCTGCTGCTGCATGTGGTGGTGCCCTCGGTCTTGGTGCACTTGCTCCTGCTGCTGCATACGGAGGTTCTTTCGCTCCTGGAGCTGCTTATGGCGGTGCCGGTGAAGGCAACGTGGCGGTCGCCGGTGAGCTGCCAGTCGCCGGTAACACCGCTCTTGCTGGTACTGTCCCCATCATGGGTGCTGTGACTTTCGGTGGTGCTGTACCCGCTGCTGGTGCCGTGTCTATCTCCGGACAATGTGCATGCGGCTGCGGTTCTCCTATTTACTAATGAAACAAAGGTATTTTTCAGATGCCACAATAAAAATAAACGATCATGAAAATGAGCAAATAATTCCATCTTTGATTAAATCCTTAAATCAAGCCACAAATATTTCAATTATCCTCCTCCCTGCCGCATTTCGGCCGCGGTGACCTAGCTAAGTACGAAGGAGATATTATAGTGGACAAGTGTGTTCGCAAACACAGGTAAAGTCTTTGTTTATTTACCGTGGTCTAATCTCTCTTTAGTCCGAAGGGACGGCATCTGACAAGACCGGGGAGTGATCAGGCGCAGGACCAACGGCTTTACGGTCTATCCGATGCACGCGCTGCTTCTAAGAAATTTCTCATGAATATATCCAATAACACTGCCCGACCCGGGAATCAAACACAGGATCACGCTCAGCAGTCGAGCTTACATAATCATACTGTCACGTTTTATTTTATATGCAGCTATAATAAATGAAACGAACCCAAAATAATTAAAAGCAAGGGTATAGTGTAAAATTCGTTACTTAAAAATTTTGATAAGAAAAACACGAGGATACGATTAAGGCCGGTACAAGGGTCGGACTACGTAGGAGGCTGTCAATACCGCACTCTCCTGCTTGGTGATAGTCGGTGACGTTGGTGATGGCCTCGGTGTCCGTCAGCGAAGTTATGATGTAGGAGTTGTAGGATTCAGTTCAGCCAGCCAGCTGCGCAGATCTTCATCGCATAGAAGTTCCCAGAACGGGAAGAACACTAGGCACTTAATCACTTGGTAACCAAGTATTTTAATAATAATCATACGTAGATGATTTCTAGAAGTTATAGTTTAATACGCGTGTGTACGCTGCAGACGCAGAGGTACGGTACAGAACACTTAGTACGTGTCGTTCCCCGATAGCTGTTCGAGCGTCACTTCGGCTGCTCCGGCGAAATGATTGCGCCCGCACTCCACGATAGGTGAAAGGAAGGGATTT
The DNA here is from genome assembly GCA_949629185.1 of Apamea crenata. Taxonomy (NCBI): domain Eukaryota; kingdom Metazoa; phylum Arthropoda; class Insecta; order Lepidoptera; family Noctuidae; genus Apamea; species Apamea crenata. The sequence goes on along the minus strand of OX451379.1, from coordinate 8,326,765 downwards.
TGGAATGTATATAAATCTAGCTGACTCGGCAAACGTTGTTTGGCCATTTAAATTATTTCTAGCTGCCCGGCGCTACTTCGTTCGCGGGGTGTCCTACAGACGGAGTGGGCCGGAATCCACCACGCAGGCCCAGTGCGGGTTGGCAGATGTCACACGTCTTCAAATTTTTGTTTCAAGGACATGCCAGTTTCCTCAGAACGCTTCCCTTCACCGTTTTGAGAGCAGTGGTGATGGAATAATTAACACAAAATAATGCGCTTGTCTGGGTTTGAACCTACGACCTAGAACTCGTAAGTCGCGTCCGTTACCACTAGGCCACCACTGCTCTTCAGTCAGGCAGTCGAGCTTGCTGGCAGTTAATAATAATAATGAACCACCATATGACAGGCAACGCATTTGGGCGCAACGAGGAAGCTCTGAGTTAACTCCTGAGCCAAGTGACGGAGCTAAGACTAGAATCCTGAGTGCGGCGAGGGATTCAAGCTCTCCCAAGACAAAAACACCTTTATCCCCTTCGAGAATTTTCTACTTTTCGCACTTACTGCGAGGAAATAAAAACTCATTCGATTTCGAATTAGAAGCTGATGATACTGTTAAATAACCGGGGAATACCTAATTATGCGCAGTTTCATGCAAAATGTTATGTACACTCATGCAATTCCATCATAAAACATTAAAAAAATATCGTTACACACACACGGCCACAGCAACCAATCAGCTGTTGCGATGACATGCCGCCATTACCGCCACAAATAGAAACAGCGGTTGGGCAACTCAGAATATTCAATCATTTGTGACTTATCCGTAATATACAGAAAATCATTGAAATTAATATAAGATAACAGAGTTCATATTTTTTTTTTTTTTTTTTGTTATTTTTCCAAATTCAAATCGCACTATTCACCTGCTGGTTGATAATAAAATCCTGTGCAATATTAATGCCCGGCTAGAGACTAGGAAGTCTATTAATTTTTGTTATGTTTCAAATTGATGTTATTTCAATTTAAACAAATATCTACTTGATTTTAATGGTATTTAAGTTGATTTCACACTATTGAAAAATTTATAAAAAGGTTTTAAGTTGTAGCGTAAACTGAACTTCATTCTGTAGGAGGTAAAGTTATTTTTCCATAAACTCATATTTGTTTACATTTTTGACAATCAAATCGCGAATGCAGATTAAAATATGTCTTTAAGGTTAGGTCTGCATGACATATAATTTGACATTCCAGCAGGGGGTGGTGCAGGGATCATGATATTTAAATTCATACATCTATATAATATTGCAACATCATTTTATTGAATCACTTTTTTCGAATCATGAGTTGAGTAACCATTTCTAATCAAATTCTTAGTAACGTCCACATCCACAGCTGCGGCCTCCATAGCCGAGTCCGAGAGCGGCAGGAGCGATGGCAGCAGCACCAGGACCATAGCCAGCGCCAAGCCCATAGGCACCACCAGCGCCATAGGCAGCAGCAGAAGGAGCAATGCTCTCGATAGCTGTGATACCGTTACCGCAGCTGTAGCTGACGGCTCCAGCACCAGCACTGGGCAACACGCCTTCCAAAGCAACAGCACTCAAGAACGGCAGCTCACCAGCCACGGCCAGAGTACCCTCATACACATTTTCAGACGCTACGGAGAGGCCACTGGGAGCGAAAGCACAGACGCTGGAGACAGGCAGTCCTCCACCACTGGTGGGAATAATCTCTAGAGCAGCCAAGCCAGTGCCGATTAAACCATTGTTGGCCCAGTCACCAGCACAACCATTACCAATCAATCCATTGCCGATCATACCATTGCCAGCCCAGCCGTTACCAGCACATCCTGGGGCAACAAGAGTAGGAGCGGCGATGGCTCCACGACCAAGACATGAACTGAAAGCAGTCTGTAAACAAGATATTATTGTATGTATTAGTAAAAATTTATTTAAATGATTCTTAAATCGATCACGTAATGTGTGTAAGATGATTTTGATGTAATCACAAAAAACTTAACTAGAATGGTGACTGGCTTATGGTTTTACCTACACAGTTCAGGGCAGAAAAAATAATGAGAATGGGCATAAATTCACGATTTTATACAAAATTATCTTGGTATCTGTGGGTACAGTGACCCTTGGGAAAATCACAAATAAAAGAATCTTATATCTACATATTGAAAACATAAAATAATAATAAAACATTTCTCACCTGGATGAAGAGCGCCTGAGCGCAGAGGACGAGGATCACCTTGGCTGACATTGTAGTTTGTGTTGAAGTGAACTTCAGAATGAGTTTTTCAAGAATCGATCGAGTATTTATACTGAAACGTAGTCTTTATCTACTTGTGTTGCAGCAATTTGTGGATTTTGAAATGAACTTTTCATACCTTTATCAGTAGGCGCAATATGGGGAAATAGAAAAACGCTTGTATTTTGTAAGTTATTTAACCTTGAAATATTTAGTATGAAGGGCTTTGTTTCAATAGAACATTGAAAAATATCACGTCGTTATGATAAGAAACGTATGCACTATATAAGCGTGGTCTAGAAGTGCGAACATCATTCAGTCTTCAGCTCCTCGTTGAAAATAAACAACTTTCAAACATGTCTACCTTCGCTGTTCTGTTGCTCTGCATCCAAGCTTGCTTGGTCCAGGTGAGTGATGATTTTGAGATTTTCCATGACAGCTATTCTGTTTGTGTTTTCATTGATGATCTGTAAATCTGGCATGTTGACATTCTTATGTAAGTACATACTATTTGGTACCCTCAGAATGTGTTCGGTTACGGGTGCGGCTGCGGAGGTCAAGTGGGCGCCATAGCTCCTGCTCTGGGTCTCGGCCCTGGACTCTCTCCTGCTGCTGCATGTGGTGGTGCCCTCGGTCTTGGTGCACTTGCTCCTGCTGCTGCATACGGAGGTGCTTTCGCTCCCGGAGCTGCTTATGGCGGCGCCGGTGAAGGCAACGTGGCGGTCGCCGGTGAGCTGCCAGTCGCCGGTAACACCGCTCTTGCTGGTACTGTCCCCATCATGGGTGCTGTGACTTTCGGTGGTGCTGTACCCGCTGCTGGTGCCGTGTCTATCTCCGGACAATGTGCATGCGGCTGCGGTTCTCCTATTTACTAATGAAACAAAGGTATTTTTCAGATGCCACAATAAAAATAAACGATCATGAAAATGGGCAAATAATTCAATCTTTGATTAAATCCTTAAATCAAGCCACAAATATTTCAATTATCCTCCTCCCTGCCGCATTTCGGCCGCGGTGACCTAGCTTAGTACGCAGGAGATATTATAGTAGACAAGTCTGTTCGCAAACACAGGTGCAGTCTTTGTTCCTTTACTGTGGTCTAATCTCTCTTTAGTCCGAAGGGACGGCATCTGACACGACCGGGGAGTGATCAGGCGCAGGACCAACGGCTTTACGGTCTATCCGATGCACGCGCTGCTTCTAAGAAATTTCTCATGAATATATCCAATAACACTGCCCGACCCGGGAATCAAACACAGGATCACGCTCAGCAGGCGAGCTTACATAATCATACTGTCACGTTTTATTATATATGCAGCTATAATAAATGAAACGATCGCAAAATTAATAAAAGCAAGGGTATAGTGTAAAATTCGTTACTTTAAAATTTTAATACAAAAAACACAAGGGTACGATAAAGGCCGGTACAAAGGTCGGACTACGTAGGAGGCCGTCAATACCGCACTCTCCTGGTTGGTGATAGTCGGTGACGTCGGTGATGGCCTCGGTGTCCGTCAGCGAAGTTATGATGTAGGATGTTAGTTGTAGGATGCAGTTCAACCAGCCAGCTGCGCAGATCTTCACCGCATAGGAGTTCCCAGTACGGGATGAACACTAGGCACTTAATCACTTGGTAACGAAGTATTTTAATAATTATTTATAGTTGGTATAAAAGCTTAGATAATCTTACGTAGGTAGATGTTTTCTAGAATGTATAGTTTTATACGCGTGTTTACGCTGCAGACGCAGAGGTACGGTACAGAACACTTAGTACGTGTCGTTCCCCGATAGCTGTTCGAGCGTCACTCCGGTTGCTCCGGCGAAATGAATGATGGAATAATTTACACAAAGTAATGCGCTTGTCTGGGTTCGAATCTACGACAAGCAACTCGTAAGTCGCGTCTGTTGCCACTGGGCCACCACTGCTCTTCAGTCAGGCAGTCGAGCTTGCTGGCAGTTAATTATAATATGACCATGAACCACCATATGACATGCAACGCGTTTGAGCGCAACGAGAAAGCTCTAAGTTAACTCCTGAGCCAAGTGACGGAGTTAAGACTAGAATCCTGAGTGTGGCGAGGGATTCAAGCTCACCCAAGACAAAGACACATTTATCCCCTAGGAGAATTTTCTACTTTTCGCACTTACTGCGAGGAAATAAAAACTCATTCGATTTCGAATAAGAAACTTATGAAACTGTTAAATAACCGGGGAATACCTAATTATGCGCAGTTTCATGCAAAATGTTATGTAGACTCATGCAATTCCATTAAATAACATTTTAAAAAATATCGTAACACACACACGGCCACAGCAACCAATCAGCTGTTGCGATGACATGCCGCCATTACCGCCACAAATAGAAACAGCGGTTGGGCAACTCAGATTATTCAATCATTTGGGACTTGTCCGTAATATACAGAAAATCATTGTTTTTACTGTTGTAATTATTTTTATTTAATCTATTTAATTTTGCAAAAACACATTTATGTTACTCATTATTCCACTATAACATCTCTATTGTGTAAAATGGCTTAATTTCATTATTTCGTCGATGGCAACTAAAACTTATGATGTGACAACTCTTTGGTCGAGTTGTACTTTAATAAGTTTTTTTTTTTTAAGATAACAGTTTTCATATATATTTTTTTTTGTTATTTTTCCAAATTCAAATCGCACTATTCACCTGCTGGTTGATAATTAAATCCTGTGCAATATTAATGCCCGGCTAGAGAATAGGAAGTCTATTCAATTATTTTATGTTTCAAATTGATGTTATTTAAATTTAAACAAATATCAACTTGATTTTAATGGTAATAAAGTTGATTTCAGAGTGACTAGCACTATTGAAGAAGTTATATAATAATAATAATAAAGAAATTTATTGACATAAAAAACAGTTTACTTTGAAGCCCTGACTCCTGAGCTAGGTAGCAACCTGTGTTACAGGAGCCAGTGTATTCGCCTATTTGTGGTACAATTAATTTCATTCCAGCAGGTGGTATAAAAAGTTTACAAAAAATGTACCGTAAGCTTAACAGGGATTATGGTATTTAAATTCATACATCAAAATATATTGCATCATCATTTTATTGAATCACTTTGAGTACCAATTTTCTTTTAAATTCTTAGTAACGTCCACATCCACAGCCGCGACCTCCATAGCTGAGTCCGAGAGCGGCAGGAGCGATGGCAGCAGCGCCAGGTCCATAGCCAGCGCCGAGCCCATAGGCACCACCAGCGCCATAGGCAGCAGCAGAAGGAGCAATGCTCTCGATAGCAGTGATACCGTTACCGCAGCTGTAGCTGACGGCTCCAGCACCAGCACTGGGCAACACGCCTTCCAAAGCAACAGCACTCAAGAACGGCAGCTCACCAGCCACGGCCAGAGTACCCTCATACACATTTTCAGACGCTACGGAGAGGCCACTGGGAGCCAAAGCACAGACGCTGGAGACAGGCAGTCCTCCACCACTGGTGGGAATGATCTCTAGAGCAGCCAAGCCGTTACCAATCAATCCATTACCAATCAATCCATTTCCGATCATACCATTGCCAGCCCAGCCGTTACCAGCACATCCTGGGGCAACAAGAGTAGGAGCGGCGATGGCTCCACGACCAAGACATGAACTGAAAGCAGTCTGTAAACAAGAAATCATTGTATGTATTAGTAAAAATTTCTTTAAATGGTTGTTAAATCGATCACGTAATGTTATAATAATATAATAATAATAATAATAATATATTTATTCAAAAAATTGTAAGGCATGAAAATTAGTACAGTTTTGCTTAAATGTAAATTATATTCCTAAGACTTACGTGCCTGAACTAGGTAATCCTGTGTTTCAGGCGTGAAGAGCTAAAATAGTCTTTAAAAAAAATAATAAATAATCAAAAGTTGACAATAGAAAAATAATTATAATTATGTTGAGTAGCATAACTCCTAGTTTCTAAATTTGATAATTACAATATTTGTATACCTATAATTACTTTAACACAGTTAGTAAATTCTCTGTTTCTTCGTAAGACATACTTTGGAGAGCCTCCTTGAGGATTCTCTTACAATTTGTATAGTTCAGAGAATAAATGTTTGCTTTTGAGTTTAGTCTATTATATAGGAGAGGTCCGAGGTACTGATAAAATTTGGCTATAAAAGCATGTTTTGTAGAATTTTGTGGACAAACTATATCTTTACGCCTTTTATTAGTATAACTAGTGCTGTAGGGTAGAGCTTTGTGTTGTTTTAATACAATGCCCATAATAAATAGCTGTCTAACTGTTAATACTTCACAAGATTTGTATAGGAGGTTAGTAGGAAAAAGGAAAGGGCGGGAAGTAGACACTTTGAGAATCGCCCTCTGAGCTCTCTCGATGGTTAGTAACAATGTTTTACCCACTCCACCCCATGTGGTAATACAGTAAGTTAAAATCGATTGACATAGAGCAAAGTAAACTTGTTTAACTATTTTTGGATCAGCAATACAGCGTAACTTTTTAAAAACAAATATTAACTTGCGAATTCTATTATTTAAAGCTTCTATATGTTGCTTGAACGAAAGTGTTTCATCTATTATAACACCAAGGTATTTTGTTGTATTTGCCATTTTAATGTTAGGACAAACACATTGGTTATTTGTGGGAATTGTGCAATAATGAGCATATAATGTCGAGGTAGTGCCAATTGATGTTTGTTTGCGCATCGAAAACTTAATATAATTTGTCTTCTCTGCATTTAGTGTTAGTGAATTATGTTGAAGCCATTTATTAACAATATTGAATCCGTGTTGCGCAACCTTGTAGACATTTTTTTCTGAGTCAGCCGAAAATAGAAGGGCAGTGTCGTCAGCATAAGAAACAATTTGGCCGTGATCTAGACATAGATTACAAAGATCGTTTATGTATATCAAAAATAGTGTAGGCCCTAAAATACTTCCTTGGGGAATTCCGAAGGATGTGTTTTTTTTATCCTCGCTGAGAACATCTCCAATCCTTACACATTGGATACGATCTTCTAGATAACTCTTAAATAGTTTCAGCTGAGTGCCTCTGATACCTATGGTTTCAAGTTTGTGCAACAGAATAGGAATAGAAACCGTGTCAAAAGCTTTGGCGAGGTCCAGGAAGATTCCTACTGTGTGGTTACCATTATCAAGTTCTTGTGCTAGATAGTCAGTCAGATGGTGTACGGCATCGTCTGTTGACATTGTAGGCCTAAATCCAAACTGCCGCTGAGACAAAATTAATTTATCCTCCAAGTATTTGTAAAGCCTTTTATTTATAATTTTTTCTAATATTTTAGACAAAGAAGGCAGTAAAGAAATAGGTCTATAATTTGTGACTTGATCTTTACTGCCTGATTTATAAACGGGGACAACAACAGCTTTTTTTAGGCACTCGGGAAAAACACCTGCAGATAAACATTTTTGGAAAATATAAGTTAATGGCGGTACCAAAATGTGCCTGAACTGTTTAATAACTTTATTTGATATGTTATCCCAGCCAACTGCACAGTCGTCTTTCAAACTCTTAATTATCGTTTCTACCTCAGCCTCATCAGTGTCTAGTAATGCAAAGGATGATGAAATAGTGCTACACGTAAATGGTGTTGTTCTTGTTAAATATTGTGATTGGCCCCGAACTTTTTCAGCCAAACACTTTCCCACATTAACAAAGAAATTATTTGCTATGTTGGCAGTTGTTAACTGTGATGAGTGTGCTTGTAATAAACCTGAAGAAGCCTGATTTTGTTTCGTGTTATACGTTACACTTTTAATGAAATTCCAGATTTTTTTACTATTTGTACCAGCATTTTCTAGTGCAGTTTTATCGTAGTTGTTTTTTACTCTTTTTAGAAGATCATTACAAAAGTTACGATATCGTTTATACGACAGTTGCAAAATTAAATTATCTGGATGGGATTTAGCTTTCATATGCAGTTTATCTCTATTTTTCATACAGCGAATGAGTCCTGTCGTGATCCATGGTTTTATATTGTAGTTTTTGTTTTTTAGCCTTGATATGACAGTGTTCTTCTGAATTGCATGTTGTACATTTTTGATTAAGTACAACATACAAAACTGCGGATCAGCAGAATCGTAAACTGGGTCAAATTCGATATTACGTAAGTCTTCTTCGAGTTTATTTACGTTTAAACGCGAAATTGTGCGAGTGACTACTTTTGGTAATTTGCAATTTAAAATAAGTAGGTTAGCACTGTGATCGGTTATTGTTGAATTAGTTACAAGGGCAAGTGCGGGGAAATTCGACTTAAATATTATATGGTCCAAACAGGAGCCACTTTGATGTGTAGGAAGGGTGTGAGCGGGAAGCAAACCATGGAAAGCGCGTTATGTGTGTAAGATGATTTTGATGTAATCACAAAAAACTTAACTAGAATGGTGACTGGCTTATGGTTTTCCCTACACAGTTCAGGGTAGAAAAAAGAATGAGAATGGGCATAAATTCACGATTTTGTACAAAACTATCTTGGTATCCTGTGGGCATAGTGCAACCCTTAGGAAAATCACAAATAAAAGAATCTTATATCTACATATTGAAAACATAAAATAATAATAAACCATTTCTCACCTGGATGAAGAGCGCCTGAGCGCAGAGGACGAGGATCACCTTGGCTGACATTGTAGTTTGTGTTGAAGTGAACTTGAGAATGACTATTTCAAGAACCGATCGACTATTTATACTGAAACGAAGTCCTTATCTAGTTGTGTTGCAGCAATTTGTGGATTTTGAAATGAACTTTTAATGCCTTTATCAGTAGTTGCAATATGGAGAAGTAGAAAAACGCTTGTATTTCGTAAGTGATGTAACCTTGAAATATTTAGTATGAAGGGCTTTGTTTCAATAGAACATTGAAAAACATCACGTCGTTATGATAAGAAACGTATGCACTATATAAACGTGGTCTAGAAGTGGGAACATCATTCAGTCTTCAGCTCCTCGTTGAAAATAAACAACTTTCAAACATGTCTACCTTCGCTGTTCTGTTGCTCTGCATCCAAGCTTGCTTGGTCCAGGTGAGTGATGATTTTGAGTTTTTCCATGACTGCTATTCTGTTTGTGTTTTCATTGATGATCTGTAAATCTGGCATGTTGGCATTCTTATGTAAGTACATACTATTTGGTACCCTCAGAATGTGTTCGGTTACGGGTGCGGCTGCGGAGGTCAAGTGGGCGCCATAGCTCCTGCTCTGGGTCTCGGCGCTGGACTCTCTCCTGCTGCTGCATGTGGTGGTGCCCTCGGTCTTGGTGCACTTGCTCCTGCTGCTGCATACGGAGGTGCTTTCGCTCCTGGAGCTGCTTATGGCGGTGCCGGTGAAGGCAACGTGGCGGTCGCCGGTGAGCTGCCAGTCGCCGGTAACACCGCTCTTGCTGGTACTGTCCCCATCATGGGTGCCGTGACTTTCGGTGGTGCTGTACCCGCTGCTGGTGCCGTGTCTATCTCCGGACAATGTGCATGCGGCTGCGGTTCTCCTATTTACTAATGAAACAAAGGTATTTTTCAGATGCCACAATAAAAATAAACGATCAAGAAAATAATTCAATCTTTGATTAAATCCTTAAATCAAGCCACAAATATATCAATTATCCTCCTCCCTGCCGCATTTCGGCCGCGGTGACCTAGCTAAGTACGAAGGAGATAATTATTATAGTCGACAAGTCTGTTCGCAAACACAGGTGCAGTCTTTGTTCCTTTACTGTGGTCTAATCTCTCTTTAGTCCGAAGGGACGGCATCTGACACGACCGGGGAGTGATCAGGTGCAGGACCAACTGCTTTACGGTCTATCCGATGCTTCTAAGAAATTTCTCATGAATATATCCAATAACACTACCCGACCCGGGAATCAAACACAGGATCACGCTCAGCAGTCGAGCTTACATAATCATACTGTCACGTTTTATTTTATATGCAGCTATAATTTTTCGGTCGTTGAACGCCGAGCAAAGCTGACGCGTTATCGTGTATCTAACTAATTACCTAACACCGTTTCAACGACTCTAAACCTTATATATACTACTAAAAAGTTTATTTTGCCTTATCATCCACCATACTATTTTATTTTAACTACATATTATTGAATTAAGTGAGTTAGTACAGTATTGTGAAAAGTGTACGTCATCATGAGTGTAGTGAGATCACCTACTGGACCTGCTTCTACTGTCCTTAGTAGCTCACAGCCCGAACTATCTAGAATCAACGATTGTGATAACGACCCAGCAATCTATGTGACTCGTAACCGTGGACCAAAACGCATGAGACCTGACGTTGATGAAGAAGGAACACTCAGAAGTGAGCTTTCGGAATTCCGTAGTGAAATGATGTCGGTGATCCGTGAATTTACTAAAACCCAGTGCGAAACTGTAAACAAAATATCGCAAGATGTATCGGCCATTAGGCAAGAGGTAAACAACATCACACACACGGTTGAAAAACTCTCCACTAAGCAAATCGTCATACAAAGTGATTTATTAGAGCTCAAGCAATCTAAAACCATAATAGATGAAAAAATTAAATGTTTAGAAACCGACATTCACTCCATTAAAATGGTTGCAAATACCCACAACCTGTCCCAAAATAAACTGGCATCACCGTCGTATAATGCTATAGTCACGGAACTATACGACAGATCTCACAGGGATAAGAATATCATAGTGGTGGGTATACCAGAACCAAACTGCGATTCCCGAGAGCAAAGGACGAAACACGACATGAGTCAGATAACAAAAGTAACAAATACTATGTACGAGAACTGTCCAGCACCTATTAATGTTATACGTCTTGGGAAATATAATATCTCTAAAACACGACCAATTAAGGTTAGCTTCACTTCTCAGGAAACCTCAAGAATCATCCTCCGCAATAAGAATAAATCTCCTAATAACAATGTAAAAATATATCCAGACCAAACTCCCTGCCAACAAAAGTTTTTAAAGGAACTACGAGATGAGCTTCAAGGGCGAATTAACAATGGTGAGCAAGACCTAACAATAAGATACATCAAAGGGACTCCGAAAATCGTGTCAAAAAACTCGAACGACAAGGCCGTAAACAACACAACAATAACCTAACTACTACCTCAACCGCCCTACATACCAAAAGAAAAACCAAGTACCTACATATTTTATATCAAAACGTCAGAGGTCTGCGAACTAAAATAACAACATTCAAAAACTCAGTATTAGGAATTACGACCGATATAATCGCCCTAACAGAAACATTTCTTACGAGCTCAGTCTATAATTCAGAGCTGTTTCCACCTGGTTACACCGTGCTACGTCAAGATCGAGTAGGCGACGTCGGCTGGGGAGGAGTTCTTCTGGCTGTGCGCGACTACTACGACGTACGACGTATCACCAACATAGACGGACTCCAACCCACTACAGAAATATTATTCGCCGTTATTAAACGTAAGGCAATAAAAATGTTGTGCTGTTTAGTTTACTTACCACTTAGTTACAACGATAGACAATATTTAGAAGTATTACAAATAATTGAAAATGCAACTTGTAAGTTTTCTGACCTTGATCTTCTGTTGTTAGGTGATTTTAACCTCCATTCTATGAGTAAAACTGTCCAAGACCAATTTGAATACTTCCTGGATTTCGGTAGACTGAAGCAACATAGCCGTATTAACAACTACTTTGGAGGCCAATTAGACCTAGTCATAAGTGGATTGACTGAGGAACGTGTGATTGTGACAGATAACATCGAGGCACTGGTCCCTCCTGACCGGTACCTCCCACCGCTTGACGTGTGTTTGGCATGGCCACCTGTGCGCCCGGTCGCCGCGATACTGCCGCCAGCGCTGCCACCGCCACCGCCTCGCACCCCGGACTCCGCAACGCTCACCTTCGACACCCATCCCGAATGGAACTTTCGCAAGGCAGACCTGTGTACACTGTACGCTAACATGGCTAGCATTGACTGGTGTGACGTCACCAGCGCCCGCGACGTAGATAGCGCAGTAGAAATATTGTATACCAAACTATTCACCGTTATCAATACTTCCGTCCCCATCAAAACACGCAAAAGAAGCTCGGGTCGTTACATATATCCCACCTGGTTCACAGCGGAAATCATACGTAATATTAAGAATAAGCACTACAACCATAAAAAGTTTAAGCAATCGGGCAAACCAGTCAACGAAGAGTTATTCAAGTACTATCGCGAATTAGTAAAAACACAAATTGAAGAATCATATATTAATTATATTAAGTCTATACAAAATAAAATACGTAAAGAACCGTCGGAGTTTTGGACATTTGTTAAGAACCAACGGAACGATAAACAGCCGAACTATGAATACTTATATAACGGTAAGACAGTATCGGGGCAAACTGCTGCAGACGCTTTCGCAGAGTATTTCGCATCGGTCTTCCTCAAAGACATTCCTATTTTAGACCCGGAGGGTATTAATATAGATACGGGCCCAGCTCCAGACTCGTTCCGTGTTACTGTCGATCCTATAAACTCTTCGGATTTCAGACGCATCCTAAAGCGAATAAAACCCTTTTTTTTCATCAGGTCCAGATGATATCCCACCATTCATTGTAAAAGATTGCGCTTCAGTATTAGAAACACCCCTGCTCCATATATACAATTTGTCTATAACAACCAGCACCTACCCGTCCCGTTGGAAGTCTTCTAGGGTCACGCCAGTCCCAAAGAGTTCGCTTAAACACAAATTAGTTGAATACAGACCAATCGCTGTTCCTTCCGTGTTTGGAAAAATTCTTGAAACCCTACTGGCCAGCCACATAAGCTCACAAATTAAAATGCGCCTGAATGACGCTCAACACGGATTCAGAGTCGGTCGATCTACTGCCACCAATCATATTAACTTTGTAAACTATACACATTCCCAATTAGACATAGGGCGGCAGGTAGATACGGCCTATTTTGATATACAGAAAGCGTTCGATAGGGTCGATAATGATGTGCTCCTAAGCAAACTTTCAGCAATAGGTTTTACACCGAAATCTCTTAAACTCTTTTCTAGTTACTTAGGTGATCGTAAGCAATACGTCCAGCTCGCTGGGTACAAATCTCGGCCCTATTACACTAGATCTGGTGTGAGCCAAGGAAGTACTCTCGGGCCTATTCTATTCCTAATCATGCTCAATGATCTACCTCAGGCCATCAAAAGCGCGAAGTGTCTGATGTTTGCCGACGACCTTAAATTATACATAGGTGTGGGGTCGGTTAGTAACTGCGAAGTTCTCCAGAACGACATATCCAACGTTATTGAGTGGAGCGTCAGGAATCATCTACAATTTAACGAAAAAAAGTGCCGCGTCATGACTTATTCCAGAAGTAATACCCCCATTCAACACAGTTATCAAATGCTGGGCAATACGCTAGCAAGAGTCCATGAGATTCGAGATCTCGGCGTGACATTTGACCCTCGCCTCAATTTTAGGGAACATATCGTGTCTATGACGAAAGCTACTAACAGAACCCTCGGTTTTATTATGCGTCAAACGTACAAGTTTCAGGACTGTAGGCCGGCAATCATGCTATATAACGCGTACGTTCGCAGCCGGTTAGAGTACAATGCTCTAATATGGGACCCATACGAGGCCAAGTACAAACTTTTGGTAGAAAAGATACACAAAAAATTCTGCCGATACATATACAAGAAGAAGTACGGGTACTACCCACTTCTTTATCCCTCGCTTTTTGTAACGGGTATGCTCGGACTTGACAATTTAGAGTTGAGAAGGAGCTTGCCAGCAATTATACACTTTTACCATTTACTCAATAACAAAATCGACAATCCTTCAGCACTGATGGATGTAAGCCTAAACGTCCCTACGGGAGCGATGAGGGGTGCGGGGGAGCGCGGTTTGCGTCGGAGGCGGCCTCTGCTTGCAGCGGCCGGTCCCCGCACCCGTGCCGCAAGAAATGCAACCACACAGCGTACTCTTGCGCTCCTCAACTCGATCCTATTAACTCAAGATGTGGACCTGTTCACTGACAGGCTGAACAAAATTGTATCCGCGACAAGGGTCCACCTCACACACTGTCATACTAGCACAAGTTAAGGCGACGATAACAGACTTTTGTGGATTTTAAACTGGGAGTTCACATCTAAAACTAAAATGTAAGTTACACAAGAGCATATTTTTCCTAATAATGTAACATGTGAATGTTTTAGATTATGTTTATATTGTATAGTGCAAAAAAGGGCTATTTTTATAAAACCTTCACCACTTTATAGATAATTTAATTGTTTATCTTTTTAGAATACGTGTTTTACATAACTAGGCTAAGCTGTATTTACTTTATGTTAGTAGTTAAGCATTAGTATTAAATCATAATAATACCTATGTTAAAAACAACTGTACGCGTATATTGCTAATTGTAACTTGTTTGTAGACGCCTTGGGTTGATCTGTTAAGTCTACAAAATAAATCTAATAAATAAAAATAAAAAAAATAATAAATGAAACGATCGCAAAATAATAAAAGCAAGGGTACCTATAGTGTAAAATTCGTTAATTTAAAATTTTGATACAAAAAACACAAGGGTACGATTAAGGCCGGTACACAGGTCGGACTACGTAGGAGGCCGTCAATACCGCACTCTCCTGCTTGGTGATAGTCGGTGACGTCGGTGATGGCCTCGGTGTCCGTCAGCGAAGTTATGATGTAGGAGTTGTAGGATGCAGTTCAGCCAGCCAGCTGCGCAGATCTTCATCGCATAGAAGTGCCCAGTACGGGAAGAACACGAGGCACTTAATCACTTGGTAACCAAGCATTTTAATAATATAACTATTGTATTTAAAAACTGGTGCATACTTCTAACTCCCGTTAGACAAATCGTTCTCCATTGATTTGTTAGTGGTCGTAAATACCAACTTCTTGAATTTTCTGGGGTGTATGTCCAAGCTAACTTTTAAAATAAGGCTTTGACATAAATAGCAATAATATATTATTAAACACCATCGTATTTTACGTATTTCTTGTATAGAACACAATTTTACAACTTTTAAAGTTAAAAAGATATAAGCCAAAAACGAAATAATTTTTTGTTTTTCGTTGATTACCAAAAGTGCTATTTTGGTGTTTACGACCTTTGTTGTCGGAAGCATCGATATAGTTGGTATAAAAGCTTAGATAATCTTACGTAGGTAGATGTTTTCTAGAATTCCTATAGTTTAATACGATGGTGTACGCTGCAGACGCTGAGGTACGGTACAGAACACTTAGTACGTGTCTTTCCCCGATAGCTGTTCGAGCGTCATTAGGTTACTCCGGCGAAATGAATGATGGAATAATTTACACAAAGTAATGCGCTTGTCTGGGTTCGAATCTACGACAAACAACTCGAAAGTCGCGTCCGTTACCACTGGGCCACCACTGCTCTTCAGTCAGGCAGTCGAGCTTGCTGGCAGTTAATAATAATATGACCAGGAACCACCATATGACACGCAACGCGTTTGAGCGCAACGAGGAAGCTCTGAGTTAACTCCGTTAACTCCTGAGCCAAGTGACGGAGTTAAGACTAGAACCCTGAGTGCGGCGAAGGATTCAAGCTCGCCCAAGAAAAAGACACCTTTATCCCCTAGGAGAATTTTCTACTTTTCGCACTTACTGAGAGGAAATAAAAACTCATTCGATTTCGAATAAGAAGCTTAAGAAACTGTTAAATAACCGGGAAATACCTAATTATGCGCAGTTTCATGCAAAATGTTATGTACACTCACGCAATTCCATTAAAAATCATTTTAAAAAATATCGTAACACACACACGGCCACAGCAACCAATCAGCTCTGTTCCCATATCCGTTTGTAAATTATCAGGTTTGCGTTTGCTGTTAATCAATATTTGTTGAAATGCACGAGTAACATCAAGTTTATTTTTTGTTTTTAATGGCTCTGTCCAAGCATACTTTGAGAAGCAGTCAATCACCACTAAAATATAATTATAACCTTTGTTATATTTCTTTAGGTTTTGCATGTCCATCAGATCAGCTTGCCACAAGTCATCGACTCCCTTTAGAATGACAGGACGTCTAAGGAAATTTCTTCGTGCCGCTTTGTGTATTTCATTAACAATTTGCTGTTTTGCCATTACTGAGTTTTTTGAAGTAATTTATCAACCTCTGCTTTAGTATAAAACTTATCTTGCAAATGACTTACAATCGCAGGTATCTTGGCTTTTAAAGTAACCTGAACTGTTTCCCGTGCGTCATTAATACTTTGTGAACGCAATGTATCAATAAGTGTATTAAATTCTTTTATCATATTAGCACTCAATCTATCTACATAATCCTTGTTCACTGCATCGGCAGCTTCTACTGGATTTTTAATTCCTCTCAGTCTTGAGGTTTTTAAATCAAAATCTCCGTTTTCTGATTTTAATAATGCATTTTCATTAATCTCAAATAACTCTGATAATCGCATTCTTTTATGAATATAATGTCCGAATTTATCTACGTTCATGTTGAAGGTGTATTGTATTGTGAGGTTTATAATAAAATGAACACACATTTTAAAATACATAGGTGTTTTATTTATTTATAATTTTACTTTCACGTAATTCTTCAATAATAGATATAATTTCATTATCTAATCCTGTGTTACCAGCATCTCGAGATGCAATTAATAATTTTAACCTATCCACCAGTTCATTTGGATCGTCCCAATATACAAAATCGACGTTTTTCTTCCACATTTTTGTCGAGGGCAGCCCTTTTCCCTTCGATTGATGGGTTTGAATTGTACTTTGTAGTTTGAAAATAGGTTTAATAACTTGCATATACTTTTGACCCTTATTACTTTTTATTGGTTTATCCGGCTCATAGTCTCGTCGATGTGCGTTTGTAGCAAGTAGCATTGACTTATAATGCTGCATGTCACTCTCTGTAACCATGCTTAAATCTACGTTCTTCTTCAGTAACAACTGATTCAAACCAGACGTATTTCGATATTTGCGTCCAGCTACAGTGATATATTCATCGCTGATCGTTATACGAGCAGAACCTAACATCAATTTCCCGTTCTCTACTCTGACACCGAATGGAATATCTGACAGTGCTTCTGAGGATACTGACCAGGATGACGTGTCACGACCTGGGTTGTTTTCAACTAATGATTTATAAGAAGAGTCACTTTCAATATCAGATTCAAGTTCGTCTGAATTGTCTTTGTTATCATTGGCTTCTTCATTCTGCAAAGTTTTATCAATAAACGGAAGTTCTTCATTTTTTGTAGGACACAGGAAAGAAGTCTGCTTACTGACATTAGCGATCTGGTTGAGTGGTTCTGTTACAGGCTTGAAAACTGATTCCAGTGTTTGCTGATTGTTAATCTCAACATCTCTCATTTTTCGTACTTTTTTCTTAACAGCTTCGACGGCATCTACTATTTGTCTTTTTAACGATTTTTCCATTGCAGAAAAAAAAAAAAAAACGAACCGATAGTGATTGTTTAAGCGATGTCTGAAGAATAATAATATCACGAAGGTAACGGACTTAAATAACAATATTCTTAATCAAAGACTACAAATGTGTCAAATTTGTTTCTATAACATCCTTTATTTTTTAAACAATCTTTATTAATTACTACATAATTGAAGGGCTCATTCCATATTTTTGAACACATTTCACGAAATTCAATCCATGTCATATCAGTGTTGACATGTTCTTCATAAATATGACGCAAATTAATGTCATCTTGTTTAAAGAGTATGATTAAGTTCGCGTTGTCTCTTACTAACTGCTTAGGGATTTTACTATAAGTTTGATTTAGATAAAAACAATCGATTAACTTGTGTCTTCCCATAGCGACATCATCAAATATTATCACAGAGTTAGGTTTTGCGTCTTGAACTTTTAGCACTTCCTCATTTCCATGATATTTCTGGAGTGAAATACCTGGCACTCGTTGTAAAACTTTTTCTAAAAAAATGTATTTGGGTTGGTACAGAGTTTTCGAATAAACATAAACATTTTCAAATCTTAATCCATTTTCGTGTATGAGAAGACCAATCAATAAATTGGTTTTTCCACAATTGGATGGTCCGCAAATGATACATCGAACTGAGTTAGGTAACAATTCTCCATGACGAAAACTAGTCTTACAAACATCCTCGCAGATTGTTTTAACATGCAGCGATTGTGGTTGCTTTACAAACTTCATGATTACACTTGGAAACAAACTGATTGGCAATGAGTAAATATATTTTTTACATTAATATTTATAAACTGAAACAGTACCGCAATCTTTTTCGCGATAGAGCGATCGTTAGAGCGATGGCAGACTCGCAAGATCATTCGTTGAGTGTAGTAATAGGTATGGAGGCGATCGTTCATTATTCGGTATTCTACGCTACAGTTATGTAGCAAGGCGAACTCGCTCAGCTACTGGAGGCCAGTGATATAAGTCGCAAGATCTCTAGGTGAGTACAGTAATTTACTCCACAGTCGAGTCGATCGTTCATTATTGGGCATTCTATGCCACTGTCACGTAGCGAGGCGCACTAGCCGAGCTACTTGCCGACAGTGGCATAGAATGCCCAATAATACCCTACTACCGTAAGCTTAACAGGGATAAGACAAATTCATACATCAAAATATATTGCATCATCATTTTATTGAATCACTTTGAGTACCAATTTTCTTTTAAATTCTTAGTAACGTCCACATCCACAGCTGCGGCCTCCATAGCCGAGTCCGAAAGCAGCAGGAGCGATGGCAGCAGCGCCAGGTCCATAGCCAGCACCGAGCCCATAGGCACCACCAGCGCCATAGGCAGCAGCAGAAGGAGCAATGCTCTCGATAGCAGTGATACCGTTACCGCAGCTGTAGCTGACGGCTCCAGCACCAGCACTGGGCAACACGCCGTCCAAAGCCACAGCACTCACGAACGGAAGCTCACCAGCCACGTCCAGACTACCCTCATACACATTTTCAGACGCTACAGAGAGGCCACTGGGAGCGAAAGCACAGGCGCTGGAGACAGGCAGTCCACCACCATTGGTGGGAATGATCTCTAGAGCAGCCAAGCCATTGCTAGCCCAGTTACCAGCACAGCCGTTACCAACCAAACCATTACCGATCAATCCATTTCCGATCCAACCATTGGCGCCAGCCCAGCCGTTTCCGGTGGTTTCACGACCAAGACATGAACTGAAAGCAGTCTGTAAACAAGAAATTATTGTATGTATTAGTAAAAATTTCTTTTATGATTGTTAAATCGATCACGTAATGTTATGTGTGTAAGATTATTTTGATGTAATCACAAAAAACTTAACTAGAATGGTGACTGGCTTATGGTTTTACCTACACAGTTCAGGGTAGAGAAAAAAGTGAGAATGGGCATAAATTCACGATTTTGTACAAAATTATCTTGGTATCTGTGGGTACAGTGCAACCCTTGGGAAAATCACAAATAAAAGAATCTTATATCTACATATTGAAAACATAAAATAATAATAGTTAAAACATTTCTCACCTGGATGAAGAGCGCCTGAGCGCAGAGGACGAGGATCACCTTGGCTGACATTGTAGTTTGTGTTAAAGTGAACTTCAGAATGAGTTTTTCAAGAATCGATCGACTATTTATACTGAAACGTTGTCCTTATCTAGTTGTGTTGCAGCAATTTGTGGATTTTGAAATGAACTTTTAATGCCTTTATCAGTAGTTGCAATATGGAGAAATAGAAAAACGCTTGTAATTCGTAAGTGATGTAACCTTGAAATATTTAGTATGAAGGGCTTTGTTTCAATAGAACATTGAAAAACATCACGTCGTTATGATAAGAAACGTATGCACTATATAAACGTGGTCTAGAAGTGGGAACATCATTCAGTCTTCAGCTCCTCGTTGAAAATAAACCACTTTCAAACATGTCTACCTTCGTTGTTCTGCTGCTCTGCATCCAAGCTTGCTTGGTCCAGGTGAGTGATGATTTTGAGTTTTTCCATGACAGCTATTCTGTTTGTGTTTTCATTGATGATCTGTAAATCTGGCATGTTGACATTCTTATGTAAGTTGTACTATTTGGTACCCTCAGAATGTGTTCGGTTACGGGTGCGGCTGCGGAGGTCAAGTGGGCGCCATAGCTCCTGCTCTGGGTCTCGGCGCTGGACTCTCTCCTGCTGCTGCATATGGTGGTGCCCTCGGTCTTGGTGCACTTGCTCCTGCTGCTGCATACGGAGGTGCTTTCGCTCCTGGAGCTGCTTATGGCGGTGCCGGTGAAGGCAACGTGGCGGTCGCCGGTGAGCTGCCAGTCGCCGGTAACACCGCTCTTGCTGGTACTGTCCCCATCATGGGTGCTGTGACTTTCGGTGGTGCTGTACCCGCTGCTGGTGCCGTGTCTATCTCCGGACAATGTGCATGCGGCTGCGGTTCTCCTATTTACTAATGAAACAAAGGTATTTTTCAGATGCCACAATAAAAATAAACGATCATGAAAATGAGCAAACAATTCCATCTTTGATTAAATCCTTAAATCAAGCCACAAATATTTCAATTATCCTCCTCCCTGCCGCATTTCGGCCGCGGTGACCTAGCTTAGTACGCAGGAGATATTATAGTAGACAAGTCTGTTCGCAAACACAGGTGCAGTCTTTGTTCCTTTACTGTGGTCTAATCTCTCTTTAGTCCGAAGGGACGGCATCTGACACGACCGGGGAGTGATCAGGCGCAGGACCAACGGCTTTACGGTCTATCCGATGCACGCGCTGCTTCTAAGAAATTTCTCATGAATATATCCAATAACACTGCCCGACCCGGGAATCAAACACAGGATCACGCTCAGCAGGCGAGCTTACATAATCATACTGTCACGTTTTATTTTATATGCAGCTATAATAAATGAAACGATCGCAAAAATAATAAAAGCAAGGGTATAGTGTAAAATTCGTTAGTTTAAAATTTTGATAAAAAAAACACGAGGGTACGATTAAGGCCGGTACAAAGGTCGGACTACGTAGGAGGCCGGCAATACCGCACTCTCCTGCTTGGTGATAGTCGGTGACGTCGGTGATGGCCTCGGTGTCCGTCAGCGAAGTTATGATGTAGGAGTTGTAGGATGCGGTTCAGACAGCCAGCTGCGCAGATCTTCACCGCATAGAAGTTCCCAGTACGGGTAGAACACTAGGCACTTAATCACTTGGTAACCAAGTATTTTAATAATTATTGATAGTTGGTATAAAAGCTTAGATAATCTTACGTAGGTAGATGTTTTCTAGAATTCCTATAGTTTAATACGATGGTGTACGCTGCAGACGCTGAGGTACGGTAAAGAACACTTAGTACGTGTCGTTCCCAGATAGCTGTTCGAGCGTCATTCCGGTTACTCCGACGAAATGAATAATTTACACAAAGTAATGCGCTTGTCTGGGTTCGAATCTACGACATTCAAACTCGTAAGTGACGTCCGTTACCACTGGGCCACCACTGCTCTTTAGTCAGGCAGTCGAGCTTGCTGGCAGTTAATTATAATATGACCAGGAACCACCATATGACACGCAACGCGTTTGAGCGCAACGAGGAAGCTCTGATTTAACTCCGTTAACTCCTGAGCCAAATGACGGAGTTAAGACTAGAAACCTGAGTGCGGCGAGGGATTCAAGCTCGCCCAAGACAAAGACACCTTTATCCCCTAGGAGAATTTTCTACTTTTCGCACTCACTGAGAGGAAATAAAAACTCATTCGATTTCGAATAAGAAGCTTATGAAACTGTTAATGTACCTAATTATGCGCAGTTTCATGCAAAATGTTATGTACACTTATGCAATTCCATCATAAAACATAAAAATATATCGTAACACACACACGGCCACAGCAACCAATCAGCTGTTGCGATGACATGCCGCCATTACCGCCACAAATAGAAACAGCGGTTGGGCAACTCAGATTATTCAATCATTTGTGACTTGTCCGTAATAATTATACAGAAAATCATTGTTCTTACTGTTGTAATTATTTTTGTTTTATCTATTTAATTTTGCAAAAACACATTTGGAAAGGATTTTTTTTTGGAATGGAGGATGTCAACGTGTAGGTTCTCAGTCTACGTCTAGCCAATTAAAAGTGAGCAACTCTAAAATAAGCATAAAGCTCACATAATCTTATTTAATTAGATTCAGCGCTATTTTTTATGTTTAAAAATATTATGAAAATTGCATGAAATAAATAGTTTGAATTTTTTTTTATTTTATTTACGTAAGGTACTCATTATTCCACTATAACATCTCTATTGTGTAAATTGCTTAATTTTATTATTTTGTTCGTCGATGGCAACTCACCCTGTCTACTCAGAAAATGCGCTGATGAGCTTACACTACCCTTCTATAAATTGCTAAACCAGTCTTTTGAAGATGGCGTATTCCCAGACCAGCTGAAAATAGCGTTAGTGAAGCCTCTACACAAGAAAAATTACAAAACAGAGCCAAGTAATTACCGTCCAATAGCTTTACTGCCTACAGCTTCAAAGATCTTCGAGAAAGCAATGTGCAATCGCGTGTACACTTTCTGCGAAAAATATCAAATATTTGACGAATGCCAAAACGGCTTTCGAAAAAATCGATCAACAGCGTTAGCAGTTTATAAATTCATACAGGGAGCCCTAAGCATAATAAATAGTAAAAAATACGCAGTAGGGTTAATGCTTGACATGACCAAAGCTTATGATAAAGTGCAATATGATATTTTATTAAATAAATTATATAGATTAGGGATCCGCGGTAAAGCATACGAATGGTTCAAATCTTATCTGGAAAATAGAGCACAGCTAGTAGAGATAGAATACTTCAATAACACTATAAACGAACTTCAAAAGTTTCGATCTGACCTAAAGGCGATAAGCGCATCAATACCACAGGGTAGTGTTATTGGATGTCTTCTGTTTCTCATTTACATCAATGATCTCCCAAAATTTATTGCAGAAACCGGACCTTGCGTTTTATTTGCGGACGACATCTCCATTCTCACCCAATGTCATGACAATACGAACTTAAACAGTACCCTTAATGAAATACTCGGGAAAATAATAACCTGGATGAATGAGCACAACCTTGAAATAAACTTCCAAAAGACTAAACTCATAACTTTCCATCCCCACCAAAAAACTCCTCTAAATGTACTCTTTTCCTTCAATAACCATATAATAGAAACAGTTAATGAATTCAAACTTTTAGGCATAATCATAGACAAAAATATAAATTGGAAGTTACACATACAAAACATAAAATCAAAACTATCGAAATTTTCATATGCTTTCCGGGAAGTTAAAAAAACCACAAATTTACAGACTGCTCTGGTTATGTACTACGCCTATGCTTATGCATGGCTTAGCTACGGCATCATAATGTGGGGATACAGTACAGATGCCCCAACACTATTCACCGTTCAAAAGAAACTTATCCGTATCCTGGTAAATATACAACAGACAGATAGCTGCAAACCCCATTTTATAGAACAAAATATCTTAACTCTGCCTTGTATGTACATACTTGAAATATGCAAATTTGCTCACAAACACCAAGACTTTTACACTAAACGAGAAGACATACAAACAAGGTACACACTCAGACACAAAACACGACTCAACCTGCCATCATCCCGCTTAAAAATACATGCTACAAGTCCTCTGGTAATGTCAGTAAAAACATATAATGTGCTACCAGAAACAATAAGAAAAGAAAAAAAACTCCATTTATTCGTAAATAAATTAAAAAAGATATTACTAAAAAAATGTTACTATAGTGTCGACGAATATCTAAATGATAAATCTCTAAAACTTGAAAAATGAAGTCTTTTGCAATTTTAATTCTAATGTTAATGTTATGTCTATGTTTTTAGAATAAGTTGAATTATTATAAGATACTTAAATGATAAGTCCTCTCCAAATTTTATTCATAATATCTTTTGCTGTGCCCGACAGGGTCCACGATTGTTACCTACCAAATAAATGTTTACCACCTAAGCCTACATTGTGGAATGCAATAAAGTATTGAGTATTGAGTATAACTTATGATGTGACAACTCTTTGGTCGAGTTGTACTTTAATAGGTTTTTTTTAAGATAACAAAGTTCATAATTTTTTTTTTGTTATTTTTTCAAATTCAAATCGCACTATTCACCACGTCAGGATTTCATTATCAACCAACAGGTTGATAATGAAATCCTGTGCAATATTAATGCCCGGCTAGAGACTAGAAAGTCTATTCAATTTTTTTATGTTTCCAATTGATGTTATTTCAATTTAAACAAATATCAACTTGATTTTAATGGTAATCAAGTTGATTTCAGAGTAACTAGCGCTATTGAAGAAGTTATAAAAACGTAAAAGTAAATTGCTTAATTTCGTTAATTTGTTCATCGATGGCAACTAAAACCTATGATGTGACAACTCTTTGGTCGAGTTGTACTTTAATAGGTTTTTTTTAAGATAACAGAGTTCATATTTTTTTTATTTTTCCAAATTCAAATCGCACTATTCACCTGCTGGTTAAAGTTATAAAATGTTTGAAGTTGTAGCGTAAACTAAAATTTATTTTTTAGCAGTTAAAGCTATTTTTCCATAAACTCATTTTTATTTACATTTTTTGGCAATTAAATCGGGAATGCAGATTAAATTATTTCTTAAAGGTTAGGTCTGCATGACATATAATTTGACATTCCAGCAGGTGGTGTGTAAAGAAATTATTGCTCTTTACAAAAAATGTACCGTAAGCTTAACAGGGATTATGGTATTTAAATTTATACATCAAAATATATTACAACATCAGTTTATTGAATCACTTTGTCGAATCATAGGTTGAGTAACCATTTCCTTTTAAATTCTTAGTAACGTCCACATCCACAGCTGCGGCCTCCATAGCCGAGTCCGAGAGCGGCAGGGGCGATGGCAGCAGCGCCAGGACCATAGCCAGCGCCGAGCCCATAGGCACCACCAGCGCCATAGGCAGCAGCAGAAGGAGCAATGCTCTCGATAGCTGTGATACCGTTACCGCAGCTGTAGCTGACGGCTCCAGCACCAGCACTGGGCAACACGCCTTCCAAAGCCACAGCACTCACGAACGGCAGCTCACCAGCCACGGCCAGAGCACCCTCATACACATTTTCAGACGCTACGGAGAGGCCACTGGGAGCGAAAGCACAGACGCTGGAGACAGGCAGTCCACCACCACTGGTGGGAATAATCTCTAGAGCAGCCAAGCCAGTGCCGATTAAACCATTGTTGGCCCAGTCACCAGCACAACCATTACCAATCAATCCATTGCTGATCATACCATTGCCAGCCCAGCCGTTACCAGCACATCCTGGGGCAACAAGAGTAGGAGCGGCGATGGCTCCACGACCAAGACATGAACTGAAAGCAGTCTGTAAACAAGATATTATTGTATGTATTAGTAAAAATTTATTCAAATGATTCTTAAATCGATCGCGTAATGTGGGTAAGATGATTTTGATGTAATCACAAAAATCTTAACTAGGTGACTGGCTTATGGTTTTACCTACACAGTTCAGGGTAGAAAACAAAATGAGAATGGGCATAAATTCACGATTTTGTACAAAACTATCTTGGTATCTGTGGGCACAGTACAACCCTTGGCAAAATCACAAATAAATGAATCTTATATCTACATATTGAAAACATAAAATAATAATAAAACATTTCTCACCTGGATGAAGAGCGCCTGAGCGCAGAGGACGAGGATCACCTTGGCTGACATTGTAGTTTGTGTTGAAGTGAACTGGAGAATGACTATTTCAAGAATCGATCGACTATTTATACTGAAACGAAGTCCTTATCTAGTTGTGTTGCAGCAATTTGTGGATTTTGAAATGAACTTTTAATGCCTTTATCAGTAGTTGCAATATGGAGAAGTAGAAAAACGCTTGTATTTCGTAAGTGATGTAACCTTGAAATATTTAGTATGAAGGGCTTTGTTTCAATAGAACATTGAAAAACATCACGTCGTTATGATAAGAAACGTATGCACTATATAAACGTGGTCTAGGAGTGGGAACATCATTCAGTCTTCAGCTCCTCGTTGAAAATAAACAACTTTCAAACATGTCTACCTTCGCTGTTCTGTTGCTCTGCATCCAAGCTTGCTTGGTCCAGGTGAGTCATGATTTTGAGTTTTTCCGTGACTGCTTGTTTTTATTGATATAATATAATAATAATATAATATAATATCCCTGGACATTTCACACAGCACCATTTGTCCCAAGCTAAGCAACCTAATGCTTGTGTTATGGTAACAAGATGGCTGATAAACTACTTATATACAATTTTTTTTGTAAATACATACATATTATAGATAGAAAAACACCCAGACTCGGAACAAATACATGTAGGTCATACAAATATTTGTTCCGTGCGGGAATCGAACCCGCGACACGCAGCGCAGCAGTCAATCGCTTAACCACTGCGCCAACCGTGCCGTCATTGATGATCTGTAAATCTGGCATGTTGGCATTCTTATGTAAATACATCCTATTTGGTACCCTCAGAATGTGTTCGGTTACGGATGCGGCTGCGGAGGTCAAGTGGGCGCCATAGCTCCTGCTCTGGGTCTCGGCGCTGGACTCTCTCCTGCTGCTGCATGTGGTGGTGCCCTCGGTCTTGGTGCACTTGCTCCTGCTGCTGCATACGGAAGTGCTTTCGCTCCTGGAGCTGCTTATGGCGGTGCCGGTGAAGGCAACGTGGCGGTCGCCGGTGAGCTGCCAGTCGCCGGTAACACCGCTCTTGCTGGTACTGTCCCCATCATGGGTGCTGTGACTTTCGGTGGTGCTGTACCCGCTGCTGGTGCCGTGTCTGTCTCCGGACAATGTGCATGCGGCTGCGGTTCTCCTATTTACTAATGAAACAAAGGAATTTTTCAGATGCCACAATAAAAATAAACGATCATGAAAATGAGCAAATAATTCCATCTTTGATTAAATCCTTAAATCAAGCCACAAATATTTCAATTATCCTCCTCTCTGCCGCATTTCGGCCGCGGTGACGTAGCTAAGTACGCAGGAGATATTATAGTGGACAATTGTGTTCGCAAACACAGGTGCAGTCTTTGTTCCTTTACTAATCTCTCTTTAGTCCGAAGGGACGGCATCTGACACGACCGGGGAGTGATCAGGCGCAGGACCAACGGCTTTACGGTCTATCCGATGCACGCGCTGCTTCTAAGAAATTTCACATGAATAAATCCAATAACACTGCCCGACCCGGGAATCAAACACAGGATCACGCTCAGCAGGCGAGCTTACATAATCATACTGTCACGTTTTATTTTATATGCAGCTATAATAAATGAAACGATCGCAAAATTAATAAAAGCGAGGGTATAGTGTAAAATTCGTTACGATTAGGCCGGACGGAGGGTACGATTAAGGCCGGTACAAAGGTCGGACTACGTAGGAGGCCGTCAATACCGCACTCTCCTGCTCGGTGATAGTCGGTGACGTCGGTGATGGCCTCGGTGTCCGTCAGCGAAGTTATGATGTCGGAGTTGTAGGATGCAGTTCAACCAGCCAGCTGCGCAGATCTTCACCGCATAGGAGTTCCCAGTACGGGAAGAACACTAGGCACTTAATCACTTGGTAACCAAGTATTTTAATAATTATTTATAGTCACTCCGGCTGCTCCGGCGAAATGAATGAAGGAATTATTTACACAAAGTTATGCGCTTGTCTGGGTTCGAATCTACGACATACAACTCGAAAGTTGCGTCCGTTGCCACTGGGCCACCACTGCTCTTCAGTCAGGCAGTCGAGCTTGCTGGCAGTTAATTATAATATGACCATGAACCACCATATGACATGCAATCGTGTTTGAGCGCAACGAGGAACCTCTAAGTTAACTCCTGAGCCAAGTGACGGAGTTAAGACTATAACCCTGAGTGCGGCGAGGGATTCAAGCTCGCCCAAGACAAAGACACCTTTATCCCTTAGGAGAATTTTCTACTTTTCGCACTTACTGCGAGGAAATAAAAACTCATTCGATTTCGAATAAGAAGCTTATGAAACTGTGAAATAACCGGGGAATACCTAATTATGCGCAGTTTCATGCAAAATGTTATGTACACTCATGCAATTCCATTAAAAAACATTTAAAAAAATATCGTAACACACACACGGCCACAGCAACCAATCAGCTGTTGCGATGACATGCCGCCATTACCGCCACAAATAGAAACAGCGGTTGGGCAACTCAGATTATTCAATCATTTGTGACTTGTCCGTAATAATTATACAGAAAATCATTGTTCTTACTGTTGTAATTATTTTTGTTTTATCTATTTAATTTTGCAAAAACACATTTGGAATGGATTTTTTTTTGGAATGGAGGATGTCAACGTGTAGGTTCTCAGTCTATGTCTAGCCTATTAAAAGTGAGCAACTCTAAAATAAGCATAAAGCGCACATAATCTTATTTAATTAGATTCAGCGCTATTTTTTATGTTTAAAAATATTATGAAAATTGCATGAAATAAATAGTTTGAATTTTTTTTTATTTTATTTACGTAAGGTACTCATTATTCCACTATAACATCTCTATTGTGTAAATTGCTTAATTTTATTATTTTGTTCGTCGATGGCAACTAAAACTTATGATGTGACAACTCTTTGGTCGAGTTGTACTTTAATAGGTTTTTTTTAAGATAACAAAGTTCATAATTTTTTTTTTTGTTATTTTTTCAAATTCAAATCGCACTATTCACCTCGTCAGGATTTCATTATCAACCAACAGGTTGATAATGAAATCCTGTGCAATATTAATGCCCGGCTAGAGATTAGAAAGTCTATTCAATTTTTTTATGTTTCCAATTGATGTTATTTCAATTTAAACAAATATCAACTTGATTTTAATGGTAATCAAGTTTATTTCAGAGTAACTAGCGCTATTGAAGAAGTTATAAAAACGTAAAAGTAAATTGCTTAATTTCGTTAATTTGTTCGTCGATGGCAACTAAAACCTATGATGTGACAACTCTTTGGTCGAGTTGTACTTTAATAGGTTTTTTTTAAGATAACAGAGTTCATATTTTTTTTATTTTTCCAAATTCAAATCGCACTATTCACCTGCTGGTTAAAGTTATAAAATGTTTGAACTTGTAGCGTAAACTAAAATTTATTTTTTAGCAGTTAAAGCTATTTTTCCATAAACTCATTTTTATTTACATTTTTTGGCAATTAAATCGGGAATGCAGATTAAATTATTTCTTAAAGGTTAGGTCTGCATGACATATAATTTGACATTCCAGCAGGTGGTGTGTAAAGAAATTATTGCTCTTTACAAAAAATGTACCGTAAGCTTAACAGGGATTATGGTATTTAAAGTTATACATCAAAATATATTACTACATCAGTTTATTGAATCACTTTGTCGAATCATAGGTTGAGTAACCATTTCCTTTTAAATTCTTAGTAACGTCCACATCCACAGCTGCGGCCTCCATAGCCGAGTCCGAGAGCGGCAGGGGCGATGGCAGCAGCGCCAGGACCATAGCCAGCGCCGAGCCCATAGGCACCACCAGCGCCATAGGCAGCAGCAGAAGGAGTAATGCTCTCGATAGCTGTGATACCGTTACCGCAGCTGTAGCTGACGGCTCCAGCACCAGCACTGGGCAACACGCCTTCCAAAGCCACAGCACTCACGAACGGCAGCTCACCAGCCACGGCCAGAGCACCCTCATACACATTTTCAGACGCTACGGAGAGGCCACTGGGAGCGAAAGCACAGACGCTGGAGACAGGCAGTCCACCACCACTGGTGGGAATAATCTCTAGAGCAGCCAAGCCAGTGCCGATTAAACCATTGTTGGCCCAGTCACCAGCACAACCATTACCAATCAATCCATTGCTGATCATACCATTGCCAGCCCAGCCGTTACCAGCACATCCTGGGGCAACAAGAGTAGGAGCGGCGATGGCTCCACGACCAAGACATGAACTGAAAGCAGTCTGTAAACAAGATATTATTGTATGTATTAGTAAAAATTTATTCAAATGATTCTTAAATCGATCACGTAATGTGGGTAAGATGATTTTGATGTAATCACAAAAATCTTAACTAGGTGACTGGCTTATGGTTTTACCTACACAGTTCAGGGTAGAAAACAAAATGAGAATGGGCATAAATTCACGATTTTGTACAAAACTATCTTGGTATCTGTGGGCACAGTACAACCCTTGGCAAAATCACAAATAAATGAATCTTATATCTACATATTGAAAACATAATATAATAATAAAACATTTCTCACCTGGATGAAGAGCGCCTGAGCGCAGAGGACGAGGATCACCTTGGCTGACATTGTAGTTTGTGTTGAAGTGAACTGGAGAATGACTATTTCAAGAATCGATCGACTATTTATACTGAAACGAAGTCCTTATCTAGTTGTGTTGCAGCAATTTGTGGATTTTGAAATGAACTTTTAATGCCTTTATCAGTAGTTGCAATATGGAGAAGTAGAAAAACGCTTGTATTTCGTAAGTGATGTAACCTTGAAATATTTAGTATGAAGGGCTTTGTTTCAATAGAACATTGAAAAACATCACGTCGTTATGATAAGAAACGTATGCACTATATAAACGTGGTCTAGAAGTGGGAACATCATTCAGTCTTCAGCTCCTCGTTGAAAATAAACAACTTTCAA
Source organism: Apamea crenata (assembly GCA_949629185.1). Lineage (NCBI taxonomy): Eukaryota > Metazoa > Arthropoda > Insecta > Lepidoptera > Noctuidae > Apamea > Apamea crenata. The sequence goes on along the minus strand of OX451379.1, from coordinate 8,295,886 downwards.
ACATGTCTACCTTCGCTGTTCTGTTGCTCTGCATCCAAGCTTGCTTGGTCCAGGTGAGTGATGATTTTGAGTTTTTCCATGACTGCTATTCTGTTTGTGTTTTTGTTGATGATCTGTAAATCTGGCATGTTGGCATTCTTATGTAAGTACATACTATTTGGTACCCTCAGAATGTGTTCGGTTACGGGTGCGGCTGCGGAGGTCAAGTGGGTGCCATAGCTCCTGCTCTGGGTCTCGGCGCTGGACTCTCTCCTGCTGCTGCATGTGGTGGTGCCCTCGGTCTTGGTGCACTTGCTCCTGCTGCTGCATATGGAGGTGCTTTTGCTCCTGCTGCTGCATACGGAGGTGCTTCCGCTCCTAGAGCTGCTTATGGCGGTGCCGGTGAAGGCAACGTGGCGGTCGCCGGTGAGCTGCCAGTCGCCGGTAACACAGCTCTTGCTGGTACTGTCCCCATCATGGGTGCTGTGACTTTCGGTGGTGCTGTACCCGCTGCTGGTGCCGTGTCTATCTCCGGACAATGTGCATGCGGCTGCGGTTCTCCTATTTACTAATGAAACAAAGGTATTTTTCAGATGCCACAATAAAAATAAACGATCATGAAAATGAGCAAATAATTCAATCTTTGATTAAATCCTTAAATCAAGCCACAAATATATCAATTATCCTCCTCCCTGCCGCATTTCGGCCGCGGTGACCTAGCTAAGTACGAAGGAGATAATTATTATAGTCGACAAGTCTGTTCGCAAACACAGGTGCAGTCTTTGTTCCTTTACTGTGGTCTAATCTCTCTTTAGTCCGAAGGGACGGCATCTGACACGACCGGGGAGTGATCAGGCGCAGGACCAACGGCTTTACGGTCTATCCGATGCACGCGCTGCTTCTAAGAAATTTCACATGAATATATCCAATAACACTGCCCGACCCGGGAATCTAACACAGGATCACGCTCAGCAGGCGAGCTTACATAATCATATTGTCACGTTTTATTTTATATGCAGCTTTATAATAAATGAAACGATCGCAAAATTAATAAAAGCAATAATGTAAAATTCGTTACTTTAAAATTTTGATAAAAAAAACACGAGGGTACGATTAAGGCCGGTACAAAGGTTTGACTACGTAGGAGGCCGTCAATACCGCACTCTCCTGCTCGGTGATAGTCGCTGACGTCGGTGATGGCCTCGGTGTCCGTCAGCGAAGTTATGATGTAGGAGTTGTAGGATGCAGTTCAACCAGCCAGCTGCGCAGATCTTCACCGCATAGGAGTTCCCAGTACGGGAAGAACACTAGGCACTTAATCACTTGGTAACCAAGTATTTTAATAATTATTTATAGTCACTCCGGCTGCTCCGGCGAAATGAATGAAGGAATTATTTACACAAAGTTATGCGCTTGTCTGGGTTCGAATCTACGACATACAACTCGAAAGTTGCGTCCGTTGCCACTGGGCCACCACTGCTCTTCAGTCAGGCAGTCGAGCTTGCTGGCAGTTAATTATAATATGACCATGAACCACCATATTATGACATGCAATCGTGTTTGAGCGCAACGAGGAACCTCTAAGTTAACTCCTGAGCCAAGTGACGGAGTTAAGACTATAACCCTGAGTGCGGCGAGGGATTCAAGCTCGCCCAAGACAAAGACACCTTTATCCCTTAGGAGAATTTTCTACTTTTCGCACTTACTGCGAGGAAATAAAAACTCATTTGATTTCGAATAAGAAGCTTATGAAACTGTGAAATAACCGGGGAATACCTAATTATGCGCAGTTTCATGCAAAATGTTATGTACACTCATGCAATTCCATTAAAAAACATTTAAAAAAATATCGTAACACACACACGGCCACAGCAACCAATCAGCTGTTGCGATGACATGCCGCCATTACCGCCACAAATAGAAACAGCGGTTGGGCAACTCAGATTATTCAATCATTTGTGACTTGTCCGTAATAATTATACAGAAAATCATTGTTCTTACTGTTGTAATTATTTTTGTTTTATCTATTTAATTTTGCAAAAACACATTTGGAATGGATTTTTTTTGGAATGGAGGATGTCAACGTGTAGGTTCTCAGTCTATGTCTAGCCTATTAAAAGTGAGCAACTCTAAAATAAGCATAAAGCGCACATAATCTTATTTAATTAGATTCAGCGCTATTTTTTATGTTTAAAAATATTATGAAAATTGCATGAAATAAATAGTTTGAATTTTTTTTATTTTATTTATGTAAGGTACTCATTATTCCACTATAACATCTCTATTGTGTAAATTGCTTAATTTTATTATTTTGTTCGTCGATGGCAACTAAAACTTATGATGTGACAACTCTTTGGTCGAGTTGTACTTTAATAGGTTTTTTTTAAGATAACAAAGTTCATAATTTTTTTTTTTTGTTATTTTTTCAAATTCAAATCGCACTATTCACCTCGTCAGGATTTCATTATTAACCAACAGGTTGATAATGAAATCCTGTGCAATATTAATGCCCGGCTAGAGATTAGAAAGTCTATTCAATTTTTTTATGTTTCCAATTGATGTTATTTCAATTTAAACAAATATCAACTTGATTTAAATGGTAATCAAGTTTATTTCAGAGTAACTAGCGCTATTGAAGAAGTTATAAAAACGTAAAAGTAAATTGCTTAATTTCGTTAATTTGTTCGTCGATGGCAACTAAAACCTATGATGTGACAACTCTTTGGTCGAGTTGTACTTTAATAGGTTTTTTTTAAGATAACAGAGTTCATATTTTTTTTATTTTTCCAAATTCAAATCGCACTATTCACCTGCTGGTTAAAGTTATAATAATAAATCATAAATCATTTATTTGCCTGAAATATGGTGGGTACACAAGATGTTAAATTAAATTATAGCACAGGACATATTTCACCCTCATCACGGGCATGCAAAATTATAGTTAGTTTACAAAAATCATTTTTTAAAATTAAATTACAATTATTTTAAGTATTACAATTTATAAGAAAATTTGGATTACAATAATTATTACAATCATTTCAATATACAATTATTAGAGTTATATTAGTAGATTTCAATTACTTAAATTATTAATAAGGACAAAGTCACAGGAAATAAGAGGAATAATCAGTATCTTAGTGGACACCAAATCGGCATGTGCTTTTATTCAAAAAATCTTTAACCGTGTAGAAGCTCTCCTGTATTAACCATTTTCGCAAGGCACAACAGAACCTTTTATATGGCAGATCGGTCATTCCTTTGGGCAAAGAGTTATATATTAGAGGTGCCATATAGGCACAGTTCTTTCTGAACAGTTGTAGCTTAGGCACAGGCATTTTTAGGGGCAGGTGGTTAATTTTGCGTTTAGATGTATTGTCGTTAGTAGTGAAAAGATGACTATGGTATTTGACAAATTTAGCTACTTCATAAATGTATATGCAGGGAACAGTTAGTAGATTCTTAGATTTAAAGATAGGTTTACATGATTCCGACCAATCCATGCCGTACAGTGCCCGAATGCATTTTTTCTGTGCTATGAACACCCTCGTGATGTCACAGGAATTTCCCCAGACAACTATGCCATACCGTATAATGGAACATATGTAAGCGTGATATACCATAATAGAAGTATGTCTGCTCGTCACGTCTTTTACCTTTCGAAGTGCAAAAACAAACTTGTTTATTTTTATGCATAAACTATTAATATGTTCTTTCCAAGAAAGATGTGTATCGAGAGTAATGCCTAAGAATTTTGCGCTGTTTATCTGTTGTATAAGTGAATTATTATAACAAATATTTAATTCAATGTTTTTACTCTTATAAGTTTTGAAGTTAATAAGTTTCGTTTTCTCTATGTTTATTTTTAATTTATTTGTGTCTAACCATTGAATAACATCTTCTAACGTTTTATATATTTCCGTTTCATATGTATCAATATTTTTACAGTCCATAATAATAGTTGTGTCATCTGCGAACAAGACACAGTCATGTGTGAGTGCACCTGGAAGGTCATTGACGTAAATAAGAAATAACAGAGGCCCTACGATGCTACCCTGTGGTACCCCAGAACAATTAATCCTCTGTTTCGAGTCAAACTTAACTACATTATTGGTCCCAGTGTCAAATTTAGTAATCCTAGTGAATTGTTTCCTGTTTTGCAAATAGGACTGAAACCATAACAGGGAAGACCCCCTTATTCCACATTTTTCAAGTTTCGCGATGAGTATCGAATGATCAACGAAATCGAATGCTTTACTGAGGTCTAATAGTAGGAAGGCGATTAGATACCGCCCTAGTTCTAACCGTAAATATGTCATCTAGCGATCCGCCGACGTTACTACAATGGCTCGGCGGGCAGCTTCCGGGAAACCAAAGATTTTGGACTCCGGGGGGAGTATGGTTGCAAAGCTGAAACTTAAAGGAATTGACGGAAGGGCACCACCAGGAGTGGAGCCTGCGGCTTAATTTGACTCAACACGGGAAATCTCACCAGGCCCGGACACCGGAAGGATTGACAGATTAACAGCTCTTTCTTGATTCGGTGGGTGGTGGTGCATGGCCGTTCTTAGTTGGTGGAGCGATTTGTCTGGTTAATTCCGGTAACGAACGAGACTCTAGCCTGCTAAATAGGCGTCGTCATTTAGGTGTGCGTGGCTCCGTCACGCAACTCACTGGCGACGTATTAAAATTCTTCTTAGAGGGACCGGCGGCTTCGAGCCGCACGAGATTGAGCAATAACAGGTCTGTGATGCCCTTAGATGTCCTGGGCCGCACGCGCGCTACACTGAAGGAATCAGCATGTTCTCCCTGGCCTAGAGGCCCGGGCAACCCGCTGAAACTCCTTCGTGCTGGGGATTGGGGTTTGCAATTATCCCCCATAAACGAGGAATTCCTAGTAAGCGCGAGTCATAAGCTCGCGTTGATTACGTCCCTGCCCTTTGTACACACCGCCCGTCGCTACTACCGATTGAATGATTTAGTGAGGTCTTCGGACCGACACGCGGTGGCTTCACGGCCGTCGGCGTTGCTGGGAAGTTGACCAAACTTGATCATTTAGAGGAAGTAAAAGTCGTAACAAGGTTTCCGTAGGGGAACCTGCGGAAGGATCATTAACGTGCAACGCTAAGCGTGTTGTTGTTACTCGTAAAAAAAGTAAACACACACACACGACGCGCGTGAACGTAAATAAAATCCAAAAACAAAACACGATTTAGAGGATCGTAACGCGCGCTTCGGCGGGCCGATGTGCGATGCGATTGTGCGCCGTCTGACTGACGACGGTGCGCGCCGCGTCGCGCTGTCGGCTCACGTTGTGCGCGTCGTTCTCGCGTCGCGTCCTCGCACGGTATTTAGACTGGTATAAAAACCCGCACCACGAGTACCGTTGGACGTGTTCGTCAACACATTCGTCCCTCACACTGCGGTGGGATCCATTTTTTTTTATTTAAATAAAAAAAAAAATAACACATATATATTCTATTAGTTCATGTAACAAATAACATAATGATGACACATAGTATCTCATTCCATGTGGTGATATGTTTTGTTATTATAAAACTATTACCCTGGACGGTGGATCACTTGGCTCGCGGGTCGATGAAGAACGCAGTTAACTGCGCGTCATAGTGTGAACTGCAGGACACATTTGAACATCGACATTTCGAACGCACATTGCGGTCCGTGGAGACACATCCAGGACCACTCCTGTCTGAGGGCCGGCTGTATAAAATACAAATGCCACATTGCGTGTTGTGGTGTGTATCACACATCACATCGCGCATATG